>CM060911.1:309729868-310929868 GCA_030737875.1 Allium sativum | reverse complement strand
AATTCAATATTTTTATCAATCAAACTAATAATCAAAACAACAGAACCAGCAATCAATTTGTGAATTAGCTTTTCAATCATATAAGTTTTATATATAGTCAAAAACCATATTGTTAGTGCAAATCACAACAATAAACACTAACTAAGTTTTGGTTCTCACACCAGTCAATTGGAAATATATAGATATCCCACTTTCGAAACTCGAATGTAAATACTGATGACGACTAGTCAATCATCAGAATCATCTCCGAGCGACTAGAGTGTGATTCTATCTATCCAGTATATTTGATGCTTCGAATACACGTTAATTACGCGTATATTCAAAATCTTAATATACTCGATTGTCCAAATTCAATTTAAAATAAAATACTCAAATATGAATAATAAGGTTTAAATTTTCAAAACAAAATTTGTTTTCAATAAATAATACTCTTCTAACTCATTCTAGGATACTACTGATCCCATCTCTAATGAGTTATTCTTATTGGATATTACTAATCCAATCTCTGATGAATTCTTTCGTTCGGTTCTAATGTGTCTTGTTCTCAAGCTCTGTAAACCAAAGCTCTAATACCAAATGAAGCGACCCAAACTTCCTCAAAGGAATGCCCGGATTGAGTTGAGTAAATCGGAAGATGGGAAGGAGAAAGATTTGAGCTCCACCCCCGTTCATCATTTTGAAGAGAGAGGCGGCGCCGATGGAATGATTTAAATATTAGGGTTTTAATTTATTTATATATTTTTTATAATATTTTAATTCGTTTTAAAGGTCCAAACCATCACGAACTCCAAATCAAACCCTACGAGTGTCGCCCCAAGCTAAATACCCCCATTTCGAACACAATGGGTATGTATCGTAAGCCAATTAGATCGTTACGATCTGCTTTCATTAAAATTACGATATAAATCAATATATATTACATTTGAACATACATTTTAATTTACTGGGGCCATATACTGACTCCAAAAATTACAAAAAAATAAATCTGGTTATGTTTTGACGATATGGTCCTATTAAAACTAATTTCATCGAATTTGGAGACCTTTTGAAAAATGGTCCTTTCCTGGTCTATCCAATTTGACTAAATTTGACAAAACACGTTTTCTTTTGCCACGCTCACAAATTAATTCCAAAAATTATGAAAATTGGAATTTAGGAATAGTTTGACATTCCGGATCCAACAAAAGTGGTTTCGTAAAAAACGGAGGTCGTTTGCAAAATGGCTATTTTTAAGGGCCATATATTATATTAAAATATATATAAATTCCTCAGCGACCATTCTGAATTTTAAACTGGACGTAACTTTCAATTTATATTATGAAATATCAGTTTCTTACATTCGTTAGAAAGTTGTAGTTAATCAGATTCAAATATTTCTTGTTTCGTCCAATTCTGACTTGTATCGAATTTTGTATATTCATTTGAAATTAGAAATCGAATTTTCAAACTACCGCGCCATTTCGGGATCGTTTTATGATTAAAATAAATTTGTTCGTTCTAACTTCGTTTCAAATAAATTTTTAGTCGTTATTATTTAAAATAAATCATTATAAATATTCAAAATCCATTAAAAAATTAATTTTGTTGCACAAAGTCAATTTTCATGTCCTCTCCCTCTGAGAATACCATACCGCAACCCATCTCGCCCTCTCACACCTCCTCGTCCCATCCACCGAGCCAACCACCAGCTATTCCTCCTCCATCTAACCCGCTGCCCTTGCCCCCTGATCCCCCCACAACCTCGCAATCCTCCACTGATCCCCTACCCGCTTCGTCCTCCCCTTCAGACTAGGAAAATCAACTGCCATGGACTTCGCTGTTTAAGCGGAAACCAATGAACGCCGGGAAGTACGAGCCAGTTGATTTAACTCCTACAATTGTTAATGGCGCGCTAGCCATAGCAGATGGCGTTCCAGAGGCTGGAACTGAAGCTTGGAGTGAATTCATAGTTGGTTTCTTTTTAGATAGGCCTCTATCATATTCTGCTGTCATTACCAAACTAAAGAATCTATGGAACCCCAAAGGATCGGTTAAAGTTAGATCAGATGGAGTCTTAATTCTCTTCACATTTTCTTGCTCTGAAGACAGAAACAAGATACTCAAGGCGGACCCAATAATTATGAACAAGAAAATCTTCATCATAAAACCATATGAGCCAACCATTAGTAATGTTTGTGGAAATGTCATATCCGTCCCAGTATGGGTAAAACTTTACAACATTCCTATTTTTGCTTGGTCGAATTTTGGTATTAATTGGCTTAGTAGCATGCTGGGTAAGCTGTTGTGCCTGGATGAAAAGACTGAGAGCCGAGACCGGATCCAATATGCAAAGTGTTTAATCAAAGTCAGACCTGACAAGGAGTTAGTGTACGATTTTTTGGCCGAGACTGTTGAAGGTGGTGTGCAACGCATTTATGTCGAGTACTTATGGAAGCTTGACATTTGCGTCAACTGTAAATCCTTTGGGCATGTGACGTCTGAATGTGATTCATTCAAGGAAGCTCCTTTCGTGGGAAGCCATACTTTAGAAAAGGAAGCAATATTCAGAAGAAGCGATGATGCTGTTAAAGGAATTCAAACAAGGGATTTTGGATCTAGAAGAACTAATAATGGATTAAGGAACGCTCCACAGAGATGGCAAGTAGTGAACAACAAGAAAAGCAGGAATGGGCCGTACATGAATATATCAAGAGTGCGCGACAGCTCCTTTGTCAATACCTCTGGGGGTCATGGGCAGAGTAGCCAGAGCAACAAGTTTGTGGCGCAAAGAACTGGAAAAGGAAACAACTTCCAGGTTTTGGAAGAAGGGGAAATTGAGAGGACGGATCCTATGAATAATGAAGTAGGAAATGAAGATGATGAATTTGCAGACATGGATGTCGAGGACATAAGAAATATTGCAATGCCAACTCTTGAAGAAACGCTGAAGCAAAGTGAGAAAAAATTGAACGAAATGTTTCATTTGCAAAGGAAAAAGGATGACGAAGAAAATGCTCTGATTGATGAAGCAATTGAGGAAGTAAGGATTTACGAGATGGTGAAAGGAATAGTTATGGATAAATGTGGCAAAGCAGTAGGTGAGGAAGTAGGAAGACCAGAGTATAACATTAATGAGGCTCTGTTACATAAAAAAGACCAAAATGGTAACAACTTTGAAGGAAATGTAAGTGAAGTCAATACAGTACAACAAATCTCCTCAGTGCATGCAATAATGAAGCATTCAATTTCAGCTAATGAGAAGGAGCCCATGCAATCCCCCACGTCCACCTCCTTTGTTATTGATCCAAACATAAATCTTCAAAATGTAGCTGCTCCTCAGATTAACCCTTACTCTCACTTACAACCACCGGCAGCTTACAAGAAACCTCCTGACGATTCCTTTACACCGAAACCAATACCTGGAATGAGCTCGGAAAAGAATTCAACTTCTGCCACTGCACCGCATAGGTACATGCTAAGGAGTACGCAAGATGACGGCTCCATCCCTACAGCTTTATAAATGTGTACAAACATTGGGGTTTGGAATATTCGTGGCTGCCACGATGATATCAAGCTCAACCAATGTAAAGACCACATATCCAACTTTAAACTTAACATCCTTGCTATTCTCGAAACAAAACTCAACAATGATCTCTCACTACGCGCTGCCAATTACATTAACCCATGCTGGCAACAAATTAACAACCTCTCTGAAGCTCCCTTTGGTAGAATCCTCATTCTCTTTAACCCCTCTGTTTTCAAGCTTACTATTATCTCTTCCTCTACCCAGATGGTACATTGCAATGCTATCGCTGTCTCCAGCCAAATGCCATTCCTTATAACCTTTGTTTATGCTGCTAATTCCTCCACCGCCAGACAAATCCTTCTTGGCAGAATACCATCACTCTCATCCTCTAACACCCCGTGGATAATCTTAGGGGATTTCAACTGCTGCTTTGAGGTTAACCAATGACATGGTGGCAACCCGTTGTCTCTAAGGGAAATTCGGCCTCTACAAGAAACCACGAACGCTGCTAACCTTGTCAGTATTAAACACGCTGGAATGCCTTTTTCTTGGAACAACTGCAGTAGAAACGGACCTAGAACTTACTCGCATATTGACCACGCCCTATGCAACCCCGCAGCTTTCACCGTTTGGCCTTCAATTAACTATAACCTTCCCCCACCATTATTACCTGACCACTCACCTCTCATCCTCCAACTCTGTCGGATGGACATGAAAATTCACTCTAGTTTCAAAATTTTTAATATTTGGGTTAAGCAAGCTGATTTTCTTGATGTTGTTCAAGCTTATTGGCTTAAGCAACATAACGGTAACCCAATGTTCATTTTGCAGTCTAAATTGAAAGATGCTAAAAAAGCATTGAAAGCATGGTCTAGAGATAAATTTGTGAACGGAAGCAAACTGAGCACTTTCTAGAGGAGTAAACTAGAAGATATGCAAACTTCTATGATGCAGAACCCGAACACTCGAAGCTAATCAGAAATGGAGAGACAAATAAACAAACAGTACTGCGAAGTCATGAAGACTGAAGATGATATGGTGAAGCAAAAAGCAAGGCTCAAGTGGAAGATTGAGGGAGATAATAACAGTGCCTACTTTCACGCGTCGCTCAAAGATAAACAATGCAGAGAAAACCTAGTCAATATCACGGACAGTCACGGTAATGTTGCTAATACCCCTGACGAGATACAAAATGTTTTCCTTAATCATTTTTCTACTTTGTTTGGCAACTCGAATAACTTCAATCCGAATATTGAGGTGATAGATCCCTATATCTTGCCGAAAATCTCTTCACAGGATTACCTGGACCTATGCAATGAAGTAACTCCCGAGGAAATCAGAGCCGCTATGTTTTCCTTAAACAGTAAATCTTCATGTGGACCAGACGGGTTCAATTCTTTTTTCTTTCAAAGTTGCTGGCAAATTATCCATAATAAAGTGTGTTCGGCAGTTCTTTTCTTTTTCAAAAAAGCTAAAATGTGGCGAGACTTCAACAACACTAACATCGCATTAATTCCCAAGAAAAGTAATGCAACCATGGTCATCGACTTTCGCCCCATCGCATGCTGCAACTCAATTTACAAATGTATCCCCAAAATAATTGCCACTAGGCTGAAAAATGTACTGCCAAGGATCATCTCGTCTAACCAATCCGCCTTTTTGCCGGGCAAAAGCATCCTGGATAATGTCCTTCTATCGCATGAGCTTCTCAATGGTTACCACAACAAAACTACCTCCCCACGTGCAATGTTTAAGTTTGATATCATGAAAGCTTTCGACTCTCTTCAATGGGACTCCATCGTAAGAATTATGGCATGCATGAACTTTCCTCCACACTTTATAAAATGGATTTACTCTTGTATCTCGATGGCTCACTTTTCAATAATTGTCAGTGGAACTCCTGTCGGCTTTTTTGGAAGTAGACAAGGGATAAGGCAAGGGGATCCGTTATTGGCCTATATTTTATAATGGTCATGGAGGTTCTAACTCAAATGTTAGAGAGTAAGATCGATAGCGGTCACTTCAAGCTTCATCCGATGTGTTCAAACCCCAGAATATCTTCCTTAATGTTTGCGGATGACTTGGTGATATTTTGCACTCCAGAACCTAGCACCATAGCCGCAATTTTTGAAACTTTGGACTGTTTTTATGAAATGACAGGTCTGAAGATTAACATTGGAAAATCTGATATGAAATGTGCAGGCCTTTCTGAAATGGATGTCAACCATCTTTGTACGTTGACGGGGTTAGCTAACAACACTAATTGTATATCCTACCTGGGACTACCGCTTTCAACTGCCAAGATATCAATGCACCATTGCTTGCCACTTTATAGCAAAATTACGGCGCATCTTAACTATTGGACTTCGAGGCTACTCAGTCAAGCTGGTAGACTGACGTTGATTAAGTCGGTCGTCTTCTCGATGCAAGTTTACTGGGCTAGAATGTATATTCTACCGTCCAAATTGATCAAAATGGTAAGGACTTCCTTTATGAGATTCCTGTGGAAGGGAAAATGCGAAGGAAAATATCTCGCTCCCATCGCTTTTAAAAAGGTAGAAATTCCTGTGAGCAAAGGCGGCCTCGGCATTGTTAATATGAATGTTTGGAACAAAGCCGCTTTCCTTAAGCACTTGGATAATTTTTTGAATAACAGACAAAGTGTTTGGGTGGATTGGTCGAAGAAGAATATCGTCAAAAACAAGCAATTCTGGACGATGACCCAGCCGCAAAAAATTAGCTGGACTTGGCGTTGTTTATTCAAGTTGCGTGAAAGCACATTGCCACATATTCGCTATAGAATAATTCCTAATTTTCCGGTTGACATACGATGTGATCCATGGTTAGAGAAAGGTTTACTACTGTGTAATGAACTCACTCATCTGGAAATACAATTGTCAGGAATTGGTACTGCTACCGATGTGAAGGACTTCTTCCACCGCACTGAGCTCTGTCTGCCAGTATCCTCTGTTGCACGTGTGAATGACTTATGGAAGAAAGCTAGAGGACTAAGAATGGGGAGAGAGGCTGATGACGTTACTCAATGGGGGATGGATGGGAAAAGTTTCACCATTAAGAGTATGTATAATTGCCTGACTAATGACTCTGGTCTACAGAGATGCGTTTGGAGTAAACTAATATGGCAACCCGACAATACTTCTAGAGAAAACATATTGACCTGGAAGGTAGTACGTAAAGCAATATTCACCAAAGATAAGCTGTATAGCTTTGGCATGTTGACTGACAATGCGGAGCTTGTGATGAATCTATTGATCATATGTTCTTTGAATGTCCTGACATTTTCCCTCTCTGGAACGGCATAATGCAGGCTTTGGGATGTGCCAATGCAAGCTGTGACAGTCAGACTGAATGGAGGAGGTTGCGTAACCAGACGAGTAGAAAGAAAACAAAAGGAAGATTGCTTAATTTTTCCCTTAAGAAATTCATTACCATTGTCGGGAAAGAAAGGAACACGAGAGTTTTCGAATCTCACAAGGCTGCAGTTCAACCAGTACACCAGATCAGAAATTAGGAACGACTTGAAATTGCTTAATTTCACCTTCGATCCGGGCATTTATGATATGCTGAGCTAAATCTTTCTTGTGTATATGTGTTTTTTTCCTCTTTCTCCCTCCTGTTGATGTACCTAGTTTCTACGTCTTCTTGTTTGTGTTGTATCCCTCTATTCTAAGGTGCATTAATAAAAGTGGTCGGGGTCCACTCAACCCCGTCGGCCTTGCCAAAAAAAATCCATTAAAATAGCTAAAATAAAAATTTTAAATTGGTTCTGAAAATCCGGGTTGTTACAGGTCGACCGCCTGGGCCTCAGTTGGCCAGGTCAGCTTGGTCAAATAAGGTATAATATAAATTAATTATTCTATTTATTTATTTCCATCTGTTTTTCATATTTCATCCGTAACTTTTTCTTACGGACTCCATTCGCGAAACCCCATACATGGAAGTTGACTAGAATTCCTAGACGAACACAACGGTTAAAATTTCGTGGTCAAATTCCATCATTTGCAAAAAATCATATTTTTGAGCATCAAATTAAATAACTATTTATTATCAAAATTCCGGGTAGTTACATTCCATCCCCCCTTAAAAGGAATTTCTTCCTGAAATTCTGACAACTAGTTATCCTATTCTACACAACCGATTTGTGTATGTCCACTTTGCAACCACGTGTATATGTACATGGTGTACATAATTCATTTCAATAGTAAAACATGCATGCAAGATGATTCTAAATCGGGCTTTCTATATATATGCATTGATATTTTCAAAACACTTTCAAAAACATGATGCAAACATCCTAAATATACTGGCAGTTCTATATGAATGCAAAATTTGAAAATTCTTTTTCATCCATAACTTTCATACAATTACGAATAAAAGTGTGAAGCAACCAATTTCGCATCCAAACCCTACCATCCAAAACGTACACAGTCTAATCGTTTCTTATTTAATCTCTCCTAAATCGAAAAAAGGAAATTGGAGCTAAGATTTTAACATTTTTCCTGCTCACAACTTTTCCAATTCCCTCCCTACAGTGGAATTTTCACCTTAATTACCCAAAATACTCCAAAAAGTTCCATCTGTAGACTGTAAAGGAGGCATAAAACAAGCTCTAAAACGTAAAACGAGTTAATTAATAGCTATCGCGCATCATTGACAACGTATGGAAACAACGTTTCCAAGGCTAAACAGCCTTTCCTTGTTACTGCTAATGTTTTTATCGTATCGTCAGTCCTACTGCACCGCTAAAACGCACACACAAAGCATCCAAACATCTTCCTTACACCATTCATGTGGCCAAAAATTGTAATTTTTCCATAAAAATAAGTTTCCGCTTGAAAACTTGTCGTGTTTATTTTGAAAATTTTCATTCAAAACCGCTTAATAGGAAAATGATAGAATTGTGTTTTTTTTTCAAACAACATTTTTCAAAAACTTCAAAAATGTATTCTGCGGAAATTTAAACGATTCAAGTCACATGTTGGCGAAAAAGGATGTTAGTTACGCCAAAAATGCGAAAACTGAGATTACGCACAAAAAGACCAAAATAAATTTTTGCTTTAACAAGGAACGGTGATTTATTTATTTATATACCCATGACGAGAACAACGCAAAATCGGTCCTTTGCTAAAATTTATCCAACATAGAATTCTATTCTTTCCAGCTCTAGGACAATTGTTAGTTTAGATATGAAAAATGAGGTTTCATTCAAACAGGCATGTGTGAATGACATAAACATTTCCAAACTTAGAAATCTCATTAATCTAAGTCGTGTGATTTAAACAACACTAACAGTTACAAGCATGAATCACCACTAGGCCTAGAACCCGATGCTGGAAAGAGATAACAATAAAACAACACCAAGTCTCTCAAACAATGGCTATAAACAACGAGATGCCTTGCTCCCAGGCTGGAGCTCAAACCATTTTTATGATAATTGATTAACCATACCATGGTAGCAAAAATGCTCAATCTCTTGTTACAAACACTGTTGGTGTTATTGGAGGTTTCCACATCACCATCTCTGCTAATAGAAAATTTATTATGAGAAAAGAAGCCTACCACAAAACTGTTTCTCATGGAAATCCACCAAATATTGTCTAAAGACAAAAATGGATGGATGAAATTACAGAAAGTAACCGCATGAGATAAAACACAAGAACAACAAGCTGAATCGAATATGATGCAGCACTAAATGATGGTTACGTCATCGATCAAGCAAAGGATTGATTATTGCAACATGAGACAAATCTAGTTATAACTTCCCATTTATAGAGCGATGCGCTAAATGGGTCACACGTCTACATAGGTAGTTCAAACACAAATAAGAATACATGAATAGAATAGAAAAAAATCCCCAAATCGATCTAAGAATTAGGGTTTACTCTAGAGAAAAGAATACAAGAATAAGAATGAGAAAGATCGTCCCTAAATTGTGACCCCTGGGGTCTTATTTATAGAGAATTCGGGGCCCCTTCTGCTGTTGGGCCATTGGGCTTGCAGAAGCCTCTGTCGGCCGCTTTTCTCCTTAGTCTCGGACGTTCAGCTTCCGGCCGCCTTTGTGGTGCTGATTATACCTTCCAGAGTGAGGGTTCCAGTCAGTTAGGGCTTCTTTGAGATTGATATGAGCTTGTCGATGTAAATGGCCTTCGGAAGGCAATCGTTCTCCTGGTAGTGACTTCCAGGCGTAGGCCTTAGGTTTTCTTATGAATACTTTGAGGAGCTTTCCCTCGTGATTTATGTAGATAGTTGTCGGTTCAGAACACCTGTTGGTGTTGGTACCGAGCAGTTTAGTATGGGTAGCCGGTATCCCCTTTAGGGTTCCGTCTTGCCTTCCGGTGGAGCCCCCGGGTGTAGCCTGGTCTTCCGGAAGGCAGCTTCCAGTGATGTTTCCGTTGTCTATTAATGTGGCCTTTCGGTGCCTATGTAGTGGATGTTCCGGAAGCTGGTTTCGGATAACTCCTACGTGCTTTCAGCTTGGTATTCTTTATGCCTTCGCCTCCTGATTTATCAGTATTAAGCAGGTTAATACCGAAAGCCCTTCCGTCTTTCTTGGTTTTGATTAGCGGAGCTCTTGCCTCCCTCTTTCTTAGTTTCTAACTTAGATGACCTTTCGCTATAGACCTCCCTGTTGGATAGACCCAGCCGGATTGACCCTGCCAAATGGACCCTGTTGGTAATCTGTAGCTTTTGAGTTCTCTTTGGTGTTTGTCCTTAGCTTTTTGGAGAATTCTTTTGTGCTTGTGTTCATCCGTTTACCCCTTCACCGTCAGCCTATTTCGGAGTTAATTTTGGTAGTAACAAATATATAAATAGATTTAAAAGAATCATTTATTATATAAAAGGTTTAAAGTACTAATATAATAAAATTATATAGTTTAAAACAAATAAAATTATAAGTAAAATCTTAATTAAGAATTTAAATCCATATTTACTCATAAAATCATTTTAAAACATATAATTTAAAATTTACAAAAATTTATGTTTAAAATTTTAAAATATAAATATAAAATATTAAGTTATCATTTTAAAATTAAATTTTCCAAATCAATTTACTTCGAAAACATGACCAGTGGTGTCCGTATATAGTTTTCTACCATATGATCAAGTGATACGGATATTTATCATTTCAACCTGCAATTTATAATTTTACGAGTATATATCATTTCAATCCGCAATCCAAAATTTTGTAAAAATCGTTCAGGTATATCATTTCAACCCATAATGATTTTTCCCTAATCTAATGTCCATTCGGGTATGTATCATTTCAACCTTCATTGATTTTTCCTAAACCAGGGGAATCAACAACATAACAAATCATCACATGGCATCAATCACATCATACGTCATATATTATCAGTGCACTTATGTGTCATGTGAATATCGTGTCATATATGAAAGGTGTACATGTCAAGTAAACAATTTATACTAGCAATCCTGTACATTTCACAGTAATTCACTTATGTTGATCTAACATCCATGGAACAATATAGGTCAAGTGTGAGATAAACTCACCTTTCTGTGGCATGGAACGGAGATGGCAAAACGATGAACATAGAAATGATATGACAGAATCATGCACAAGTACGACAACTCCAACTTGAACACAACAGATTCCAAAGATAAATCGATAAGTTAAGATCACTAAATCATGATCTTTTTTTCCTTATAGCAAAGGATGAAGGACACGGGAAACTCAATAGACAGAAAGGCACAATATTTCAGCACAGCCGCCAATATAAGTCACGATCAAACAATGCTTCAGTAAATCATTCACAAAATAGGCTCGATCATAGGAAAATTCTTAACTTTGCAACTTTTTTTTTGGAATAGAAGAAAGAAGGAAAAAAATCAATATCCAAACACCTCACACAACACACCAAGGGTCACACACAAGAAAGGTTGCGTTGGCTCGGGTGCAGCATAGGTGGATACGAGTCTCGGTTGTTGAGAGGTTACAGGCAGAGGTAGGTGGGTTTCGCAGCGACACTGGATTCGAGGGGTGTAGTCATGTGGGTTTGGCACGGTTGGATTAAGGAATAAGGAAGCAGTGGGTGTCACTGTGCTTCATGTTTTAACAAGAAAAAGGCGTAGTACTTTCATGAAAGAAAACTAAAGTGGAGTTGCATGGCTTTCAGGAACAACCTGAAGGGAAGGAAAATGACATGGGAGAAAAGAGAGGAGATATGGTATACACGTGAGAAGAAGAATGCATGCATAAATGTAGAGAAGAATGCAATAGAGGTGGAAAGAAAATTAGACGTGGAGCAACAATGTTTCTTTCTTCATTTTTTTCTTTTATGTTACATGAAGCAGTGGCATTGGACATTTAAATGACTTTTGGAAAAACAAAATAAAATAAAAAAGAATCGTATAGTTTGAATTCAATGCATGGCTTTTGGAAAGGAAAACGGCGAACGCTTGGAAATGGTAAAGGCAACAAAAAGGAAATGTATATATTTCGAAAGTATCAACTCGTGGGAAGAAATGTGAAAAGTAATACATGGATTGGCATTGGAAAACAAAAGGCAACATTGAAAATGAAAGTGGCGCATGGTTGTTTTGAAATAAGAACTAAATGTGCCTACTTAGAAAATAAAAAATAAATGGGTGGTTTATTAAAATATCTAGAAAAATATGCAGAACCCGAATAGGTACACATCGAACTCTAATGGCTCTATCTCAAAAATGAACTAGACATGCCTTTTCGTAATTTCAGCACAAACCGAGCACCGAAAATAACAAATGAATGTATAATGAAAATCAGCTCGACTAACGGATGCAACGGTATATAATTTACAGTGTCACGATGATTCGTTCAAAAACGTGTTACGGACCCCTTTAACTGAAAAATTCAGGTAGGAAAACGGAGGTTAAAAAGTCCAATTTTCGCGAAATGAATTTCGTCTTGGATTCATTGACAATGAATAAAGTATTTTTCGTGTTCATCCGAACTGGTTTCAAAGAGATTTTAAAATCGCTAAATTTAAATTGTTATGCGCTGCTTTGCACTGAAAATTGCGCAACTGACAAACATTCAAATTTTCTGATGAATTTTTCACAACTGCTAAGTCTCACTGTATGTATTTCAAATTTGAAATCCCTATTACGGGAAATTATAGTATATTTTGAAATTATATCAAGGATATTAATTTTTATTAATATTGAAAAGAAATTATATAATATGAGTTTGTTATTAAAATTTAAATTTAAGAATAAGTTCAATTTCAAATAAATAAACTTGATTTAATTTTATTCAATAAGTAAGACTGAAATTGCAAATATCGATTTCCATTATTAAATTATATTATCAATAAAATCCAAAATAGATTTAGTTTTAAATCTAAAATCAAAATATTTTTCTTATAATATCCAAGCAAATTGAGTTTTAAATGAATAAAATAAAATCAAAATCAAAATTTAAATTAAATAATTAAATAAATATACACTTGAAATTTTGGTTGTTATAGGAATGTTCGAAGCGTTGTGGATTCGTTGATCGATGAAATGCAATGAATGTGAAGATGACTCAAGATGATTTGAACTCTTGGATAATGATTGCTAAAGATGATTTGAGCATATGGATAGTCGCCGATGATGACGATTTGAGTTATTGGAGGCTGAGGGATCATCGTTGTAGGAGGTTCTAGTGGACTCAAAGCAGGGGTATAATAGGGATGCCTAAAATTCTAGATGATTACTCGAGTACCCTAGGTAGCGATGAAAGGCCTAGATACATAGCTTTGATAGGCGTATGAAGTTTTACTAGAACCGGGATTACCATTAGCCCTTGACCGATGGCATGTCGTGGCCAGTCATACGATTAACGATAGTTTCAAGGCAAGATAGGTGGTGATAGCCAGAGTTATGGATGTTGATTGATTTTCTTGCATCGTCTTGTGTAGATCATTCGACTTCGAAGGAGACATCTCTTGGGTGCGTGTGTGATGTTGGTTTAGGACTTCGGGGCTTGTTCTTTGGGGGTATTGATTTAGATTAGGATGGTCTATGCATGATAACTATTTGCTATCTCTTCTACTGTTGTTTAATTTATGGTTATTTGTAAAGGCTATCACTGTTAGATGTAAAGGAGATGGGTTTGGGTTTCTTCTCTGTTGATGTGATGGTAGATTAGATGATTAATTTAGCTATTTCTCATATACTTTATTGATGATGTAAGATAGCTGTTTTATCGCTCATTAAGACTATTGTCTGACACAAGGTCTTATGTTCCCTCTTATTACCTTGGGTTGTTCATCCATGTTTTGAATGGGAAGACTGAGTAGCAGGTAACAAGTAGTAGATTCTGACGAGGACGGTGCTGTAGAGCGAAGACAAGCACATGGCTGATGTATTATTTCCTACTGTCTACTATTAGATGTTTTCTGCTGTTATGGTTGATATGATACTTTGAGAGACTTTGTAGTGATGCTGACTGTACAGATAAAAGTTGATGTACGGATATTTCATGATGATACGAAAGTATAAGATTCTTCTCAATTATGCTTCACTATTATCTACCTATTGTATATGTTCTAATATACTTTATCCCTACGGTGTGAGTTATAAGACTTGGTCGCGTGTGTTTTTCTACTCCGATGATCATCCCGTATCGGCCTGGCATGTCATACATCGAATCTTCTCCTTAGTTTGTGCAGGAGGTACGGGGAGGTCGTCACATTTGGTGTCAGAGCTTTGGCTAAGCGGACGTAAGGACGTATGAGAGATGTTTTTGTACTTTGCTAATGGATGATTACTATAGACATTAAAAGTTGGTCTAGTGACGGTCAACCTCCAATGTGTGTTAAGCACACACGAAAAACAATCATAGAGATGCAAGAAAAAGTAAATGAACAAGGGAGATACAATATTTTTATCATCATTTGGCTTATATTGATGCCTACGTCCACTTATAATCTTTGTTTATACTGTCGATTACAGTTTACAGTGGTTTTTCTTAGTGAAAGAAAGTATAGATTACACAAAAATCCTTGTGTTGTCTGAAGTGCACAGTTGGATGTTTCTAGTATACCGAGCATAAGTTACACTGAAGAGGATTTTTCTCATGCCTTTCCATTTTCAGCAATGGTGTATTGTAGGTGAAGAAGGTGGGCTAGGCCGTGTGCCATGCAACTTGCCTCTTTTTCGATGTTTAGACACGCAGAGCTCGATAAAGTAAAGTAGATGCAGCAGGGAGACTCAGTCTACTGCTGATGAATAGTTTTCCTTGGAAATCATCGTCGACGTGGAGCTTGATATTTGGTGTATAAAACGGAGAGCTGGTCGAAAGCTAATATGATTCAGCAACTTCGAGAGTAGGACTTCGTTCGGTAGCGTATAATTCTCCAGATACTTCAGGTGAGATCCGAGACTTTAGGCTTGACCTGATATTATGGGATCGGTCCGATCTATTGGTAGATAGCCTGGTCGGTCGACTTGCTTTCTATCTTCAAGAGACTATCGTGGGACAAGCATAGCTGGTCGACCTGAGTTAAGGTTTGGCTTGATAGATGGAGAATTGTTCCGTCTACTATGAAGTCGAGCCTTGGTTTTGGGTTGTGATAACTTTTGCCAAAAAGTTGGCAACACTTTTCCCTCCAGTATACATCTTTCTTGGTAAAGGGAGATGTGTTCTGGATTTTCCAGAAAGCATTGAACTGAAGTCCTTTGTATGAAGCCATGATGAGAGGGGCCGGAAAACCGACGATCGACAGTGATTGTATTAAGGCCAAAAGTCTGACGACCGCTGAGGATCATATTTAGGCCGAAAAGCTGACAATCATTGACGACCGTATTAAGGCCAATAACTTGTGAATGCCAAAAAATAAGTTGGCTATTTTGAGTTGGTCTTGATAGAAGAACCGGGATCCTACTAATTGGCTGATACTTGTAAAGAACCGGGGGACAAGCATAAACCATGCTCGATTTCGAAAAATGGGGTATAAGCCAGACTCGGTGGAAGATTATAAACAATACCCGATTTTTTTCCTGGTGAGACAGTGTAGTCGGTTGTTCTAGGGTTATTAAGTTAGGATTTTGACCATGTTTAGGGAGTGATCAGAAGTTTCGAGTGTAACTATACACTTAAGTTGATAGTTTTTATTTTGCCAAGTCTTGACAAGGTTTGGTGAAGTTGGTGAGTATTATCCATACTCGGCTTATGAAGTTGGCGAGTATTAACCAGACACGGCTTAAGGAGTTGACGAGTATTAACCATACACGGCTTAAGGAGTTGGTCAATATTAACCATACTCGGCTTAAAGATTTGGCGAACATTAACCATACTTGGCTTAAAGAGTTGGTGAGTATTAACCATACTCGTCATAAGGAGTTGGCGAGCATTAACCATACTCGATTAGAGAGTTGGCGAGTATTAACCATACTAGGCTTAGAGAGTTGGTGAGTATTAACTATACTCGGCTTATGGAGTTGGCGAGTATTAACCATACTCGGCTTAGAGAATTAGTCTGGTATAGTTGCGGGCATCGACCATGCTTGTTTAAGAGATGGAGGCTAGCACTGACCATATTTGGCCTGCGAGCGTCAATCATGCTCAGCTTGAATCGATCAAACATAATCCATGTTCGAATTTTTTTTATTTCTACTAAGGAGCTATTACAGAAAAATGAAAACAATTCCTAAGAGAGTTATTGTTGAATCCAGAGCATGCCTATGAGCTAAATTCTAACCCCGTACGTGTGTACTTCAACATAACCACATTATTGAAGAAATAAAAATACATTTCTTATATCCTAATAAATAGGTAAAATCCATAACGAGTTAAACTTTATTAATTATTGATGATGTCGTGATTTCCGGGCTCAGGATCCTTTCCGTTTCGAGGAGCTTGAGGACCAACCTGAGAAACTTGGGCAGAAGGTTATGGCGGCACGACCAAAGCAGGTTTCTTGACGTACTCGAGTAGTTATCCACGCCTAACCCTACCCTCAATGCGATCGCGTAGATGTCTACATTCACTGGTGTTATGACCTACCATGTTGTGATAAATGTAGTGCTTTCCAGAGTCGAGTTCTTTTTGGGTCGGTACCCTTCGAGGAGGTTTAGGAAAAGGAAGAGATCCTCATACGTCAAGGTAGATGTCAAGCAAGGATGAGTTGAGCTTGGTGTATTGATCATACTTGTTCTCTCTCTAGAGTCGTACGTTCCGATCATTCTTTTATGAGGCTTTTGCTTTTCCTTTGTTCTGGCCATTGGTTTTGGAATGGCCTCCGTCCTTGGTAGCAAGCACCTCGAGGCTTTCCATTTCGATGCTAGCGTCTTCCTGTCAGAGGAACCTATTGGCCTCGGCATATAAGTCTTCAATATCCTTGGGGAGGTCTCTGGTCAAAGAGATCCTGAATTCTGATCGGTTCTAGATACCAGCTACGGCTGTCATAAGCACCATCGATGGCTCGGGCTGATCGACTGATGCTACGATGGCGTTGAATCCTTCTAAAAAGAGCAGAGGGTCTCGCCGGACCGTTGCTTGATGGAGGTAAGGAACACGACGCTCTTTGGTCGGGAGATGTGAACTCTGAACTAATTGATGAAGCGGGTGACCAACATGTTCCACCTGTTGATCGATTCAGTTGTGAACTACCAGAACAACATGTCAGCTATGTCAATGAGGAAGAGACGGAAGCATTTGGCCATGACATTGGTTGACACATAAAGTACTTCCATGTGACGCATGTATCGCATGAGATGAATGGTCGCGACGATCCTGCAGTTGTAGGTCTCTAGGATCGGAAGCTTGAAGTCCGGTGTGTTTCAGAATTTTATGATTTCCCACGTAAATGGACTGCGATGGATGTAATCCACATCATGTTGGGAAGATGCACCTCAGGTGAAGTTTGTGATGATGCTTGCAATCTGGCTTCCGTCTCTGAGAAGATGTTTCCACGAATCCACTTTTGTATCGGGGACCATGGTGATAATCCCAATACTAGCAAAGGGTGGAAACATTCCCCTAGCCCCTGGGGTCGGTTCTGTTCATCCTCCGAGAGTTGAGTAAAGGTGAACCTGATCCTTAGGTCTTGCAGCTACAGTCACTTATTTATAATTGGACTGAAACATAACTATGGCAGTGGGGTCGGGCAGATTTAGGTGAGTAGTATCCATCCGGGGATCGGCGTTGCCCCCGTCAGGGGAAAAGATAGAGTGGTTTACAGTAGCATTTCCCTCCGTCACGTTGGGGACCGGTATGGTGGAGTGGTTTTGGTGACACGAAGGGTTGTTGTCACCAGCTCTTCGTTGGAGAGGAGGTTGCATAAGACGGGTTTGCAGTACGACGTTGGGTCGAATCGGATGTAACAACGTTCCTCGTTTCGGCCGACCGATAGGTTGCATTGGTTCCGTAGTTGTTTGTTCAGGGAGTTGAGTCCTTCCCTGAACTAGAGGAAGACTGGTCGACTGGTCCTGAACTTGGCCAGGGTTGACCTGAGAATCTGCAGATACCATAGCTCCGTTTAATACTGTAAGTGATGCTCCTGGCAGTGGCCGATCGTGGTGAAGTTGAGCCAGGAAGAAGCAAAGGTATGGAGCTATCTAGGGTTTGGTTCTCCGCATACCGAAGATGAGTTGTTGCCCCAGCCTCGGCTGGTGCAAGAAATGACACTGCAATGTGAGGTTCCTTCTCCATTCGAGTGAGGAGTTGTTCATCACTTCCTGCTGATTTTTGAGAAGCTCACACTAAGATGCCATCTGATTTCTAAATTTAGCAAAAAAATTATCCATGTCACCCCTTATGAGGTATTGGGATGAGCCTCTATGGGAGGAAGCTTCAAGGTTGCCTCTGTTGCTACTGCCCCTGCTGCATCAGTAGGTCGAGATTGAGAGCGAAAAGGTCCTGTGTCCTTTTTCAGCTTTGTCATTGCTTCCTTAAGAGTTGCCGAAGGTTGTAGGGTATATCTACGTTCTCCTACCTCCAAAGTGTTGACGTCAAAAGTTGGTCTAGTGACGGTTAACCCCAATGTGTGTTAAGCACACACGAAAAACAATCATAGAGATGTAAGAAAAAGTAAATGAACAAGGGAGACACAATATTTTTATAGTTAATCGGCTTATATCGGTGCCTATGTCCACTTATAATCTTTGTTTATACCATCAATTATAGGTTATAGTGGTTTTTCTTAGTGAAAGAAAGTAGAGATTACACAAAATCCTTATGTTGTTTGAAGTGAACGGCTGGATGTTTCCATCATACCGAGCATAAGTTTTTCTGAAGAGGATTTTTTTATGCCTTTCCATTCTCAGCAATGGTGTATTTATAGGTGAAGAAGGTGGGTTGGGCTGTGTGCTACGCGTCTTGCCTCTTTTTTGGAGTTTAGACACGTGGAGCTCAATCTAGTAAAGTAGTTGCGGAGGGGTGACCCGGTCTATTACTGGTTAATATTTCTCCTCAGAAATCATTGTCAACGTGGAGCTTGATATATAACGTATAAAAGGAGAGCTGGTCAAAAGCTAATCTGATTCAACAGCTTCAAGGGTAGGACTTCGTCCGGTAGCGTATAATTCTCCAGATATTTCAGGTGAGATCTGAGACTTTAGGCTGGATCAGATATTATGGGATCGGCCTGATCTATTGGTAGATGGCTTGGTCGGTCGACTTGCTTTCTATCTTCAGGAGACTATCCTGGGAGAGCATAGCTAGTCGACCTGAGTAAGGGTCGGCTTGATAGATGGAGACTTGTTCCGTATGCTATGAAGTTGAGCCTTGGTTTTGGGTTGTGACGACTTTTGCCAAAAAGTTGGTAAACAATTACTATACTATAGTCTATAGTATAGTAGCGCTTGAACTTCAATTGCAGTTATTCTCATGTATGGACTAACCATTCTATATTTCATGTTTAGAACGAGTCATCGAACGTTGAGCCATTCTGCTAGGGTAGGGCCTATTCTTGGCAGGGCAGATAGCGGTATACCAGATTACCCAGCGGTGTTCGAGGCCATGATGGCAACGATTATGAGGAGGATACCCGCTCCAGAGACAACTGCAGTAGATGTTGGGGTTCAAGTGCAAGTGCCTAGGGTGGTTGACTTCGTGAAAATATGCAAAGACTTCACTACTCTAGGAGGGAAGTCGTTCAATGGGATAGGGCCGACTGTAGAGGTTCAAGGGTAGGTTGATACTTGCATTCGTATTTTTGGAGACTTGGGTAATGATGATGCGACTAAGAGTAAGCTTATGTCTAGGCAACTACAGGGCATAGCTATGGATTAGTTGAACTCTGCGACTTTAGAGATTCTAGAAGATGATATCACATGGGAACAGTTCCAAGTCAAGTTCGAGAAGAAGTTCATTTCTACCATTTAGAATTCCATTCTGTTCAAAAGTTTTGTCGAGCCAAAGCATAATGGTAGACCAGTGCTGGAATATGTTTCTGACCTTGAGGCTTTGTCTAAGTTTGCTCGTTCGTATGTCGAGACTCCTTACCAAAAGAACAAGAAGTTCATCGTGGCTAGGACAAATATCTTGGGAATCAATTGGTTGATCATTTGGATGACACTTATGAAAAGACCATCGAGAAAGCTTTGAGGCATGAAAGTTTGTTTCCCAAGGAAGAGACTGTTATTGCCGCTAAGGAGGAACCGAAATCATAGCCAGGTGGTAATAACAAAAAGAGGAAGCAGCAACAACAAAAAGGAAAATATGGTCAGAAGAAGCAGAAAAACGAGGTGACTTGCTATAACTTCCAGCAGAAGGGCCATTATTCCAAGAATTGTAAGAATCCAAAAGCTGAAAAGAAGTGCTATAATAATGGCAAGCCTGGGCATAACAAGAAGGATTGTCTAGAACAGCCAAAGGGAAAGCATATTGTAATGGTGTTTGCTTTGGAAGTTGTTCCATCTTCTTCGAGGGCTCCAACGGCGGAAAAGAAAGGGAAGAGTGTTGTCGTTCAAGGTACTCATTCTATTAGAGGTGTCTCAATTCGAATATTGTTTGATAGTGGAGCATCACATTCTTTTATTTTCAATGAGCTTGTGTGCGCTTGGGTTTGGAATACGAGATTTGCAATAGGCTATTGTTTATGACTAATCCAGTAGAGGGTTCGTCTAGTTAGTGTATGATTTGCCATGGTCTAGTGTTGTCGAGTCATGGTTTCTCCTTTGTGTGTGACTGCTTTGTTTTGAACTTCGCTGGGCTTGGGATCATTTTGGGTGTGAACTGGCTCAAGAGGTGAAAGTTGGGAATATGGAAGGGCGAATGTTGTGATTCGATGTAAGCCAGAAGGTGGTGTCTTTGTAAGATTTTTATATTCTCTTGTTATTACATGGGAAGACTTGTCATCGGTGTCGATCACTAGTAATTTCGATGACGGCTTTGACGAGGTCAATGGGTTGCCGTCGCATCGCGAGATTGAGTTCAGAATCGATTTGGTCGAGGGTGTGAGACCTATTATTATGCCCCAATGGAGGATTGGACCTAAGGAACAACGAGAGTAAGAGGTGCAAGTTAGAAACCATTTGAGTAAGGGATTCATTCAGGGAAGCATGTCTGAATGGGGTGCACCAGTTGTATTTGCAACCTGGGATGATGGATCCTTGAGGTTGTGTGTTGATTATTGTAAGCTGAAAAAGGTAACCAAGAAGAACAAGTATCCATTGCCGAGGATAGATGATTTGCTCGATTAGATTCACGAAGCAAAGATGTTTTTTTATCAGAAGTATCTGGCAACGGGATTTCACCAGTTGTGCGTGGCGAAGGATAGTGTGCCGACTGCTTTTAGGACACCATCCAGTTTCTTGGAGTGGTTGGTGATGCCATTTGGATTGACCAATGCCCTAGCATATTTTGTAGATCTAATAAATTGGGTGTTAAGAGATCAGTTGAACAAGTCCATGCTTGTGTTCATGGACGATATTCTGTTTTACTCTCGAAATGAGGAAGAGCATAAGATACACTTACGAGCTGTTTTTGAAATCTTGCTAAAGCATCAGCTGAGGGCTAAGTTTTCATAGTGTCACTTCTGGAAGAGTGAAGTGAGTTTCATAGGCCATCTTGTTTTTGGAAACGAAATAGCGGTAGATCCCGCTAAGGTGGCAACAATACAGGAATGGGATAAACCTAAGAATGTGACGGACGTGAGCAGTTTCCTTGGGTTGGCTGGATATTACCACCGGTTTATTAACGATTTCTCCAAGATAATTGCACCATTAACATGATTGACGCAGAAGAATCAAGTGTTCACATGGGATGCGAAGTGCGGGTAAGCTTTTGGAATCCTAAAAGGGAGACTGACGAGTGCTCCTGTTCTGACGGTTCCAAGTGGAAATGAAGAGATGGTGATATAAACCGATGCATGTGGTACTAGACTGGGAGAAGTGTTGATGCAGAAGGATAGAGTTGTGGCCTATGTGAGTCGACAGCAAAAGCCGCATGAGAGGAATTATCTGACTCATGATTTGGAGTTGGAAGCCTTCGTGTTTGTTCTGAAGATATGGAGACATTATGAGTTCGATTTGAGTTATTTACGGATCACAAGTCGTTGAAGTGTCTTTTCTCCTAGAAGGATTTGAATCTTCAGCAGCAACGTTGGTTAGAGTTTCTGGCATCATATGATTTTGGCATAAACTATACTCCTGGTAAAGGTAATGCGGTGGCTGATGTGTTGAGTCGAAGACACGTAAGTTTGGTAGCGATGTTTTCAGAATGGAAGCACCTCGAGTACTTGGGCGGATTTAATTTTAGGTCGCGATGTGAGTTAGAGCCCGAGATGTTGGAAAGCTTATTGATAAGACCTATCATCAAAAGGATTGGCGAAAGCCAAAAGCGGATGAAAAGCTTGTTGATATTATCCAAAAGTTAGAACTAGAGGATAAAGAGTTCCAGGTCGATCGAGATGGTTGGTTTTGGAAGTAAGGACGACTTGTTGTTCCTGATGTTGATGGATTGAGAGATGAGGTTCTAAGGGAATGTAATCACTCGAAGTTGACGATTCACCATAGTGGTAACAAGATGTATCAGGACATGAAGTGAGCTTACCAGTGGGAAGGGATGAAGAGGATGTTGGAAAGTTTATTTCCAAATGCATGAACTGCTAGTTGGTAAAAGTTGAACAGAAGAAGCTTGGTGGATTGCTTCAGCCACTGAAGTTCCTACATGGAAGTGGGAGCATCTATCGATGGATTTTATCGATGGAGTATCTTGAACCAGGGAAGGAACTGAGGGCATTTGGTTCATAGTGGCTCGCTTGACCAAGAGCGCAAGGTTTATTCCATTCAGATTAACTAGGACGGCATTGAAGCTGGCTGAGCTATATATAAAATGAATAGTTCGATTCATTGGTATCTCGAAGAGCATAGTGAGTGATCGAGATTTAATGTTTAAGAGTCGATTTTGGAGGAGTTTGCAAGAGACTTTAGCCACCGAGTTCTATTTGAGTACGGCTTATCATCCCTAGACGATTAGTCAAACCGAAAGAGTTAACCGAGTTTTGGAAGATCTCCTCAGAGCTTGTGAATTGGACTTTGGAGGATCGTGGGAAGTCCATCTACATTAAGTTCAGTTTGCATATAACATAACTACTAGTCGAGCATTGGGATGGCACCATACGAGCGTTGTAGGGAAGACCGTGTACTTATCCGGTGTGTTAGTTAGAGACTGGAGATAAGTTAATACTTGGGCCATAGGTGATAAGAGAGACCTCAAACTACGTAAAGATTTCTCAACAACGTATGAAAGCAACCCAAGATCGTCCGAAGAGTTACGCCGATAAACTTTGGAAAGGATTTGAAATTTGACATTAGTGATATGGTTATTGTGAAGATTTCACCTTTGAAGCATGTTGTTCAGTTCGGAAGTAAAGGAAAGTTAGCTATAAGGTTCGTTGGACCATTTCCGATTGTCGAACAAATTGGAAAGCTCGCGTATAGACTGGATTTACCTGAGAAGATGTCGGGCGTGCACAATGTTTTTCATGTGTCGTTTCTATGGAAGTGTGTGCATGATTCGAATGTCGTGGTATATCCGAATCAGTATGAAGACCTAGAAATCGAGTCCGTAGTCTCGAGATCTTGTAATCCTCTTCGCGCTGTGGGAAATGACACTTAATAGCTAAGGAGGAAGACGGTTAGGCTAGTCAAGATGCAATGGAGTGAGGACGATGACGATTGTACGTGGGAAATGGATGAGATTATGAAGACGTTCTATCTAGAACTCTCTCTGTTGGTATGACCCATTAATGTTGTGCCACCGTACACCATTGTAACTTATGATATTATTATAATTATGCATGCTAGGATTAGGCTATGGATGCATGGCTTGACAGATGCTAGCTTGGATGATAGGTTGGCTGCTTGTGGACGTTAGGCATGCGAATTTTTTTTGTGCTTGCATTTGCTTGGGATTTCAGGGGCGAAATTCCTAAAGGGGAAGAATGTAACGACCCGCACTTTACGTATCGAAGTATCATAAAATATTTTTATTTAATTCCTCAAGGGTTGGATAATTCACATATTTTGATATGTTGCTTATAGGGATGTGAGACATGTCCATAATTTTTATCTATTTCAGTTGTGATTATTTTGCCCCTATCAGTTTTGTACAGGTGATAACTTTTGACTGGGATAGAATCAAATTTAGGATTGATTCCATTGGAAAGAAAATGATGTTTCCAATTCCGTAGAGTTGTTCCACTAAAGATTTGGCTCAACGGTACGAGAGAACTCGTTGTTTTAGTGTTACACAATTTTCGGACAGACTAATTAGTCATTAGTGGGCTAATTAGTGAGGCCCATTCAGGCTAGGGCTGTTGGCTATAAATAGAGGGGTAGAGGACAAGGGAATGGTTTTGTTTCTTCATTTCTTATTTGGTTGAGCTCGAGATTCTCCTTGCTCAATCAAATACACCTCCACTACATTAAATTGTAAGATTTACATAAATGATTGAAGATCAACATTGAAGAAAGCTAGATCGCATCAAGAGGATTGATTTGAAGGCCATTTCTTCACCATTCTTCGTTGTTCTTCGCTATTCGGATTAGAAAATCATTGATTTGAATCTATTATGTTGATTTGGTGAGTGATAAACATCTCTCACACGGATTCTACCGAGTATATGGGTTTATTTAATCTTATTTTCGTCATTTCAAGTCATTTTCACCTAGATCTAATCGAGATAAGTTTATTTTCATTCAAAACACCATAGGATCTAATTTAGTAAGATTATAATGGTAATTCATAGGTTAATTCATATGTTTATGTAAGTGTAGATCCATATATTTGTCTATTTGTTGTTTCATCTTAATTTGGAGAATTTTTGTGATTGAATGACGATTATTGATGAGCTATTGATTGCTTGATTCATTGAATGTTTGGATGAAATTGGTCAAGTTGTGTACCGAGGATGCATAAACATGAAAATCAAGTTAGTGTGGATGGATTGATTGAGTTTGGAGCTAGATCGATGTATTTTGGATGGACTGGGCAACATTTTGCATGGATCGGTGTAGTGTTGATCAAGATATGGAGATGGGTCGGCTAAAAGTTGATGGATTGGATCGGTTGGGTGATGGATCGGTCGTACAACTTGGATCAGTGGTGTTTGGAGATGGATCGGGGTAGACGTTGCATGAATCAACCAAATTTTGTGGATGGATCATGTAACACCCCACCTCCGTTAAGGTCACTCACAAAGGTAATGCCTGAACTTTGATAGAGCGTTTCAGTAGATAGAACAGAATATTACAAGAACAGGTACATAAAGTAGTACTTGAAAAATTTATAACTTTATTACAGCGGAAACAGAAATCAGTTTGGTTACATCTTCAAAATCACTTTACCAAAACTAAAGTACATATATATATATATATATATATATATATATATATATGAGCCTTGTTCAAAAGCCCTCAGAGTACAAAACTTTAAAATCATAATCCCCACAGAAGATGCCATAAGAAGTCAAGCCATACTTTAAGCACTTCAAGCAGAAGAAATCTGGATCAAGCTAAAGTATTCCCTCCTTAAAGACCTAAGGGGGTGACGGAAGAAAAAGAGGCGAAAACAAGCAAGGTCAGACATAAAGTCTGGCAAGTCCAGTGACTTTCAGCTATGAACAGATAATAATAATCATGGCATGTAGATAAAACTGGATGAGAGATAATAGTAACAGGAGTAGCAGATATACTTAGGTTAAACAAAAGAAACAGAATGACATAAGCTATTACTTCTCACTTCTCTGCACTAATACTAGTATAACAGGATTAGGTGTTACCGTAACGTCTAAACAGAAACAGAATAATGGGCCTTTACTACCCGAACAGAAGGTACAGGAACAGAAACAGAATAATCCTTATGGAAACAGAATGTTAGAATTAGGTGTACACTAGTAAATGGGCCTTTACCACCCCAACAGATGGTACCTCGCAGAAACAGACAGGTGTTACCACCCAACAGAAACAGACGGTACCCACAGAAATAGACAGAGCTAAGTGTACCCTAAATCCTACCCCACGCGATCGGCTCCCTAATACATAAATACCCTGTGCCAGCCCCACAGAAGGGGGTATCATTCCCTAAAGTGGAAACCTTTGAATGACACAGACCTATTTACAGATGTCACGGCGTCTTACATCCTCAGAGGTAGACTAGGATCCATGAACGCACATGACCCAGTTGGAATGCACCATCAACACCCCTCGCCATTTTCAGAATGAACCGCTTATAATTAGTTCAGTAAGCGTGCCCGGACCCTACCTACTGTTGGGTCATAGTTTTGATACCAGAAAGGGTTACTGACTAATAAGGGTCCCAAACAACAGATGACACAAGTATTTTCCCTCCTAACCTTGTGTCCCCAGACTAACAGATTTTAGATTAACTTGTTTACGAGTTTCAGACATACAGAGTTCAGATCAACTAGTTCACAGATCAGACAGCCAAGTTAACAAGTCTTCAGACTAACGGATCAGATATACGGGTTTAACAGATTTACAGATTTGTCTAACTTTGTATTGGGCCTACAGATTCACGAAACGGGTTTATTAAATTCATTAGTCCAGTTGGTTTAACCCTATCCACCCAACACGTTTTAGACATCATATTTATCTCAGATTTGCATTAATTAATTATTAATGCACAAACCTCTCACATTAGGTCGCTAGCTTGTGGCCGCTGGATGTGCCGGGCGGTTCCGGGCAGACTTCTGCCACAAGCCAGACCTAACCTTATGTCTAAGCATATCTTAGTTATGCCTACGACCTCTCACATTAGACTGACAGTTTGCGGTTGCTGGTAAAGCCGGTTGGGTCCGGGCAGGCTTCTACCGCAAACATGAGTCTAACCTCGTGTCTCAGCAATCTTATTATAGCCAATTTATTCTATTACAAATTATACAGATATCATGCTAATTATGTCCATTTAACAGATTCTACTTCTTCTCAAGTCGCAGCAGATTAATCAAATTAACAAGTTTTACTCAATCTTAGGATGCCTACAAATTATAATTATTCAGCTTTTCAATAGATTTAACAATTAGGCGACACAACAGAATTAGCAGATTAGGCAGTTTAACATAATTAGCAGATTTGGCGTTTCAACATATTTAGCAGTTTAGGCAATTCAACAGATTAAACAGATAACAGATTTAGCAGAATAGGCAATTCAATAGATCAAACAGATTTAGCAGATCTAAAACATTCCTTAAGGTTTCATTGACAAATCTTGCCTAATTATAAATTAGGCCTAAATTCACATGCCTAAATCATAATCATGATTCCTAATATATCATATACCCAATTTTAGTTAAATTTGCATAGTACAGAATATTCCCCAAAAACCCCAAATCATGATCCACATATAAATTATGCTAAATATAGCAATCGGTTGCAATGCATGTCACATATCTAAAAATCCACTTTTAGGCGTATTCATACTTTAATAGTCATCAAATCTTAACATAGACTTTTATACCTAAGTCATATGCAAGTTAATTCTCTTTTTTTTCTTCCAAATTACAGATTATAATTTATATAGTATGCCCAGATCTAAATCTTGAATTACAACTTGTACTATGCATCCAAATCAGTTACATGTTCACAATTAAATTTTACGCCCCAAATCTCAAGTCATATGTCCAATATTCTTTATGCCTCGAAACTTAAGTCATATGTTCAATACACCTTATGTTTTAAATACAACTTGCCCAATTATATGCCTCAGATTTATGTTCTAAGTTATAACCTATGTTCTTTATGTTCTAAGTCACAATAATTCTCTCCTTCCAAGTCATAGATCGTCTTATGCAATATGCCTCAAATTTATGCCCAGAATTACAACATGCGCTGTGTCCTCAAATTAGTTACAAATCAATTATGCCCAAATATGCCTCATTCAATATTCTTCCCAAATTCAGCTTTTATGCGTTCATCTCTTTTGAGATTTGGCTCAGGCTCGTGGTAGCCTGGCTATTAAGCAAAAAGAAAGAAGAAGAAAAAAACAGAACAAACGGAATAATAACAATAAAGCAGAAGAACAGATCTGATAAACAGAAAAAAACATAACCTCAGATTCAGATTCATTATCATGCTAGGATCATAATTAAATTTCATATAGGAAAATAACTGTACTTGCCTTGATTGGATTAAAGAAGAAGAGTTGCAGTTGTTCTCTTTTAATCTTAATCAGAATTGGAAGAAGATGCACTAGCTCTAGTTTTAATTCCAGCATAGTAGCGACGCCATTTTTATTTTTAATTAGAACAGAGGTGGAGTATAGACAGAATGAAATTGGGTGGAGAGAAAGTGAGGTTTGGGGTGTTTAAATAGGAGAATAGAAGTGTTTAGAGCCATCAGATCAGTCTAGAAGCCATCTGGTTCGTCAAAAGAAGCAAAAATCGTCACAGACCAAATCTGCCAGAAACAGGGCCCAGGTCGACCCCTTGGTCGACCTACGCGGGGGGGGGGGGGGGGGGGGTCGACCCCTGGTCGACCTGGGTCCTGGGCGGGAAATTTCCCGCCCAGTCCGGTTGTGCGTTTTGAATTCGAATTTCGAATCTGTTTTATATATTTTGAATTTCTGAAATTTCCGAAGGCCATAACTTCTTCATACGAAGTCCGATTTACGCAAAATCAGACTCTATCTCAACCAGAATTCCGAGACGAACGCAATGGAGTAACCCGTTTCCCTGAATTCTTCCGTTATAATTTAATTATTCTCTGATTTAATATTCTTATGTTCACAGAAAATACGAGGTGTTACAGATCAGTTGTAAGAATCCGAAGATGGATCAATCACGAATTCTTGGATGGATCGGGTAGGGTGCAAGATGATGGGTCGATAGCATCGGTATGGATCGCTGCAATAGGGATTGATTGGTCAATAATAAAAAGCATAGAGAACGTGCCTTGGAATTTGATGGATCGGCTTGTGTTTTTCCGATGGATCGTAAACCGATCCATGATGGATCGTGCAACACAAGATAGGAAATGGTAGCGTTCTGAAATGCTATGTAAAGGAAGGAAACGCTATGGAAAGTAAGTATGGACCAGTGAATGATCCATATGAGAGGCAATGAATGATTCATCGAATATCGACTTAGTGATGTTTATTTTTGGTTTGATATTCGACGTAGCTTCGAGGTAAATTCAGGTAGAATGTTTGGAACATTGCAGAGTGTTCGTTGATTGATGAAATGTAACGAATGTGAAGATGGCTCAAGATGATTTGAGCTCGTAGATAATGATTGCTCAAGATGATTTGAGCTTATGGATAATCGTCTATGATGACGACTAGAGTTATTGGAGGCTGAGGGATCATCATTGTCGGAGGTTCTAGCGACTCAAAGCAAGGGTATAATAGGGAAGCCTAAAAGACTAGATGATTAGTCGAGTACCCTGGGTGGCGATGAAAGGCCTAGATACGTAGCGATGAAAGGCGTATGGAATTTTGATAGAACCAGGGTAACCATTAGCCCTTGACGGATGGCATGTCGTGGCCAGTCATACGATTAACGATGGTTTCAAGGAAAGATAGGCGGTGATAGCTGGAGTCGTGGATGTTGATTGTTTTTCTTCTATCATCTTGTGTAGTTGTTCGACTACAAAGGAGACATCTCTTGGGTGCTTGTCTGATGTTGGTTTAGGCCTTCGGGGCTTATGCTTGGGGGAAGTTTATCTCGACTAGGATGGTCTACGCTGGATAACAGGTTGCTATGTCTTCTACTGCTGTTTCTTTTCTGTTTGTTTGTAAAGGATATCGCTGTCAAATGTGGAGGAGATGGGTTCGGGTTTCTTCTCTATCGATGTATGGTAGATTAGATGATTGATCTACCTATTTCTCACATACTTTATTGATGATGTTAGATAGCTGTTTTATCGCTCATTTGGAATATTGTCTGACTCAAGGTTTTATGTTCCCTCTTATTACCTTGGGTTGTTCACCATGTTTTGGATGGGCAGACTGAGTAGCAGGTAATAGGTACTAGATCTTGATGAGGACGATGCAGTAGAGCGTTGACGAGCAAGAGGCTAACATATTATTTCCTGCTATCTACTATTAGATGTTTTCTGCTGTTATGGGTTATATGATACTCTGAGAAGTTTGTAGTGAGGCTGATTGTACAGATAAAAGTTGATGTATTCCAGTTTGATGTATGGATATTTCATGATGATATGAAAGTTTAAGATTCTTCTCAATTATGCTTCACTATTATCTACCTATTGTATATGTTTTATGATACTTTATCCTTTCACTGTGAGTTATAAGACAGGTTCGGATGTGTTTTTCTACTCTGTCAATCGTCCCGTATCGGCCTAGCACGTCACTCAACACATCTTGTCCATAGTTTGTGCGGGTAGCACGGGGCGGTCGTCACAATTGGTATCAAAATAATGTCTTTTTATTAAAAAGAGGAAAAAGGCATATTTACAACAACTAAGCCAAAACCCCAACAACATTGAACATAAACAAGTTTATGTCCTTTCAATCAAAATTACATTATTTATTAATTAACACTAAAACTAGAGATATGGAATATAACTACACCTTAACGTTGTTTAATGGGATTGATTTCCAAATCTACAGTGCTTTACAACAACCATAATATAATTCAAACACAATTATAGGCAATGTGTATAAACAATTAATTAAGCCTACAAATAATATTATTCAACCATAAATCTATAATTTCATGTTTTTGACAACATTCATAAGCAGATCTGATAGGTGTCAAATTTAACAATATTATAAACAGATCTAATAATATTAGGCATATATTTTGAGATCTAATTTAAACAAAATAAATAAGCTATTATAACTTTGTATGTAAATTTTCCACTCACCTGCAAGCATCCAAATCTGAAATTTGAATAGCCTTTTAGGCTTATAATTCTCAAATTCTTATAGATCTACGATTATTCTAAATAGGGGATACTTTTAGATTTGTAGATTTGTAAGAAAATTCGAAAAGTGGGGAGAATCTAATGAAGAATATCATAGACAATAATTCATACCCTTTTCCGTTTGAATTTGATAATCCCTTTCAAATCTATATGATTTATATTTGTTTGATTGTATATAAATATATTTTTGTTTAAGAAATAGATTTGAAGAGAAAGAGATATGGCATATCTTCGCTGCTGCCTATAGATTTGTGTGGAAAATAATGAGGCCATACCCCTTTATTTATAGAAGTGGAATTGGCCATGAACCACTAGATTTATTTAAATAAACATCCGTCTGTTTATATTATAAAATATAACGAAAATACCCTTCAAAACCTAGCCGTCACTGGGCACTACAGGCCGAAGTGGTCGACACCCCTATAATAGGCAGTTGACCGCCCTTCGGCCAGCCTGCCTAGTAAAGACGGGTTAAGAAGGTAATAAATACATTATTTATTCTATTTATTTGTTTTCGTTTTTTGTATTTTGTTCATAAATTTTTCATACCGACTCCGTTCACGAGACTCCAAATAGGAAAATTGACTAGAATTCCAAGACGAACGTAATGGTTAAAGTTTTATGGTTAAATTCCATCGTTTGTAGAAATTATTATTCTTGAGATTCTAATAATTAGCCTCTATTGTCAAAATTCCGGGTTGTTACCGGCTTCATCTCTCAAAAGATGTACGTAGGTAGTCTTCTCTTATGCAATAGCCACCAGACCTTTATGTTGGGCTATTGTATATAGGGTTATGCGCAGTCTAAGTATGGTTGAAACTATTTTTTTCTATTTGTATATAATTTGTAAAGTTGGAAGATGTGAGACAATGAAAAGGAAAACGAATAAGGGAGCTAAGCATGTACGTTGTATCCACTTGTTGTTTATCTAAATTCACTTCTTATGCATCGCTATTATCTTATTTTATGGGTGATTAATGTAATAAAATGGATTATGATGATTTACTTTTGTAAATTGTTTATTTTATTCCACCACGAGGTCTTTACTACTATTCATTATTTTTAGAACTTTTTAATCTTATATACCTAAGGTCCACAACTTTTAATATCTAAAATTAGTTGTAACCTTGTTTGTTAATGTTTATAATTGATTTTGAACCTTAAGAAATAGTGGGCTTGTGCATGACCACTTATATTTCGACTACGCTTGTATTAGATATATTTGGTTTGTTTCTTAGGGTAAGCTCAACTTCAACCAATATATTCACTTACAAAATATTAGAGGGATCACTCAATACCGAAAATGATTTCAATAAGAACAAGTAGGATTTTAATAGATCATGTGTCCTTCTCACTACCATTATCTATCATATTTCGAGAAAAAGGAACAACTGATAGCACATTAGTGTTGAAACTTCCTGTTTTCAACTCTTGAAAAGCATTAAAGCTGGTGATTAATTTCTTCTACTAAAATGCAGCAAACATTCTCATATTTCTAGTAATCATCATGTTGTGCAAATCTATGAGCAAGACAATGACGAAGATAGAACTGAGGGTTACTCACAAAATGGAAATAACACTTTTGAGATTCCTATTTGTAGGAATGACAACAGTTGTACCTTTTCAAAGCCCACTATGCCCATTGATTATACTACTCACAATGGTATTCAAGCATCTGACTCCCTTCATGATACTGTTTTTCCTATCAGTCTAAAGCAAAATAATTTGGGAAAATATTTTAATTGTTATATCAATAATTAGTATAATTCCACTTTAGATCATCACCACTTACCATTTCATTCAGGGATCAAGATTGCACCATTAGTGTTCCAGATGCTATCGTTAAGGAAGAGTAAAATGTCAATGGTTGTCATAATAATTGTATAGAACAATATCCTGGTCTCAGGATATAGGGGATGATTTTCCAACCAACATTAACACAAGTTGGGAAATAAAGAGGTCAATAATGTTCAAAATGCTTTTAATAGTAATTAAATGGATGGTAAGGGTGGTCTTATAATTGCCTTTTGCATATCTAATCTAACCCTCTCAACAGTATTCAAGCTAGTGTTCTTTTGAAGGTTCAAAAGGAATTTTCTCAACTTGAATACAACAATCAAAGAATTGGTGCTTTCCACTATAGGAGCAAGCTTAATGATAAAACTTAATACATATCTGAGTGGAATTATGGTGAATTGAGTAGCCTCATTGACTTAGAATTCCCTTCATATCTAACTTATTCGAATTTTTCAATCTAAAAACGAAAGCGTTACAATTCGGATATGTCACTTTCATATCTTTTGAAGAAATGAAGCACTTTTTCGAAACTTGATTTCCAGCTATTAAGTGATAACAAGTACTATGATGCTTTGCCAATTCAATTGAAGAGACGTTGATGAATAGATTGAAGATTCAGAAGTAAGAAACCCACCCTGATAGTTTTTTCTCTTCAAAATTTGTTAACTGCCATTACCCAATTTTTCTTTAGGGTTTTAATTTGAAGTTGTGTGTTTTTCGATCTTCGATTTTGTTTTTGTATTAGGGCTTTATACCTGATTTTTATTTTTCTTTTCCCATTCCATTATGGGCAAGGGCCTTGTGCCTTTTTAACTTTTTATTAGTTTTAATAATATCATTTAATGGGCCTACTACCTAATGACATCAAGCAAGTTGTTTCTGCAAATCTCATGAGTACCTGCATTCTAATAGTGCAGGAAAATTACATGAAAATTAGTTAAGCTCGACGTAGGTTATTGATATAGTAATGGATATTACAACATTTCATTCTTGTTAATTTTAATTCTTTTGTGTAATCATGTGCTCTTATGGCCAGTGTTCATATTTTGTACATATACCACATTGTTTTGAATGGAAATGGTTAATACTTTTTTATACCAGAAATAAGTATAAGAACTTTTATTTTTTCCAAAGGTTAGGGAGTTACTGGTTTTCCCTTTTAGGTTTGGATTTCCATGCATACAAAAGTGTGTCTGATGCATTCATACGATGAAAAATGAAGTTAATGCACAAAATAGAAAAAAAATAGTTTTTAATATTTTTCGTGTTATGAAAAATGATGGAAACGTAAGAAATAATTTATTCTTTCATCATCCATACATACTTTCCTTATCACTCATCTATTCGCATATTTTGTGATTAGTTTGAAACCCAAACTTAAAATATAAAGTAAAGGCAAGCACCATGTTCAAATTGATTAGGACTCTCGGACATGATGCAAGAGGTCATGGAATCAATTCTAACTTTGCGAGGTCTAAGCCACTTGTCATGTGGTATATCACAACTAATTTACAACTTGTGTATAAAGTACCTATTTCAATGCGTGTGTATATGTATAAAAACTAAATAGTCCTTTGGCTTAATTTGTTATAAATGAGAAACTGATACTTGTGCCATCCATATTTTTTTATATTCATAAAGAATAAACTTTTATGCCAGTTCCATGGACTTAAATGAATCATAAGTAATAAATTACATTTTATGTACGATTGTAACATGTAAAACTAGCATCTAAAGTTACTTGTAGTAATTAATGTCGATGAAACATCATTATGAATTAATTTTCAAATTTAATTTTTTTAATAGAAAATATTCTATCTATATATAGATGAAAAATTAACCTTATGCTTACCGAAGAAAAGAAATACAAGAACTAAACTTTTGAAGTCATGGCCAACAAAATGTTCTCACTAGTGTTAATCCTTCTATTTTTTCTGAGTACATCATTTTTAGGTTTGTACTTCCATACAAATGCTTATAGTTTTCAGAAAATTTATCTAATAAGTATTCGACTGTTTTAGCAAAACAATCATAGAATGTATAGTCAAGCAATTTAAGCAATTTTTGACTACATTTTTAATGAAAGAAGTGGGTATAATTATGGAAAAAGACATATATATATATATATATGTGTGTGTATGTAAAGTTTATTCGTAGTTTTATACAAATATCACGTATGCTATGTTTTGTTTCAACATATGTTAAGGCTGACTTGTTTGTGAACTATATAATAACTTTGTTTATTATGACTTATAGCCCAACATCCAATTTCATGCTACATCAACCTCATTTTAAATATTTATTTGATTATAATGGAAAATTGTACCTATTAATATAATTTAGATTTTTCCATAATGTCATTTTGTTTTGATTGAGAATACTAGAGTTAACTTAGTAATAAGATTGAAAAAATAAACGTAACAATTTTTTTCAAGTTTTGTAAAATTACATCTCACAAAGAAATGAATATTTTGTTTATTGATTAGGTTTCTTTTCTAATAGTATTAAACTTTTTTAACCTTTATTTATGCAATCTACTTAGCTACATGAGTCTTTTTGTTTTATAATTTTAATATTATTTACAATATAATATGCTAATAAGTTGTTTTACAACCCTTTGTAGGTGATGCAGGTTGTGTAAGCGAGCCAAGAGTGGCACTGATATTGATTGTGTGAAGGCTTGCAATGACACTAGATCACTATGGCTTCCTAGTGCAAATGGTCATAGTTGTTGCCAATAATGAATAAAGTGTTTGCTTCGATTAAATGAATGCATAATAAGTTGGATTGTAGTCATTTCTTTTTATAGTCAAGTGAACTTCAAATATATTGAATATCTAGCATATCTCATGTTTTCTCTTTTGAATTCCTTTTTTAATATCTAATAAATGTCACCTTGTATTACCAAAAAAATTATTGTTTAACTCCCCAAAGGACGGTATTGAGTACTGAAACACCCCACCTCCGTTAAGGTCACTCACAAAGGGAATGCCTTACCTTTGGTGGAGGGTTATAGGCACAAGACACAGAAAATTTTACAAGACAGATAAAAAAAATATAAGTAGCAGAAAACAAACATTTATTTCATACGTAGTTCAATACTAAAAACATTACAGTAAACTGTCTCACAATAACTTCCAAAACATTACATCATCATCCCTGTCTTGATTATTAAATAAAGAAGCATAAAACATAATTAAAACTGTGTAAGTCCCCATAGAATGTGTCCCAAAAGCCATAGCCAAGGAAAGAGAGTCTAAATCATACATCTACTATCTTGAAGCTTGCAAAGAGTCTGACTAAGCTGGATTGTTTCCTCCCTGTGGACCTGAGGAGGGGGAAACGGAAGAAAAGAAGACGAAAGAAAAACAGAGTCAGACATAAAGCCTGGTAAGTCAAGTGACTCTTAGCATGTGAACAGGAAAAAGTTCATGATAGGAATAAACTGGAAAAATAGGAAAGTACCCTAAACTAAGACAAAGTAGTTTAGAACCGAAAATACTTATCACACCCCACAATATATCTCTGCACCTACTTTTATCTATCCCAACTGGCACCCCATGATCAGGGTGAGTGATCCCTTTCTAAAGATCGGCTCCTACTCGCATAATCATATGTGTCATACGACCCCAATAGATTGTAGATACCTATGCTGGTCCCACCATGGGGTGTATCAAGTCCCCTGGTGGCGGCCCGACACAATTCTAGATTGCATAAGGTATACTACTGATGCCCAGTGCGTGCGTTTTCTACTCCGGAGTGTGTGCACGCCCACACTCCGTTAGAACCTACACTACTGCACCAACCGCCGTCGCTTTGACCGTTTACAATCAGCCCAGTAATCGTGCCCCACCCTGCCTAGTTTCAGGGTACCATGATACCTAATTGGGTTACTGTTGAAATGGGTCCCCGTTACTAGGGTTTTCTAGTCAAACATGTTAAGTGGTTAAGTGTCTGTATTAACCTAACCCCACCCATCAGTTTAGTTAACATGTTGAATTGGTTAAGTGTTTTAGTTAACTTAACCCTACCAATCCTGACTTAGCTTTAACTTATTCTTTAAAGCACCAACCACTCACATTAGACATGTATTGTTGCGGTGACTGGATGTGCCGGTCGGTTCCGAGCAGGTTTACACCGCAACTCAGTCTAACCTTGTGTCTTTATTGGGCCCAATGCCTTAACCTCCCACATTGGATAGGTATTGTTGTGATTACTGGACAGTCGGGTGGGTCCGGGCTGGTTTACGTCACAACTCAATCCAACCTTGGGTTAAGCATATTCGTATTTTCTAAATTTACATACTTATTCTTCATATGTAAATGTGTTAACAATTAAATGTTATGGCCCACTTTCCAAGTTCATCATTTTTGGTATAAAAATATATACCATTTAAATGACACTAATTTATTGGCATGTGCTAAACATGCCAATTCCATATGTTTTCATGTCTAACCCCAACGACATCCCCCGTTTGTAAGTTCGTAAGATTATAATGAATGTTGGGCTCGATATTTCAGCCCAACTTATAAATATAGAAGGGGAAAGCGATAAACATGAAATATCCTAAATAACATAAAGGGTGTGTGACATATGAACTTGCAACCTTGAAATCTAATTAGCATAAATAATGGGTTTCAACTTGTCATGTGAACTTGCATTGAAATGGGAATCTAATTAAATAGGTGTCACATGAATTATTTAATTTAGACTCAGATAAACATAAGCCTAACATGTTAATGTATAGATCGCATAGCATATGACAAAATTATATGTATAATTTTGACAACAACATAAAGGTGTGAACTAGATCAAATCATGTATCCAACTATAGCATGAAACTTGTATTAATCATATGCACCTAAATGGATCTTTGTATGGACCCAATTACAAGCTTTTAACTTGCATAAGAACATGTGAATATACATACATATATTTTAATCACATAGGCACAATGGGTTTAACATAAACATATAATCATGTAAACATATATGTATGGATCCTAATATGAACATATAACTTGCATAAGGTGTTGATTGCTTGATTCACAATGCATAATAGATCCAACACCACAATCATTCCAACACAATTCATGATGAAATTATCATGATAAACAAATATTGAATTAACAACGTCAATATTATACTATCATGGTATAATTCCACTTTTCAATTTAAATCAAATCACGTCTCAATCGTATTCACATCTAAAGAGTAACTATACTTACAACAAACGACGAACTTGAATTCTGGATTCTGAGTTCTGAAATTGAGATGCTTTCCTTTGGGTAGATAAACGTTGTTTTGATTTTAAATTTTGAATTAGATTTGTTCGTCTCTTAGCTTTCTTCAAGTGGAGGCTACTCTCAGTTTTCTCCTGACAGCATGGCGGCTCTGGTTCTAATTTTTGTGTGAATTTAGGTTGGAGACTTTGGTCGTTTATATAGAATTTCAAACTAATTAGAGTCGTTCGATGAAGCTAGAGTTAATCAAGGCCATCCATCTCAAAAGAAGCCAATCAAAAAGTGACAAATCAGCCCTAAAGACACATTCAAGCCCCAGAAACCGAGCCAGGACCAGACCAAGCAGGTCAGGACGACCAACCAGGTCGACCCCCAGGTCGACCCCCTGGTCGACCTGGGTACCTAGGTCGACCCCCAGGTCGACCTCCTGATCGACCTGGGTCCTGGGCGGGAATTTTCCCGCCCGGCCCAATTCTGATCCTGTTTTCGAATTTTGAACTGAATTTGAGCTGGTTTGAATTTTAAATTAATTCTGAAACTTCCGAAGGTCATAACTCCTTCATACGGAGTCCGATTTACGCAAACTCGGACTCTATCTCAAGCAGAATTCCGAGACGAACGCAAAGTCGTAACCCGTTTCCCTTAATTCTTTCATTTTGAATTAACTATACTTTAATTTGTAAATATGATGCTTAACCGAGAATTTGGGGTGTTACATTCTCCTTTCCTTAAAGGATTTCGTCCCCGAAATCTTCAAATCTGGAAGAATGTATATCCTACCATCCAATCTTCCATCTACTCAACCATCAAACACAGGCATCCATTGTCCTTAAAAGACTTCTAATGCTTCATGATCATATGCCTAATGTGTGTACATGTCCTTATCTAATGCAAAAATCAGGCGGTCTACTGATTCAGTTGACCTCCTTAATGCAAATCATGTAAGTGTCATGAATCCATTATGTATGCAAATATTTCCCTACTCATAGTTCTACATGAGTGCACAACCATTCATATAAATGCGACATCCATATGGCAACACATCAAGTTTCAACCATATACAAATATGAATACATATATGCATATGCAATATGAAGTGACTGAGCCGATCTAAAACCTAGGGTGTGTGTGTATATGCATCCACGAGCAATCACTAGCAACCATTTGCAACCATCAACCATAACATGTTTCAATTACATGTTTACATCCAAAGGGGGTTTCTACCTAAGGATAAAGGATAAGATCGAGGAGATATACCTAAAAAGATAGATACAAGCATAACTTAAGGAATGTACCCTCAAAAAAGAAAAGGGTAGGCTGTGCGTATTCTGTTCTCAGTTTCCCAAGTCGCGTCTTCCTCGGCGTCGCTCCATCGAATTTTGACAAGCTTGACTTCGCGGTTGCGTAGCTTTTTGACTTCGGTTCCTAAGATACGAGTTGGAACTCTCCTCACAGTTGCTTTGCATTCCACTTCGGCTTCTTCTAGAATGCTTGGCTCCACCACTTCCGCAGACTCATGCAAACATTTCTGGAGGTGAGAAACATGAAAGACGCTGTGAACTCCAGCCAACTTTTCGGGCAGCTCTACTCTATAAGCCATCTTCCCAATCTTCTCGATGATAGGAAACGGCCCTACAAATCTTGGTGTTAGCTTCCCTGTGGATCCAAAGGAACGACGTTCCTTAAAGGAGATACCTTAAGGAAAACCCTGTCCCCAACCTCAAACTCAAGGTCGGTCCTTCTCTTGTTTGCGTAAGATTTTTGTCTATCTTGGGATGTCTTCATTCTTCTCCGTATCAGGTCCACTTTTTCTGAGGTCTCTCTAATTAAGTTTGGTCCAAGTATAAGCTTATCTGTAGACTCCCACTAACAAGTTGGTGATCGTCACGGTCTTCCATACAAGGCTTCGAAGGGCGCCATGCCGATGGTGGCTTGGTAGCTGTTGTTGTAGGCGAATTCCACCAAAGGAAGATGATCCTCCCATGTCCCTCCAAAGTCAAGAACGCACAGTCTCAAAAGATCTTCTAATACTCTATTCACCCTTTCCGTCTGACCATCGATTTGGGGGTGATAGGCCGTGCTCAAGCATAGTTGTGTGCCTACAGCTTTTTGCAGACTCCGCCAAAACTCGCTCGTAAAGATAGGGTCTCCGTCACTAACAATGCTGGAGGGTATCCCATGGAGTCGAACTATCTTATTTTAAGATAAAGAGATGCTAGAGATGTGGTAGTCCTTCTACTCTTGACAGGTAAAAAGTGGGCGCTTTTTGTGAGACTGTCCACTATTACCCAAATGATAGTATTGCCCCTTCTTGACCTAGGCAGCCCATCAATGAAGTCCATTGAAATGCTATCCCACTTCCATTGTGGGACCTCTAGAGGAAGGAGAAGACTGCCAGGCTTCTTCTGCTCCGCCTTGACCTATTGGCATATCATGCACTTAGAAACGAAATCTTCCACGCCCTTCTTCATGCCGCTCCAAAAGAAAGTTCATTTTATATCCTTGTACATCTTGTCTCCGCCTGGGTTTATTTTCATCTTGGAATGATGTGCTTCCTCGAGAACCATTTTTACCAACTCCCTTACTTGTGGGACGCATAGTCTTCCATCTCTCCTCAGCCAACCCTTATCATCGATGGAGTACCTATTGAGGTGACTAGAAGTCTCACCCCTAATTAGTTTATCAATCACATCAACAAGCTGAGGGTCTTCACGTTGTGCGGTCCCTATTGAGTCCAAAAGAGTGGGTCGCACTTCTAGCGATGCCAACAAACCGGGTACAAAATTAGAGGAGGGCCTAAAGTCAAAACTGGCTATATACTCCAAGCTTTGCCTTTCTACAAAGAGAGGGCTTAAGGTCAGCTTCTTTCTACTCAAGGCATCTACTACTACATTGTCTTTGCCAGGAGTATAGGAAATCTCAAAATCGTATGAGGCAAGAAACTCCATCCATCTTTGTTGCCTCAAGTTAAGGTCTTTCTACGAGAAAAGATACTTCAAGGATTTATGGTCAGTATACAATTCAAACTTCTCACCTAGGAGATAATGGCGCCAGGACTTAAGCGCAAAGACGATGGTAACCAACTTAAGATCATGGGTTGGGTAGTTCTTTTCATGAACTTTCAAGTGTCTTCCACCATAAGCTACTACCCTCCCTTTTTGCATCAGAACAACGCTTAGTCCCGTACCGCATGCATCCGTGTATACTGTAAACATCTTGCTTCCATCTGGCAATGTCAGAACTGGGGCTGTTGTAAGAGCCCTCTTCAAACGTTGGAAAGTAAACTCGCAATCCAAATCCCAAGCGAACGCTAGGTTGTTCTTCGTCAATCTTGTAAGTGGAGCTGAGATCTTTGCAAAATCTCTTATGAACTTTCGGTAAAAACCTGCTAGCCCGAGAAAGCTTCGGACTTCGGTTGTATTCCTTGGTGCCTTCCAATCTTGCACCGCCACTACTTTCGTGGGGTCCACAGCTAACCCTTCTTTGGACACCACATGTCCAAGAAACCCTACTTCCTCTCTCCAAAAGTGTCATTTTGAGAATTTGGCTTTCAGCTGATGAATTCGAAGAGTCTCCATGATCTCCTTTAGATGCTGAGCATGCTCTTCCTCATTCTTAGAGAAGATCAAAATATCGTCTACGAAGACCACCACAAACTTATTGAGGAATTCTCTGAACACCCTGCTCATTAGGTCTACAAAATAAGCGGGTGCGTTTGTCAAGCTGAAAGGCATGACAAGCCACTCGAAGAAACCGTCTGGGTTTCTGAATGCCGTCTTATCAATGCTATCTTCAGCTACTCTTAGCTGATGAAACCCATTAGCCAGATCAAGTTGGGAGAAAGCCGACGCACCTACATCCTGATCAAGCAAATCGTCTATTCTGGGAAGCGGGTGTCTATTTTTCTTAGTCAGCTTGTTTAGCTCCCTATAGTCCACACAAAGACGTAGTGAACCATCTGCTTTGGTGGCAAACACCACTGGATCACCCCATTCCGAGATACTCCGCCTTATAAACCCCTTCTCGAGAAGCTCCTTAACTTGCTTACTGAGCTCCTTTCTCTCCCTTGGAGCCATGTGTCTAACAGGTAAAACAACGGACTTTGCATTATCAACTAGATAGATGCGGAAGTCTATTTTCCGCCTCGGAGGTAAGCCCTTCACCTCTTCAAAGACATCCGAATATTCACGGACCACTCTAACCGTCTGCAAATTCTCAAAAGAAGCATCAAGCGACTCTAGATAACTAAGCATAACAGCGTTCAAGGGATTACAAGAAATTTCTAGAGTGTTACCGAGCCGAGTCAAGAGTCTAACCACTTTCTTCTCACAATCAAGGATGGCACCATTACTGGATAACTATTCCATGCCTAAGATCAACCCATATCCTGTGAAGCCCAAAAAAAGGCACTACATCTAAACTCAACTCTTAGAATAGATATTTTCAGATCCAAACAAACCATTGACAAATAAGCTAAGCCCCCAATTGGATTTGAAACAATCAGGGGATCCTCTACCATACTAGTATATAGGTGCAGAGATTCTACTAAAGCAGATGAAATAAAAGATTGCGATGCGCCAGAATCAAAGAGAGTGCGAACTGGATGATCATAAAGATAAACTACACTTTCTACGGAAATATTTCTACCTCGTTCCTACGGAGGTGCCACCACCGCGTGAACCTGTCCCCCTAAAGTGGATCCAGTCCTCTGTCCCTACCCTCGCTTCTTTGGGCAGTCTTTAGCCATGTGTCCAGTCTCACTGCAATGGAAGCAACCACCATTCATCTTCACCTTCTTTTTTCTGCAGTCTTTCACCACATGTCCAACAATGCCACGGAAATTACACCTTCTCTTCTCACGGGATTTGTTGTTTTTCCCGCCCTTCTTGAAGTCTGTTTTCTTAGCCTATAAACCCTGTTTCTTCTCTTGAGGCACTTCTACCTTTGCTTCTTTCTTGCCCTTATCTTCCTCGTGTAGCAATGCCATGTCCACCAAGCTTTCATAAGTTGCTTCCATGGGTACATGGGTCATAGCAAGGCTGTGTAGTGGCTCATTCATACCTTTGACGAAGCGAAGAGCCTTCTTGTGTTGAGTGTTTACTAAATCCAGCCCAAATCTGGCCAGCTGATTAAACTGATTGATGTATTCCTTGATCGTCATACTTCCTTGCTTAAGAGTTAGGAACTTCTCCATCTGCAGGCTTCTTTCAGCTTGGGAGAGGAATTTCATCTCAAATCTCATCCTGAAATCCTCCCAAGTTTCCAACGGTCTCTCAGCGTTGGTGACTTCCCACCAATAAGAAGCTTCGTCTTTAAGCAACCACCTCGCCAACTGGATCTTTTGTCTATCATCTACCTCGAAGATAATGAACAAATCCTCAGTTTCTTTGAGCCAGTTTCTGGCCTCCACAAAAGATTCAGTTCCATAGAAATTCTTTCCACCCATGGCTTTAAAATCTTTACATGTCTTTGAAAAAGCATCTCTTCTCGGAGGAGGAGGAGGAGGAACTGATGCAACTGGGGGATGAGGATTTGCTGGGCCCGCATCATTGGCCCTAGCCTCTAGGTACCTTCTGAATCAGCCAGTTACCGGTACACCTTCTGGAAGGTTAAGATCCCCAGACATGCTGAAACGAAAAAGGAAAGATTCAAAACAAAGGATAGAAAGATAGTGCATACGGGTTTGGGGGATTATGCCTTTTAAAATTAAACAACACTCTTTTTTTCTTGAAAAATGCTTCTTTAAACTTCTTTTTGGAAATAGTTTCAAAAACTTTTATCTAATCTGGTAAACCTAGGCTCTGATACCAAGTGAAACACCCCACCTCCGTTAAGGTCACTCACAAAGGGAATGCCTTAACTTTGGTGGAGGGTTATAGGTACAAGACACAGAAAATTTTACAAGATAGATAAAAAAAATAAGCAGCGGAAAACAAACATTTATTTCATACGTAGTTCAATACTAAAAACATTACAGTAAACTGTCTCACAATAACTTCCAAAACATTACATCATCATCTCTATCTTGATTATTAAATAAAGAAGCATAAAACATAATTAAAACTGCATAAGTCCCCATAGAATGTGTCCCAAAAGCCATAGCCAAGGAAAGAGAGTCCAAATCATACATCTACTATCTTGAAGCTTGCAAAGAGTCTGACTAAGCTGGATTGTTTCCTCTCTGTGGACCGGGGGGGGGAGGAATAGAAGAAAAGAAAAACAGAGTCAGACATAAAGCCCGGTAAGTCTAGTGACTCTTAGCATTTGAACAGGAAAAAGATCATGACAGGAATAAACCGGAAAAATAGGAAAGTACCATAAACTACGACAAAGTAGTTTAGAACCGAATATACTTTTCACACCCCACACTATACCTCTGCACACACTTGTATTTGTCCCAACCGGCGCCCCATAATTAGGGTGAAGTGATCCTTTTCGAAAGATCGGCTCCTACTCGCATAATCATAAGTGTCATACGGCCCCACTTGATTGTAGATACCTATGATGGTCCCACATGGGGTGTATCAAGTCCCCTGGTGGTGGCCCAACACAATTCTAGAATGCATAGGGTATACTACTGATGCCCAGTGCCTGCTTTTTCTGCTCCGTAGTGTGTGCACTCCCGCACTCCGTTAGAACCTACACTGTTGCACCAACCACCGTCGCTTTGACTGCTTACAATCAGCCCAGTAATCGTGCCCCACCCTGCCTAGTTTCAGGGTACCATGATACCTAATTGGGTTACCGCTGAAACGGGTCACCGTTACTAGGGTTTTCTAGTCAAACATGTTAAGTGGTTAAGTGTCTGTATTAACCTAACCCCACCCATCAGTTTAGTTAACATGTTGAATTAGTTAAGTGTTTTAGTTAACTTAACCCTACCAATCCTGACTTTGCTTTAACTTATTCATTAAAGCACCAACCACTCACATTAGACATGTATTGTTGCGGTTACTGGATGTGCCGGTCGGTTCCGGGCAGTTTTACACCGCAACTCAGTCTAACCTCGGGTCTTTATTGGCCCAATGCCTTAACCTCCCACATTGGATAGGTATTATTGTGATTACTGGACAGCCGGACTGGTCCGGGCAGGTTTACATCACAACTCAATCCAACCTCGGGTTAAGCATATTAGTATTTTCTAAATTTACATATTTATTCTTTATATGTAAATGTGTTAACAATTAAATGTTATGGCCCACTTTCCAAGTTCATAATTTTTGGTATAAAAATTTATAACATTTAAGTGACACTAATTTATTGGCATGTGCTAAACATGCCAATTCCATATGTTTTCATGTCTAACCCCAACGACATTCCCCGTTTGTACGTTCGTAAGATTATAATGAATGTTGGGCTCGATATTTCAGCCCAACTTATAAACATAGAAGGGGAAAGCGATAAACATGAAATATCCTAAATAACATAAAAGGTGTGTGACATATGAACTTACAACCTTGAAATCTAATTAGCATAAATCATGGGTTTCAACTTGTCATGTGAACTTGCATTGAAATGGGAATCTAATTAAATAGGTGTCACATGAATTATTTAATTTATACTTAAATAAACATAAGCCTAACATGTTAATGTATAGATCTAGGCATAACCTCAAATATAAAACTGACATATGACAAAATTATATGTATAATTTTGACAACAACATAAAGGTGTGAACTAGATCAAATCATGTATCCAACTAAAACATGAAACTTGTATTAATCATATGCACCTAAATGGACCTTGGTATGGACCCAATTACAAGCTTTTAACTTGCATAAGAACATGTGAATATACATACATATATTTTAATCACATAGGCACAATGGGTTTAACATAAACATATAATCATGTAAACATATATGTATGGATCCTAATATGAACATATAACTTGCATAAGGTGTTGATTGCTTGATTCACAATGCATAATAGATCCAACACCACAATCATTCCAACACAATTTATGATGAAATTATCATGATAAACAAATATGAATTAACAACGTCAATATTATACTATCATGGTATAATTCCACTTTTCAATTTAAATCAAATCACGTCTCAATCGTATTCACATCTAAAGAGTAACTATACTTACAACAAACGACGAACTTGAATTCTGGATTCTGAGTTCTGAAATTGAGATGCTTTCCTTTAGGTAGATAAACGTTTTTTTGATTTTTAATTTTTAATTAGATTTGTTCGTCTCTTAGCTTTCTTCAAGTGGAGGCTACTCTCAGTTTTCTCCTGACAGCATGGCGGCTCTGGTTCTAATTTTTGTGTGAATTTAGGTAGGAGACTTAGGTTGTTTATATAGAATTTCAAACTAATTAGAGCCGTCCGATGAAGCTAGAGTTAATCAAGGCCATCCATCTCAAAAGAAGCCAATCAAAAAGTGACAAATCAGCCCTAAAGACACAGCCAAGCCCCAGAAACCGAGCCAAGACCAGACCAAGTATGTCAGACCGACCTCCTGGTCGACCTGGATCCTGGGCTTCCCGCCCAGCCCAATTCTGATCCTGTCTTCGAATTTTGTATTGAATTTGAGGTGGTTTGAATTTTAAATTAATTCTGAAACTTCCGAAGGTCATAACTCCTTCATATGGAGTCCGATTTACGCAAACTTGGACTCTATCTCAAGCAGAATTCCAAGACGAACGCAATGACATAACCCATTTCCCTTAATTCTTTCATTTTGAATTAAGTATACTTTAATTTGTAAATTTGATGCTTAACCGAGAATTTGGGGTTTTACAAATACGAATGAGTAGACGTGTAATTTTTATTATAGATTAATGTGGATTTATTCTATATTTACATAGTTTATGAGGCTTAACTTCTCAATCATAAGTTTCAAGACAAAAATAGTGAAGATACATCGAGTATGAAGAAAAATGTAAACAAAGAAAAAGAAACATGAATTATGGTGGTTTGAATTTTTTTCATGTCTATTTTAAAGATATTTGGAATTTCTTCAATATCATGGGTTAATACAATTAAAGTCTCAAAATTTAAACCACTTTGAGTTTAAAATGTTATAACCTCCATTTAATGAAAAGGTATTTAGTAACTTTTTTTCTTAAAGTTCTTTTAATATTCATAGGCATGTATAGATGAGAAAAGGTTTTGAAGCTTATCCCTTCATTTTGTAGTACCTTGTCTAAAATATCTTTCTTAGATTCATATTCATGGGAAAAGTATTATGTAACATCCCAGATTTTTCTGCCATTTAAATTGGAATATTTAAATCTGTTTTATATATTATATTGGGAATATAATGAATTTTATTTTGAATTTATTTATCAAAAAAATGGAGTTCGTGAATATCGGTACGAATTTAGAGCGTTCAACGTAAATTCTGATATATATATATATATATGTATATATATATATATGTATATGTATGTATGTATGTACTAGGATCAGGCCTGTGGTCCGCACACGGGTAAATATTCATATTTATTATTGAAAATATTAATTGGAAAACGTATAACTAATTTCTGCTAGATTTACGATTTGGAGCTCAATGGAGTTGTTTTGTTGGTAGACGAAATTTAAGGATGTACCGATAAATTAAAATTAAAACACACTATTTGTGCAAATGAAGTCCGTTTTCAATGAAATAAATTTCATTGAGACCGGAACGGTGAGACGTAGCGGTGTATTCATTCTTATTTGTGATTGAGGTTCGCATGTGTCGATATGAACATATCGATAATGGTTATTAGCGGTAGAATTATCCATATAAAAATATATATAAACTAACTCGAAAACAAATATGTACGCGCAAACGAAATCTTACCCCATCTTTCTCAAACCCCATTTGTATTTCAAACATTTTGGTAGGAAGGAAGGAACTACAAACATTAGCCTAGTTTGACATTTCTTTTCATGTTTAATATATCACAACCTAATCTAAAGAAGAGTACACCCTAAAACTCACGCTCACCATACCTCTAAACATTTCCGTAACCTATATTACATGCCCAGTCTTTATCAAACTTAAAGCAAAGCACGCAAACATTTAATACAACATGACGCAAACAATACACCTACCACCATACTTACCATTACCCTATCTGTACGTGGAGAAAAGAATTCGTTTTTATCATAAATTATTCCTCCCTATATATATATTAACCTTTGACTTCATCCCAGCAAACAGAAATCAGCTTCCTCCTCCAAAAATCAAAGCAAAACATTCGAGAAACTAATTAAATAAAACACAAAGCAGCTTCGAGACAACGGCTCTCTCTCCGTATTTCTTCAACTAGGCGCGCGTGAGTTTCCAGTAGCTGGAAGTTGGTGATAGAATAGAGTTGCATGGGGTTTGAAGTTCGAAGTTAGTAAGAGCACAACCAACAATGGCTTGTTCACTTACTAAACAAGCCACGGAGCAACCAGGTGTGGCTTGTTCACTCACCCGTGGCTGGTCTGTGGCTAGTTTTGAGCTCCTCCGTGGCTGGTTCACCCAACAGAGGCTGGTTCTTATAACGGCAAACTGTTTGCCGTTATAAGATTATAACGGCAAACACTTTGCCGTTATAAGATTATAACGGCAAAGTGTTTGCCGTTATAATCTTATAACGGCAAACAGTTTGCCGTTATAAGAACTAGCCGTTGCAACCAAACGGCTAGTTCACTTCCTCCCTATAAACCACCCTACCTCCTTCTTCTTCCTCCTCCACACAACCACTCCACCTTCCCAACTTCTTCATCAACAAAATGTCTTCGTCTGCACCCAAGCGAAGCGGAAAAAAAACCATAAACAAGAAACTCATGTCCCAACCGCACTCGTCATCGTATGCGATGCAACGGTCAATCCAACAACAGCAATCGTTGCAGCCATCTCACGAATATGGCTACTCGCCGTATTCAAATTATCCATACCGTCCACCGTACCAACCGCTCGATCATCCTAATTTTTCTCCCATCCAATCGTCCGTCCCGCCACAGTTTTACCAACGACGGCCCGGGGTAGGCGTGTACGACGATCAATCGTCGTATATGTCAATGATGATGCAGACCGAGCAAAGTCAACAACCTCACCTAACTCCGCAACAGACCGAGGTTCGTGACCGCGAAGCGATGCAAAATATGCAAAGACAGTTTTCGTATGGGTATGTCTCTCCTACTACCGAAGAAAATGTTGGGACTTCTACGGAGGAGGAGGAGGAAGATGCAAATGAGGAAGTAAATGTTACAAATTCTGAAGAATTGAATGAAGAATACGTTGCATCTATCAGTCCCGAATATAACCAAAAGAAGAAGAAGAAGGTGAAGTCTTTAAGGAGCATTTTCAGTAAACGACACCAAACCGAAGTTGAATCGGAGCCGAATCACGGAATAGAAGATATTGAGGATGATAATGCTGAAGGGGAAGATATACCAGCGGATGGAAGAAGAAAACAATGTAAGTTTACTTCCGAGCAGTACGTTTCACTTGCTAAATCGTGGATACGCATTTCACAAGACAGCATTGTTGGAAATAATATGAAAGGTGAGAAATTTTGGGAAAGAGTAGCAGAGTTCTACAATTCGTTGGAAGCGAGGAATAGAACATGGGCATCACTTAGAGGCGGTTATAGAGTTATGAATGCCGCGTGTCAGAACTATCTTGCAATACTGACAGCCTTGGAGAACAGACAGCAAAGCGGTGCTGCACCTTATGACGTTGTATGTAGCGTAGATTACTTTGAAAAATAACTTACTATACTATGATCGATTAGTTAGAAATGACATACGCTCATACAATATCCACTTTGTGTTACAGATTGAAGAGTCACGAAAGGCCTACCAGCAAAAGTATGGTCATCCATTTAAATTCCAAGACTGTTATGAGCTTCTATCTAGGTTGCCGAAGTGGAAGAACCCCAGCAACTTCATGTTTGAGCAGCAGAACAAAGCTAGAAGGATGAACTACTCTGATTCTAGTCCAGGAAGTGGCCCGAGTTCGCAAGAAAGAAACCCTTTATTTGGAAGTAGTGATGGACGACCTATCGGCAGATCCAAGGCAATTCAGCTGGAGCAACGAGGTGTAGAGTTTGCTAGATTTATGGAAACAATGGAGAGTTCATCTAAGGCAACAAAAGAGCATAGAGCTCGATTTTCGGTGGAAAGAAACCGTAGCGACGAAGATTTCCAAAAGGCAGTTAGGGATGATCGAGAGCTCCGCAGACAAGAACATGCGGAGAAACAAGCCATGGAAGAAAAGAAGCTGGAGGAGCAGAAAGCTTTGGCGCGAGAGAATAATTATGTTAAAATGATTACATGTGATTTTAGTAAGCTTACCCCTCTACAGCAAGAACTAGTAGCCGAGCAGATTGGAGAGTATAGAAAAAACAAAGGAAGCAGAAGCGGAAGCGTTAGTGGCTCGTATATGGACTAGCTATGTATGTTGGGTTAAGTTGTAATATGATTGTGAACTGTTTGTAGTATTTATGTGCTGGTGGGTGTTTATGTACTAGCTATATATGTTGGGGTGAGTTGTAATATGATTGTGACCTGTTTCTAGTATTAATGTAGTAGTTGTTGTTTATGTACGAGCTGTATATGTTGGGTTGAGTTGAAATAATGATACAATCTACAATATGATTGGAAACCACATTTATTGACTCAAGTACGCACTGATAGATAGTTCAAATGATACATAGTACACGACTACACACTGATACATAGTTCTAGTACCAACTACTGATTCCGACTATTCCTTCCTTTATGCGCCCACAAATGTTCCACCAACTGGTCATGCAATTGGAAGTGTGCAGCTTGATCTTCAATGTGTTGAACCATATCAACATATTCTTCCATTGAGTTTACATCTTTATGGGGTTTTGCATTTGAGCCCGTAAACATGTCAGGATAATTAGACTTTTGATTCTTATATCCGCCTCTTTCAGACTCCACAATCATGTTATGTATTATTATACAAGCATACATGATTTCTGAAAGCACTCTTGCATCATGAAAACGAGTAGGATTTCGTAAAATATGAAATCGGGCTTGTAAAACACCAAACGTACGTTCGATGTCCTTTCTATAGCTAGCTACTTTTTCAGTGAAATACCTTTCTTTATCATTTGATGGAACTTTGTACCCTTGCATCAAAGTTCTCCACTTTGGGTATATTCCATCGACTAGGTAGTACCCAGTTTTGTGTTCGATATTACCAAGTTTATATGAAACATCTGTTGACAATCCGTTAGCAAGTTCTGTGAAAAGATATGATTGTTTTAAAACATTTATATCATTCAATGAACCTGGGACTCCAAAAAAAGCATGCCAAACCCATAAATCGTCTGTTGCTACTGCTTCAAGGATCATTGATGGCACTTTCTTATGTCCGGTGAACATTCCTTTCCATCCCGTTGGGCAGTTTTTCCAAGCCCAATGCATGCAATCTAAACTTCCAATCATACCTGGAAATCCTCTGGCTTTTGCCCTGCGTAGTATCCTGGTTATATCGTTAGGTCCAGGCGTCCGTAGATACTCCTTCCCAAACTCTGCAACAACTGTTTTACAGAATTCTTTCAGACACTCTATTGCTGTTGATGCTGCGATTCTGAAATATTCATCCATTTGATCGCCAGATGTTCCATAGCTTAACATCCTCAACGCCGAGGTGATTTTGATGTGTGGTGAATGGCCGATTTCTTGTGCTCCGTTCAGTCTATAAGTGAAATATGGATTTGACTGGTGAAGTTTAAGATATATTTTTGAGAAAATAGCCGGACTCATACGGTAACGACAGCGGAACAAAGTTATATCAAAGGTTGGATTGTCGATGAAGTAATCCCTCATTAGTCTTTCATGTCCATCCTTGTAGTCTCTCTTATACCGTCGGTCAATCCGGCCATGCATGCTACCCCGATGGTTGCTAGTTGAGCCTTCAGCGAAATAATTGGAATACGCAACCATTGCGTGCTGTTCCAGCTCCTCCTCCGTCTCTTGCTCCACTTCTAGTTCGGAATTATCAGTTTGATTCTTCTTGTTTTTGTAGTAATGGTAGTATAGATTTGGATCCATTGCTTGCTTTTTTATAAGTTGAGTTTCGTTGTTATCTCTAAGCGTATCCGAACGAGAGATATATATAAGCAGGGATGGTAAACTAAATATCTCTGACATAGAGTACATGTAGGCAATAATGGGTGGCAATAATGGTTCCAACATGATGGTTCTGTCATTGAGTAGTCAATTCGGATAGTTGTTGTGATGTGAAAGGTTGGCACTAAATGGTTGGCAATAATGGTTCTGTCATTGAGTACTCAATTCGGACTGTTGTTGTGATGTGAAAGGTTGGCACTAATTGGTTGCCAATAATGGCTCTGCCATTGAGTAGTCAATTCGGCCAGTTGTTGTGATGTGAATTTTGGACATTTAAAATAGAATATTTTAAATAATATCGACGAGAAATTTATTTTGAATATAATTCGAACGTATATATTATATACGTCGTCGTTAGAATATAAATAATTATATATAATTATAAATAGAATTGAAAATGGCGCGGTAGTTCGATAATTCGATTTCAAACTTCAATTGAATGTACCGGGTGCAAAACAATCTGGATTTTAGTGAAACCAAAAACATTAGGATCTAATCGAGAATATCTTTCCAACGAATCCGAAAAATCAAGATTTCATAGCGGGAATCAAAAGATATGTCCAATTGAAAATTCTTAACAGTCGCTATGGAATTCAGGCCCTTAAAAATGAAAATTTTGCAAATGACCTCGGATTTCGACGAAACCACTTTTGTTGGATCCGTGATGTCAAGTTATTGCTAGATTTCAAATTTCATAATTTTTCGAATCAATATGTGAGTGTGGCAAATTTCATAATTTTTCGAAGGTGTTTGAGTGCGGTATGTTGTGACTAAGTAACATATGTATATATAGCTGCAATATTAGTTATGGTGTGAATGGTCACTAGCTACACTTTGTGATTTTCAAAGCTTGTGTAGGTAAACAAACAAAATACTGATGTAACCGGTCACTGGTACGACTGTAGGGAACACTGTAGGGAATCTGCTTTTTAGTGATAAAGTGTATCGAGGACGACCCCCTGTGGCTACAGACTGAGAGCTGGACTATATTCCAATAACTCTCGACAAAGAGTGACATGACGCCACTGTCACATAAAAGGTGACTGCACTATGCGAACTGTGCAAGACGTGACCAGTCAATGTGCTACAGTCCGTCGACCAACTACAGCTGGTTACGAAACGTTAATACATTTCAAACAACACATACAGGAACTAGAACAGCAGAACATAGTAACATCAAATAACGATACAAGTGATACGATACAAGCGATACGATACAAGTGATAGGATGCGTAACGATACAGTACATATTAGCATAACATAAAATATTTAAATCCTAATTTAATCCACGTTGGAGTCGATAATTTGAATTACTTAGGTCGTTAACTTGATTTCGCAGCTTTCTTATTTCTTCCTCTAGTTCCAAAGCATACGTAATTGCTCGACGGGGAAAGCGATCATCTATCCACTGTCCGAACTCGCATCCGTTGTTTCGTACTGGACAAGTATAATATCGTCGTCCAACGTCTTTTCCATGACGGACGACTAATTGCGGTGCTTCAAAACCACAAAAGCATACAATATTTGCGGATTGCACCTCGCCTTCTTCAACCGTGGCTCTTACACGAGGAATTACAAGGTTAGCCCTACGGTCATGTTGTCGTGCTGGATTGTCTTGCTGATTGCTTATTTCCATTTCGTGCATTCCTGCTTCGAGCTCTAATTGTCGCACCTCGTCATTGTGTCGCTCTTCCATTTCAATATACCACTCGGTTGGTTCTCTAGATGCGGACGGATTAGGATTTGATGGTCCAGAAATAAGGTCCGTGTAATTGTAAGAAGATGGATAAGAAATTGGCATGACTACGCTCTAAGTAGATGGATAGGGTTTTAGTGAAACGACATTCGATATATGTAGGAGGAGATGCAGTTACCAATGCATAAAGGAGTTTGCCGTTATAAAAATATAACGGCAAATTGTTTGCCGTTATAAAAATATAACGGCAAACTATTTGCTTTTTTATTTTATAGCCGTTGCGCCCCAACGGCTACTTAAACGGTCGCAATCCCTCCCATTATATATCAACCTACCTCCTCCTTCTTCCACACTAACACACTACCTTTTCAACTTCAAGTTGTACAACCCAAAAAATGTCTTCTTCTGCACCCAAGCGAAGCGGAAAAAAAGGTGTAAGCAAGAAACCCCTATCCCAACACCAACAGTATTCAAATGACGATGCTCATTCTGTTTATCAAAGAGCTGGAAAAGAAATTGTACGCGAAGGGAAGGTTTCCGAGCCACTAGGGACGATTGGATCCAACCCTGTTTGCTATTGTGGACAAGTGTCGGTCGTTGTTGTTGACGAGACCGAAACAAATGCCGGTCGTCGATTTTTCGGTTGTGAAACCTTCAACGACCACATGAATTATCCTGATGCCATTGATTGTTGTTGCTTTAAGGAGTGGATTGACCCTCCCATTTGCGAACGTGGACGTCAGTATGCACTCGAAGCACAAGCAGAAATAAGACGCTTGAGCAAGATTAATGCCGGTAAGACAAGAGATGGTCCTTTCCCTAAACCATGGTAGGTGTACGTGTTTGAATTTGATGCTGGTGTGCTCAGTTGTTGTAGTTTGTATGATTATGGTTTGGCATTTCCTTCTGTTCTACTAGTTGTCATTGTTCCAGTTGTTTCAATTGCTCAATAGTTGTACTAGTTGTTGAAGTTTGTATGATTATGGTTTGTCAATAGTTCTACTAGTTGTCATGATATTATAGTTGTTTTCATTATGTCGCAAGCAGAAATAAGGCACCTGGGAACGGCCCATTTTTCGTAACCATTTCGTGAATTGAAATGGTTAAAGCACTGGTGGACGACCCATTTTTCGTTCTGCAATGATGTGACTGGACAATGTAGAGAATCTAACATAATATCACGAGGTTAATAGTACATGCCAACATTTCTTGTGATGGCACCATTTATCGTGCTGCAATGATGTGACCGGACACTGTAGGGAATCTAACGTAATATCATGAGATTAATAGTAAATGCCAACATTTCATGTGATGGCACCATTGAAATAGTTCATACAGACACAACAACTGACGATAGTACATGCGAACTAGCTCAATCAAAGCATGGAGTAGGAATTAGTAACTTCATTAAAATGCATTTTACGTTTAGTCTTACGGGCATCGCCTGATGTTCAATCGCAATTGCTCATTATCACTTCGAACACGTCTATTTTCCCGTTCGAGTTCGTTACAATATGCTATTCCCCGAGGACACAAAGGTTGGTCTATCCATTCCGTGTAATTGCAACCATTTGGAAAGGCTGGGCATCGCTGAATGCGCCGACCTATATTGTTTCCCTCTGCTTGAACCACAACTTCAACCGCGTACCCGCAGTAGCAATGAACTGGATAGGAATCAACTATTTGTTCCTGCAGTGGTACACGAAAGAACTCTGCTTCCTGAGTTGACTGAGTGACAACTTGTTCAGATGATACTTGAACAGGTGGGACTTGAGTTTCATATGGAGGTTGAACGTTCAGCTGTTCGTACGACGGTTCAGTTTGCGGTCTAATTTGGTTTAGGAACTGAAATTCGTCTTGAAGCTCCTGTAGCCTCATTTCGTTGTACGCCTGTTCCTCGGAGTCTATAGAAGATGACCACGAAGACATCTTCAGTGAGTTCTAATAGAAGGATGTGCTCTAAGAATGAGAACGAAGGTGTTTGAGTGCGGTAAGTTGTGACTAAGTAACAAATGTATATATAGCTGCAATATTAGTTATGGTGTGAATGGTCACTAGCTACACTTTGCGATTTTCAAAGCTTGTGTAGGTAAACAAACAAAATACTGATGTAACCGGTCACTGGTACGACTGTAGGGAACACTGTAGGGAATCTGCTTTTTAGTGATAAAGTGTATCGAGGACGACCCCCTGTGGCTACAGACTGAGAGCTTAATTGCAATGATGTGACCGGACATTGTACAGAATCAACCATAATAACACGAGAACCCTGTAAACCGTATTAAAGTATGTTGAATTGTAAATGTTGGTCGTACATTGCCCTTATAAGTACTCCATATCTGATAATCCATCTCATACCTTCTACAGCTTCAAGCAGCACCGTTGTAGAGTAAAGGGAGAAAATTTATTTTCTTGTTTTCTTAAAGGTAACGTTTATTATCAACAAAATTCGTACTTCTAGTTACTCTACTAATTCTACTGATGCACAGGTTACATGGACAATTCAAAAATAAGTGATGAAGAAATGGGAAGGATTTTTGATGAGTACGAACGAAACTTAGTGAACGATAACGAAAAGGGTTTAGTTCATGATACACAAGTTGAAGAGGTGCCCGTCGCGATTCAGCATCGAGCGGTTACAGCTCCGCGTCCTTCTCCAGTAAATCAACGACCTAGTAATAGTGCTTGTAATAATTCTCCTACTCCAGATTTTTCGTCTAAGGATTTGCTGGCCCTCGTAAAATCCTATATTGAGGTTGAAAAGAGAGATGAGTTGCTAATGCAAAGTGGAGGGGGTTTAACATATGAAGAAAGATGGGCAATGATCACGAGGCTATACAACAACCATCGTTCCCGGCCCACTACACGAACATCGGTTGAAATCCAAATGGCTAATCGTCATTTTGCAGACGCTTGTGATCGGTACACAAAGATTATCGAAACTGTTGAAGACGAGAACATATTTAAAACAAATCAAGCAACATATGATTCTCGTTACCTTTTCGAGTATGGTGAGGAGTTCGTTGGTTACGAAGCGTATAAACTACGCTACAGTTGGTTGACCCGCTATGGAACTGAGTAGGCTTATGGTATTGTGATTTTATTGTTGTTTTACTGTCTATTTACTTTGCTGTTTGTGCGTAGAATATGGAGTTATATGTAAACCTTGTTATGTTGGCGTGCTGTTTAAGAATTTTGCATTTCTACACGAGAAGAGGGAAACCTTGTTCAACATCAAATTCAAACGTTATTACATTCCAAATAACTCTTACAGGAACTAGAACAACAGAAGATACCGGCTCTACACAAAAACATTCTCTACACATAAATACAGTGTCTACACATAACCAAATGTAGTCTCTACACAGAAACATAATCAAAACGTACACAAAATACATCGAAAGCACATAATAGCGGTAGTCAACAAATACAGAACGCATACTCAAACAATAGGAACATACAACTGACAACTGCGAAAACGTAAAACATCGAAAGTACATAATCATGGTAGTGAACAAATACAAGAACGTCTACTCAAACAACAAGAACAGACAACTATCAACTAGGAATACGTAGAACAACAAAAGTACATAACAGTAGGACCAAAAAATGCATAACAGTGGTAATACAACAAAAGTACATAACACTGGTACATAACACTGGTACTCAAAAAATGCAGAATGTTTACTCCAACAGTAGGACCACACACCTGACAACTGTGAAAGTACATAAAAGTGATAGTAACTCACTCGTCCGAGTCATCTGAATGTGTACGTGGACGTGTGCGGCGCCGATGACGTCTCTCATGATCACCAACATCTGGAGGCTGACTGGACCCAGCACTAGACCTATGGTGGTAATACATCTGCAAGTCCTGAAGTCTCTTGCGCTCTGCCTCAAGCTGGGCCTCTAAATGCGCCTGTTGTTGTCGTGCCTCCTCTGCAACACGACGTAGCTCACCATCATAGTAATCTAGGCTACGCCTATGCTCTATATAGCCCGTATGCCTAATCCCCATCTGCATATCATACAGATCATGATATGATACCTGTGTAGGATCCGGGTAATCGTGATGGGCCGGAGGATGAAACACGTCAATGTAACGATCCGGTCCAATGGTGGGCACTGCCATGGTCCATCCAAAATGACTGGCGGCCGCCACATGATCAGCTGCACGAAAACTCTGACTGGACTGGGTAACATCCTCGACAACAGGTGGACGTATGCCGTGTCGTATAGCAGATGGCCCTACTAAATCAATCGATGCTGCATGCGTAATCGTATCTGAGGACCCGGTGAAAAATCTACGCCAGAAGGTAAGGTAACACTCCCCGATAATAACAAAGCTCTCAGCCGTCCACCAGCCTGCTGTCCTGGCTATATCTAGCTGCTCCGTCGGGTAAATCATACACCGATAAGTATGTGGGTGTGGATCATCCGGAATAGCATCGAAGTCATACAACTGTCTCCAGCACCTCTCACCAAGATACCAATAAGCACCTAGCGCCACGGGACAAGATATAAGTGGAAATCTCCGTCCGGCAAGCATCCTAGCAATCTGTATGATCTCAAGATCGATGGATGTACTCTGCTCAAATGGATGCCATAGAATCTGATCCCTATACATCCTCAGCTCAATCTGGTTATGGGCAACGGGAAACACATGGCGTGACTCATTATCTCTGGGCCCCCGGTTGTCCGCAGTCCAAAAGCATATACGGGGGAAAAAGGTCGATGGGTCAGCAATACGGGTGATAAAATGAAAGTTCCTAGAGTACTCAAAGTACCAATACTGTAACAACTCCCAGAATCCAAATAAAGAAACCTGAGAATCAGTGATGGTGCACTGCATGTCGAGACATCTGTATAGGTATGCAAGGATAGGTGTGCCCCAATCATATAAAATCGCCCCATCGGCATCTATCTCAGCCGCGACCGCAAAAAACCCCACAGGAACGCTACTGCTCGAAGAACTAAAGAAAAGGTTACCCATAAGGTATAACACAAATAATCGAGCAAGCTCCAAGTCGTCATCAACAGAGTAGTGCTCGAGTATCCTGTCCATAGCCGCACGGATCGCGCTCACTCTAATAGCGCCTTCTGCCTGATACGACGTAGCAGAAACATCCAAATGAGGCAGTAGATCATGAACAAGTGCACGATCACGCCATCGACCATCGTCATAAGGCAGTTGGGGATAAGCACTTACTCCAATGCTAATACCAGTAAGCATGGAGAAATCAAGCGGTGTAAGTCCTAACTCACCACAAGGAAAGTGAAATGTGTGGGTGGTTTTGTACCACCGTAGAGCAATGGCCGCACACAATTGGACATCGGCATTTATAACATGGTTTATTCCTAAAATAGCAAATCGCACAATAAGATAAAATATGACTACTAAATTATCCACTTATTTCATTAAAAGGTCTATAATATTACCTAGAAAAAATTGAAATCCAAGAGCATGTAACAGTCCTGCGACCCCCTCCTTACCCGCCAAGTGTGCATGATAATATCTAAGTGTGGTCGCTAACGAACCACGTGGACGTATATTCCGCGACTGTTAACGGTTCAACAAAATGTTATACCATCTACCCAATATATAACACTCAAAGAATACTATGTAAATAATATTAAAAATACTTACAGCCAAACTCGACTGCGTGCTAACGTGTACTTCGTCATCTGGAAGAATGCGAAAGTTGGATAGCGCAGGAAGCTTCGCGGCGCTGAGGTTCATATCCACATAGCCATCGAGTTGGCCCTCTCTAGCGGCAACTGATCCAACACCCCTACGTGCCCTGCCTGCTCGTCCGCCTCTACGCCCGCCACGTCCCCGATGACCGCCTCCCTGTTGCACCTCTGCTTCTTCGTTCTCCATGTTTTCGGCGGCTACAAGTAAGTCTTATATTCCGAGCACTGGCTGTTGGCCACTACCACCTTCACCACTCCCGCCGGCGCCACGATCGTCGCCGTGCATGAATTTTTTGGCGAATTTTTTTAGTAATCTAGCCATATTTTCGAACTAATATCTCACACAAGCTAGTTAATTTGGTTAAAAACTGACGGATTGGTGAATTGGTGGAGAAAATTGGGTGAAAAATGGGGGAGGAATATGGGTTTTCGGGTTAGAAGAAGGAGGAAAGGGAAATGGATCTGAGGAGGGGAGGCGGCGGCGAGGGTTTTGGGGGGTAACATTATAACGGCAAACACTTTGCCGTTATAATGTTATAACGGCAAAGTGTTTGCCGTTATAATATTACAACGGCAAAGACTTTGCCGTTGTAATATTATAACGGCAATATCTTTGCCGTTGTACCCCCACTCCTCAACCAACCTGTGGCTGGTTCTCCCCTTCTGGGTGCTCGGCTCGTTGGATCAGTTTCAGAACATGAGAGAGAATAACTGAACAGAACGGATGGTTGGTTACGGTCTAAGTGGGAGATGAAGGAATAGTATAAGTAGCAGGAGGGTGGAGCTCAACACAGCATGGACGTGGAAATAGAAACATGAGTGAGGCTCTAAATGAAGAAAGGGGGGACAACAACCGGGAAATGGTGTTTTGTGTTCTGTGTTTAGATTCTTGTATCAGAACAACGCATGGATAGAAGGAAATAATGGTTGAGGATGCATGGAACAAAGTGGGAAATGGTTCCATGCGGTGGGATGGCGACAAAATGGTTGGCGGGTTTGAGATGAAACAACAGGTGGGTGACATGCTGGGTAGAAGGCGTTCGAATGGTGTAAAGGAGTCGATGAGGGTGTGTTTTCGAAGCAGCATCATGGAGGTTTGACGGTGACGGAGTGGCGGAGTTTCGGAGCGCTGTTGGGTGGACTAAAGATGGTAGCCGGGTGGTTCGATGGATGGTGGAGCTGGACATTTTAAATGGGTGAAGTTGCGCTGGCCTTGTTGGGTTCGACAGTCGAGGGTGATGAGAAGCGGTGTCTGTGGAGCCGTTGGTGCTTTTTCTGGTGGGTCGGGCATGGCGTTCCATGTTGGCAGGGGTGCAAGGTCTGACTGGGTGTGCGGAGGAGTTGTATTAATTATGTGTCAGTTCTCATGCATAAGGACGGGCTCATTTTATTTCGCAGCAGTGTTGTGAAAATACTATGGAGGAAGGATAAGAGTCATAAGACACGGTATATTGTGGATGCAGAAAGAATGGCGGTGGACCATATTTTCATGAAATGGGCTTTGGACTGTAATTTAAAAGAGATAAGATAAAAAAAGAATTTGAAGGTGGACGTTAAATCTGGAAGCAAGCAATCTGCTGTCCAGTTACAGGTGCGAGAAATAATGGTGGGAAGTTTCATTCATTATGTTACAAGTTGAACGCGGTGAACCAAAGATGTGAAAAGGAAGTAGGAACACGGCGTCGACATATTAGGTAATTAGTTATGCCTGATCTTTTGTTTAAACTGTAGTTAACACAGGTATAAAATATTAAACTAGAAAATTATTTATTTATAAATTAAACCGTTAAACCTATTTAATGCATAACCTGCACATACAAAATTCAATAAAACAAAAGGTGTTGGAAGAAGATTGAGGAACACTACATTCTGGAGTCAGACGGTCGGAGCCAGAAACAATTGAAACCTTTTTATTAAATTGAAGGCTCGTTTAAAAACAACGAAGGGATCCAAGGTGAGTTCAACTCACTTAGTTTATCCCGTTTATATTTCATAAACTAGGCTTTATGTTGTGTGCAATGTTTGCTAATGATTGATGGTTCGATAACTGTTTGCATGGATGCTGAATATTTTAAATATTCATCGGTTAAATTAAACATCTGTTTAATTTAAACGAATTATATCATTATTTTGACGATTATATTTCCAACTGAGGTAACTTACCTTGTTGGTTACGTTTATAATAATATAAATGTATTTAATAAATAATTGGATGGTTAAATTGGTGCTGTTAATTGATTGTTGACTGTTATTAGTTGAACTGTTTATTTCTGTTATATAACATTGTGATGCAGGGATGGACAAGTTGGAGGAATCCAACCGGATTCCTCAATATTACTAATAATTATCAAATATGATTATATATTGTTATTGAACGTGAAATTGACTAATATTTCACGGTTTGATACTTTAGTAGACATTTGCCTCTTTAGTGCCATTGATAAAAATAATGTTTTAGGAATCGATAATGAATCCATTTTGAACATTTTCTATGTTATATTCGTAAACGGTTTTGAAATACGATTTTTGATAAATACCAAAGTTAAATATGTTTTTATAATCATTTATATTTTTAATAAATGGAAATTTCAGGATATTTTGTTACATGGTTGATTAAGTGATTTATAACGGGACATATAAATGAATTTAAGTCTTAGGGACATTTAAAATGACGTAAATGGAATATATAAGATTATGTAGGATTGGAATGAGTTAAGGAAATCATAAAGATATGAAAAATCAGTTTAAGGGATAAAAAGGGATTTTCTGTAAATAATGAACGTTTCTGGGAAAACATTATTCGAAATATATGAAATGTGATTAAATGGGTTTTCGTAATGAGACTCGTGAATCGATGGAAATTTAAAGTGATAAACTTGGAATGTAGTTTTCTTAATAGGAATTCATGAAGTGTAAGGTTCCATGAGGAGTTAAATGAAATATAAAGCGAACTTATATTAATAAGCATATGAGTTGAAGTTTTAAGATGAATGCCATTGGTCGGATATTTATAGAAACCCAAGGTGGAAAATATAAGGCTAAGTTATAATGAATTGATATTGTAAGGATTTCTTTTAATAATATTCTTATGTTATAGTAAGAAGCGAAAGCGGTTTTTCAAATATGGGAAGATTAGAAGTTTAAATTAACCGATGGCTAATTAAAGAGGCTAAATGATGCTGAACATTGAATCAGTGAATTCATTTTCTTTTTATGGATGAATGGTTGTTTATTTTGATAGTTAAATAGTCGACTATCAAAATCTGGGCCACAATTGTTGGTTCGGAAAGACCGGGATCGAATTTATATTCGAGAACCATTCCGACCATCAAATACGTAACGTTAAAGATAGAAGATGGAGCAATTGAAGACCGGGGATCTTCATAAGCGGAAGGATTACTTGTCGAATATTCTCTGGAATAACTACTAGAGGTATTCTGACGTGATTCGGTCGTAAGTGAGATTTTACGGGTTTGCAAGGACTTCTCGCTACTGATCTATAAGGATGCGGTAGGAGAGTACTTTCGGTTTGTCCAGTCCTAGAAAAACTTGTATGGACGAATGTCTGACAGAGTATGCCTAACGAATCACGTACGATTGATATTTAAAGTATTATATTTGGTGGTGGAGGAATTCTTTTCTCTTAGCTTTTATACCCGTAATATTTTTAGGAAGTCGATTAATGATTTGACGGGTTTGACAATGTGGCATTTAAAGTGAATGGTGGACAAGTGTTCTAGAAGATAAACATAGCCTCTAGCCTCACAATGGGGTAATGACAAAAATCGGGCAGGCAACATGGTTAGGTGGGTCATTCCCAAGCAGGGTGTGTTATCACCAATCTAGAGAAATTTCTTATTTGTTCTTCTTTCGATTCTGTATCTCCGCGGATCTGTAGTGGGCCCTTAAAACTACTGGGTGATAATACATTCGCTACACTCAAGCTAAATGAGTGGGCGGTCATGTGTGGCCAGGTTGCAAGACGTTCTTGTTGAACCCTAGTGTAATCCCTCTAGAGTACACTGATCGGAAGGTGGTCCCATGCCTTATCTTGTTGGAATCCAATCTCCAATAAGAGCCCCGCGGTATTTGATTTTATACTATATATGTAGAGCGTGAGATGCAAGCGTTCTATTACTTGGTAATTCACTTGATCTACATCACTATTATAATATCAGACTAGTATTGATTTCAAAAACGTTTTGGTTATAGTAAGGTAAAAACTGTCCGTGTTTATGTGTGGGCTGGTCTTACTATTACCCTTTCTTTCCAAAGGTTTCAAAGTTAAGCAATATGGATGTTAGCTATAAACTTAGTGGGTTTTTCTCACATTGGTTCACCAGACTGATCCGTGGTGTTTGTAATGTCTCGGATTAGACCGAGTTACAGGTTCGGGTTATCGGATGATGTGAAATTCAGAGACGAACTGGAGGAGTTTAGACATATTAATATTTATTTCGCTGTGTATTATATGAGGACAGGATATTGTAACTGTCCGAGTGTCTGCTGTACTCTGATGTGTGTAAGTATATTTATTCAGATTCTTTATAAAGATTATTTCTATGTTATATTTTGTTCCGCTGCGAAGTGAGACTCTGTGTCGTGTTGGTTCTTTTTCTTATTCTTCTATTCTGATAGTTCTATCTTATCTTCTCTCACCTTCTAACTTCTTCCTCTTAATATTATGCTTTCCTGTATAATTAGGGTTGACTGTGGTAGTTTAATATCGACTTAAATCGTACGGAAAAGTGGGACGTTACATATTAGGGGAATATTTGACTCCAACAATTGATTGTTACGGATCTATAACAACCTAAAAAATTCAATATAGTTAAACTAAATATATAATTTAAGTTTCATTCATACAAATTTTATTTGGACCAATCGGATTATCATTTCATAAGACGATTAACACATTTGTAAATTATAATCTAGTTGAATCATTAAAACGGAATTTAAGTTATGTGATAACTTCAAATACTAAAATTTGATTGTAATTTAAATTGAATTTAAAATAAAAGCTATGAATTTGTAATTAAGAAGTTAACTTAGAAAATGCACGTTTTTGCATTAAATAAAATATTTATTTAAGGTAACTAAATTAATGTTTTCGAGAGAAATAAAATATGAACATTTAACTGTGATGTAAGTGGAATACAAATAAAATTATAAACAAATATTGGAATAATATTTTACGATCATTAAATTTGGGTCATTAGTGTAAAAGTAAATTTAAACTGACAACATAAAATTTAAACTTGAGCTGGATTGTTTCTAGTGAATTATGATAACTCCATTGCGTTTAAAAATATAAAAAACCTATGTTTCGATATATGGGACAATGCAATTTGATTTAGCGGTGAAAACGAGTGTTTGGGCTGTAGTGACCATTGTGGCCCAACAAATACATTTTCACCTATATGTATATGTATATATATTTGGGTTTTTTATAATCCTAACCATAATTTTTTCTCTTATATATAAAATTCTCCTCAAAGTGCTGAAATCCTTCAAATATTTGTCATCATTAGAAAGCTTTCGACAAAGGCAACTCCAATCTACAATTCGTTTTTGGATTTGATGCTCGACTCATTCACAAATCAAGATCAAAGTTCAAATTCTTGAAATCTTAAACATTGAATCAAACATTTTTAATTTGTACAATAATTGGTAAGATATATGTGTTTTGTAGATGTTGACATGAGGAATCATTTAGCTAGTTTAGTGGGTTGATTTGACCTGAGGTGATCAAAAATTTCAAACTATGGCTTGAAAACCTAGTTCTTTATGTAGCGGCGGTGCTAATATGGTGATGCAGGATGAGGTTGAAGGGCTCAGGTAAGTGGTAGTCGGTGAGCTCCTACGAATAGCACTTGTCTTGAGTTTTAATTCTTTTCATAGTGGAGGCAATCATTGGTCAAAGTTCGGTTTTTTTAATGTGAATTGGTTTCGGCCCTATAACAAATTGCGAGTTGGAAGATGATGCAATGGGAGGCGGACTTGGCACTTACAGATTGGGTGAGAGTTGCTTTGTGTTTTGTTGAATTTGAAATCAAAATCTTAAAATAATAGTAACTTTCATCTATGATCGTAGAATGACTAGACCTGTCAATGGATAACCAAAATATTCGGAATCCATCCGAATCCATATCCGAAAATGCGGATGCTAACCAATGTCCAAAAAAGGGAGGTAAATTTTCGATAACTGAAAAGATTTTTCGATGCAGATGCTGGTATGACTGTATCCGTTTCCAGAAAATATCTATCCGATCCAAAAGTAAATATGTTTATAATAATTATTACCTTAAATATACAACCATATTAAATCACAAATAATCTCTAGCACCTATTCGATATAATAAAGAAAACTTATACGGGCGCTTGATTCTTTAGTCCACAACCAGATTTAGAGAAAATAGAACAAACTCAAACCAACAACGCACAATTATTCTTCTATTTCTTTATAAATTTTAGTCGCATTTGCAGTCATAAAATTTCGAGAACATAAAACATAAATAATGTCCTATGTCATCTCACACCTATTTGACTGATGCCTATGTACCATCTTACTTTCAAAAATCTGTTGCATGTTGATCTATCCATTCTGGCTCCTACGATCATGGTCGTGGTATTATCGCCGTTAACAATTTCCTACGATTCAGTCTTGGCTAATGTGATCTGAATAGAGGTGAATATGTTTAGAATTTATATTAATTATTAATTTTTTAGAATAAGCGTAGAACTACAACCATATTTTTATAAATTGGATGTATATTTGTTTAAATTTAGATTTGTTAGGCTGTAAATTAGTTAATTTGTTTAGAAAAATACTCATGTATGATTTCTTTTTAAAAATGTGTTAGACTTGTAAATGAGTTAAAAAAATATATCGTATGATTGTTATTCATAACATGAATAAAATTTGCAAGTGAGAAAACATATTTGTTCAGAATATAATTGATGAATTGGAATATGACATGTATTGCTACTTTTTCATTAGGAAAGCTAATAAGGTATGGTAGATTATGTGTGAAATTTATTTGACAAAATAAATGTTCAAATGTGTTGTTTTTTGTTCATGAATTTTAGTATAGCAATTTTCTTTTAAATTTCGGATATTGATATTTCAGATATTTTCGGATATCCGCAAATATCCGCATCTTATTTTCGAATGCGGATATTTCTAGATACCATAAAAAATTCCACAGATATGTATGCAGATGTTGAACTTTTGATATCCACAGGTGTCAGAAGAGGATTTTGATTTTTGGATGCAGATGAAGATTCAGCCGTATCCACATTTGTTTGCATTCGTTGACAATGCTAAGACTGACACACACTTTACTCCGTTGGATTCAATATCGAAACTACGGTCGACATAGGGTTAGTTTGATTGAATTTTGGAGACCGTTAAAATTTTGGGGTTTGTCTGGATTTTAATTAGACTTTCAACCAAAGATGAGTGTTTTAACCCACTCATCATGCACTAAAATTCCCATTCCACATAAATAAAAATTTATGATATGTTACAATTCATTTAACTGACACTAGAGAATTTCATTTGACATGGGAATTGATTTAATTGCTAATTAATACGTGATTTATGATAATTTTACATGGCCGTGAAATATTGTTTTATTGACTGGCTACAATTTTGATATATGTTTAAATTGAACTTAAATGGATTGAATTTGAATTGTCATTTATCTGAATTGATATTTAATTAGTACTTAATTGCTAATTAAATGTCTATTTTAATGATTGAAGCTATTATGATATATATTGGTCGTCTGGAATAATGATTAGATGTTATGTCCATTTTGCATTATAATGATTGATTTGCTGCTATTTCTAATATTTACTAATTATGATATATAACTATCACTCTGCATAGCATTAGAAGGGTTAAATTGATATCTACATCTTGGACATTGAATACCTGAATTAAGAAATATGTTGAAACGATGTATACCTATGATATACAATATAAATTGAAAGGATATATACTCGTAAAATTAAAATAAAATGATCACTTGGCCATATAGCAGAATAATACATATGGATATCATGATCAAATGAAATATTTTCTCAAAGCTATTGCTATAAGAAATAGCCTGAAATGTGCACCACTGAAATAAGCCTCAAATTTTAAATATGTAGAAGTGGATTTTTGAACTTCTATTCTAAACAATCAAATCTAGATTTCGGGCCTTCTGGTTTCGGGACTTCTATTTTTTTCATAAGTGGATTTCAAGACTTCTGTTAGATCAAAATTTGGACCTAACACCCAAATTGTTCTGAATCTTATAGAGTTTTAACTGAAGAATGGAGAAAAAGAAAGTAACACACAGAATTTATAGTGGTTCGGCGTTAACGAGCCTACGTCCACTTTATATGTTATTGATTATACTTTGAATGTCGGTACAATCAAGGATTTCTCTCTAGCTCACTTTTACAATTGTTATTTCTCTCAGTAATCAAGTAGTTTGACAATAATGGCGGATTCAGTACTCAGTATTGCCAAAAGGATCCCAAAAATTGCCAAGCTCCGGGCTATTTATAGCTGATTTTGTCAGACGGGTCGTGGTAACACGTGGCACGAATCCCGAGAACACCGGATCGCATCGCTACCGTTGAAGAAATAGTCAAATTAGCTATTGCGGACAGGTGTCGCGATCCCCTTGAAAATCGGATCGAGCAAATGGGGAGAATCTGTCAAAATGACGGTTGGGGCCACGTGTCGCTGGATCCGTGCAACTCGGATCGCTGAAGACTAGCTCACGCTTGAACGGGTCAGAGGATTCGCCATGCATCAGGTGATCAGATCGGTCTACGCTGGGCAACAATATAAGTTCGGATCGAGTCGCATAGAGGTTTCGTTTCGCTGATGAAATGGGGGCAATCCGACGAGATGCGATCCGATGGTGGGCGAGTCGATAGTGTGCGATCCGACGACGGGCGAGTCGATGATGCGATCCGTTCCTTCATGCACTTGGGGAATATAGTTTCATACCTTCCATTTGTGAGTGAACCTGGGTGGCTTGGTCAAAAAGCTAGCCAACATTTTGCCCCCTCGAAGTATGTTTTATCGATGATGGAACATGCTTCGAAGCTATAGAATCATCTTTTCACAGCGAGTCACGAATCAGTGAACAATTCCTTTTCTGGGATTTTTCAAAGTCTTCATTACTGAATTTATCGATTCGGATCGCGTGCTCGAGTCGCGGTCCGTTAGCAAGCCATTCGTTTCGTTCTTTGGTGTGCACTTGGGCCTCTTCATGGAACGGAACGAGACGGGCTCCTCTTTGAGACGTGGTGGGCTTTTGGTTCGCGGCCCGCCTATTTTCGTGGATCGAATAGGACAAAGAAGGGGAGACAAACGGTCGCCCTTTTGCCTATATAAGTCGACCCCCCTCTCCACTTTCTTCCTTCTTCTTTCTTCCGTATCGTTTCGCCTGCATCGTTGAGGAAAGAACCCTAGTTTTTCAAACCTTCAAAAATCCGATTACTTTCCCAATTTTTAGAAAGGTAATTCTACCGAAAGCACCCTTATTCGAAATCGCTGTTGTTTATGAATTTTTTCGACTAGTTTGAGGGAAGAAACGATGGAATGTCGTGATTTATGGGGGAATCATCGAGGCGCCATGGCTGATGGGTTCAGAGGTTGGAGTTCGGAGATGAGAAGGAGAGGAGAAAAACAGAGGAGGAAGAAGAATAGAGAAGGTCGGTTCGGATCGGGGGCAAGGAGAAGAGAGGAAGAAGATGAAGGCGAGTGGCGAGACGAAGGGTCGTGGTGACGGCAGAGGCGCGTATCGTGGGGGGCTGCAACGATTCAGCAAAGACCCCGATCACTTAATTTCACGATCCGTGAGGGGATGATCCCTCTGCCCTGCGATTCGAAGGAGGGCGATCCCTCTACCCTGCGATCCGAAGGAGGGCGATCCCTCTACCTTGCGATCCGACTCGTAGTTCACGATCCAAACAAATTTCGAACTTTAAACGATGCCTTGTCACCATAAAATTCTGAACAGTTAGGCTAGGGCCTTGATGTCGGACTTTGTGGACTAAATGACCACATAATTTGACTGCATATGACGACTAATATTTTGATGATCTTGATAGCTTTCACGCTTTATCTTTAATGCACACACAAGCACACACACCGGCACTTGCACACACGGGGGATGGGTAGTTTTAATCTCATTGTTCATGTTTTCTCGTCCTAGCAGTAATGTCGAATAATCAATCTCCTTCAAGATCCGCAACAGAAGCGGAATCCGAGGTTCCTGAGCAATACAACCCTGAGATTCCTCCAATTAATCCAGGAGGTGAAGATTCCGGATCTGAATACGAGGCAAAGGAATCAGATCCGTTCGAAAACACTTCATCTGGTGAAGAGTCTGAGATAGACAGGCGAGCTCCCGACGAGATTCCTGGCGCGCTCGGGATAGAGAAATTTTCTGATTCTTTAGCATCTAAACTCGATGATATAAAGCTTAAAAGAATCTGCCTGAGACACGAGATTCCTTAGGATGACATCATGACACCCGGTAGCGAAGATAGACCCCACTTAGCTCCGGAAGGATATATGGCAATCAGTCGAACCATGTACTTGGTAGGAGCTATTCCTTCGTTTCCTTCAATCTCCATCGAGACTTTAAAACGACTGGGTATCGCCCCGATGCAGCTTCATCCTAATGCTTACGCATCTCTATACTCCCTATATGTTGCATACGCGGAGATCCTACACACCGAACTCACATTCAAAGATTTGACATTCTTCTTTCTTTTCAAGCATCGCTCCTCGGCTACCCCAAATTTCTCTTTCTTTGAATCGGTGGCGAATAGGAAGGTTCTGTATGATGGATATAGCAATATAGGGGATCCTAAGTCGGATTGGTTCTATATAAAGAAACAGGCCGGATGCTCAAGAAGATGGCTTAAATCAAGTAAACTTCAAGCTTTTAACTGAATATCTTGTTCAAGAAGTCGAAGCATTAACATTCTTCCCCCTTTTTCTTTGTCTTGAACAGATCACGTCTTCCCGAAAATAGAGGGTCCGTTATACAACCATCGATTGTCTATTCTTTTACAAAGCAGATCCAACTTTCTAAGGATCAAAAAATGCATTACTGATGAGAATCTTCATAAGCACCATCTTCTGGATATAAGATTTGGACTTGGCGCTGGTGGCAAACCCTATAAGTATGTGCCCCCAACGGAGGGAGAGGGAACATCACAAGCAGTAGAAACATCCAAGTTTCGCAAAAGTCCTTCCCCGATAGTTATCCAAGACGATGAGGACTTGAACATATACAAAGGGGATGAGGCCCCCGGTGACAAGTCCAGCGAAATCCCAGTTTCTACTCCAATTGAACTCGCTGCTCCTGATGATTTGACAGAAGAGCAGTTATTCGCCGAGCTGAGCAAAATTCCTCTGCCCGATGATGTATATACAGAGAGAGACTTTGGAGGGGAGCCATTCTTCCCTGCTTCTGAAGAGACCATCGCCCCAACTAGAGATCAAGAAACTAATCAGATGAGCCTGTCTTCAGGCCCGGGTCCGTTAGGGGGGATTATATGGGATGCACAAATCACACACACTGTTCTGACCCCGCACGCTTATATCGTCAGTCTTCAAAGTTTTAATATGTTCTTTTCTTTTTTACAGGAACGATGTCCCGCAGGACATCTTACCCTTATCGTTCTCTTCGCGAGGGCACACCCAGCCTTCATCCGGGTGCTGAGCGTCCTCGTGGCCCTTCTCATAAGTCGACTTCCTCGCAACCCCGGTCTCCACCAAAATCGACATCTGTCAAGCTTCCCAGTCATCCGGCAGTTCCTACAGGGGGAAAGAAACTTCCTAAAGAATTAACTCCTCCAAAAAGTGCACCCTCTCACAGCAAGTCGTCAAAAAGGCATCACGAATCTAAAGATAAAGGCAAGGATCCAATCAGAGAATCTGAAAAAGAGAGGAGTGACATCGTCCCTTCCAGCCAGCCAGAGTTGGCTCCCCCCGGGTCACGGGATTACATGCATGGTCCCGAGATTCAAGGTAGACTGGAAAAGCTGCGGGAACAATTCCCAGACATATTCTTTGACAGGATGACATTTGTTCCAGCCTTGGAACCGGTTCCCAAGAACTTGGATAATGAAGTTGTCGGGCACATCCGCCACGTAGCCAGGCAATATGAGATGATGAAGAAACATGTCGTTAACCTTTCAGAAGTCATCCGAACACTTGAAATAGAAGCACATAGATCTAAGGCGAAACTTGAAAACAACGAAAGGGCCAGGACCAAGATGGAGAAGGACCTGGAAGATGCTCAATCCCAACTCGCCTTAGCGCGGAGAGATGCCAAAAATTATAAGACCGAGTTGGAGAATGCTAAGAAACGCTTCCATTCGGAACTTGACTCCAATAGCCAAGAGAAAATGGCCTTAAAGAAGGAGGTTGAAGATCTCAAAATGGCCAACATCGAGTTGAAAACAACACAAGACCATTTTGAAGCTGAGAGAGCTGCTTGGGAGGCAGAAAAAGCAAGTTTGAAAGAAAGCTTAGCTCTGGCTGAAGCGGAAAAGGTGATTTTACATGATCAAGTCGCGGACGCGGAGAGACGGGCGGCTCTCACCGAAACGAATGTTGAAAGCGCCATCGAAATGGCCACTGTCTCAAACAATAAGCTCCTCGAGAGAGAGAAGGATATCGAGGGGTTTGAAGAGATGATCTTTGACTTCCTTGGCCAAGTCCTGAAAACCCGCAACATTTCGTGGATCCCGGATTACCACGTTACTTTAGCCAATTTATGGGATGCCATTGTTGAGGGTGAAAAGCAGAGATTGGGAGTCGAAGAAATTGATGAAGATGAGTTGATGAAGAGCATCTTGAGGGATAATGAGCCTGAGGACCTGGCAGAGGGTCGTCGTCTGATTCAAGCGGAGATGGAAAAGGAGAGGGCCCTGGCTAAGGGTAAAGGCAAAGCTGATGAAGGTTCGAGTTCAGCTGTGGAACCCAAAACCTCCGGAGTTGAGGAGTACCATCCTGATGATCCACTAATCCCTTTGGGCCTAACTCCTATGGTTGTTGGGGCTCCTACAGCTAACCAAGAAGGAGGATATGCGGAAGGTATCTCCCTTTTTTCCCCATAATTCGTCAAAGCAATTGTGAATAGTCGTCGTCTGGTAGAACAACCAATTGAATTAGTAACGTGTGTTCCTCATAATACAGGTGGCGAGTCCGTCGACAAGGGTGCTGAAAAAGAAAAAGAGACGGAGAAGGAGGCTGCCTCGCTAGGTGCCAGTATTGATATATCAAAGCAGGCTGAGGTCACTACAGCAGAGAAAAGCATCCCGGCACCTAGTACTGACGTTCCCAAAGATGCTGAGACCATCGAAGCCTTGAAAGACATGGATGGGCGCCATGTAGATGAGGAAGAAGATACTATTGGCGCCAAAGAGACCGGCGACGACGACGACGAAACTTTGGCCAGCAGAAAAGCTAGGCAAGAAAAAGAGATGGCTTCGACGAAGGTGGGAGAAGAGGCTCTGGACGTAGTCCCTATCGCAGAATTTGATCCCAAAACCGGGATAATTCTGAAAATCCAGCCCAAATCCATCAGCAGACAGCTTTATTTTGCGAATCCTGATGATTTCCCGGCTTCCCTTTCAGATAAAAGGAAGAGGAAGGAGGCGGAAGAAGAATCTTCCGAAGAGTCGGATGTCCCCCTCATAGACAAAAGGAAGAGGAAGAAGGGAGATCAATCTGATGCCGACAAGGCGAAGCTGGAGAGACAGAAACAGGAAAAGAGGCCGAAGCGTAAATAGGATACTGTTGCTGGTTTATATTTTTGTCTTTAGGTTTTCCACTGGCCAGGAAGTGTAATTGTGAGACTGGCCCTCACTTTTGTTTTCTAGGTTATTTCTCACTTTGTAGGCTTGCAGTATATAAAGGAAAGTTTTATCTCTTTTTGCATCATTGTGTACCTGTATTCAAATAAACTTTCCATGGTTAGTTATAGACCATCTAATTATAACTACAAGTCAATCAAATAACAGAGAAAACTTTCATGCTGCATTGCTGCATTAAAATTCATGTGTATATGCATATGGCCCGTAATCAGTCATTGGCGTAACGCTTAACTAGGGCTTATTAAAGATCGATTAGCATTATTCGCACGATGCCCCCTATTTCTGAGTATGGGGGGCTTAGAAAATTTCATAAGATAACTGTTCTTGCGGTACTGAACTTCTGACACCTTTCTCAGTGCCTAATCATAGACTCCTTTATACTCTCCTGGCGGTTGCCAGGGTTAGAGTTCAAATTCAATAGTTCAGTCGGTCCCTATTCCTTCAACAGGGAAGTAGTTCTAGCTTGTTTGATGATATGCTCAACGATCCTTCAGCGGAGTAGGAATTATGGGGGTGCTGAGTCTCCAGCACCTTTCTCAGCGCTTAATCATAGACGCTTTTATACTCTCCTGGCGGTCGCCAAGGTTAGAGTTCGAACTCAGCTGTTCTGTCGCTCCCCGATCCTTCAGCGGGGTAAGAGTTCTTTCTCAACGCTCAATCGGAAACGCTTTTATACTCTCTCTCTCGGGAGAGTTAGAGTTTGAGCTCAGTATTCATTCGCTCCCCGATCCTTCAGCGGGGAAGGAGCTTTTTCTCAGCGCTCAATCGGAGACGCTTTTATACTCTCTCTCTCTCTGGAGAGTTAGAGTTTGAGCTCAGCGATTCATTCGCTCCCGGATCCTTCAGCGGGGAAGGAGCTTTTTCTCAGCGCTCAATCAAAGACGCTTTTATACTCTCTCTCTCTCTGGAGAGTTAGAGTTTGAGCTCAGCAATTCATTCGCTCCCCGATCCTTCAGCGGGGAAGGAGCTTTTTCTCAGCGCTCAATCGGAGACGCTTTTATACTCTCTCTCTCTCTCTCTGGAGAGTTAGAGTTTCATCGAGGCGGTTCCGATCATGGTACACCGCCATGACTTATGGACATCGACTTCATGTCTGTTATGTTCCCTCTCTGCTCTGGAGAGTTAGAGCGCTATCAACGATATAATTTACTTTATTGTATCCTCAGAATTTTGACTTGTGATTACATTCCATTCTGATGGAAGGCATTTATGATTATATGCTTTTGGGATCGTTGGATTATTCACAGCGATTTCCATAAAAATAAACAGGTAGATAAATAAAGGTGCAATAAAGGTAAATGACACACAATATTTTCATAGTGGTTCGGTCGAATCATGACCTACGTCCACTTTATAATTTTTTGCTTTAAGGAGTCAGACTATTCTAGGCAAGTCCTGCCTTGTACATGGTTTTTAACAAAGCAAAAAAAAAAATAGATTTGAAACTTTCATGTTAAGTATAGCCGTAAATGTTGGGCATTCCACACTTTGGGGATTTCCTTTCCATCTACGGTTGCTAGCTTGAAGGTTCCATTATCAAGCTTGCTCAGAATGGAGTACGGTCCTTCCCACTTCGCTCCCATACGAGTTGGGGGTGGAAATACACGTTTCAGAACCAAGTCTCCGGGTTCCCAGGTTCGGGCTCGAACCTTTTTGTTGTAATATCGAGCAACCTGTTGTTTGCATCTCAAGGCACGCAGGTCCGCTTCATCTCTCTTTTCTTCGATCATATCCAGGGACTCAAGGAGCAATTCATTATCGGTCATCGGATCATAATAAGTCACCCGGTGAGAAGGTACCTTTATCTCAACCGGGATGACCGCTTCCGTTCCAAAAGCGAGGGAGAAAGGGGTATGTCCTGTTGCCGATTTATATGTCGTCCTGTAGGCCCATAGTGCCAAGGGCAATTCATCGGCCCACATGGCTCTGGCCCGCTTCAATCTTCTTTTCAGAATGGACTTAATCACTTTATTCGCCGCTTCGACTTGTCCGTTCGATTGCGGGTGCGCCACAGAGGTGTATCGATTCTCAATGTGGTATTTTTGGCAGAAATTTCTAAATTCAGTGCTATCGAACTGAGTTCCGTTATCCGTTATCACAATCTTTGGAATCCCAAATCGACAGATGATGTTTCTAACGATAAAATTAATCACTCGTTTGGTCGTGATTGTAGTCAGTGGTTCAGCCTCGACCCATTTGGTGAAATAATCCACGGCCACAATAGCGAACTTTGCCCCGCCCCTAGCTATGGGGAGACTTCCAATAATATCAATTCCCCACATAGCGAAAGGCCATGGGCTCGTCATTGTTTTTAACTGATTAGGAGGTGCTCTGGGTATTTTTGAAAATCTCTGGCACGCATCACACCGTCGTGCGTATCTTGCCGCATCCTTGTTTATGGTAGGCCAGAAATAACCATGCTGCAACACCTTTTTTGCCAAAGTTTGTCCTCCAATGTGGTCGCCGCATTCGCCTTCGTGAACCTCTTGTAGCACACGCTTAATGTCATCGTGAGCTATACACCGGAGGAGGGGCATCGAAAATCCTTGTCTGTAAAGAACTCCGCCTTGCAGAACATATCGGGCGGCTTTACGAATTACTTTACGCCTCTCGCTTTTCTTGGTTGGAAGCGCTCCATTCATCAGGAAATTCTTCAAAGGAGTCATCCAGGACTCCCTTTCTGGTTCCATCTCTAGTATTAGATCGGTTTCCATTTGATCTATGCTAGGGGACCGAAGTACTTCAACGGGGGCTAGCCCAGTCGCTTCAGGATCGTCGGAACTAGCCATCTTTGCCAACTTATCAGCCTGCTGATTCTCTGACCGCGGTATGTGAGATATGCTGTAGTGATCAAAATCGTTCAGCAACTCCTTCACTTTCTTCAAGTATAAAATCAATCTTGCACTTTTAGCTAGGAATTTTCCAGTAACCTGGTTCACAACTAACTTGGAGTCGCAAAAGATGTTCAGCTTTGTGACCTCTAATTCCTTTGCGATCCTTAATCCGACTATCAAGGCTTCATATTCGGAGTCGTTGTTAGAGGCGTGAAACTCCATCCGGATAGCATAGGATATCAATCGTTTCTCTGGAGTTTCAAGCACTATTCCAGTGCCGGATCTTTCGTTATTCCTAGCGCCATCAGTATACAATCTCCAGGCATTGGGATCGAAAAGTAGTTTTGAAGGATCGACTTCTTCGTTGGCTATATCTTCCTCCGGGACGGTAAACTCTGCTATGAAGTCGGCTATCACTTGCCCCCGAATTGACCGTCTAGGCTGAAAGTTCAGATCAAATTGACTTAACTCAATGTTCCATTTGAGTAATCTTCCAGACGCCTCTGGTCTCTGTAAAACTTGCTTGAGTGGGTGATCGGTGTATATGGTAATGGGGTGCGCCTGAAAATAATGTCGAAGCTTTCTAGAGGCGATCAGTAAACTATACGCCAACTTTTCTATCCTTGGATAATTACGCTCTGCTGCCGTCAACTTTTTGCTCACGTAATACACGGGTCTTTGGACCTTATCTTCTTCTCTTACCAACGCCGAGCTGATCGCATGGGATGACACTGCCACATACACGAATAAGTCTTCGTGATCCATTGGCTTAGATAATATCCGAGGTTTCTCCAGGTGCCTTAGTAAGTTCTGAAACGCTTCTATGCAGTCGGGCGTCCATTTGAAGTGGCGTTTTCCCCGCTTTATTAATTCGAAGAATGGGATGCACTTATCCGTAGCCCTGGAGATAAATCTGCTTAGTGCGGCTACTTTCCCAGCAAGGCTTTGCACATCCTTAATTTGGCTAGGTTCCTGAATGTCTCTGATTGCCGCGATCTGGTCTAGATTAATCTCAATCCCATGGGAACTGACAATGAACCCCAAGAATTTTCCGGAGGCAACACCGAATGAGCATTTGGTTGGGTTGAGTTTCATTCCGTACTTTCGAAGAATGCCGAACATCTCTGCCAAGTCAGTAGTGTGTTGGGAAGATTGCTTGGATTTAACCAACATATCGTCGACGTATTCTTCTATTGTTTTCCCGATCTGGTTATAAAACATTCTGTTGACTAAACGTTGATATGTAGCGCCTGCATTCTTCAAGCCAAAGGGCATCACTACATAGCAATATAATCCCAGATCCGTGATAAAACTAGTGTGTTCTTGATCCGGAACATGCATCGGAATCTGGTTATATCCTGAGTAAGCATCCATAAATGAGAGAAGTTCATGACCCGCCGTCGAGTCCACCAACTGGTCAATCCGGGGCAACGGGAAACTATCTTTTGGGCAGGCTTTGTTCAAATCCGAGAAGTCGATACACGTTCGCCACTTCCCGTTGGCCTTCTTTACCAGGACTGGATTTGAAATCCAGTCCGGGTAGGTCGAGTCTCTGATAAATCCATTACTCTTTAGCTTTCCAACTTCTTCTTTCAAGGCAGCGGACCTCTCCGGGCCCAGCATTCGCCTTTTTTGCTTTACTGGAGGGTGTTTAGGATTAATGCTTAATGAATGACTCATAATTGATGGGGATATCCCGCACATGTCCGCGTGAGTCCAAGCAAATACATCCAAATTGTTTTTTAAGAAATCCGTCAATTCTTTAGCGAGATTCGGATTTAACTGGGATCCAATCTTAAGGACCTTCTCCGGGTCACTATCATCGATCGGTACGTCCACAGTTGTCTCGTTGGGAGTCGCCATTCTGCCCCCAGGTTCTTGATCCTCTCTGGGATCTATATCCTCGGGCGACTCTCTGGGCGACTCTCCAACGGTTATCCTCTTTAGTTGCTATAAGGTCTCCGCCCTTGTAGGGGGAGAAGTGCCCTTGGTTTCTATGTCCCCTCCATTGCGAAGTAACTTTAGCTCGGCAACATAGCATGCTCGCGCAACAACCTGATCTCCTCTGACGATACTGATGCCAGCTTCTGTGGGGAATTTCAATAACAAGCACCAGGGGCCTATACAGGCTCTAAACTTTGTGAGGGTCGGACGGCCCAAGAATGCATTGTAGGGCGATTCAACGTCCAAAACCACGAAGGGAAGGATTCTCACTCTCTGGCGTTCTCCTTCCCCAAGCGTAACCGGTAACTCTACATAACCCATTGGAGCAGTGGATGCTCCGTTAAAGCCACGGATCCAACCTTGACAGGGCTTCAAGTCTTTTATTTCGAGGTTCATCTGGTCAAATGTCCTTTTGAAAAGAATGTTGACGGAACTCCCATTGTCCACTAAAACCTTATGAATAGTGGCTGGTCCAATAGGTACTGTAATTACAAATGGATCTTCAGTCGGAGCGTGGACTCCAATGCTTTCTCGTTCTCGGAAAACGACATCATCGATCATCATCTTTTGTTGCTTTACCGGGATATTGTCCTCAGGGTTGCTACACTCCCCTACCTCGAGGTGTTGCTTGGCTGCATTGACATATTGATCCAATGCCTTGGAACTATGCCTGGCAAGATAAAGTCCTCCGATTACGGTATTGATAACAATGTTCTTTCCCTTCTGCTGGGCAGTTGGCCTAGTAGCCAGTTGATTCTGGTTCTGATTTGGGGCCTGTACTGCTTGCCCCCTGTCTCTGGGCGTTACCCTGTATTCATCTAATTTTCCTTCTCGAAGCAGCCTTTCGACTACATCTCTTAGGTGACGGCATTCATTTGTCGAATGGCCGTGAATCTGATGAAAGAGACAAAACTTCCCCGTTTCACGTTCTTTCTCCGTCGACTCTCTGGGAGGTGGCCTCTTATTTTGGAGGACTTCATACGCATCCATGAAGATATTTTCCAGAGTATCATTTATTGGTGTATAACTTTCAAAGGCCCTGGGATGAGTCCTTCTCTAGGAGTCGTTCCCTCGGTTCCTCTTCCGGTTGTTGCCGTTACCATTATTATTGTTGTTCCCTGACCGACGACCACCCTGATTCCGATTTCCGACATTAACCTCGACTTTCCCCGAGCTGTCTCCTGTCTGCTTAATGGCGACATTGCTCTGGATTTCCTCCTTATCAGCTGTTTTTGCCTTTCGGTTAGCGTATACTTCTTCCCGGCGTAAATGTACGTTAGCTTTTTCATAGAATAACTCTCTAGTATGGGGTGGGTTGCCTGCCAGGTATCTCCCGAATTCAGTGTCTTTGTCTACTCCATCAATCAGTGCTGCGACAACGGTTGGTTCATGGGGATCTTTAACTTCAGTAGCGGCCAAGTTGAAACGATCTAGGTACGCCCTTAAACTCTCGCCTGGTCGCTGCTTGACAAGGAACAAATCAATCACACTCTTTGTCTTTTGTGCATAGATACGGAATTGTTCTACGAACTTCTCACTCAACTCCCTGAAGCTAGAAATCGATCTTGCTGGCAAGCGAGTAAACCATAACAATGCTACATCCTCCAAGAATATGGGGAATGATTTACACTTGACAGCGTCAGAAGCTGCGGCAGCGGTCATTGACCAAGAGTATCTCATCAGATGCTGAACAGGATCAGACCTACCCGCGTATCGGTTCATCTGTGGCATGTTGAAACGCCTCGGGAAAGTTGCATCCAAAATATCATCAGTGAAAGGGGTGTGACTGCGGTCAATTCCCCAATCTTCATTCCGTTGCCCACGGCTATCTGCCAGAATTTGATGGATCATGGCTGTCACATTTGCACTGGTCAACGGAGGTTCAGGGTCAGTGCTTCTGGCTCGGCGGGGTTCTCTAGTCTCTCTTCCGGGAACAGTCACAAAATCTGGGGCTCGGATAGGGCTTCGTTGCCCCCTGTTACCATGAGCATGTGCGTGACGACGGGGCTGAGGTAGTCTGTTCTGTACAGGATTGTCCACATCTCGAGCTCTGGGAGTCAGGGCGTGATCGTTCACATTACGGTTTAGGGCCCTGTCTCCAGCGCTTCTTCTTCCCGTGATGGCAGGGTTCCGAACCGAAGCTGCCCTATGTTTTCGGCTCTCTCATATGGTCGCCGCGGAGGTCTCGGCGATTCCTCTGACGAAGAATATCCTGGAGTGAGCGGACGAGCTGGTGGCGTCCTTTGCCTTGCGATTTCATCAAGCCTTTTATCCATAGTAGTAAAATTATGTCGCAGGACGGAGCTTTCCTGCCTTTGGGCAGCCAATTCATCAAACAATCTCTCCCACATTTCGGAAAAGCGAGAGAGATCCCCCTCAGTAACGGGAGCAGCAGGGTCATATTGGTCATCATCACTTTCTCTTATGCGCAAAGAGCTTGGGCCAGGTCGAGCGGAGGGGCCAGGACTGTAGGAGCGAGCCATAGGCTCCTTTCCAGGTCGAATTGTAGTCTGGTCATCAATTCGGATCGCTGTGGATCGAGGTTGGTGGCTCGCAACGCCCCCCGGGATCGGTTCGTGGTCACGATGCGCGGAGGATTCGAGGCGTTATCTCGGGATCGAGTAACAACCCCTTCAACGGTCTGGATCGCCTCGTTCTCGTCGACTCGGAGCGTGGCGTCTTCATCGGATCTGTTCGCCCCCTGCGCTCTGCGATCCAGAGTTTCCTCATTGCCTAGCTCGTGCACACTTTCTTCGATTGTTTCATTGGTTCGTGAAGCTCGTGCTTCCTTAGATCTCTTTCCAGCCATGATATCTGAATCGCTGGAATCTTCAAAGAACTGAATAGTGAATCTTTAGGACTGTGTTCTCAGTGAAAGCACCAAAAATGTTAGATCAAAATTTGGACCTAACACCCAAATTGTTCTGAATCTTATAGAGTTTTAACTGAAGAATGGAGAAAAAGAAAGTAACACACAGAATTTATAGTGGTTCGGCGTTAACGAGCCTACGTTCACTTTATATGTTATTGATTATACTTTGAATGTCGGTACAATCAAGAATTTCTCTCTAGCTCACTTTTACAATTGTTATTTCTCTCAGTAATCAAGTAGTTTGACAATAATGGCGGATTCAGTACTCAGTATTGCCAAAAGGATCCCAAAAATTGCCAAGCTCCGGGCTATTTATAGCTGATTTTGTCAGACGGGTCGTGGTAACACGTGGTACGAATCCCGAGAACACCGGATCGCATCGCTACCGTTGAAGAAATAGTCAAATTAGCCGTTGCGGACAGGTGTCGCGATCCCCTTGAAAATCGGATCGAGCAAATGGGGAGAATCTGTCAAAATGACGGTTGGGGCCACGTGTCGCTGGATCCGTGCAACTCGGATCGCTGAAGACTAGCTCACGCTTGAACGGGTCAGAGGGTTCGCCATGCATCAGGAGATCGGATCGGTCTACGCTGGGCAACAATATAAGTTCGGATCGAGTCGCATAGAGGTTTCGTTTCGCTGATGAAATGGGGGCGATCCGACGAGATGCGATCCGATGGTGGGCGAGTCGATAGTGTGCGATCCGACGACGGGCGAGTCGATGATGCGATCCGTTCCTTCATGCACTTGGGGAATATAGTTTCATACCTTCCTTTTGTGAGTGAACCTGGGTGGCTTAGTCAAAAAGCTAGCCAACAACTTCTATTATTCTAAATGCCCGAACCTGGGTTTTCGGGTCTTCTAATATCAGAAAGTGGTTTCGGATCTGCTATTATTTTCTAAAGTGGTTTTATGGACTTCTATTATTCTGGATACCTAAATTTAAGGTTTTAGCCTTCTATTTCCAAAAAGTGGTTTCAGATCATCTATTATTTACATAAGTCGATACCTGGACTTCTATTATTTTAAATACCAAAATCTAGTTTTCCGGTCTTCTAATTTTCGAAAGTATGTTTTCGAACTTTTTAATTTCCAAAAGTGGATTTCTGTACTTTTACTATTCTAAATACCCTAATCGGGGTTTCGGATCTTCTAGTTTTTGAAAATGGCTTCAAATCTTCTAACATTTATTGAAATGGATTTCTGGACATCTATCATTTTAAATACCCGAATCAGGGTTTCTGTCTTATAATTTTCGAAAGTGATTATTGATCTTTTATTATTTCCATAAGTGGATTTTTGGACTTCTATTATTTAAATACCCAAATTTTCGATTTCAGACCCACTTATCATCACCAAAAGAGAAAATGAGATGCACAAATTAAAGAGATGATAAAAGCCTATAGTAAGCCTTTGGGTCCTCGAATGATACTAAATATTAATTTCAAACCCACTAATAGTAACATAAACAATTGTTACACGAAGGGCTTCATAATTTTTGAAAACACTTTATTCATTCGTTTTGATGCGTCATTTGGGTTACCGGTTTAAACTCCAAGAGCTTTATGAAAATTTCGGACAGAAGCCTTTAAGCTATGTGAGAGAAACCGATTTTGAAGTTCTAAACCATAGTTATATGGTTAACATTTCTGACATGCTTCCTAATTTTTGATACATTACATGGTGCCCTTATTTAAATAATTGAACAAACTGACAAAGTGGCGGTAAGTCATGATCATCTTAGGATAATAAAGGGAAGATATTTGGGTTTTTTCCCTAAAGAATGAAAGCTCCTTTCATACTTGTTACTAAGGGACCTCGACTTGTTACTTATCCGGAAAAAGTGAAGGAACTACTGGATAACTTGGAGCGTTACAGTATAACACACATTCCACGGGCAGAAAACCAAAAGGCAGATCGACTGGCCAAGCTAGCAAGTTCTGACAACCCTGAAGAAACTGAGATGGTTCCAATAGAAATATTGGAATCACCAAGCTTGATCTAATGGAAATCGAACTAGGTTTGGAAACCGAGCCGGAAAAAGAGTCATGGATGACACCGATTAAGAACTTCCTTAAGAGTGGAATTCTCCCATCAAAGAAGAGCGAAAGATGAGCGGTAGTCCGTAAAGCTGCGAGATATGTTTTGCAGGATGAAACCCTCTACCGCTAAGGTTTCTCCATGCCCCTGCTATGGTGTATAGCACACGACGACATCAAGCATGTACTGCAGGAAGTATACGAAGGCGAGTGTGGCGACCACACCGGGGGTCAAACATTAGCAAAGAAAGAATTGCGGTACGGTTATTTTTGGCCTACAGTAAATAGAGATGCAGCTGATTATTCACGACGCTGCGACAAGTGTCAAAGGTTTGCTAGAATTCCCAAAGCGCCTTCGGCTCAGCTCAAGTCAATGGTAAACCCATGGCTGTTTGCCATGTGGGGGATTGATATTATAGGAGTCTTGCCAATAGCCAAAGGAGGAGCGAAGTACGCGATCGTAGTAGTGGATTATTTCACAAAATGGGCAGAAGCCGAAGTCCTGACAACAATAACTATGAAAAAGGTGATAAACTTCATAGTCAGAAATATCATCTGTCGATTTGGGATACCAAGGACCATCGTAACTGACAACGGGACTCAGTATGATAGCGTAGAGTTCAGAAACTTCTTCCAAAAATATAAGATCGACAATAGATATGCTGTGGTAGCTCGTCTCAATCAAATGGACAGGTTGAGGCAATAAACAAGGTTATTAAGTCCATTCTGAAAAGGCTATTGGAGAAAGCAAAAGCCATGTGGGTTGATGAATTTCCATTAGCTCTGTGGGCATATAGAACAACCTTCAAGACAGCCACGGGTCATACCCCGTTCTCACTTTCTTTCGGATCGGAAGCGGTGATTCCAGTGGAGCTCAAAGTTCCTTCTCACCGGAAAATTCACTACAATCCAATGACAAATAACGCACTCCTTCTTGAATCCCTAGATATGGTCGAAGAAAAGAGGGATGAAGCAGACTTGCGAGCCTCTAGGCACAGACGCCAAGTGGCACGATACTATAACAAGAGGGTTCGACCCCGGACATTCGAACCTAGAGACTTAGTGCTGAAACGAGTCTTCCCACCTTCAACCCAATTAGGTCCAAAGTGGGAAGGACCATATGCTATCCAACGGAAGCTTGATACAGGAGCCTTTAAGCTAACGACCGTAGATGGTGAAGAGATTCCCAGAACCTGGAATGCTCAGCACTTGCGACGATACCTGAGTTAGACATGTAGTGTTCTCTTTTGTTTTTATAAGCTATGTAAAAATGGCACGACTTGCCTTGAAAAGTCTGTTTATATAAACAAAAGATTATGAAGTGGATGTAGGCTATGACTTAGCTGAACCACTATAAAAATATCGTGTGTCATTTACTTTTCCTGCATTATTATCATCTTCTGCGACTGTTCTGCATTGATTATTAAATGTTAAACATTACATAAAAATTTAAAAGATCGAGGACAATTTGCATGCAGGGGGCAAACGAGACAACCGTTTGCGTGACAAGACAGAAGGAATGGGAAGACGACATTCCTAACTCTAACTCTCATAGAATGAGAGAGAGTATAAAGGATGGGAAGACGACGTCCCCTGAGGCGTGAAGGTGCACCCCGATGAGAGACCACCTCAACAAAGCTCTAACCTGGTTATAAGACAGGAGAGTACAAAGATGCTAGAAAGACAAGCATCGATGACAAAAGAAAGTTAGCCCCGCCAGAGAGTCGGGGGCAACCAAAAGTTGCGTATAATCAATCTCGAACAAGCCTTAACTAGTCAGCATATTCAAGATTGATTGGGGGCATATATACACATGTCCCCTTAATAATGACTTTATTCTTATAATGACTTTATTGTATGACTGTGATATGACATATTGTTCATCTGTATTTTTGCTTGAATGATGGATTAACAATTATTTGATATTGCAGGAAACAAACTATTTTATTCAAAAACATGTGAATTTATACAGGGGTACTAAGCAAAAAGCGCGAGGGCCGCACTTGCTACAACAACAGCGGGCCAGTGGAATGTCAAAACAAAAAATGAAATGCATTTTCATTTGGACTTTGGGGCAGACTTAGCCTTCTTGGTAGCCTTATGAGCCTTTTCAGCTTCTTTTTCAGCATCAGACTTGAGCCGCTTCTGCTTTATCTTTTGCGGAGTGGAGGTGCTGGAGTCAACGGACTTCTTCCCAGAAATTGGAGCACTAGGGTCAAGAGAAGGTTTTTTAGCAAGTTCCTCGGTAATAGACCTAGTTGAAAGTTTGACAACCAACCTCGAGCTAGTAGGCACCATTGCAAGAGGCTTAAGACTTTCAGGATCTGTTCCTCAATTTTCACCTGCATGCGCTTGTCCTCTTCGGCCTTCCTATCAGCCAAAGTCGCGCCATCAACATCCCCTCAATCCCCATTTATAACAACATCGAGGTCTTCGTCATGCCCATCTTTACCACCGTCATCCTTCAAAGCATCTATAGTATCATCTTCATGAGGAGTTTCGGTGTTGGGCGGTATAGAATCCTTGTCAATAACCTCCTTAGTCTCATCTTCAGCCTCTCCTCCAGATTTTGTAGTAGCAAACTTATCCTGGCCTTCCTGAGTCTCCTCGACGGATTTTTCCCTAACGATGGCTTCCTGCTGCTTGTCAATCTTCTCTATTAGTTCAACACCTACAGAACGAGTAGCAATAGTTATTAGCTCAGGAGAAAACAAGGGATCTTCGATTGATTTCCCGATGATATGACGAAAGGTGGAGATTGCTTTGACAAATTGGGGTGAAAAGGTAGAAATACCTTCCGATGATCTCTCAATCGGGGTGGCTACTGCCTCTGATGCTGATTCAGGTATGGGAGACAAAAGAGACGCTTTAGGGATTCCCGGATTATCAGGATCATATTTCTCCACTCCTTTGGCCTCAACTGTAGCCGAAGAGGAATCGGCTTCTATTATATTCTTTCCTTTGTCATGGCGCTTCTCTTCTTCCGTGGCGGCAGCTATAAGACGACACCCTTCGGCCAGACATGTCGGTTCGTCATCCCTAAGGAAAGTCTCCATAAGTTTATCTTCGTCAACGGAGTCCACCTTACATTCTTCTTTTTCCCATTCGATGATTTTGTTCCACACATGGACTAGTGTTGTTGGATAATCCTCGATCCAAGAGATGTTACGACGGCGGATTATATGAGCAAAGAAGTCTAACATCAATTCACCATAACCATCCAACTCTTTCTTAGCCTCAGATAACTGTGTATGGGCTTCCTCGGCGAACTTGATAGCACTATCTGCATTCCCTTCGGCCAAGGCCGCTCTATTCTCAGACTCCATCAGCTTGGCTTCTAAGTCAGCATTACGTTTATCCAACTCGGCATTCTTCCTCACTAGTTCGGCCTTTTCTTGCTCAAGAGTACTGCAAGCTAGCTGCACCTTGACACTTTCTGACTTAGCATCTTCTACTTGCTTCCTTAGATCCAAGCGCTCTTGGCTATGGGATTACAATAGGTCATGATAACGTTTTTGTAGTTCCTCAAACTGCTTTTTGAAGTTGTTAGCATCCCGTTAGGCAAGAGCAAGTTGAGCTTGTGTGCCATCTAGATCCTTCTCCAGGTTTTTCAGAACATTCTCATCAAGATCAGCCACTTTTTTCATTGACACGACATCTGTAATCAGGGCCCGAATGATTCTGGAGAGATTGCGTGAGTACTTATACATCTCCGAATACTATTTCTCTACTGCATCGATCTTTGCCTTAGCATCATCTGCCCACTTTGAAGAAATAGGCTCAAGTGCGGGTATGAATTGTAAATTTTCAAAGTAGTGATCCGGAAACTGTTCCTTCAGGTATGCCAGCCTCACTTTGGAATCATAATCCAGTGATGTGGATTTGGAATAAGATAGTTCGAAATGTTTTCTCTTGGAGGGGATGATAGCTTCATCACTCTTCTTAGGCCGCTTCTCATAAACTTTATGTTTGTCCTGCGAATCAGTATGTTTTTATGGAGGTTTATCTTGGGGACCTTTGCCCTTGGGAGGAATTGAATCTATGGACTGTGGTCTATCTCCTTCGCGACGGTCTTGATAGCTCTTGTATTTGTCTAAATCTGAACGAGTAGGAGAGCGAGAACATGAACTGTGAGTTCGTTGGGAGTCATGATGCCTTCTGTCATCTCTGCCACGATTCTCACGATAATCATGTTCGGTGTCAGAAGCGGGCCTGGACATGCTGCGGCGAATTTTCCTAATATCGTAGTGAGGACGTGCCATTGTGCCTGCAAAACAATGTAAGTAGAGTTCAGAATCGATGTTAATGTAAAACTCAAGTGCTGTGACGTGCAGTGCTGGGGTGTTATGTGAATTCTAAGTGGTGTTTCCCCCCAAACAGACCAGAGCCTGGATTGGTACTAGTATGTGTGTTCTCCGGAGCCTTTACGGGAGTAATCTCTTCTTCAGAAGTAAAAGTGAGAGGATTCATCGGGAAATCCTTCTTAGAATAGAAGGTTTCGGGTAGGGGAAGATCTCGTGGACTCGTCTGGTGTAGAAGTATATCCTAGAGGGATAACGGCTGGCAACCCTTTTGGGGAGATTGGTTCGAGGTCGACCCGATACGTCCCTCCAATCTCAAGTGCGTCCGATTCGAACCAGAACCTGTAGTGGTTGCCTCCCACATTCCTGAAGAAGCGGGGTGGTTATGACCATGATCTCCACGTCCATCCACAACTGCTATGCGCTGGAAACATCTCTGAGCCCCCATTTCCGAACCGAACAGAGCGCATGCCATGTGTCCTCGAACCGGAGCCCCTCCGGGGAGTTTTTTCACCTACAAATACACTAGCAAGGCACATTTTAGCGGATCTTTTGGCATTTTCAGAACTAAAACTCTTTTGCTACCCGAATTTCATCAATTTATTCAAATTACAATCATTCCTCAAAGTATATCTGAAAGGAGATTGAGTGATTCAATGCAATGTATGAGTGATATTGAGTGAGAATCATTGTTGTATTTATATTCAAGCCATCAATCCAAAAAGTAGAAAGTGGACATAGGCTCTTTAACGCCGAACCACTATAAATTGTGCGTTTTCTTTGTTTTTGATCTCATTCATCATAAATTATCTTTGATTTAGGTGTTAGAACCATTTTTGGGTCTAACATTTTGGTGCTTTCACTGAGAATTTTTGAATTCTCCGCTATTTGGGATTATCGTTCTACTATTTGGACCTTCAAGTTCACAGAAGTTAATCCCCTCTTTGCGACATTTTCAAGTGTTTGTTATATTAATTACTGAAGAATTGGGCGTTATGGCTAAAGGAAAAGGAAAAGAAGTGCAAGGCACTTAGGAGAATGAAGCTAACGAAGATTTGCAAGCCATGATCGTGACGAGGTCTCGGGGTCAGTACTTTGATGTAGGTTGATCCGACCCGGTCATTCCGAACCGAATAGACCGTTCCACTCTGGACCGAAGCAGAGACATTGACGCTACATGCACCCCTCCACCGAACCGAAACGATACCACTTCCCTACTCCGATCCGATCCGAATATGACTGAAGCTGGTAACTCTACTTGAGCACCCACCAATGCTCCGATGCCGGCCGCGACAACCAGTACTCAGCCTGATCCATCTGCACCTGTCATGCATGGGGATCTCTCACGCTTCCTTGATATATTGGAGAGTACTAAAAATGCTTTGGATGCTCACAAAAGCGACAGTCTTCGCATGCAAGAGAACATGATCACTATGAGTAGGGAAATCCGTGAACTTCGTGGGCAGAAGACACCTTCTCCAACACGCCGCCTTGCAGCAGATTCTTCGTCTTCTTCGGATGAAGAGCGCCAACGTGTAAGAAGGCCGCTTGAACGACCTGAAAACGTTGAACAGTTGACCTTCGGGTCCTTGGGATCCCGTGAAGATGCCGCACGTGTGCTTGGCCCTGATGACCCGAGCTTGAGAGAGCCTATGCTGCTGCCTATGCGTGGATCCCACGTATTACCCAGAGATCCTAATATCACTAATCCTACACAAGGACAACTTCTTCAGCCCCTTCCTCCCATGATTGACCGGGAGCGTAGGGAACAACGCAGAGCAGCTGCCGCTAGAAATAGGAGGACGTCTCCTGATCAGGAACCCAGAGGAGATCCAAAAATCAGAACTAGAGAACCTCAACCAACATTGATGAATGTTGATATATGGGCAATGGTGCGCCAAATCATGTCCGAAAGCCGACACTATACTAATGAGGACTGGGGCATTGAACGAAGTCATACTCCCTTTACAGATGACATACTGGACTTTCAATTCCTACGACGATTTAATTTGCCACAGATGGATCGCTATTTTGGGAGAACCGACCCGGGACAACACTTGATGAGGTATGCATGGTTCATGAATGCCGCAGCAGCTCCAAACGCTGTAAAATGCCAAGCCTTCTCGATTTATCTAGAAGATGTGGCATTGATGTGGTTCACTAGACTCCCTCCACGATCGATATCCACCTTTAAGGAACTGAGTGAATGCTTTATGAACCTATGCTCGAAAACCTAAAAGTGTTATTGAGCTGTCAAGGATTAAGCAGGCCCCGGGTGAACCTTTGAAATCATACTTGGACCGCTTCAACCTGGCTGTTACTGAAGTCAGTGACCCTCACGAACCCACTATTTTGATGGCTTTAATAGGAGTAGATCCTGATACAGAATTTGGGGATTATCTATCTGGAAAACCACCTCCCACTAGGGAACTGTTCTACGAAAAAGCCAATATTCGCTTGAGGCAAGAGGAAGCCTATGCAAATAGAAAGAGGAAATCTGAAGGGGCTTCTAAGCAAGGTATTCAAAGCAATGTCGCCGTGAAACAGACCAGCGATAGTTCAGGAAAAGTCGAAGTGAATGTTGGTAACCAAAACGAAGGGAACAGTAACAGAAATGGGAATGGTAACAGGAGGAATAGGAATCTAGGAAACAATTCCAGCAAAAGACCTCAATTTCGAAACTTTGAGAATTACTCACCAATGAACGACACCTTGGAAAATATCTATATGGATACGTATAACGTCCTCCAGTATAAGAAACCTCCACCCAGAAACTCTACCGAGAAAGAAGTTGCGACCGGAAAATTTTGCTTGTTTCACGGAACTCATGGACATACCACAAATGAGTGTCATCACTTAAAGGATGTCATTGAGAAACTGCTCCGAGAAGGAAAAATGGATGAGTATAAAGTTTCCCCAAGAGATAGGGGCAAGGGGAGAAAGCCCCAAATCGAAATCAACCTGCCCCTAAACCTACGGCTCAACAGAAGGGCAAAGGAGTTGTCATCAACACCATAGTAGGCGGACCACATCCAGCCAGCCACAGTTACAGAGCGATGGGCCAATATGTCTACGCAGCTAAACACATCAGTGTGGAGGAATGCAATAACCTTGAGGATATCACTCCGGTGAAGCAACAAAAACCAATGTTCGACGATGTTGTATTCCGTAGCAGAGACGATGCTGGAGTTCAATCACCCACTGAAGATCCGTTAGTTATCACTACCACTTTCGATCCTGCTATAGTTCATAAGGTACAGGTGGACAATGGAAGCTCAATCAATATTCTTTTCAATAAAGCCTTCGATCAAATGATGCTCGAACCAGCAGACTTGAAGCCTTATGAGGGTTGGATTCGTGGCTTCAATGGGGCATCAACGGCTCCAATGGGGTACGTAGAATTGTCAGTAGCATTGGGACAAGGAGACCGTCGGGGAGTAAGAATTCTTCAGTTCGTAGTTTTGGACATCGACTCGCCCTATAACGCTTTCTTGGGTTGACTAGCTCTTGCAGAGTTCAGAGCCTGCATCGCACCTTGGTGCATATTGCTGAAGTTCCCAACCGAAGCCGGGGTGGGAGTGATGAGAGGAGATCAGGTCACCGGATGTGCCTGTTACATGGAAGAACTAAAGATGTTACTAAAAGGGATGAATTTGGGTCCCAAGGACACTCCTCCTCCTGCTAAGGAGGATTCAACATAGTAACTAAAGATTGTATCACCTAGGGAATCGCCTGACAAAACCCCTGAGGATATCGACCCCAGGGAAGATGGAGAGTTAGAAGGGAGACACGTAACGAGGTGACTATGGATATCCAAATCGATAACGACGACCCAACAAAGGTCTTGAAGATTGGGTCTTATTTAGATTCTTTCCAAACGAAGGAATTGACTGACTTTTTGAAAGCAAACCTTGACGTGTTTGCTTGGACGCATGCAGATATGTGTGGAATTTCTCCAGCAGTCATGAGCCACTCGTTAAGTTTGAACCCAAAGCATCCTCCGGTCAAGCAGAAGAGACGAATGCTAGGTCCAGAAAGCTCCGCAGCTTTGAAAGAAGAAGTTGAAAAGTTGAGGAATAATGGGTTCATTATGGATTCGACATATCCAGACTGGATATCGAATCCCGTCTTGGTTAAAAAATCAAACAGAAAATGGCGAACATGCATCGACTTTTCCGATTTGAACAAGGCCTGTTTGAAAGATAGCTTCCCTCTCCCCCGGATTGACCAGCTAGTGGACTCAACTGCTGGACACGAACTCCTTTCTTTTATGGACGCGTATTCAGGATACAACCAGATCCCTATGCACATGCCCGATCAAGAACACATGAGCTTCATTACAAACTTGGGGTTGTACTGTTACGTAGTGATGCCTTTTGGGCTGAAGAATGCTGGGGCCATGTATCAGCGACTAGTAAATCGAATGTTATATTATCAAATTGGAAAAACTATAGAGGTTTACGTGGACGGCATGCTTGTAAAGTCCAAGCAGTCTTCCGAACACACAAAGGATCTAGTTGAAATGTTTAGCATATTGCGAATATACGGGATGAAATTGAATCCTCTAAAGTGTTCATTCGTGGTAGTATCGGAAAATTTCTTGGTTTCATTGTAAATTCTTGGGGAATCGAAATTAACCTTGATCAAATAGCAGCAATCAAGAACATTGAAGAGCCACGAAAGATTAAAGACGTTCAAAACTTGGCCGGAAAAGTTGCAACATTGAGCCGATTTATTTCTAAAGCCACGGACAAGTGTGTCCCGTTCTTCGACTTAATCAAACGGGGGAAACGTAATTTCGAATGGACTCCCGATTGTGTGGAGGCTTTTCAGAACCTGTTGAATTTATTGGAGAAACCCCCAATATTGTCAAAACCTGTGGATCATGAAAACCCATTTGTCTATCTAGCGGTGTCATCTTATACTATCAGCACAACATTGGTGCGGGAAGAAGACAAGATCCGGAGACCTGTATATTATGTGAGTAAGAAGTTGGCAGCGGCTAAACATAACTATCCCAGAATAGAGAAGCTTGCTTATAGCCTCTTGATCGCTTCCCGGAAGCTCCGTCATTACTTCCAAGCTCGTCCGATAATCATATACACTGACCAACCACTAAGACAGATGTTACAAAGACCCGAAGCATCAGGGCGATTACTTAAGTGGAATATCGAACTCAGCCAATTTGATTTGAATTTCCAACCAAGAAGATCGATAAGGGGACAGGACTTAGCCAACTTCATAGCAGAATTCACAATTCCCAAAGAGGAAACAGTGGATGACAAAGTTGTTGCTTCAGAGCAGGAGTTAGAACTTCATCCGTGGAAGCTATATACGGATGGAGCAAAGAACGACTGAAGATCCGGCGCCGGAGTTGTTTTAACCATTCCTGTAGGATGATCTATTTACTACGCCCTACGACCGGAATTTCCCGCCACCAATAATGATTCAGAGTATGAAGCCCTGATTGCCGGGCTGAAACTCGCCAAGGAACTAGGAGTAAGAACGCTAGACATATTCTGTGACTCATAGATAGTCATCTGCCAAGTCTAGAAGAAATTTGCAACTAAAGGACCTCGACTTGTTACTTATCTGGAAAAAGTGAAGGAATTACTGGATAACTTGGAGCGTTACAGTATAACACACATTCCACGGGAGAATACCAGAAGGCAGATCGACTGACCAAGCTAGCAAGTTCTGACAACCCTGAAGAAACTGAGATGGTTCCAATAGAAATATTGGAATCACCAAGCCTAAATCTAATGGAAATCGAACTAGCTTTGGAAACCGAGCCGGAAAAAGAGTCATGGATGACACCGATTAAGAACTTCCTTAAGAGCGGAATTCTCCCATCAAAGAAGAGTGAAAGACGAGCGGTAGTCCGTAAAACCGCGAGATATGTTTTGCAGGATGAAACCCTCTACCGCCAAGGTTTCTCTATGCCCCTGCCACGGTGTATAGCACACGACGACATCAAGCATGTACTGTAGGAAGTACATGAAGGCAAGTGTGGCGACCACACCGGGGGTCAAACGTTAGCAAAGAAAGTATTGCGGTACGGTTAATTTTGGCCTAAAGTGAACATAGATGCAGCTGATTATTCACAACGCTGCGATAAGTGTCAAATGTTTGCTAGAATTCCCAGAGCGCCTTCGGCTCAGCTCATGTCAATGGTAAGCCCATGGTCGTTTGCCATGTGGGGGATTGATATTATAGGAGTCTTGCTAATCGCCAAAGGAGGAGAGAAGTAAGTGATCGTAGCAGTGGATTATTTCATAAAATGGGCAGATGCAGAAGCCCTGACAACAATAACTACGAAAAAGGTGATAAACTTCATAGTCATAAATATCATATATCGATTTGGGATACCGAAGACCATCGTTACTGACAACGGGACTCAGTTTGATAGCGCAGAGTTCAGAAACTTCTGCCAAAAATATAAGATCGACAATAGATATGCCGCGGTAGCTCATTCTCAATCAAATGGATAGGTCGAGGTAATAAACAAGGTTATTAAGTCCATTCTGAAAAGGCAATTAGAGAAACAAAAGCCATGTGGGTTGAAAATTTGCCATTAGCTCTGTGGCCATATAGAACAACCTTCAAGACAGCCACGGTTCATACCCTGTTCTCACTTTCTTTCAGATCGGAAGCGGTGATTCCAGTGGAGCTCAAAGTTCCTTCTCACTGGACAATTCACTACGATCCAATGGCAAATAACGCACTCCTTCTTGAGTCCCTAGATATGGTCGAAGAAAAGAGGGATCAAGCAGACTTGTGAGCCTCTAGGCACAGACGCCAAGTGGCACGGTACTATAACAAGGGGATTCGACCCCGGACATTCGAACCTGGAGACTTAGTGCTAAAACGAGTCTTCCCACCTTCAACCCAATTAGGTCCAAAGTGAGAAGGACCATATGCTATCCAACGGAAGCTTGATACAGGAGCCTTTAAGCTAACGACCGTAGATGGTGAAGAGATTCCCAGAGCCTGGAATGCTCAGCACTTGCGACGATATCCGAGTTAGATATGTAGTGTTCTCTTTTGTTTTTATAAGCTATGTAAAAATGGCACGACTTGCCTTGAAAAGTTTGTTTATATAAACAAAAGATTATGAAGTGGATGCAGGCTACGACTTAGCTGAACCACTATAAAAATATCGTGTGTCATTTACTTTTCCTGCATTATTATCATCTTCTACGACTGTTTTTCCTTGATTATTAAATGTTAAACATTACATAAAAAATTAAAAGATCGAGGACAATTCGCACGCAGGGGGCAAACGAGACAACCGTTTGCGTGACAAGACAAAAGGAATGGGAAGACGACATTCCTAACTCTAACTCTCATAGACTGAGAGAGAGTATAAAGGACGGGAAGACAACGTCCCCTGAGGCGTGAAGGTGCACCCCGATGAGAGACCGCCTCAACAAAACTCTAACCTGGTTATAAAACAAGAGAGTATAAAGATGCTAGAGAGACAAGCATCGATGACAAAAGAAAGTTAGCCCTGCCAGAGAGTCGAGAGCAAACAAATGTTGCGTATAATCAACCTCGAACAAGCCTTAACTAGTCAGCATATTCAAGATTGGTTGGAGGCATATATATACACATGTTCCCTTAGTATTGACTTTATTCTTATAATGACTTTATTGTATGACTGTGATATGACATATTGTTCATCTGTATTTTTGCTTCAATGATGGATTAACAAATATTTGATATTGTAAGAAACAAACTATTTTATTCACAAACATGTGAATTTATACAGGGAAACTAAGCAAAAAGCGCGAGGGCCGCACTTGCTACAACAACAGCGGGCCAGTGGAATGTCAAAACAAAAAATGAAATACATTTTCATTTGGATTTTGGGGCAGACTTAGCCTTCATGGCAACCTTAAGAGCTTTTTCAGCTTCTTTTTCAGCATCGGACTTGAGCCGCTTCTGCTTTATCTTTTGCGGAGTGGAGGTGCTGGAGTCAACGGACTTCTTCCTAGAAATCGGAGCACTAGGGTCAAGAGAAGATTTTTTTAGCAAGTTCCTCGGTAATAGACCTAGTTAAAAGTTTGACAACTAACCTCGAGCCAGTAGGCACCATTGCAAGAGGCTTAAGACTTTCAGGATCTGTCTCCTCAATTTTCACTTGCATGAGCTTGTCCTCTTCGACCTTCCTATCTGCCAAAGTCGCGCCATCAACGTTCCCTGAATCCCCATCTTTACCACCGTCATCCTTCAAAGCATCTATAATATCATCGTCATGAGGAGTTTCGGTGTTGGGCGGTATAGAAGCCTTGTCAATAACCTCCTCAGTCTCATCTTCAGCCTCTCCTCCAGATTTTGTAGTATCAACCTTATCCTTGCCTTCCTGAGTCTCCTCGACGGACTTTTCCCTAAAGATGGCTTCCTACTGCTTGTCAGTCTTCTCTGTTAGTTTAACACCTACATAACGAGTAGCAACAGTTATTAGCTCAGGAGAAAACAAGGGATCTTCGATTGATTTCCCGATGATATGACGAAAGGTGGAGATTGCTTTAACAAATTGGGGTGAAAAGGTAGAAATACCTTCCGATGATCTCTCAATCAGGGTGGCTACTGCCTCTAATGCTGATTCAGGTATGGGAGACAAAAGAGACACTTTAGGGATTCCCGGATTATCAGGATCATATTTCTTCACTCCTGTGGCCTCAACTGTAGCCGAAGAGGAACAGGCTTCTATTATATTCTTTCCTTTGGCATGGCGCTTCTCTTCTTCCATGGCGGCAGCTATAAGACGACGCCCTTCGGCCAGATGTGCCGGTTCGTCATCCCTAAGGAAAGTCCCCATAAGTTTGTCTTCGTCAACGGAGTCCACCTTATGTTCTTCTTTTTCCCATTCGATGATTTTGTTCCACACAAGGACTAGGGTTGTCGGATAATCCTCGATCCAAGAGATGTTTCGGCGGTGGATTATATGAGCAAAGAAGTCTGTCATCAATTCACCAAAACCATCCAACTCTTTGTTAGCCTCAGATAGCTGTGTATGGGCTTCCTCGGTGAACTTGATAGCACTATCCGCATTCCCTTTGGCCAAGGCCGCTCTATTCTCATCCTCCATCAGCTTGGCTTCTAAGTCAACATTCCGTTTATCCAACTCGGCATTCTTCCTCACTAGTTCGGCCTTGGCTTGCTCAAGAGTACTGCAAGCTAGCTGTTCCTTGACATTATCTGACTTAGCATCTTCGACTTGCTTCCTTAGATCCAAGCGCTCTTGGATATGGGATTCCAATAGGTCATGATAACATTTTTGTAGTTCCTCAAACTGCTTTTTGAAGTTGTTAGCATCCCGTTGGGCAAGGGCAAGTTGAGCTTGTGTGTCGTCCAGATCCTTCTCCAGGTTTTTCAGAATATTCTCATCAAGATCGGCCACTTTTTTCATTGACTCGACATCTGTAATCAGGGCCCGAATGATTCTGGAGAGATTGCGTGAGTACTTATACATCTCCGAATACTGTTTCTCTACTGCATGAATCTTTGCCTTAGCGTCATCTGCCCACTTTGAAGAAATATGCTCAAGTGCGGGTATGAATTGTAAATTTTCAAAGTAGTGATCTGGAAACTGTTCCTTTAGGTATGCCGGCCTTGCTTTGGAATCAGAATCCAGTGATGTGGATTTGGAATAAGATAGTTCGAAATGTTTTCACTTGGAGGGGATGATAGCTGCATCACTCTTCTCAGGCCGCTTCTCAGAAACTTTATGTTTGTCTTGCGGATCAGTATGTTTCGGTGGAGGTTTATCTTTGGGACCTCTACCCTTGGAAGGAATTGAATCTTTGGACTGCGGTTTATCTCCTTCACGACGGTTTTGATAGCTCTTGTATTTGTCTAAATCTGACCGAGTAGGAGAGAGAGAACGGGAACTGCGAGGTCGTTGGGAGTCATGACGCCTTCTGTCATCTCTGCCACGATTCTCACGATAATCATGTTTGGTGTCAGAAGCAGGCCTAGACATGCTGCGGCGAATTTTCCTAATATCGTAGTGAGGACGTGACATTGTGCCTGCAAAACAATGTAAATAGAGTTCAGAATCGATGTTAATGTAAAACTTAAGTGTTGTGGCGTGCAGTGCTGGGGTGTTATGTGAATCCTAAGTGGTGTTTTCCCCCAAAAAGACCAGAGCCTGGATTGGTACAAGTATGTGTGGTCTCCCCAGCCTTTACGGGAGTAATCTCTTCTTCAGAAGTAAAAGCGAGAGGATTCGTCGGAAAGTCTTTCTCAGAATAGAAGGTTTCGGGCAAGGGAAGATCTCCCAAACCCCGAAATGTGGACTCGTCTGCTGTAGAAGTATATCCTAGAGGGATAACGACTGGCAATCCTTTTGGGGAGATTGGCCTCTCGGGAGTGACCGTTCCCTCGGGGGAAATATATTTATCTCTCTCCTCAGTTGTTAGGTATGTTTGCTAGTATATCATCTTGAGTTAAGGAGGATGCTGGAGAAGGAATCTTGGCTGGCTATGGAGGACCCCTTGAACTTTCTCCCGTCTCGGGGATAACATCAACTGGGGGTATGTATACATAAGGAACTATCCCATGACCTATGCTACGAGTGATAGACAACAACACATGACGATGAAGATATTCATCCTTGAGGACTTCTTCGATAGTCACGAACTTTTGATCAACGGTGAGTAGCTGGTACAAACGATCAAAATATGCTTGACCCGTCACTTGCATTGGGTTAGGAATTTTGAATTAAAATGAAAATAAATTAACGTAATGATTTAAGTATTTGAAGTCGGATCCCGAGAAAGTTGATGACTTACTTGACTTGTTCCATCTTCTTGCGGACCCTGGTTGCTGTTTAATATAAAACCACTCGGGCTTCGGGTCCCCTGCATTGCTGCTAAACAAAACGGTGATAATCTTTCTTTTTGGCACTGATTAGAAATACACAAAGGACGGGGTGTCATTATTTCGATGTTTGAAATTGTAAAAGAACATCTTCGAAAGTCAATTCTGCACCAAGAATTTTTCTATAAGCTATGTACAGGGTATACAAATAAGCATAAGAATTGGGAAGAAGTTGCATAGGGGCAATCCTTAGCTGTCTTAGAAAATCGACGACGACTGGTGGGAAAGGAGGTATTGCTCCAACTAAGCACATCAATCTAGTAATAGCCATATATCCTTCTGGTGGATTATGGGGACGATCGGTTTCTGAAGGTAATAGAGTGTCTGCTTTAGGAATTGCAGGCTTTAAACATATCCGCAGTAGCCTATCATTATCAATTGTCGACTTCACCGAATTCTTAGGCGAGTCCAAGATCTCAACATTTCCAAATTCATCTGGGGCACGGTTATCTGCTACCCCTCCTTCCTCTTCATTGCCAAGAGAAACATCACTTCCTGAAGATACTTCATTGTTGCGAGTTTCCATGTCATAACCTGGGCCTTCACTATCCCAGTTTGAATCAGAAGTAGAGGATACCTGCTCAACAGGTAGATCTTCCGATGATATAATAATCTCTTTCTTTCCTGCTAATCTGGACGAGCTTCTTTCTGCCATGGTCGCTTTTCTAATGAAGAAGCAAGGGTAGGAGTTAGAGTAAAATTGCTTGTATCCCCCCATGCATGTGTGTGAGCTAAAGTGTACAAGTGTGTAGGCAATGACATGAGATAGCTGAGTAGAGAAATGCAGTTTAAAGATGAACAATGCAGTAGAATATTTATTAGCAGTCCAAAAAGTCAAGTCAGTAAGGCTCTATCCTAACTATCCATAGAGGTACTTGTCACATTTAGAATTGATTGAGTTGATTATAGCATGATTGTGTTTCAAGATACGACATGTAGGCACGGATCAGTCAGGCACTGTTGAATCGTATCGGGTCAGAGCATGCATTTCTAAAGCAAGTTAGGCCAGACAAGACATACTAGAGACGGGTCGGTTCGGAGCTATGCATTAGGCCATATTGGATCGGTTTGGACAAACAATAAAGAGAATGGAACTAGCTGTGAGATGGAAAAACCCGTTCGGGTCGGCTAACACTAGACCAAACAGATTTATCAACCCCTCTGACAGCCAAGACCTATATGCTCTGCCCATTGTCCTCTCCCTCGATCCGATCCGATGGTGTGTACCCTATCCCAAGCATCCTAATGGCTACTGATCTACCTCCTACCGGTCCTGCTCCTCTTTCTATTCTCCTTCTTCGTCTTCTCCACTTTCTTCATCAACACCGAATCCATCTCCTCCCAAAGACCCATTCATCTTTGAGAAGTCCATCACAACAAAGTACCCATAAACCAATATGCTCACCATAGGTCAAATACCATCCGCCAACACCTCAAGATGGTGATGAGACAACCAACGACGACGGCGAGGAGATGGGAAGCACCGCGCCATGCTCTTGGGGTAACATTGAGCGTAAATTCACCCAAATTACTACTAAAATTCGAAGTTGGAAGCAGTTAAATTGGAGTTAACCAAAATAATCGGCTTACCTATTGATTTGATTTTAAGGTTGAAAGGAATTCTAGAAATTCGGTAATTAGGGTTTTTTCATTGAGCTGATGGAGCAAAAGACGAGGTTGAATGAAAGGAGGAAGAGGAAACATGCAAATATATATGGAAATAAGGGGCTACGTGTTCCTCGTGGGCCCCCCAGCATTTAAGACCGATCCGCTCAGCATTTTTGACCCATCCCATGATTGTTCTGAAAGCCCACTAATGCGGAGAAATTGGAAACATGACCCTGGTCGGGTAAACTCAATCCGGTTCAAAGTACACGTGATGATTCCCGTTCCGCGTATGAAATGAATTCAAAGAAAAGAAAAGAATTCGTGAAGATACATCATATAAGCTTACCTGAATGAGCTATTTAGACTTCAAGCAAGTTTCTCAGAGTTATTTTGAACAACAGAAGTGATTTGTGCGTTCTTTCGTGTATATATAGACAACAAAAGGTGTGGATTAATGAAGCAACATGTCCCTACAAATGAATGGAAACAACTATTCAGCAATTTTTGATTCAGAAAACAATATCAGACCATTTCGAAGCACACTCTATCTTCAATAGAAGCATACTTCGAGGGGGCAAAATGTTAGCCTACTTTGTGGACTAGGCTACATAAGGTAAGAAGATTAATTCATGAAGAATGATTAATAGAAGAATACTTGCTTTACTACCGGATCGGATCGATATCCCTCAATCAAAGGAGAACAGCTCAGAGCAAAGAAGGAAGAAATGCAGGCTAATCTGGATCGGTTCGAGGTTGACCCGATACGTCCGTCCAATCTCAAGCGCGTCCGATCCGAACCAGAACCTGTAGTGGTTGCCTCCCACATCCCTGAAGAAGCGGGGTGGTTATAACCATGTTCTCCACGTCCATCCACAACTGCTATGCGCTGGCAGCATCTCTGAGCCCCCATTTTCGAACCGAACGGAGCGCATGCCACGTGTCCTCGAACAGAAGCCCCTCTGGGGAGTTTTTTCACCTATAAATACACCACCAAGGCACATTTGAGCGGATCTTTTGGCATTTTCAGAACTAAAACTCTTTTGCTACCCGAATTTCATCAATTTATTCAGATTACAATCATTCCTCAAAGTATATTTGAAACGATATTGAGTGATTCAACGCAATGTATGAGTGATATTGAGTGAGAATCATTGTTGTATTTATATTCAAGCCATCAATCCAAAAAGTAGAAAGTGGATGTAGGTTCTTTAATGCCGAACCACTATAAATTGTGCGTTTTCTTTGTTTTTTTATCTCATTTCATCAGAAATTATCTTTGATTTGGGTGTTAGAGCTATTTTTGGATCTAACAAATGGAAACCAGAAAAGGGTGAAAATTAATTTCGGAATAATGATTTACAATCGTTGAATTCCAATCTTAAATATAAATTTAAATTCAAATTGAGAATACAAATTTTGAATTAGAGTACGATTTCTTTCAAGAATTTTGATAATTCCATTGCATTTAAAAATATCAAAACATATGTTTCGATATACGAAATGATATCTCTGACAAGTCTTTACTCCATAGAGCTAAGGTTTATCGCTAAACCAAAAGCTCTAGTACCACGCGTGACGACCCCTCAGTCCCACATCTTTTTTATCGACCATAAATCACATAAGTCCAGTTCAGAAGATGAGCATCCTCGAGATGTCTTACGATAAACCGAATTTTCGATCTTCGATGGTTGATACTTAACACATCCCCGATGTCCATGTACCGCAAAACCAACTATCGCAAACTCAATCCATCGAGATTTTATCAAAGTACAGACAAGAATAGAATCTCACATTGGAATAGAATAAAATATAATATTGAACATAATACATGCACAAGATCCAAGTATAGGTTGTAGAATACGCCTAGTGTGATGACCCCAAACCCCGTACTGACGGTGGCGAGGGTAATCTTTGGAATATAACACAGAAACAGATAATAGCAGAACAGAATTAAATAAATACACCAGATAATGTATAATAGAATACACAGGATAAACATAATCATCAGAGTTACACAGAATATAGGATCATACTTAGTACAAATACAGTTCAGCTATACATAAATGTCTACAGCGGAAACAAACAAAATATGTACAATAGGAGCTGAACAGCATAAAAAGAGATAAATAATAGAATCCATCTTCAGCTCCAGCTATCCAGAAAGAACCAGCTAAACCTGAATACAAGGCTGCCCGTGTAGAAAAAGGGGCACCCGAGTTTGAAAGTGAAACAAACTACGAGTCAGTCACTGGTATGAGAAATCAACTCAACACATTTAAAATGTGGCTAATCACAGGACCACGCCACTTTCGTGGAACGGGTTTACTCCATCGGATCGCCAGTGCTTTAAAACAAATAATTCTTTGAAACATCGCAATGCTTTTTATAAAAATGAAGCCATTATAAGACTCAGTTCCCATCACACAATGCAACGCAAACCGGAGGATAGAGTTTTTACCTTATAATGGCCAAGATATGCTTGATACGAATAAAACAAAAGCATTTGATATTACTACTTGTGTTTATATGTTTCAAAAACAATTTCAAATCATAACTATCAATCATAGACGACATGAGCGTCCCATGCCACTATGTCGCCAAATATAGGTATACAATCAAAACCGCACAGTCACGTATTTGGAAATTGGATTTCCGTCATGAACCAAGGCAAAAGATAGTCCTTACCGAATTCGATACAATCTAGCCTACCATGTCTCAGGATCAGAGCTCGAGTGACCCTTGGATCATCAGGGCCGGTCCACCGATGTGGATTAAAATGCCCGAGCAATACGTCTCCCCCCCTATGGGGCGCAAATGAGCCAACGAATGACTCCATCGGACACGGATCGTCCGATCTAACCGAGGCGCCTCGCAACAGTAACAACCACATAAGTAAAATGTCAGGCCGTGTAAAAACACTGACACAACTCCTAGCTAGAAAGAAACGCAAGCCCTCCCTGATGTCCTCTCCCGTTTCCGGTTCATACCGGGGTGTGAGGTTCGCGAATTCACGTTATACACAAAGCTACGCCACACAGGCGGTGCTTTGATCATCACCACAAGACTTTGATTTTCAATAGAAGCCCTGATCACTGCCTCTTAGCATGCCATACAGGCAATTCACACCGTGCAACGGATGGCTATCAATCACACAAAATAAATTCCAATGTCAGACACACTATCCATTTGCAAGTCCATTCTAGGTCTGAACGAAACCGGAGGCACTATATACCTCGCAAACCCATCGAACACCACGTACGTCTAGATGATCACCACTCATTATCCATATTTCGGGATACCTCCCAATCAGGACCTCGGTTCCCATCCAAGCGAGATGAAGATCTCTGGTCTTCGACCACTGTCTTCATCTTTGATTTCTTATCGTCGATTCAGTTATTCAGAATGAGATAAACCCGGTCTTTCTGAACAACTCGCGTATATAATAAACAAGTGCAACACTAACATACACATGCATCACTTCAATTCATTAGTCACTAACCGTCAATCAGTAAGAGAACGATTTCCCAAATATTAATCCCGAAGGCCGAAACCAACATCAGATCAACACCCAGGAAACATTCGACTTAGCCAACCTTCAGTTAATTTCTAAATCACATCCATATCGTTTATAATATTTTATAACGATTTATCGCTATTTTTATTTATTTTAAAATAGCCAATTTATTCAAAACGACGCTTCGAGCCATAATGCGGCCGTGGCGCTGTTTTTCTCCAGATTTGGTTTACACATATCTGAAAATCTAACTGTTGGATCTTTACAAAATTTACATCATTAGAAAGATCTTTTCAAAACGAATCCAATGGTTCCAGTTTCGGGAAAATCCGACGGCCGGATCTCCCGGTATAATCGTTTGAAGTTTCGATTTCAAAATACGAACTACAGCGTTGTTATTCGATTAGTTATAATTATATATATATATATATATATAATCGATTCTGGCGCTGTTTTTCTTCTGATTTGAATTAAAAATTCCAGACAAACCAACCGTTGGATTTTTACAAAGTTGGTGCCGTTGGAAAGATATTTCCAAAGCGAACCCAACGGTTGCGATTTCAGGAAAATCCGATAGTCGGATCTCCCGGTATAATCGTTTGAAATCACGGTTTCAAAATACGAACTGCAGCGTCGTTATTCGATATATTTCAATTCTATTTATATATATATATATATATATATATATATATATATCGATTCTTCGATTTCAAAGCTATATTCTTTTCATACATTTGATAAAAATGATATTTTTATCCAGCTGTCTTCTATTTCGACACTTCACTATATTTAACAATTCATGTATATAAAAAAACATGATTTTTATTGTAAAACAATTCATTTCAAAACACTATTATTTTATATAGTTCATATAGGTAATAAAAATAGGATTTTTATTATAAAACAATTTCTTTCAAAACAAGATCATTTTATATAGTTCATATAGATGATAAAAATGTGATTTTTATATTTAAAACACGAATACCATTCAACACATGAATTTCAATTCAAGGAATGAAAATAATTCAACGAATGAAAATAATTCAAACACATGAATATTATTCAAAATTTCGGCAGCATAACGGCAGGGTAGTTAAAACCGGGACCGTCCCTAGTACGGCTCCTCGCTCTACCTTAAAACCTCGCGGTTATTGACAATGGGGGATCATGCATCTAGTTCGCACGCAGGCGGCATGCATATATTTTTCATTTCCACAAACTAATCCTATGTGGTTTCAACCAAATATTTCTCAACCACAAACGGGTATTTTTCAACCACAATCAATCAATTTCAACCACAAACAATTCCAATCAACCATTCGCTATCAATCAATTTTCACACCAATCACAACCAATAAATATCGTCCATGGTTTGTGGACGAGGGGCGTATATATATAGCATTTCACTTCTATTTCAACACATATATAATTTTTACAATGCATATACAACTTATACATCGAACGTACAACTTATACAACGCTTATACAAGAGGTGTACAACGCTTATATATCTCATACATCGACTATATAATTTATACATCGTCGTTTTCCATATCGTTTATAAATTAGAAATCTCACATTGGGTTCCACTCCACCAAAAATAGCAGAAGGCTCAGAAAAATATGCGGTCTCATTTAAAATGTAGAAGACGTCCACACGGTCATGAAGTTTCCTGTTTCATCGAATTTCATCAAGAAACAAAAAAGATATGATTTTTACAGTGAAATCAAAAACGGTAGCGCTTTAAACTGCTATAGAATAGTTTTAATATAATTTACACCGTACCTCCAATGTTTTGTTCAAAACTAGGTTTCGATCTCTCGCGAAATCCGTTGCGTTAGGGGCTGATCGGGGTTGACCACGACCTCCGCCTACGAGAGGGCTTCCCGACTAGGTGGGTCTTGCTCAGCTCGAGCTCCAGGTGGCGGTGGAATAACGTTCGACGTCCTCGAAGTTTGCGAGCTCTTTTCTCGACAAAGACCAGGCGAGGGAGGTCGAAACAAGGATGGATTGGAAGAGGGAGGAAGGATCTTCAAAAAGTTCAACTGGAGGGGGTGGCGAAAACGCCCGTGGCGGCGGCGATCGGGCTGGGAAGCTTCAACTGTGTTTCCGTCGTTCATCGGGGAGAGAGAAAGAATTTTCTCTTTTTTTTAATAAAAATTATGATTGGCCGGTGGGTTTTAAAGGGGTTTTCTGACACGACCACCAATCTAAACCCAACGACTGTCGTCCCTAGCGTTTTACCCCCATCCCGAACACAATGGGATATGTTTCGTAGGCCCATTCGACTGATTCAGTCAGTTTTCCTTCAAATTAAAATATAAAACATTCAATATTTGATTTGAACGTGCATTTCAATTTGCCAAGGCCACAAACTGATTCGAAAAATTCCAGAAAAATAAATCTGGCTATGTTTTGACAATACGATCCCAACAAAACTAGTTTCGTCGAATTCCGAGACCGTTTGCAAAAAGGCCCATTTCTGGTCGATCCAATTCAACTGTAATTGACCAAAACATGTTTTCCTTTGCCACGCTCACATACTAGCTTCAAAAATTATGAAATTTGAAACCTAACAATAACTTCACATCTCGGATCCAACAAAAGTGGTTTCGTCGAATTCCGAGGTCGTATGCAAAATGGCCAATTTCACGGGCTATATAAATTCCATAGCGACCTTTCTGAAAATTCATTTGGCCATAACTTTTGCTTTCCGCTATGAAACTTCGATTTTTTAGATTCGTTAGAAAGGCATTCACTAACAGATTTAAATATTTTTGGTTTCATTCAAATCTGTTTTGTTTTGCACCCGGTACAGTCCGACAAAGTTTGAATTCAATTTTTGAAACTGCAACGCCTTTTTAGGCCTTGTTTATAATTAGAATTAATTATATTCGTTTTCAAATGTCGATTCAAACTCACCTATTATTTAAAATATTTATTTTAGATATTTAAAATCCATTATTTTAGCCAATTCAAAAATTTTAAATTGGTTCAGATTTTTTGGGTCGTTACAATCTCCCCCACTTAAAACTTTTCGTCCCCGAAAAGGAACAAAGTCGAAAGCGGTTTGATTAATCCACTCTACGTTCGATCTGGCTTCCATCCCCCAACTTTTCAGTTTCTGAGAATTTTCAAATTCTTCAAAAATTTGGCTAACACCCGGAATTTTCAAAAAATTTCGCCATAACCTCCTTTGTACGGGGAGAGGTTTGGAAATTTATTGGGCCGTATTAGGTACCCAATAAATCCTAATAAGCATACACATATTTATAGTGATATATTCTAGTGTTTACAGGGGAGCGTGTATAGATAATAACTCCAGAGAATAAATTCTCATCACCCTGTCAAAGCCTGAGGGAGTGTGTATTTTAAATGCTCTAGAGGATAAATCCTCGTCACCTCGTCCCGTGTGGGAAATAAATAGTCCATGTGCCGTATCTAATAACTAGAGAGACGTGGTTATTGTTAACTCCAGACCCGTGTGGGTTTTTGTTTATTAATCTGGCAATTTTATCGTTACAATTTAAATAGTCCATATCAGTCATCAGTTCAACCTGTAAAATATAGTCATTGCCATACAAGCCTCTCGCTCGTATGGTAAATCTTCCACCTCGTCACACAAGCTCCAAATGCTTATGTGGTATATGATGAAGTATGCCTATCTTCAGAAGTATGCCATGCAATGTAGTTTAAAATTAATTGTTACTATCCTATGGCGACGTTTATTATTTCACACAGAACAACCAGCACTCCGCATCCAATGGCATTTACAGGAGTTGATATAATAATATTTCGCATCCAACTCATTAAGGTTTACCTATTTGTCGGGCACGCAAATAAAATCTTTACTCAACAGCTAATCCAATTACCTATTCAAACATATATAATGCACATGTATATATTTCTTTCTATTTTCTAATCAGTTCAATGTGTGATTTAAATGAATAAATTCTACCATTATTCTATTATTGACTAAATTAACTATCGTTTCTATAATTTAATTAATCCAATTCTACTATCACACAACAAAAAAAACAATCAAATTGTTTTTAACTTTTCAAAAATATACTAAGCAATTTCTATATTCCTTTAAAGCCCGTAAATAAATCTCAGATTCTTTCTCTTCGTATTTTGAATTAGATGAGGAGCAAAGTGAGAAAGTTCGTTGAATTTCTTATGATATTCTGGAATGGTCATATCTCCTTGTATCAAATAAGAAAATTCATTACATAGTCGCTCAGTCACTTCGGGAGGAGTAAATCTTTCCAGGAAAATCACTTTGACTCTGTCCTAGGTGATATCACCTTCTGGATTATTCTCTATAACCGAATCCCACCAGAACAAAGCTTCATCTTTGAGTGCTTAGGATGCCAGTAATCTTTTCTGGTCATCCCTCAGCTTTAAACGCTCAAAGATCTTTTCAGCAGAACGAATCCAAGCCTGTGTCTTCATAATAAATTCTTTACCAGAGAACGGTATTCCACCCATATTTCGATATTTGATTAATAGGGCCTCAATATCCGGTTCTGCATTTCTTCTATTTCTGACACTCATTTTCTGGTACTTCTACAAATAGCAGATCAAGTGTCAGGTCACAGATAAGATATTTTAAAACATAGAAACAAATACTTCAAATGTAAATGTGTCTATCGAGGTGTAATTTCATTCTGCTTTACTCATACTAGGATATTACTGATCCTATCTGTATAGAGTTACCCGTCCTAGAACATTACTGGTTCTATTTCTGACGAGTTCGTTATATGTTATATTCCAGAACTAAGCTGAACCAAGGCTCCGATACCACGTGTGACGACCCCATACCCCGTACTGACGGTGGCGAGGGTAATCTTTGGAATATAACACAGAAACAGATAATAGCAGAACCAAATTAAATAAATACACCAGATAATGTATAATAGAATACACTGGATAAACATAATCATCAGAGTTACACAGAATACAGGATCATACTTAGGACAAATACAATTCAGCTATACATAAATGTCTACAGCGGAAACAAACAAAATATGTACAATAGGAGCTGAACAACATAAAAAGAGATAAATAATAGAATCCATCTTCAGCTCCAGCTATCCAGAAAGAACCAGCTAAACCTGAATACAAGGCTGCCCGTGTAGAAAAAGGGGCACCCGAGTTTGAAAGTGAAACAAACTACGAGTCAGTCATGGGACTGGTATGAGAAATCTACTCAACACATTTAAAATATGGCTAATCACAGGACCACGCCACTTTCGTGGAACGGGTTTACTCCATCGGATCGCCAGTGCTTTAAAACAAATAATTCTTTGAAACATCGCAATGCTTTTTATAAAAATGAAGCCATTATAAGACTCAGTTCCCATCACACAATGCAACGCAAACCGGAGGATAGAGTTTTTACCTTATAATGGCCAAGATATGCTTGTTACGAATAAAACAAAAGCATTTGATATTACTACTAGTGTTTATATTTTTCAAAAAAAATTTCAAATCATAACTATCAATCATAGACGACATGAGCGTCCCATGCTACTATGTCGCCGAATATAGGTATACAATCAAAACCGCACAAACACGTATTTGGAAATTGGATTTCCGTCATGAACCAAGGCAAAAGATAGTCCTTATCGAATTCAAGACAATCTAGCCTACCATGTCTCAGGATCAGAGCTCGAGTGACCCTCGGATCGTCAGGGCCGGTCCACCGATGTGGATTAAAATGCCTGAGCAATATGTCTCCCCGCCCTATGGGGCGCAAATGAGCCAACGAATGACTCCATCGGACCCGGATCGTCCGATCTAACCGAGGCGCCTCACAACAGTAACAACCACATAAGTAAAATGTCAGGCCGTGTAAAAACACCGACACAACTCCTAGCTAGAAAGAAACGCAAGCCCTCCCTGATGTCCTCTCCCGTTTCTGGTTCATACCGGGGTGTGAGGTTCGCAAATTCACGTTATACACAAAGCTACGCCACACAGGCGGTGCTTTGATCATCACCACAAGACTTTACTTTTCAACAGAAGCCCAGATCACTGCCTCTTAGCATGCCACACAGGCAGTTCACACCGTGCAACGGATGGCTATCAATCACACAGAATAAATTCCAATGTCAGACACACTATCCATTTGCAAGTCCGTTCTGGGTCTGAACGAAACCGGAGGCACTATATACCTCGCAAACCCATCGATCACCACGTACGTCTGGATAATCACCACTCATTATCCATATTTCGGGATGCCTCCCTATCAGGACCTCGGTTCCCATCCAAACGAGGTGAAGATCTCCGGTCTTTGACCACCGTCGTCATCTTCGATTTCTTATCGTCGATTCGGTTATTCAGAATGGGATAAACCCAGTCTTTCTGAACAATTCGCGTATATAATAAACAAGTGCAACACTAACATACACACGCATCACTTCAATTCATTAGTCACTAACCGTCGATCAGTAAGAGAACGATTTCCCAAATATTAACCCCGAAGGCCGAAACCAACATCAGATCAACACCCAGGAAACCATTCGACTTGACCAACCTTCAGTTAATTTCTAAATCACATCCATATCGTTTATAATATTTTATAATGATTTATCACTATTTTTATTTATTTTAAAATAGCCAATTTATTCAAAACGACGCTTCGGGCCATAACGCGGCCGTGGCGCTGTTTTTCTCTGGATTTGATTTACACATATCTGAAAATCTAACTGTTGGATCTTCACAAAATTTACATCATTAGAAAGATCTTTTCAAAACGAATCCAACGGTTCCAGTTTCGGGAAAATTCGACGGTCGGATCTCCCGGTATAATCATTTGAAGTATCGATTTCAAAATACGTACTACAGCGTCGTTATTCGATTAATTATAATTATATTTATATATATAAATATAATCGATTCTGGCGCTGTTTTTCTTCTGATTTGAATTAAACATTCCAGACAATCCAACCGTTGGATTTTTACGAAGTTGGTGCCGTTGGAAAGATATTTCCAAAGCGAACCCAACGGTTGCGATTTCAGGAAAATCCGATGGTCGGATCTCCCGGTATAATCGTTTGAAATCACGGTTTCAAAATACGAACTGCAGCGTCGTTATTCGATATATTTCAATTCTATTTATATATGTATATATCGATTCTTCGATTTCAAAGCTATATTCTTTTCATACATTTGATAAAAATGATATTTTTATCCAACCGTCTTCTATTTCGACACTTCACTATATTTAACAATTCATGTATATAATAAAAATGTGATTTTTATTGTAAAACAATTCATTTCAAAACACTATTATTTTATATAGTTTGTATAGGTAATAAAAATAGGATTTTTATTATAAAACAATTTCTTCCAAAAAAGATTATTTTATATAGTTCATATAGATGATAAAAATGTGATTTTTATATTTAAAACACGAACACCATTCAACACATGAATTTCAATTCAACGAATGAAAATAATTCAACGAATGAAAATAATTCAAACACATGAATATTATTCAAAATTTCGGCAGCATAACGACAGGGTAGTTAAAACCGGGACCGTCCCTAGTACGGCTCCTCGCTCTACCTTAAAACCTCACGGTTTTTGACAATGGGGGATCATGCATCTAGTTCGCACGCAGGCGGCATGTATATATTTTTCATTTCCACAAACTAATCCTATGTGGTTTCAACCAAATATTTCTCAACCACAAATGGGTATTTTTCAACCACAATCAATCAATTTCAACCACAAACAATTCCAATCAACCATTCGCTATCAATCAATTTTCACACCAATCACAACCAATAAATATCGTCCATGGTTTGTGGACGAGGGGCGTATATATATAGCATTTCACTTCTATTTCAACACATATATAATTTTTACAATGCATATACAACTTATACATCGAACGTACAACTTATACAACGCTTATACAAGAGGTGTACAATGCTTATATAACTCATACATCGACTATATAATTTATACATCGTCGTTTTCCATATCGTTTATAAATTAGAAATCTCACATTGGGTTCCACTCCACCAAAAATAGCAGAAGGCTCAGAAAAATATTCGGTCTCTTCTAAAATGTAGAAGACGTCTACATGGTCACGATGTTTCCTGTTTCATCGAATTTCGTTAAGAAACGAAAAAGATATGATTTTTACAGTGAAATCAAAAACGGTAGCGCTTTAAACTGCTATAGAATAGTTTTAATATAATTTTGCACCGTACCTCCACTATTTTGTTCGAAACTAGGTTTCGATCTCTCGCGAAATCCGTTGCGTTAGGGGCTGATCGGGGTTGACAACGACCTCCGCCTACGAGAGGGCTTCCCGACGAGGTGGGCCTTGCTCAGCTCGAGCTCCAGGTGACGGCGGAATAACGTTCGACGTCCTCGAAGTTTGGGAGCTCTTTTCTCGACAAAGACCAGGCGAGAGAGGTCGAAACAAGGATTGATTGGAAGAGGGAGGAAGGATCTTCAAAAAGTTCAACTGGAGGGGGTGGTGAAAACGCCTGTGGCAGCGGCGATCGGGCTGGGATGCTTCGACTGTGTTTCCGTCATTCGTCGGGGAGAGAGAAAGAATTTTCTCTTTTTTTATATAAAAATTATGATTGGCCGGTGGGTTTTAAAGGGGTTTTCTGACACGACCACCAATCTAAACCCAACGACTGTCGTCCCAAGCGTTTTACCCCCATTCCGAATGCCCATTCGACTGATTTAGTCAGTTTTCCTTCAAATTAAAATACAAAACATTCAATATTTGATTTGAACGTGCATTTCAATTTGCCAGGGCCACAAACTGATTCGAAAAATTCCAGAAAAATAAATCTGGCTATGTTTTGATGATACGGTCCCAACAAAACTAGTTTCGTCGAATTTTGAGACCGTTTGCAAAAAGGCCCATTTCTGGTCGTTCCAATTCAACTATAATTGGCCAAAACACCTTTTCCTTTGCCACGCTCACATACTAGCTTCCAAAATTATGAAATTTGAAACCTAGCAATAACTTCACATCCTGAATCCAACAAAAGTGGTTTCGTCGAATTCCGAGGTCGTATGCAAAATGGCCAATTTCACGGGCTATATAAATTCCATAGCTACCTTTCTGAAAATTCATTTGGCCATAACTTTTGCTTTCCGCTTTGAAACTTCGATTTTTCAGATTCATTAGAAAGGTATTCACTAATAGATTTAAATATTTTTGGTTTCACTCAAATCCGTTTTGTTTTGCACCCGGTACATTCCGACAAAGTTTGAATTCAATTTTAGAAACTACAGCGCCTTTTCAGGCCTTGTTTATAATTAGAATTAATTATATTCGTTTTCAAACGTCGATTCAAACTCACTTTTCATTGCTATTATTTAAAATGTTTATTTTAATTATTTAAAATCCATTATTAAAGCCAATTTAATTTTTTTTTAATTGGTTCAGATTTTTTGGGTCGTTACACCTAGGCAATTAACAAAGATCGCCATCTCTACTAAATAGATTAGAACTCCTTGAATCCTGTCTAAACCCGAAATACACTCAGATCTGACCCAAGTGTCAAAATGTTCGAGTCAGGCTTGAATTAACAAGTTCGAGAACTAGCTGACAAACCATACATATAAGACTAAACAATCATTAAAGGGGTTTCCAAATCTTCATGCATGCTTTTATAAAAATGAAGCTACCATAAGGCTCAGAACCTAGCACATGATGCAAGCGCACACCATTTGGAGCAAGTTTTACCTTATGATAACCAACATGCTTTCATACGTAAATCATTTAGATATTTTCATTAATGTCTAATGTGGAAATCACTTTCGAAAATAAATGTAAAAGTCTTAACAGGCATAGTTACCATATATTACGTCTACATACATAGATTATAACTTAAATCGTAAAATCTCATAGTGGAGGTTGGATTCCAACAATGATCAAGGTAAAGGATCTTCATTAACCGATTCGGGTACACCTCCAGCGGGATGTCCCAGGAACCAACAGATGATCCCCTTCTCCGTAGCGACAGCTTCAGCCTACCTATACCACGGTTTTCTCCTGAACATAGCATTGCCCGTTCGTAACCGACCATTATTTGAAACACCTCGACCCATCATCCACATAAGTAAATTGCCTGGGCTCCATACCATAACATCACTTTTTCAAATATAAGGAAACATTTCCCTCAACTCTGCGCTACTTCATCTTATTCGGCTCATTTCCAAGTTGTGAAGCCCTGAAGTGTCATTCCACGAAGCTTAGCTTTTCAACAAAATCTTTGATCTATCAACCAACAACACTTAGCATGCCACACTCTTCAATTTACCACATATAATCAATATCAATTAATATATAACCCTCTAAGTACGTATGCTTCAGAGGTGGGTGTTAAGCCAAAGGATAAATCCTCCGCCATCAAATTAATATATATCATTAATAGAAACCTAATCGCGTAGGTTCGAACGGAATCGAAGACACTTTATTCAACGACCCTGCTTGGGTGTAAAATCCCTTGTAATTCGAATCGTTTGATGTACGGTCAGATCGTTGCTACTTAAATATCATAACGGGTGGCTGCCCGATACATCAATAATCAATACATCCGCAGTGAAGATCTCCGGTCTTCAATCACATTCATTGCCATTTTCAATTGCTCTTATTACGTCATATAGTTATTCACAATGGGTTGAAAACTAGTCTTTTCGAATAACTATCACATCTTTAAAATAAATATAGACGTTAAGGGATATTTTGAGTCTCATTCCCTTTGGAATATTCTTTGATGTCAATTGAAACTTAACATGAAGGTTATTACATAAATTAGTATCCCATTCCCATCCTACTCATCCCATGGAGGAAAACTTGCAGTACTCCACATCTAATTGCCCTCATATTTCAGTAAGTTTAATTACCTTCGTTAGTCCCATTCGTTCATTTTAAATCATTACTCAAAGATTTATTAAAACTCTAACTTAGTTTTAATCTGCAAAATTATACTTTTAATGATTGCTTAACTTAAGTCAAGAGTTAAATCTTTCACACAATTCTTAATGATTAATCAATCTTATCTTTACGAGAAAATATGCTTATCCAATCCCAATCCATTCATTAACCATTAATTATAGTTGGTTACTTTATCTTTACCAGATCAAATCTTTAATCCAAAATCGAACTTAAGATTTCTAAATCTTATTGTTAGGGAAAACCATTCATTGTCCCGAATTAGATCACGATTTCACATGGCTAAGAGAACAATCTACCAAGTGTATGACCCCGAAGGCCTCAACCAACATCAGATCAAACACCCAGAAGAACATCCAACTAAATGATAAAACAATGTAATTCCAACTCCTTTAATTGAATCTTATTTAAGATTCAATCTGGTCTTTTTGCAAAAACCCGCTTGTCCTCTCTTAATGATCTTTAACATTTGTTCCCATTTTCGTTTGCTAGGGGAAACTCTTTCATTAAATCTTTATATTCAAATTAAATAAGGATTTCCCTTCAACTTAACTTGGAAATCATCTCTTCCTTAAAATGGGTTACTGAACAAATGTTACTTATGACATCATTCACGATAAACCCAAAATCATACTTTCATTCGTAATGAAATCTTCATAGAAATCATATCAGCTCACAATCGATATAAATTCCCGTATCTGACTAATACTATAACAGAATAGCGGCAAAGCCTTTGAAATTCCTCCAATAGTCAAAGTCTAAATCCTTGGAGACTCGTCTCAATCATAACCAAATCGATTCCCACTCAATTCCAATTTTTATTCATTAATCGGAGAACTCTAACTTAGATGAATACATTTCTAATCCTTACAAAATATTGAAATTCCCATTATAACTCTTTGGATGAATTTCCAAAACATTTAGGAATCATTGGTTGTATTAAAACCCTTTTATTTCAAAATGTTCCAGTTATCAATTCCAAAACAACTAGTTTTCACGAAATAGATTTATACCAATTTAAAAATTGATATATTCGATCCAAATCACTTAAAAATCAGTTATTATGATTTATCATAAATTTTCCCTATTTTTAATAATTTAAAAATAGCTTATTTATTAAAAGTTCAATTTCAGGTTTTGAACTTTTAGATTAACATCGGAAAAACCATATTGAAGTGGCACTAACACCCAATGAAATGTGAAATCTTCACAAACACAGATCACAGAGAATAAATGAAGTAAATAGTAAAGGGGCACGCAAATTTTTGTAGTGGCTCGGCTCAATCCAAGCCTGCGTCCACTCCACAATATATTATTTATACTGATAGATTACAGGAATCGCTTCATCTGTAAGAAATAGATTGATTATACACAATATCCTTATGTTAAATATATGAATTTATACACGAAATCCTCTTGTTATGTGGTGGAATCGTGTTGCAGTGCAAAATCCTTGTGTGAACAATAGGGGAAGCAATGACCAAAAGAGAGGATAAGATCCCATGAAAATGTTGCATTTCCATGTATTTATAGCCTTAAAGTGGCCCCGGGTCGGGTGGACTCATGGCAGGCTTGAAGGTAATCTCGGGAAAGTGGTAGAGAATGCCCTTCCTAATCATGCCATGCCAAGTGTAATCCGGTGAATGCAAATAGGAATGTGGAGCAAGTCAATTGAGAAAAGAATAGGGCTTCATTGATGTGCGGTTGTTGCCCCCAGGCGGGTGTGGTAGATGTTCGACCCGATGGTGACGCTGTTCTACCAAGTCCATTCAATGTGGCTTGCTGACGTGGGGTCGGGTCGGGTTTGACCCGATTTACTCGACCTGAAAAAATCCCTTGCCCATGTAAATTCTGAGTGTCAACACTTCGTCCATTCAATGCGGATTCATACTCATGTTCTGAGTGGTCTTCCTGATAAAATATTTCTGCACGCGCTTACGGAAACGGGCGTAGCATTCAAACCGTAATGCCGTTTGGGCCAAACGAAAGTTATACCTGAAGCTGATTCAAAGGGATACAAGAGATATGGTGTTATGCCTAGTAATTAACGTTTTCACGCCCAAAAGTGGTCATCTAGAGGGAGTTTCGGGACATTTCATGTTTGCGTTGCAACTTCGACCAAATTGCTTTGTGTTTGCTGATGATGTTCTCAAAGATTGAGCATGTCATTAACCAGAAGCATAATGTGTGACATATTTAACCAAAAAGCGTGTCAACAGAGGGAGTTGATTTGGTAAAGTTAAAGATGCGTTATGGCTTGTAAAAGTTTTAAAATTGAAAACTAATCGGTTTCAATTTAATAGAAAAGTGAAGTTTGGTTCACAATACAAACGAAGTATGAATATTGATTTTATTTTTTCGTTAGTCTTATATATTACTTAATTTGACTTCAGCAAAATTTGGATATCAAAATATAAAGTTTGAAACTAATATTATTTTAATGATTTAAATAATATTATAATAGCGGAATAATGAAATATTTGAATTTATAGTCAAATATTGGTAGTGCAGTTTCCAAGAGAAATTATATATGTTTTATAAAATTAATAAACTATTTTGGAGGCAATTCGACTTGATTTTAAACATAAGTCGAAGTTTGGTCAGAATAGGACTAGTCACGTAGCAATGGTCTGCGAATTTTGATAGTTAACTTCAAATGAGCGTACCAGGAGATCCATCGATCAAATTTTCTAGAAAGAAAAATGTTTGGTTTGAAATGAAAAGATTTTCAAATGCAAAAGAAAGTTTCAGGATCAATCGGTTAGATTTTGTAATAAGCTCAAATCAAATTTGAGTAAAAAAATAGCGTCGGTGTAGTTTAAGACCCGAAATTGAATTTTTATGAAATAAGCTATTTTTAAATTATTAAAAATAGTTAAAATTTATGATAAATCATATTAAATGATTTGAAAGTGATTTGGATCGAATATATTAAATTTTAAATTGGTTTAAATCTATTTCGTGAAAACTAGCAGATTTGGAATTGATAACTGGAACGTTTTGAAATAAAAGGGTTTTAATACAACAAATGATTCCCAAATGTTTTGGAAATTCATCCAAAGAGTTAAAATGGGAATTTTAATATTTTGTAAGGATTTGAAACGTATTTATCTAAGTTAGAGTTCTCTAATTAATGAATTAAAATTGGAATTGAGTGGGAATCAGTTTGGTTATGACTGAGACGAGTCCCAAGGATGAAGACTTTGACTATTTGAGGAATTTCAAAGGCTTTTCCGCTATTCCGTTATAGTATTAGTCTGATACGAGAATTTATATCGATTGTGAGCTGATATGATTTCTATGAAGATTTCATTACGAATGAAAGTATGATTTTGGGTTTATCGTGAGTGATGTCTTAAATAATATTTGTTCAGTAACAAATTTTAAGGAAGGGATGATTTTCCATGTTAAGTTGAAGGGAAATCCTTATTTAATTTGAATATAAAGATTTAATGAAAGAGTTTCCCCTTGTAAACGAAAATGGGAACAAATGTTAAAGATCATTAAGAGAGGATAAGCGGGTTTTTGCAAAAAGACCAGATTGAATCTTAAATAAGATTTAATTAAAGGAGTTGAAATTAGGTTGTTTTATCATTTAGTTGGATGTTCTTCTAGGTGTTTGATCTGATGTTGGTTAAGGCCTTCGGGGTCATACACTTGGTAGATTATTCTCTTGGCATTGTGCAATCGAGATCTAATTCAGGACAATGAATGGTTTTCCCTAATAATAAGATTTAGAAATCTTGAGTTTTATTTTGGGTTAAAGATTTGATCTGGGAAAGATAAAGTAACCAACCATAATTAATGGTTAATGAATGGATTGGGATTGGATAAACATATTTTCTTGTAAAGACAAGAGTAAATAATAATTAAGAATTGTGTAAAAGGTTTAACTCTTGACTTAAGTTAAGCAATCATTAAAAGAATAATTTTGAAGATTAAAACTAAGTTAGAGTTTTAATAAATCTTTGAGTAATGATTTGAAATGAAAGAATGGGACTAATGAAGGTAGTTAAACTTACCCAACTACGAGGGCAATTCGATATGGAGTAGTGCAAGTTTTGCTCCATGGATGAGTAGGATGGGAATGTGATACTGATTTATGTAATAACCTTCATGTTAAGGTTCAATTGAAATCAAAGAATATTCCAAAGGGAATGAGACTCAAAATATCCCTTTACATCTATATTTGTTTTAAAGATGTGATAGTTATTCGAAAATACTAGCTTTCAACTCGTTGTGAATAACTATATGACGTAATAAGAACAATTGAAAATGGCGATGAATGTGATTGAAGACCGGAGATCTTCACATCGGATGGATTGATTATTGATGTATCGGGCGACAACCCATCATGATATTTAAGTAGCAGCGATCTGACCGTACTTCAAGCGATTTGGATTATTAGAGCTTTTACACACAGGCAGGGTCGTTGAATAAAGTGCCTTTGGTTTTGTTCGAACCTAGGGGATTAGGTTTCTATTATTGATATATATTAGTTCGATGACAGAGGATTTATCCTCGCAGCTTGACACCCACCTCTGAGGCATACATACTTAGAGGGTTATATATTAATAGATATTGATTATATGTGGTAAATTGAAGAGTGTGGCATGCTAAGTGCTGCTGGATGATAGATCAAAGCCTTTGTTGAAAAGCTAAGCTTCGTGGAACGACACTTCAGGGCTTCACAACCTGGAAATGAGCCGAAACAGGATGAAGTACCGCAAAGTTGTGGGAAAACGTTTCCTTATAGTTGAGAAATTGATGTTATGGTATGGAGCCCAGACAATTTACTTACGTGGATGATGGGTCGAGGCGTTTCAAATAATGGTTGGTTACGAACGGGCGATGTTAAACCCAAACTACACTTGGTATAGGTAGTTTGGAGCTACTGCTACGGAGAAGGGGATCATCTGTTAGTTCTTGGGACATCCCGCTGGAGGTGTACCCGAATCAATTAATGAAGATCCTTTGCTTATTGTTGGAAACTAACCTCCAATACGAGCCTTTACGATTTAAGTTGTAAAATATATATGTAGACGTAATATATGGTAACTACGCCTGCTAAGAATTTTACATTTATTGTCGAAAGTGATATCTACATTAGGCGTTGATGACAGTATCTAAATGATTTACGTATGAAAGCATATTTGGTTATTATAAGGTAACACTTGCTCCTAATGGTGTGTGCTTGCATCGTGTGCTGGGATTTGAGTCTTATGGTAGCTTCATTTTTTTAAAAGCATACATGAAGTTTTGAAAACCCCTTTGATGATTGTTTAGTCTTATATGTATGGTTTGTCATCTAGTTCTCAAACTCGTTAATTCAAGTCTGACTCGAACATTTTGACACTTGGGTCAAATCTGAGTGTATTTCAGGTTTAAACAGGATTCAAGGATTACTAATCTCTTTAGAAGAGATGGCGATCTTCATCAGATGGCTAGGTGTATTCTACAACCTATACTTGGATCTTGTGGATGTATCATGTAAGGATAGCGTTTATAACTACCCGTGATATGTTTCTCTAATTTAAAAATGTAAAAGTTTCCATTGTAAAGTATTATGTTCAATATTATATTTTGGTCTATTTTGATGTGAGATTCTATTCTTGTCTATTATTCTGTTTTGCTATGTTTACTCTAATAAAACCTCAATGGATTGAGTTTGCGATATTTGGTTTTACAATACATGGACACTGGGAATGCGCTAAGTATCGACTATCAAATATCAGAAATTAGGTTTATCGTAGGACATCTAGAGGATGCTCATCTTCTGAACTAGACTTATGAGATTTATGGTAGATTAAAAAGATGTGGGTTTGAGGGGTTGTAAAATGTGGTACTAGAGCTTTGGTTTAGCTATAAACCTTGGCTCTATGGAGTGAAGACTTGTCAGAGATATCATTCCGTGTTTCGAAATATAGGTTATGATATTTTTAAATGCAGTGGAGTTATCAAAATTCTTGAAAGCAATCCTTCTCAAATTCAAAATTTGTATTCTCAATTTAAATTTATATTTAAGACTGGAATTATAAATCATTATTCCAAAATTCATTTTCATCCTTTTCTAGTTTCCACTGTTATCGTAATAAAATGTTCAGATTTTATTTTTTGTTACTACATTAATTTAGTAGCATTAAAACACTTACTTTGTTTAATGCAAAACACGTGTTCAATGAAGCTAACTTTCATATTATAAATTCATCACTACCATTTCCAATTTAATTTATATTGCAATCAAATTCTATTATTCGAAATTTCCACATAATTTTAATTCCATTTTAATATTTCACTTTAATTAGAAGTTACATATTTGTTTATTGTTTCCTCAAATGTTAAACAAATTGGTTCGAAGAATTTTTTATCAATAAAGTATAAATTTTATATTTTATTTAACAAATTTGAATAGTTAAAAATTTTGGATTGTTGCAATTAGCCGGTCTAAAAACTTTTCATTCCCAAAAGAAACAGTTAAGAACCTAGTCGTTAAATATATTTTATTGTCAAGGTACATATATTAAACTACTTATTTTAGCAATAAAATTCGTTAACACCCATTGCCTTGTCAATGAAAAATATAATTTGAAAGTAAATGCTCTTGTTTTGATTTCTAATATGCATAGTTAAATGAAAACTGTTGAAAATTAAAGATCATTGATGCCTTTATTATCTTGAAGCCCTTGGGTTTTTCCTTTCGTTGTCCTATTTGTGAAGAATAATTTTAAGGAACTTCAAATGAAAACTGCGATGCTTCTATTAGATGGAAAGACCTCATCAGAACTCATTTCACCTTCAGAGGATCCCAAGGCAGTACCATTGAATATTGGGCTACATATTAGCTAATATGATTGATTAGTCATCCTCCAAATTTGAGAATCTAAGAAATATATGATCAGTTCTCCTTCTAGGATTAACTATTTCCCAAATAGATTACCAATGATTATATATCCCCAATCCTAAGGTTTACTCTCTGCTGATGCAATCATAAATTTTGGAATGAAAAATTCTCCCAATTCTAGACCTTTAGGGTCGTATTTGTAGACATGGGTGTATCCCTTCTCTGCCTTAGTGTCCTCGTCTGAATTGTATAAAAATTGACTCAAAGGTCTGACTGTAGCGTCTCCAATGTTGTGTAGCTGGTGCTCCTGATATATCCTGATGTTGCATATGAATTGGAGCAGAAGTGAGTCCTTCTTGGTGTTTCCTGTTAGATTATCACTGAAGATCCTTCACATCTTTTAAAAGGTAGCTTCTTAGCAGTAGACACAACATTTTGGAGAAGAAAAAACTTTTATTGATTCTACTTCCGATGTTAATAAAAGCACAATTTTCCTTCGAATTAGATCCTCTTTTTTAATGATGATAGTCTTGGTTTGGATTGATTTACCAAAGTTTCCCCTTCGAACGACTCGAAATGTGTCTTAGGGTTTAACTCCTTTTCAGACTGTCTTAGAGGTTGCTACAGCCATAAATTACTAAGGCATTCCTCTTAGCAAGGCTGAAAAGTCATTTTATAGCATATAAATGTGTGCTTTACCATTTTTGACTTCCATAAAGATGAAACATACAACGGAACGTCATTAATTGCGCCAACATCTATTTTCTTCATCCTTGTCTTGTTCTCTATGTTGACTCTGGGAGGTTTAGTTTTCCTAAATCTCTCTGAAAGTCACATCTTTTGGTTTTCATCAGTCTTATTTCATATCCTCTTGCCCTAGCAATGGCAGCATTTATACTCCCCAATAAGTATGAAAGGAACTTTCATTCTTTAGGGAAAAAAATCCAAATAACTTCCCTTTATTATCCTATGATGTTTCATGACTTATCGCCACTTTGTTAGTTTATTCAATTATTTAAACAATGGCACCCTGTAATGTATCAAAAATTATGAAGCATGTCAGAAATGTTACCCATGTAACTATGTTTTAGTACCTTAAAACCGATTTCTATCACATAATTTAAAGGCTTCTCTCCGAAATTTTCATAAAGCTCTTGGAGTTTAAACCTGTGACCCAAATGACGCATCAATACGAAAATGAATAAAGTGTTTTAAGAAATTATGAAGCCTTTCGTGTAACAATTATCTATGTTACTATTAGTGGGTTTTAAATTAATATTTAGTATCATTAGAGGATCCAAAGGCTTACTACAGGATTTTATCTTCTCTTTAATTTGTGCATCGCATATTCTCTTTCGGTGATGATAAGAGGGTCTGAAATCCAAAATTTGGGTATTTAAATAATAGAAGTCTAAAAAACCACTTTTGGAAATAATAAAAGATCAATAATCACTTACGAAAATTATAAGACAGAAACCCTGATTCGGGTATTTGGAATAATAGAAGTCCAGAAATCCACTTCAGTAAATGATAGAAGATTTGAAGCCATTTTCAAAAACTAGAAGACCCGAAACCCCGATTAGGGTATTTAGTATAGTAGAAGTATAGAAATCCACTTTTGGAAATAAAAAAGTTGGGAAACATACTTTCGAAAATTAGAAGACCGGAAAACTTGATTTTGGTATTTAAAATAATAAAAGTCCAGATATCGACTTATGTAAATAATAGATGATCTGAAACCACTTTTAGGAAATAGAAGGCTCAAACCATAAACTTAGGTATATAATAATACATAGAAGCCCATAAATCCACTTTTGAAAATAATAGCAGATCCGAAACCACTTTTTGAAATTAGAAGATCCGAAAACCCAGATTCGGGCATTTAGAATAATAGAAGTCTAGAAGCCACTTATGGAACTAATAGAAGTCGCGAAACCAATTTGAATTAGAAGGCCCAAAGTCTAGATTCGAGTGTTTAGAATAGAAGTTCAAAAATCCACTTCAATAGTTTTAAAATCTAAGGCTTATTTCAGTGGTGCACATTTCAGGCTATTTCTTTTAGCAATAGCTTTGAGAAACTATTTCAATTGATCATGATACCCATATCTATTATTCTATTATATGGCCAAGTTTTCTTTTAATTTTAATTTTACGAGTATATATCCTTTCAAATTGTATTGTATATCATAGGTATACATCATTTCAACATATTTCTTAATTCACGTATTCAATGTCCAAGTATGTAGATATCAATTTAACCCTTCTAGTGGTATGCAGAGTGATAGTCATATATCATAATAAGTAACCATTAGAAATAACAACAAATCAATCATTATAACGCAAAATGGACACAACATCTAATCATTATTCCAATCAACCAATATATATCATAATATCTCCAATCATTAAAATAGACATTTAACTTGCAATTAAGTACTAATTAAATATCGATTCAGATAAATGACAATTCAAATTTAATCCATTTAAGTTTAATTTAAACATATATCGAAATTGTAACTAGTCAATAAAACAATATTTCACGCCCATGTAAAATTATCATAAATCACGCATTAATTAGCAATTTAATCAATTTCAATGTCTAATGAAATTCTCGAGCGTTAATTAAACGAATTGTAACATATCATAATTTTTTATTTATGTTTCATAGGAATTTTATTGCATCATGAGTGGGTTAAAACACTCATCTTTGGTTTAAAGTTTAATTAAAATCCACACGAACACCTAAATTTTAACGGTCTCCAAAATTCAATCAAACAAACTCTATGTCAACTGTAGTTTCGATATTGAATGCAACGGAGTAAAGTGTGTGTCAGTCATAGCATTGTCAATGGATGCAAACATATGTGGATATGGCTGAACTCGCATCTACATCTGAAAATCAAAATCCTCATCTGATAACCGTGGATATCAAACGTTCAACATTCGTATACATATCCGTGGATATTTTTTCTGGTATCCAGAAATATCCGCATTCGAAAATAAGATGCGGATATTTGTGGGTGTCCGAAAATATCTGAAATATCAGTATCTGAAATTTAAAAGAAAATTTCTATACTAAAATTCATGATCTAAAAACAACATATTTTAAACATTTATTTTGTCAAATAAATTTCACACACAATCTACCATACCTCATTTGCTTTCCAAATGAAAAAGTCGCAATGCACGTCATATGCTAATTCATTAATTATATTCTGAACAAATATGTTTTCTCATTTGCAAACTTAATTCATGTTTTTTGCTCATTTTCAAGTCTAACACATTTTTAAAAAGAAATGATAAATGAATATTTTTATAAACAAATTGACTAATTTACAGCACAAAAAATCTGAATTTAAAGAAATATACATCCAATTTATAAAAATATGGTTGTAGTTCTATGCTTATTCTAAAAAAAATATTACTAATATAAATTCTAAACAAATTCACCTCTATTTAGATCACATTAGCCAAGACTGAATCGTAGGGAATTGTTAACGGTGATATACCAAGACCATGATCTAAGGGCCAAAATGGATAGATCAACATGTAATAGATGTTTGAAAGAAAGATGGTACATAGGCATTGGTCAAATAGGTGTGAGATAACACATGACATTATTTAGGTTTTATGTTCTCAAAATTTTATGATGGAAAAAGCAACTGAAATTTATAAAGAAAATAAGAATAATTGTGCGTTATTGGTTGGAGTTTGTTCTATGTTCCCTAAATCCGGTTGTGGACTAGAGAATCAAGCGCCCATATAAGTTTTCTCTATTATATTGAATAGGTGCTTGAGATTATTTATGGTTTAATATTGTTGTGTATTTAAGGTAATAATTATTATAAACATATTTACTTTTGGATCAGATAGATATTTTCCAGAAACAGATACTGCCATACCTGCATCTTCATCCAAAAATATTTTAGGTTATCAAGTATCCGTAACCATTTTTTGGTTATTGGTTAGCATCCGCATTTTCGGTTATGGATTCAGATAGACTCCGGATATTTCAGTTATTCATTGACAGGTCTAACCATTCTACGATCATAGGTGAAAGTTACTATTGTTTTAAAGTTTTGATTTCAAATTCAACAGAACACAAAGCAACTCTCACCCGATCTGCAAGTGCCAAGTCACCTCCCATTGCATCATCTTCCAACTAGCAATTTGTTATCGGGCCAAAACCCATTCACATTAAAAAACCGGCCTTTGACCAATGATTGCCACCACCATGAAAAAGAATTAAAACTCAAGACAAGCGCCATTCGCAGGAGCTCGCCGACCACCACCTACCTGAGCCCTTCAACCTCATCCTGCATCTCCATATTAGCATTGCCTCTACATAAAGAACTAGGTTTTCAAGCCTAAGTTTGAAATTTTTGACCACCTTAGGTCAAATCAATCCACTGAACTCGCCAAATGATTACTCATGTCAACCTCTACAAAATACGTATATCAGATTTACCAATAATTGTACAAAGTAAAAATGCCTGATTCAATGTTTAGTGTTCCAAGAATTATAACTTTGATCTTGATTTGTGAATGAGTCAAGCGTGAAATCCAAAAATAAATTGTAAATTGGAGTCACCATTGTCGAAAGCTTTCTAATGATGACAAATATAACTTGTTATGAAGAGTATGAGTTTTGATGTTTATTTTCAGATTTGATAAAAGCTATGTTTTCTTATTTGAAGGATTTCAGGATTTAGAGGCGAATTTTGATATTTGAGAGGAAAAGTTATGGTTAGGATTATAAAAAAACCCATATATATATATATGTATGTATGTGTATATATATATATGTGTGAAAATGTGTCTGTTGGGCTACAATGGTCACTGCAGCCCAAACATTCGTTTTCACCGCTAAGTCAAATTGCATTGTCCCATATATTGAAACATAGGTTTTTTATATTTTTAAATGCAAAGGAATTATCATAATTCATTAGAACACAATCCATCTCAAGTTTAAATTTTATATTGTCAATTTAAATTTACATTTACACTTATGACCCAAATTTATTGATCGTAAAATATTATCCCAAAATTTGTTTATAATTTTATTTGTATTCCACTTACATTATAGTTAAATGTTCATATTTTATTTTTCTCGAAAACATTAATTTAGTTACCTTGAAAAAATTATTTTATTTAATGCAAAAACGTGCATTTTCTAAAGTTAACTTCTTAATTACAAATTCATAGCTTCTATTTTAAATTTAATTTAAATTACAATCAAATTTTAATATTTGAAGTTATCACACAACATAAATTCTATTTTAATGATTCAACCAGATTATAATTTACAAATGTGTTAATCGTTTCATGAAATGATAATCCAATTGGTGCAATAAAATTTATATGAATGAAACTTAAATTTTATATTTAGTTTAAAAAAAAATGATTTAAATTGTTAGGTTGTTATAGACCCGTACCAATCAATTGTTGAAGTCAAATATTCCCCTAATACTTTTCCCATGAATATAAATCTAAGAAAGATATTTTAGACAAGGTAGCACAAAATGAAGAGCTAAGCTTCAAAGCCTTTTCTCATATATCCATGCCTATGAATATTAAAAGGACTTTAAGAAAAAAGTTGCCAAATACCTTTTCATTAAATGGAGGTTTTAAAATTTTAAACTCAAAGTGGTTCAAATTTTGAGACTTCAATTGTATTAACCCATGATATTGATGAAGTAAATTCCAAATAATTTTCAAATGACAAAAATTCAAACCACCATAATTCATGTTTCTTTTTCTTTATTTACATTTTTATTCATACTCTATGTATCTTCACTATTTTGTGTATCGAAACCTATGACTGAGAAGTTAAGTCTCATAAACTATGTAGATACAGATTAAATCCACAGTAAACTATAATAAAAAATTACATGTCTAATCATTTGTACTTGATAACGTCCTTTGGGGAGTTGAACCATAATGTTTTTGGTAACACAAGGTGTCATCTGTTGGACATTAAAAAAGGAATTCGAAAGTGAAAACAAGAGGTATGTTAGATATTCAATATATTTGAAGTTCACTTGACTATAAAAAGAAACGATTACAATCCAACTTATTTTGCATTCATTTAATCGAAGCAAACACTTTATTCATTATTGGCAACAACAACTATGACCATTTGCACTAGGAAGGCATAGTGATCTAGTATCATTGCAAGTCTTCACACAATGAATATCAGTACCACATCTTGGCTCGCTTACACAACCTGTATCACCTACAAAGGGTTGTAAAACAACTTATTAGCATATTATATTGTAAATAATTTTAAAATTATGAAACAAAACGACTCATATAGCTAAGTAGATTACATAAATAAGGCTAAAAAAAGTTTAATACTATTAGAAAAGAAATCTAATCAATAAACAAAATATTCATTTCTTTGTGAGACGTTATTTTACAAAACTTGAAAGAAAATGTTACGTTTATTTTTCAATCTTATCACTAAGTAAACTCTAATACTTACAATCCATATTGCAAAATATTCTCAATCAAAAAATAAATGACATGGTGGAAAAATCTAAATTATATTAATATGTACAATTTTCCATTATAACCAAATAAATATTTAAAATGAGGTTGATGTAGCATGAAATTGCCTACTGGGCTATGGGTCATAATAAACAAAGTTATTATATAGTTCACCAACAAGTCAGCCTTAACATATACGAAAACATAGCATATGTGATATTTGTATAAAACTATGAATAAACTTAAGATATATATATATATATGTGTGTGTGTGTGTGTGTGTGTGTATGTGTGTGTGTGTGTGTGTGTCTTTTTCCATAATTCTACCCACTTTTTTCATTAAAAATTTAGTCAAAAATCGCTTAAATTGCTTGACTATACATTCTATGATTGTTTTGCTAAAACAACCGAATACTTATTAGATAAATTTTCTAAAAATCATAAGCAATTGTATGGAAGTACAAACCTGAAAATGATGTACTTAGAAAAAATAGAAGGATTCACACTAGTGAGAACATTTTGTTGGCCATGACTTCAAAAATTTAAGTTTTTGTATTTCTTTTCTTCGGTAAGCATAAGGTTAATTTTTTATCTATATATAGATAGAATATTTTCTATTAGACAAAATTAAAATGGAAAATTAATTCGTAATGAAGTTTCATCGACATTAAGTATTACTAGTAACTTTATATGTTAGTTTTAGATGTTACAATCGTACATCAAATGTAATTTATAACTTCTGATTCATTTAAGCCCATAGAACTAGCATATAAGTTTATTCTTTATGAATATATAAAAAAACTAGGTTTAGACCCGTGCTTCGCACACGGGTGAGGAATGGTACTGATTAAGTGGAATTTATATTAGAGGTTTTGAATATAGAGTTTGTATTTTATTGAAGTTCGCATTGTTGAATTCACTTTGATGAAGTAAGACTAAAGATGTTGCATGTCATCTACTAAAATGTCTTCATATGTATTAGTCCAAGTTACATTATGAAAACATGTTGGTAAGGTACAAAAGCAACATTAATATAAAGCTAAATATTCTATTTATGTTAGAGTGTTGGTGTGTGTTATGTAGAAATGGGTGAGAGCATTTACAATTTGAGTAAGAAATTGAAATAGACATTTAACAGAACATGTAAGCTGTTGAAAAATTATCATATCACACATGCAGTGCAAATAGATAAACTAATGTCTAGAGAAAGAAAATTAAACCAAAAATAGATGACAAATGAATTGCTGGTAGTAAGAGGAGTAGCAACTGTTCATGAAATGAGAATCCAACTATGTTTATTTATTCCTGCGCTTATCCTCATGCTGAATACGGGTAAGCTTTGCATGATTGCTATGTACTTCTTCGTCCAACAGAAATAGTAACTATAGATATAGGTAAATGTCTAGTAAATATGAGTGATGTAATTGTGCAAAGGAAGGAAGAAATCAAATAGGTAATAGGGCCAATAAGGGTAATATTCAGTTATTTACTTAAGAATGCAATAGATGATGAAATTTTATTAGTAAGTAAACAGATGAAAGGAAGTAAAGACAAACAATATTAGTGGACATTCACGTATGTGAATTCCTTTTCGTGCACTCTTTCTTGGAGGTGAAGAAGGAGGATTGTTGTCGGTTTTTTCATTGATGTCATCTTGAATAGCCTGTTTGCAACAGAAGAAAATAAATCTTGACAATGTAAACAGTTGTAGTGATAAAGATTAAGACGGGATTAAAACACAAAATCATAGGAATATGAAGTTTAGTCGAACCATGTATTTCTAGCATGTTTGATGACCTTTTTTTCAATAGTATCAATCTACGCTTAGCTCAGAACATTTGACATCATTACAGACAATCGAAATGGGTTAAAAAATGTACAGGGCCCCTACTTTATCCATGCTAACATGCAAGAACAGAGTAGAGAATTCAACAACATTACATGTGGTGGAAAATGTGTGCAAGGAGAAAAGAGAATCAAAGGCGAAACGAATGGATATACCAACTATAAAAAATGATAAAATGAAACATTACAAAAAACATTGTCATCTTAGAGCACATCACCATTTGAAGCATTACATGATGAGTTAAATAATTTTTTAGATTTTCTAAAAATGATAAAGTGAAACGTAAAATTGGATTTTTTTTTTATATATTTGCATTGAAGGGAAATCATACATATCGTTGTCATATATACAAGCATTGAATTAACATTATAGACACATAAACATTATACCTTATATGACTCAATCATTTATACAAACCAATGGTTAAGCGAATATGACTCAATCATTTATACAAATGGCTTGCGTATGTTTCAAAAGTAGTATAGGTAAATAAAAATAAAAATAAAAGTATAAAACCGTGACATCGGAAATGTAGAGCGCAAATCAAAACAAAAGCAACAGTTTTTAAATAAAAAAATAGTAAAAAGGCGCTAGGTAAACAAAGGATTTGTTAAAACATATGAAAAAGATACAATACAAAAGGATAACGACGAAAATGCCTTGTATCTCCAACCATTTCGAACTTTTAAAATTCCATGCACAAATCATTATTGGACATTTCTTTGAAACCCGAAGACTGTACAAAAATATACAAATCACAAAATTACAGATCATAGAGATGTCTTTAATGAAATTAAAATGTGATAAAATTGTAAAGTGAAATGGAATTCCAAGAAAATGAAGAGGCAAATAGATGGACAGGGAGATATGAGAAAATAACCTAATCGACTCCAATCGGGATGAACGTAATTGTATAAGTAAAAAGCAGCTGTTATGCTGTGGGAAGGAAGTGGAACTTCGTTCCTCCAACATAACATTAATTAGTAGACCCACGGTTGAACTTTGGTTGAGATAAACTTTCAAACGAATTTGCCTAAAAAGGAAGATGAATAACAAAAAGAGAGAGCAAGGGAGTATGGCCACTGCAGAAGAAAATGAAGAAAGAGAACGAAGTTAGGTGATATAGCAGATTTTATTTGATTAATAAATTAGTAAAATAAAAAATGAAGTAACTAACCCATGATGAACCATGCGCTTGTCTTTGAAGTAGAAAAAAGACTTAGTCTGGCCATACCATAGATGGAAGAAGATGAAGAAAAAATGAACAGCGGTGGAAGAGGGATTGAGAGGTTGATGAAGAGCTAGGGAAATAATGTTTGTTCTATGAACATTAATTATTGAAAGATTTCAAGGGAGGAGGAAAGTAGGCACGAAAAAGGGGGGAGAGAGGGAGCAATCATGGAGAACGAGTAGTGGGAACGGTTGGATAGGAAATAAGAAATTTAGGAAAAGAGGAGAGGTCGAGTATGAGAGCATTTCAAAATGGTGCAGTGTGACAGTGTCCACATCAGCAATACTCGTTTCCAGTTTTCTATTATAGATTATAGATATGAATGGCACAAGTATAAGTTTCTCATTTATAGCAAATTAAACCAAAGGACTATTTAGTTTTTATATATATACACACATATTGAAATAGGTACCTTATACATAAGTTGTAAATTAGTACGTGATATACCACATGACAAGTGGCCTAGACCTCGCAAAGTTAGAGTCGATTCCATGACCACTTGCGTCATGTCCGAGAGTCTTAATCAATTTGAACACGGTGCTTGCCTTTACTTTATATTTTAAGTTTGGGTTTCAAACTAATCACAAAATATGCGAACGGATGAGGGACAAGGGAGAGTACGTATAGATGATGAAAGAATACATTATTTCTTATGTTTCCATCATTTTTCAGAACATGAAAATATTAAAAACTATTTTTTCTATTTTGTGCATTTACTTGATTTTTCATGATATGAATGCATCAGGCACACTTTTGTATGCGCGAAAATAAAAAACTAAAAGGGAAAACCAGTCACTCCCTAACCTTTGGAAAATATAAAAGTTCTTACACTTATTTCTGGTATAAAGAAAGTATTAATCATTTCCATTCAAAATAATGTGGTATATGTATAAAATATGACACTGACCATACAAGCACATGATCACACAAAAGAATTTAAATTAACAAGAATGAAACACTGTAATATCCATTGAAGGATTCATAGGATCGAAAACGCAGCGGAACCAATTAAAATCAGAAACCCTAGTTGTGCAAATCGAACAAAATTAAATCAAAACAGGTACCTTTCTTCTTTGAATAGCAAGATCGAACGAAGCCCTAACTTTAATCGTTGAATCAAATTCCAGATCTGATAACCTGATTTGAGCATAACTAATTTTCAGGTAATTTTTCTACACTATTAGAATGTAGGTACTCATAAGATTTGCATAAACAACTTGCTTGATGTCATGAGGTAGTGGGCTCATTAAATGTTTTTTTTAAACTGATAAAAAGTTAAAAAAGCACAAGGCCCATTCCCGTAATGGAATGGGCAAAGAAAAATACAAATCAGGTACAAAGCCCCAATACAAAAACAAAATCGAAGATAGAAAAACACACAATTTCAAAACAAAACCCTAAAGAGAAATTGGGTAATGGCAATTAACAAATTTTTAAGAGAAAAAACTATCAGGGTGGGTTTCTTACTTCCGAATCTTTAATATATACGTCAACATCTCTTCAACTGAATTGGCAATGATGCAGGAAGCATCAGAGTACTTGTTATAACTTAACAGCTTGAAATCAAGTTTCGAGAAAGTGCTTCGTTGCTTCAAAAGATATGAAAGTGACATATCTAAACTGTAACGCTTTTGTTTTTAGATTGAAAAATTCGAATAAGTTAGATATGAAGGGAATTCTAAGTCTTTGAGGCTGCTCAATTCACCATAATTCTACTCAGATATGTAATAATTTTTATCATTAAGCTTGCTCCTATAGTGGAAAGCACCAATTCTTTGATTGTTGTATTCAAGTTAAGAAATTTCCTTTTGAACCTTTAAGAGAACACTGGCTTGAATACTGTTGAGAGGGTTATATTAGATAAGCAAAAGCCTGGTATAAGACCACCCTTACCATCCATCTAATTTGTATTAAAAGCATTTTGAACATTATTGACCTCTTTACTTTCCCAACTTGTGTTATGTTGCTTGGAAAATCATCCTCTATATCCTGAGACAAAGATAGTGCATTATACAATTAATATGACAACCATTGACATTTTACTCCTCCTTAACGATAGCATCTGGAACACTGATGGTGCTATCTTGATCCCTGAATGAAAGGGTAAATGGTTATGATCTAAAGTGGAATTATACTAATAATTAATATAACAATTAAAATATTTTCCCTAATTATTTTGCTTTAGACTGATAGGAAAACAGTATCACGAAGGGAGTCAGATGCTTGAATACCATTGTGAGTAGTATAACCAATGGGCATAGTGGGCTTTGAAAAGGTACAGCTGTTGTCATTCCTACAAATAGGAGTCTCAAAAGTGTTATTGACATTTTGTGAGTAACCCTCAATTCTATGTTCGTCATTGCCTTGCTCATAGATTTGCACAACATGATGATTACTAGAAATATGAGAATGTTTGCTGCATTTTAAAATAAGAAATTGATCACCAGCTTTAATGCTTTTCAAGAGTTGAAAACAGGAAGTTTCAACACTAATGTGCTATCAATTGTTCCCTTTTCTCGAAATATGATAAATAATGCTAGCGAGAATGACACATGATCTATTAAAATCCTACTTGTTCTTATTGAAATCATTTTCGGTATTGAGTGATCTCTCTAATATTTTGTAAGCGAATCTATTGGTTGAAGTTGACCTTACCCTAATAAACAAGAAAAAAAATTATAGTACAAGCGTAGTCAAAATATAAGTGGTCGTGCGAAAGCCCACTAATTTTTAAGGTTCAAAATCAATTATAAACATTAACAAACAAGCTTACAACTAATTTTAGATATTAAATGTTGTGGACCTTAGTTATATAAGATTCAAAAGTTCTAAAAATTATGAATAGCAGTGAAGACCTCATGGTGGAATAAACTAAACAATTTACAAAAGTAAATCATCACAATCCATTTTAGTACATTAATCACCCATAAAATAAGATAATAGCGATGCATAAGAAGTGAATTTAGATAAACAACAAGTGGATACAACATACATGCTTAGCTCCCTTCTTCTTCGTTTTCCTTTTCGTTTTCATTGTCTCACATCTTCCAACTTTACAAATTATATACAAACAAAAAATTAGTTTTAACCATACTTAGACTGCGCCTAACCCTATATACAATATCCCAACATGAAGGTCTGGTGGCTATTGCATAAGAAAAGACTACCTACGTACCTCTTTTGAGTGATGAAGCCAGTAACAACCTGAAATTTTGACAATAGAGGCTAATTATTATAATCTCAAAAATAATAATTTCTACAAATGATGGTATTTGACCATGAAATTTTATCCATTGCGTTCGTCTCAGAATTCCGGTCAACTTTCCTGTTTGGAGTCTCACGAACGGAGTCTGTATGAAAAGGTTACGGACAAAATACGAAAAACGGACAGAAATAAATAAATAGAATAAATAATGTATTTGTTACCTTCTTTAACCCGTCTTCACTAGGCATGCTGGCCGAAGGGCGATTAACGACCTATCATAGGGGTGTCGACCGCTTCGTGCCTGTAGTGCCTAGTGACGACTAGGTTTTGAAGGGTATTTTCATTATATTTTATAATATAAACGGGCAAATGTTTATTTAAATAAATCTTACGGTTCATGGCCAGTTCCACTCCTATAAATAAAGGGATAAGACCTCATTATTTTCCATACAAATCTGTAGGCAGCAGCGAATATCTGCTATTTCCCTTTCTCTTCAAATCAATTTCTTAATCAAAAATATAATCATATACAATCAAAGAAATATAAATCATATAGATTTGAAAGGGATTATCAGATCCAAATGGAAAAGGGTATTAATTATTTAGTATGCAATTCTTCATCAGATTCTCCCCTCTTTTCGTATTTTCTTGCAAATCTACAAATCTGAAAGTATCCCCTTTTCAGAATAATCGTAGATCAGTAAGATTTTGGGAATTGTAAGGCTAAAACACTATTCAAATTTCAGATTTGGATGCTTGCCGGTGAGTGGAAAATTTACATACAAAGTTATAATAGGTTATTTATCTCGTTTAAATTAGATCTCAAAATATATGCCTAATATTATCAGATCTGTTTATAAATTGTTAAATTTGAAATGACACCTATCAGATCTGCTTATGAATGTCGTCAAAAACATGAAATTATAGATTTATGGTTGAATAATATTATTTATAGGCTTAATTAATTGTTTATACACATTGCCTACTATTGTGTTTGAATTATATTATGGTTGTTGTAAAACACCATGGATTTGGAAATCAGTCCCATTAAACACCGTTAAGATGTAGTTATATTCCAGATCTCTAGTTTTAGTTTTAATTAATAAATTTTGTAATTTTGATTGAAAGGACATAAACTTGTTTATGTTCAATGTTGTTGGGGTTTTGGCTTAGTTGTTGTAAATATTCCTTTTTCCTCTTTTTAATCAAGAAGACATTGTTTTGATACCTGCTGTGACGACCGCCCCGTGCCTTACGTACAAACTAAGGAGAAGATGTATTGTATAACGTGAACGGCCGATAAGGGTCGATCATCGAAGTGGAAAAACACATGCGAACCTATTGTATAACTCACAACGCAAGGATAAAGTATAATAGAACATATACAGCGGCTAGATAATAGTGAAGCATAATTGAGAAGAATCTTAAACTTTCATATCATCACGAAATATCGGTACATCAATCTGGAATACATAAACTTTTATCTGTACAATCGACCCCACTACAAAGTCTCTCAGTGTATTATATCAACCATAACAGCGGAAAACATCTAATAGTAGATAATAGGAAATAATACGTCAGCCTCGTGCTCGTCGTCGCTCTGAAGCATCGTCCTCATCAAGATCTATTATCTATTACCTGCTACTCAGTCTGCCCATCCAAAACATGGATGAACAACCCAAGGTAATAAGAGGGAACATAAAAACTTGAGTCAAAAAATATTCTAAATGAACAATAAACCAACTATCTAACATCATCAATAAAGTAAATGAGAAATAGGTAGATCAATCATCTAATATACCATAAATCAACAGAGAAGTAACCCAAACCCATCTCCTCGACATTCGATAGTGATAGCCTTTACAAACAACCAGAAAAGAAACAATAGTATAAGACATAGCAACCTGTTATCCAGCGTAGACCATCCTAATCGAGATCAACTTCCCCCAAGCACAACCCCGAATGCCTAAACCAACATCAGACAAGCACCCAAGAGATATCTCCTTCGAAGTCGAATAATCTACACAAGATGATAGAAGCAAAACAATCAACATACACAACACTAGCTATCACCGCCAATCTTTCCTTGAAACCATTGTTAATCATATGACAAGCCACGACATGCCATCCATCAAGGGCTAACGGTTACCCAAGTTATAGGAAAACACCATACGCCTTTCATCGCTACGTATCTAGGCCTTTCATCTCTACCCAGGTTACTCGACTAATCATCTAGTCTTTTAGGCTTCCCTATTATGCCCCTGCTTTGAGTCTGCTAGGACTTCCAACAATGGTGATCCCTCAGCCTCCAATAACTCTAGTCATCATTATCGACGACTATCCATAAGCTCAAATCATCTTGCGCAATCATTATCCACGAGCTCAAATCTTCTTGAGTCATCTTCTCATTCGTTGCATTTGATCGATCAACGAACACTTCACAACGCTTCAAACATTCCACCTGAATTTACCTCGAAACTACGTCGAATATCGAACCAAAAATAAACATCACTTAGTCGATATTCGGTGGATCATTCATTGCCTCTCATATGGATCATTCACTGATCCATACCTACTTTCCACAGCGTTTCCTTCCTTTACATAGCGTTTTAGAACGCTACCATTTCCCATCACGTGTTGCGCGATCCATCATGGATCAATTTACGATCCATCGGAAAAAAACAAGCCGATCCATCAAATTCCAAGGCACACGCGACCGATCCATCCCTGTTGCAGCGATCCATACAGACGCTACCGATCCATCAACTTGCACCCTGCCCGATCCATCCAAGTATTCGTGGCCGATCCAACTCCAGATTCTTGCAACCGATCCATCCACAAAACTTGGTTGATCCATGCTATGTCAACCCCGATCCATCTCCAAACACCACCAGTCCAAGTTGTACGATCGATCCAATCCATCAGCTTTTAGTCGATCCATCTCCATTTCTTGAGCAATACTACACTGATTCGTGCAAAATCATGCCATGATCCGTCCAAAACACACCGATCCAGCTCCAAACTCAATCGATCCATCCACACTAGCTTGATTTTCATGTTTACGCATCCTGATCCGATCAGTACATAATTAGACCAATTTCAATGAAACATCCAATGAATCCCGCGATCATTGGCACATCCATAATCTGCTTGAATCAAAAAAATTCACCAAATCAAAATAAAACAATGCACGGACAAATATATGGATATAAACTTACATAAACATATGAAATAACATATGAATTACCGTTAAAATCATACTAAATTAGATCCCATTGTGCTTTGAATGAAAATAAACTTACCTCGATTAGATCTAGGTGAAAATGACTCGAAATGACGAAAATAAGATCAAACAAACTCATATACTCGGTAGAATTCGTGTGAGAGATGTTTATCACTCACCAAATCCATAAAAAATCTATAAATCAATGATTCTCTAATCCTAACAGCGAAGAAAAGTGAAGAATGGTGAAGAAATGGCCTTCAAATCAGTCCTCTTGATGCAATCTAGCTTACTTCAATGTTGATCTTCAATCTTTTTATCTAAATCTGGGAATTTAATGGAGTGGAGGTGTATTTGATTGAGCAAGGAGAATCTCAAGCTCAACCAAATAAGAAATGAAGAAATTAAACCATTCCCTTTTCCTCTACCCCTCTATTTATAGCCAACAACCCCTAGCCTTAATGGGCCTCACGAATCAGCCCAAAAATGTCTAATTAGTCTATCCGGAAATTGTGTAGCACTAAAACAACGATTTCTCTCCTACCGCTGAGCCTAACCTTTAATGTGACCACTCTACGGAATTGGAAACATCATTTTCTTTAAAATGGAATCAATCCCAAATTTGATTCTATCCTAGTCAAAAGTTATGACCTATAGAAAACTGATAGGAGAAAAATAATCACAATTGAAACAAATAAAAATTATGGACATATCTCACATCCCCATAAGCAACATATCAAAATATGAGAATTATCCAACCCTTGAGGAATTAAATAATAACATTTTATGATACTCCAATACAAAAAATGCGGGTCGTTACATTCTTCCCCTTTAGGAATTTCGCTGCTGAAATCCCAAGCAAATGCAAGCACAAAAAAAATCCGCATGCCTAACGTCCTTGAGCAGCTAACCTATCATCCGAGCTAGCATCTATCAAGCCATGCATCCATAGCCTAATCCTAGCATGCATAATTCTAGTAATATCATAAGTTACAATGGTGTAAGGTGGCACGACATTAATGGGTCATACCAACGGAGAGTTCTAGGTAGATCGTCTTCATAATCTCTTTTGTTTCCCATGTACAATCATTGTCGTCCTCACTCCATTGCATCTTGACTAGCATAACAGTCTTCTCCTAAGCTTTTACGTGTCATTTCCCACAATGTCAAGTGGCTTACAAGGTCTTGAAACTACAGACTTGACTTCTAGTTCGTCATACTGATCTGGAGATACCACCACATTCGAATCATGCAACACTTCCATAGAAACGACACATGAAAAACATTATGCATGCCCGACATCTTCTCAGGTAAATCCAGTCTATATGCGAGCTTTCCAATCTGTTCGACTATCGGAAACGGTCCAACGAACTTTGGAGCTAATTTTCCTTTACTTCCGAACTAAACAACATGCTTCAAAGGTAAAATCTCCACAATAACCATATCATCAATGTCGATTTCCAAATCCTTCCGACGTTTATCGGCGTAACACTTCTGATGATCTTTTGTTGCTTTCATACGTTGTCAAACAATCTCTACGCAGTTTGAGTTCTCTCTTATCATCTATGGCCCAAGTATCAACTTATCCCCAGTCTCTAACTAACATGCTAGAGAAGTACACGGTCTTCCCTACAACGCCTTGTATGGTGCCATCCCAATGTTCGACTAGTAGTTATTGTTATATGCAAACTGAACTAATTGTAAATGGCCTTCCCACGATCCTCCAAAGTCCAATACATAAGCTCTAAGGAGATCTTCCAAAACTTGGTTAACTCTTTCCGTTTGACCATCAGTCTGGGGATGATAAGCCGTACTTAACATAACTCGGTTCCCAAAGTCTTTTGCAAACTCTTCCAAAATCCACTAGTAAACAATGAATCTCGATCACTCATTATGCTCTTTGGGATACCATGGAATTGAACTATCCATTTTATATAGAGCCCAACCAGCTTCGATGTCGTCCTATTCGATCTGACAGGAATAAACCTTGCGCTCTTGGTCAAGCGGTCCACTATGAACCAAATGCCTTCAGTTCCTGCCCTGGTTCAAGGTAGCCCATCGATAAAATCCATCGATAGACGCTCCCACTTCTATGTAGGAACTTCCAATGGCTAAAGAAATCCGCTCGGCTTCTTCTGTTCATCTTTTACCAACTGACAGTTCAATCATTTGGAAATAAACTTTCCAACATCCCTCTTCATCCCTTCCCTCTAGTAAGCTCACTTCATGTCCAGATACATCTTGTTACCACCATGGTGAATCGTCAACTTTGAGTGATTACATTCCATCAGAACCTCATCTCTCAATCCTTCAACATCAGGAACAACAAGTCATCATTGCTTCCAAATCCGACCATCTCGATCGACCTCGAACTCTTTATCCTCTAGTTCTAAATTATGAATAATCTCGACAAGCTTTTCGTCATGCTTTTGGCTTTCACCAATTCTTTCGATGAGAGTTGGTCTTATCAATAAGTTTGCCAACATCTCAGGCTCTAACTCACATCGTGGCATAAAATTAAATCCTTCCAAGTGCTCGAGGTGTTTCCATTCTGAAAACATCGCTCCCAAAATTGTGTGTCTTCGACTCAACGCAACGGCAACCATGTTACCTTTGCCAGGAGTATAGGCTATGCCAAAATCATATGATGTCAGAAACTCTAACCAACGTTGCTGTTGAAGATTCAAATCCTTCTAGGAGAAAAGACACTTCAACGACTTATGATCCATATACAACTCGAATCGAACTCATAATGTATCTACATCTTCAGAGCAAACACGATCTATTCTAACTCCAAATCATGATTCGGATAATTCCTCTCATGTGGCTTTTGTTGTCAACTCGCATGGGCCACAACTCTATCCTTCTGAATCAGCACTGCTCCAAGTCCAGTGCCACATGCATCGGTTTATACCACCATCTCTTCATTTCCACTTGGTACCATCAGAAAAGGAGTACTCGGCAGTCTCTCTTTCAGGATTCCAAAAGCTTGCTCGCACTTCGCATCCCATGTGAACACTTGATTCTTCTTCGTCAATCCTGTTAATGGTGCAACTATCTTGGAGAAATCCTTGATATACCGACGATAATATCCATTCATCCTAAGGAAACTCCTCACGTCTGTCGCATTCTTAGGTCTATCCTAGTCCTAGATTACTGTCACCTTAGCGGGATCTACCGCTATTCCGTTTCCAAAAACAACATGGCCTAAGAAACTCGCTTCACTCTTCCAGAAGTGACACTATGAAAACATAGCCCTTAGCTGATGCTTTTGCAAGATTTCAAAAATTGCTCGCAAGTGCGTCTTGTGCTCTTCCCTATTTCGGGAGTAAATAAGAATATCATCCATGAACACAAGCACGAACTTGTTCAACTGATCTCTGAACACCCAATTCCTAAGATCTACAAAATGTGCTGAGGAATTGGACAATCCAAACGACATCGCCAACCACTCAAAGAAAACAGATGGTGTCCTAAAAGCAGTCTTTGGCATTATCCTTCGCCACTCTCAACTGGTGAAATCCCGTTGCCAAATCCATCTGAGAAAACACCTTGGCTTTATGAAGATGATCGAACAAATTATCTATCCTCAGCAATGTATACTTGTTCTTCTTGGTTACCTTGTTCAGCTCACGATAATCTACGCACAACCTCAAGGATCCATCAGCCCGGGTTGCAAATACAACTGGCGCACCCTATTCGGACGTGCTTCGCAGAATGAATCCCTTACTCAAATGGTTTCTAACTTGCATCTCTTACTCCCATTGTTCCTTAGGTTCCATCCTCCATTGGGGCATAATGATAGGTCTAGCACCCTCGACCCAGTCGATTCTGAACTCAATCTCGTGATGCGGTGTCAAGCCTTTGACCTCATCATAGACATCATCGAAATTACAAGTGATCGACACCGATGACAAGTATTCCCATGTAATAACAAGCGAATAAAAAAAACTTACAAAGACACCACCTTCTGTCTTACATCGAATCACAACCATTCGCCCTTCCTCATTCCCGACTTTCACCTTAAGGTTCGCAATCCACTTTTGTCGCATAACTCTTGAGCCAGTCCATACCGAAAATGATCCCTAGCCCAGTTAAGTTCAAAACAAAGCAATCACACACAAAGGAGAAACCATGCCAAATCATACACTAACTAGACAAACCCCATATTGGATTAGTCATAACCAATGGTCTATCACAAATCTCGGGTTCCATACCCAAGCGCACACAAGATCGTTGTAAATAAAGAATGCGATAGTCCAGTACAAACAACACTTGAACTGAAACACCTCTAATTGAATGAGTACCTTGAATGACAACACTCTTCCCTTTCTTTTCCTGTGTAGGATCCCTCGAATAAGATGGAACAACTTCCATGGCATACGCCTTCACAATATGTTTTCCATTTGGCGGTTCTGGATAACCCTTCTTGTTATGCCCAGACTTGCCAAAGTCATAGCACTTCTTTTCATCTTTTGGATTCTTACAATCCCTAGAATAATGGCCCTACTTCTGGCAGTTGTAGCAGGTCACCTCGTTTTTCTGCTTCTTCTGACCATCTTTTCCTTTCTGCTATTGTTGCTTCCTCTTTTTGTTATTACCACCCTACTATGGTCCTTAGCTGCAACAACAGTCTCTTCCTTAGGAAACAAATTTTCGTGCCTCAAAGATTTCTTGATGATATTTTCATAAGTGTCATCCAAATGATCAACCAACTGATTCCCAAGATATTTGTCCAAGCCCACGACGAACTTCTCGTTCTTTTGGTAAGGAGTCTCGACATACGAGCGCACATACTTGGACAAAGCCTCAAAGTCAGAAACATATTCCAGCACTGGTCTACCATTATGCTTCAGCTCGACAAACCTTTTGAACAGAATGGACTTTTGAATGGTAGAAATGAACTTCATCTCGAACTTGACTTAGAACTGTTCCCATGTGATCTCATCTTCTGGAGTCTCAAAAGTCACAAAGTTCCACCAATCCATAGCTCGTCCCTGTAGTTGCCTAGACGCAAGCTTACTCTTAGTCTCATCATCAATGCCCAAGTCTCCAAAAATCTGAATGCAAGTATCAACCCACTGCTGAACCTCTACAGTCGCCCATGTCCCTTTGAACGACTTCCTTCCTAGAGTAGTGAAGTCTTTGCATAGTTTCACGAAGTCAACCACCCTAGGCACTTACACTTGAACCCCAATATCTACTACAATTATCTCTAGAGCTGGTACACTCCTCATGATCGCTGCCACCATGGCCTCGAATATAGCTGGGTAATGTGGTATACCACCATCTCCTCCGCCAAGAATAGGCCCTCCCCTAGCAGAATTGCTCAACTTTCGACGACTTATTCTAAATTTGAAATATAGCATGATTAGTCCACACATGAAATAATTGCAATTGAAGTTCAAGCACTACTATACTATACACAATAGTATAGTAATTGTTGATCAACTTTTTGGAAAAAGTCGTCATAATCCAGAACCAAGGCTCGAGTTCATAGCAGACGGAACATGTCTCCATCTATCAAGCCGACCCTTAACTCAGGTCGACCAATTATGCTCATCCCAGGATAGTCTCTTGAAGATAGAAAGCAAGTTGACCGACTAAGCCATCTACTAATAGATCGGGTCAATCCTATAATATCAGGTCAAGCCTAAAGTCTCGGATCTCACTTGAAGTATTAGGAGAATTATACGCTACCGGACAAAGTCCTACTCTCCAAGTTGTTGAATCAGATTAGCTTTTGACCAGCTCTCCTTTTATATGCCATATATCAAGCTCCACATTGACAACGATTTCTGAGGAGAACTATTCATCAGCAGTAGACCGGGTCCCCCCTCCGCAACTACTTTACTGGATCGAGCTCCATGTGTCTAGACTCCAAAAAGAGGCAAGATACGTGGCACACAGCCCATCCCACCTTCTTCACCTATAAGTACACCATTACTGAAAATGGAAAGGCATGAGAAAAATCCTCTTTAGAGAAACTTATGCTCAGTATACTGGAAACATCCAACCGTGCACTTCAAACAACACAAGGATTTTGTGTAATCTATACTTTCTTTCACTAAGAAAAACCACTGTAACCTATAATCGATGGTATAAACAAAGATTATAAGTCGACGTAGGCACCGATATTAGCCGAAAAACTATAAAAATATTGTGTCTCCCTTGTCCATTTATTTTTTCATGCATCTCTGTGATTGTTTTTCGTGTGTGCTTAACACACATTGGGGGTTGACCGTCACTAGACCAACTTTTGACATCAGCACTTTGGCGCGCCTGGTAGGGGAATGTAGATATACCCCATGACCTTCGGCAACTCCTAAGGAAGAAATGACAAAGCGGATGAAGGACACATGCCCTTCTCACTCTCAATCTTGACCTGCTAATGCAGCAGGAGAAGCAGCAATGGAGGCATTCCTTGAAGTTTCCTCCCATAAAGGCTCTTCCCAATACCTCTTTAGGGGCAACATAGATAATCTTTTTTTGCTAAATTCAAAAATCAGATGGCATCTCAGGGTGAGCTTCTCAAACATCAGCAGGAAGTGATGAACAAAATCCTAGCTCGGATGGAGAAGGAACCTCACATTCCAGTATCATTTCTTACACCAGCCGAGGCTGGGGAAACAACTCATCTTCGGTCTGCAGAAAACCAAGCCCCAGATAGGTCCACACCTTTGCTTCCTCTTGGCTTAACTTCACGATCGACCACTTTCTGAAGCATCACTTTGAGTATTAAATGGAGCTTTGGTATCTGCAGATTCTCAGGTCGACCCAGGCTAATTTCAGGACAAGTCGACCAGTCTTCCTCCAGTTCAGGGAAGGACTCAATTCCGTGAACAAACAGCTCCGGAACTAGTGCAACCTATGGGTCGGCCAGAAACAAGAACGTTGTTACATCTGATTCGACCCAACGTCTTACTGCAAACCCATCTTATGCAACCTCCCCTTCAACGAAGAGCTGGGGACAACAACCCTCTGTGTCACCAAAACGACTCTACCATACCAGTCCCCAACGTGACGGAGGTAAACGCTACTGTAAACCATGCTAGCATCGCCCTTGGCGAGGGCAACGCCGAGCCTCTGATGGATACAACACACCAAAATCGGCCCGACCCCACTGCCATAGGTATGGTTCAGTCCAGTTATAACCAAGCGACTGTAGATGAAAGACCTAAGGCTGAGGGTCACCTTAACTCAACTCTCGGAGGACGAACAGGACTGACCCCAGGGGCTCGGGGCAGGTTTCCACCCCATGCTAGTACTGGGATTCTCACCAACATCCCCGATACAAAATTGGATTCATGGAAACAACTTCTCGGAGACAGAAGCTAGCTTGCAAGCATTATCAAACGCTTACCCGAGGCACATCTTCCAAACATGATGTTGATGACATCCATCGTAATCCATTCATGTGGGAAATCAGAAACTCTCAAAAGCCACTGGACTTCAACCTTCTGGTCCTGGAGCCCTACAACGGCAGGACCGACCCGACCATTCATCTCATGCGATACATGCATCACATGGAAGTACGTTCTGCATCAACCAACGTCATGGCCAAATGCTTCCCTCTCTTCCTCACCGACATAGCTGGCATATGGTTCTAGCAGTTCACAACTGAATCGATCAACATGTGGAACATTTTGGTCACCCGCTTCACCGAATAGTTCATAGTTCACATCTCCTGACCAAAGAGCATCATGTTCCTTACCTCCATCAAGCAACGGTCCGGCAATACCCTCTGCTCCTTTTTAGAAAGATTCAACGCGGCCGAAGCATTAGTCGATCTTCCCGAGCCATCGATGGTGCTTATAGCCGCCATAGCCGGTGTCTAAAACCGATCAGAATTCATGATCTCTTTGACCAAAGAACCCCCAAGGATATTGAAGACTTCTATGCCGAGGCTGATAGGTTCCTCTAACAGGATGACGCACATCGAAATGGAAAGCCTTGAGGTGCTTGCTACCAAGGACGTAGGTCCATCCAACACCAATGGTCAGAATAAAGGAAAAGGAAAAGCCTCAAAAAAGAATGATCGGAACATCCGACTCTGGAGAGAGAAAAAGTATGATCAATACACCGAGCTTAATTCATCCCTGCTCGACATCTACCTTGACGTACAAGGATCTTTTCCTTTCCCTAAACCTCCTCGAAGGGAGCCAACCCAAAAAGAACTCGACTATGGAAAGCACTGAATGTATCAACATGGAAGGCCACAACACCAGTGAATGCAGACATTTACACGATCTCAACGCGGATAGGGTTAGGCATGGATAACTACCCAAGTACGTCAAGAAACCTGCTTTGGGTTCCGCCACAACCTTCTGCCCAAGCTCCTCAGGTCGGTCCTCGAGCTCCTCGAAACGGAAAGGACCCTGAGCCCAGCAATCGCGACATCATTATTAATTAATAAAGTTTAACTCGTCGTGGATTTTACTTATTTCTTAGGATAAAAGAAATGTATTTTTGTTTCTTCAATAATGTGGTTATGTTGAAGTACACACGTACGGGATTAGTATTTAGCTCCTAGGCGTGCTCTGGATTCAAAATCACTCTCTAAGGACTTGTTTTCATTTTTCTGTAATAGATCCTTAGTAGCAATAAACATTCTTTTTTCGAATATGGATTATGTTTGAACGATTCAAGCCGAGCATGATTGATGCTCGCCAATCTAAATATGGTCAGTGCTAGCCTCCATCTCTTAACCAAGCGTGGTCGACGCCGACCACCATACCAAACTAATTCTCTAAGCCGAGTATAGTTAATACTTGCCACCGTACCGAACTAATTCTCTAAGCCGAGTGTGGTTAATACTCGCCAACTCCTTAAGCTGAGTATGGTTAATACTCGCCTACTCTCTAAGCCGAGTATGTTTAATACTCGCCAACTCTCTAATCGAGTATGGTTAATACTTGCCAACTCCTTAAGCCGAGTATGGTTAATACTCGCCAACTCTTTAAGCCAAGTATGGTTAATACTCGCCAAATCTTCAAGCCGAGTATGATTAATACTTTCCAACTCCTTAAGCCATGTATGGATAATACTCATCAACTCTTTAAGCCGAGTATGGTTAATACTCGCCAACTCCATAAGCCAAGTATGATAATACTCGCCAACTTCACCAAACCTTGTCAGGACTTGGCAAAATAAAAACTATCAACTTAAGTGTATGGTTACACTCGAAACTTCTGATCACTCTCTAAACATGGTCAAATTCCTACCTTATAAACCCTGGAACAACCGACTACACCGTCTCACCAGGCAAAAACCAGGTATGGTTTATACTCATGTACCGGGTTTGGTTTATACCCCATTTTCCGAAACCGAGCATGGTTTATGCTCGTCCCCCAGTTCTTTACAAGTATTGGACAATTGGCGGGATCCTGGTTCTTCTGTCAAGACCAACTCAGAATGGACGACTTATTTTATGGAATTCACAAGTTATTGGCCTTAATACGATGTCAACAATTGTTGGTTTCCCGGCCTAAATACGATCCTCAGCGGTCGTCGGACTCCTGGCCTTAATACAATCACTGCCGATCGTCAGTTTTCTGGCCCTCACATCATGGCTTCATATAAAGGACTTCAGCTCAATGATTTTTGGAAAATCCAGAACACATCTCCCTTTACGAAGAAAGATGTATACTAGGTGGCAAAGTGTTGACCAACTTTTTGGCAAAAGTCGTCACAACCCAAAACCAAGGCTCGACTTCATAGCAGATGGAAAAATTGTCCATTTATTAAGCAAACCCTTAACTCAGGTCGACCAATTATGCTCGTCCCAAGACAGTCTCTTAAAGATAGAAAGCAAGTCGACCGACCAAGCCGTCTACCAATAGATCGGACTGATCCCATAATATCAGGTCAAGCCTAAAGTCTTGAATCTCACCTGAAGTATGCGGAGAATTATGCGCTACCGAACAAAGTCCTACTCTTGAAGTTGTTGAATCAGAATAGCTTTTGACCAGCTCTCCTTTTTATACGCCAGATATCAAGCTCCACATCGACAACGATTTCCGAGGAGAACTATTCATCTGCAGTAGACCGAGTCCCCCCACCCCAACCACTTTACTTTATCGAGCTCCACGTGTCTAAACTCCAAAAAAGAGGAAGCTGCGTGGCACACGGCCCAACCCACCATCTTTACCTATAGATATACCATTGCTAAAAATGGAAAGGCATAAGAAAAAGCCTCTTCAAAGAAACTTATGCTCGATATACTAGAAACATCAGACTGTGCACTTAAAACAACATAAGGATTTTGTGTAATCTCTACTTTTTCACTAAGAAAAACCACTGTAACCTATAATCGACAGTATAAACAATGATTATAAGTGGACGTAGGCACCGATATAAGCTGAACGACTATTAAATATTTTGTCTCCCTTGTTCATTCACTTTTTATTGCATCTCTATGATTGTTTTTCGTGTGTGCTTAACACACATTCGAGGTTGACCATCACTAGACCAACTTTTGACATCAAAAGTAATCATCCATTAGCAAAGTACAAAAACATCTCTCATACGTCTTTACTCCTCGAACTTTGGATAAATCGCTTAGCCAAGGCTCTGATACCAAATATGAAGACCGCCCCGTACTTTCTGCACAAACTAAGGAGAAGTTCGCTGTATGACGTGCCAGGCCGATACGGGTCGATCATCGAAGTAGAAAAAACACACACGTACAAGTCTTATAACTAACACCACAGGGACAAAGTATAATATAACATATATAACATGTAGATAATAGTGAAGAATAATTGAGTAGAATATTATAGTTTCATATCATCATGAAATATCCATACATAAACTTTTATCTGTATAGTCAGCCTCACCACAAAGTATCTCAAAGTATCATATCAACCATAACAGCGGAAAACATCTAATAGTAGATAGTTGGAAATAATACATCAGCCACGTGCTTTTCGTCGCTCTGCAGCATTGTCCTCATCAGGATCTACTACCTTCTACTCAGTCTGCCCATCCAAAACATGGATGAACAACCCAAGGTAATAAGAGGGAAAATAAAACCTTGTGTTAGACAATAGTCTTAATGAGCGATAAAACAACTATCCAACATCATTAATAAAGTATATGAGGAATAGCTAGACCAATCATCTAATCTACCATTGCATCAGTAGAGAAGAAACCCAAACCCATTTCCTCCATATCTGACAGTGATAGCCTTTACAAACAAACAGAAAAGAAACAATAGTAGAAGATATATCAAACAGTTATCTTGCGTAGATCGTCCTAATCTAAATCAATACCCCCTAAGCATAGGCCCTGAAGGGCTAAACCAACATCAGACAAGCACCCAAGAGATGTCTCCTTTGAGGTCGAATGATCTACACAAGACGATGCAAGCAAAACAATCAACATCCATGACTCAGGTTATCACCGCCTATCTTACCTTGAAACTATTGTTAATCGTATGCTGACCATGACATGCCATCCGACAAGGGCGAATGGTAACCCCGGTTCTAGTAAAACTCCATACGCCTTTCATCGCTATGTATCTAGGCCTTTCATCGCTACCTAGGGTACTCGACTAATCATATAGTCATTTAGACATCCCTATTATGCCTCTGCTTTGAGTCCACTAGAACCTACGACAACTATGATCCCTCAGCCTCCAATAACTCTAGTCATCATCATCGGCGACTATCCATATGCTCAAATCATCTTGAGCAATCATTATCCAGGAGTTCAAATCATCTTGAGTCGTCTTCATATCGTTGCATTTCATCGATCAACAAACACTCCATAACACTTCAAACATTCCACCTGATTTTACCTCGAAGCTAGGTCGAATATCGAAGCAAAAGTAAACATCACTTGGTCGATATTCGATGGATCATTCATTGCCTCTCATATGGATCATTCACCGGTCCACACTTACTTTCCATAGCGTTTCCTTCCTTTACATAGCATTTCAAAACGCTACCATTTCCCATCATGTGTTGCGCGATCCATCATGGATCGATTTGCCATCCATCGGCAAAACACAAGATAATCCGTCATATTCCAAGGATCGATTTACCATCCATCATCAAAACCCAAGACGATCCATCTTATTCCAAGGCACACGCTCCTTGCTTTTTCTCTGTGACTGATCCATTCATATTGCAACAATCTATACAGACGCCACTGGCCCATCAGCTTTGTAACCGAAATCTTGGCAATATAAATTAATTATTAGAATTACAAAATAGGAATTTCTGCAAATAATGGAATTTGACCACGAGATTTTAACAGTTGCGTTCGTCTTGGAATTCTGGTCAACTTTCATGTTTGGAGTTTCGCGAATGGAGTTTGTATGAAATAGTTACGGACGAAATACGAATACGAACGGAAAACAAATAAGCCAAATATTTAATTAATAATTTACCATTTATAACCCAGCTGACCTAGGCAGTTTGATGCCCAAGCAGTCGACATGGGGGTCGACCGCCAAGGCTGACCAACTGGGCGTCAAACTGCCCAGTGACGGCTATGTTTTGGTGAATTATTTTATTATTTATTATAATGGATGGACGAATATAACTTAAAACTAATCCGACGGTTCTAGGCCATTTCCACCCCTATAAATAAAGGGGTAGAGCCTCACTCTTTTTCCATTCAAATCTATGAAGGTAGCGGAGCTCTGCCATTTTTCTTCCTCTTCTTACCTAATTTCTAAATAAAATATTTTCATACATATACCAAATCAAATCAAATTCATATGGAATTGGAAAGATTAATAGATTCAATGGAAGAGGGTGCTCAATGATAGATTTCTTCGTTCTTTTCCCTTTTTCTTACATTTCTACAGATCTTGAATTTTCCACTTTCTAGATAATCTGTAGTTTTGTTAGAATTTGGATATTGTAAGCCTAAAAAGGTTCATAATTCAGAAATTGGAAGCTATAAGGTGTGTGGGAAATTTACTAATACAGATATAATAATTTATCTATTTCGTTTGAATCCAATCTATGTTTTATGCCTATCAGATCTGTTATTTAAATAATTGTAAATTGTGATAACCCTCAGATCTTATTATGAATATGTTTGAAATTGGAAAATTAGAAAGTTGTGACTATGTATAAACATGAATTGTAGGATTTTTATATATATTCCCACATATTCCTATAAGTTATGTCATGAATTATGAAATATGTTGTATATACCGCATAACACTGTGGATCTGGGAATCAGTCCCATTAAACATAAATTTGTTGCAGTTATGTTCCAGATCTTTATTTCAGTGCTAAAATATGTAAATTTGGAGAAAAGATGAATTTGTGTATAATGTGATTGTAAGAATAAAAGAAATATTCCTTGTTTACATTCAATATTGTTGGGTTTTTGGCTCAAGCATTGTAAATTATGCCTTTTTCCTCATTTTTAAATAAAGAGGCATTATTTTACAATCACAGGAAGTACGACAAAAAGAATTAAAAAGTGAAACCTGGTGCAGAGGTACATAAAAAAATAAATACATATTTTGTATGTAATTTGCATCGACTTTTCCAAAATAAAATTATAGTACATATATTTCTTGTGATTAGGAAATGTGTCAATTCCACAATATAAGCATGATTTACAGTGATTTTGGCTAACGGTCCTTGTGTGACTTATAACCTTTTCGGCAAGATTGAATGTAAAAGGGGAACATTTGGTAAGTTTATTTGATCAAATTATTGATTTAAAAATAATTATTTCAAGAAAATAAATAATAACTAAATATTAATAAGTACGTTGACAGCATGAAAACATAAAAATGAATATATACTTAATATCCGTCCAAATCAGCGTAAAACAGTGAAATGTAAATTATATGAAATGTTTGAACGTTTGGATAAGGTTCAATTATGGAATTATATGTAAATATAATCCATTTCGAATTAATATATTTGTGGTGACCATTTATAACAATAAACATAATATATTGTCATAAATGTGACCGCAAAAAAGGGGATAACCATTGTAACCAATATTGATTTGGGGAAAATAAATGTGATAGGAAAATGGTTAAAATTATTGAAATCAATTAGTATAATTGTTGTGGACCCCAACTAGGAAATTTAAAAATATTACCACATTTAGACACGAGGTTAAACTCAACTTATGGTGTAAGCCTACCTGGAACCAACCGGCAAATCCAACAACCACAGGTAGTCAGTTTAATGTGAGTGGTCTAATGCATATATATAATCATACTAATGCATGAGGTTAAGTTCACTTGTGGTAGAAGTCTGCCCGGAATCGACCGGCATATCCAACATCCACAGGTAGTCAACTTAATGTGAGAGGCCTGGTATGTACACACACACACATATATACATACATACATACATATATATATATATATATATAACAGTCAATCAATAAAAAAATAAGTGAATGAAAATAGAAATTTTCCATTGGGGTACAACAATAGATAACTTGGGACGGATAAATAGTTTCCTTAGGAAAATTTAACCGTTAGAGTCATAATGGGCAATAAAAAGGAAATAAAAAGAAATGGGTGTCAAAAAGGGGATTAATGGATATTGATTGTCGTTTTAATACTAAGTCCAAATTGGGGAAGAAATTAAATAAACATCCTAGAGAAAAGGGAATATAATCTTCCTTATTCATGTCAATAAAACTTACAATTAAAAATATAGTTGGACTTAGTAGGTTAATAATATAAGACATTATTAACCATATAAACCCGTGATACAAATAAATGGTGTACATATAGTATTTCCGTGTAAAGGAATTAAACAGGAATAACTTAATAACGTTGCCTACTTTATCGCAAAAAGGGAAAAGTGTTATAGGTAAATGGGGGACAAACGAATAACCTTCGCATGCAGTCTGCTTCCTGGGTCCTAAAAGGCTAAGTGACTAAGGTTAGAGAGTCCACCTGGGCATAGGTTTTTCAGTATAGGGGTCTTAAATGGCAGGTTTGTGTTGGCCTACCCAAACCTGGAAATTAAAAGGGTCAGATATGGCCACCTATCCTATGGGAAGTAGTAAGTAACTAAGGAGGTTATCTAATAAGGTCAGCTAGAAAGTATAACTAATGATAAAATACCTACTCTCACCTTATGCAAGGTAAGGGTTTATGCGTGAATGACAGAAGCCTTACTAGTAGGGCCCGTGGATAGTGCCATCTAGTTTTATGTTAACATTTAATATATTATCGAGGGTTAATAAGTGAGCAATAGGTCCGCCTTGGGTCTGAAGTGATCAGGGAGAATCCACCCTATCTATCATTGTTAGTGGGGCGTTAAATAATAAAGAATAGAGAATGATATTATAGATAGAAACCCCAAATTTAGGGGCCTGCTCTCGATATAATTAACCAATTAATCTCTAGTATAAAGGCTTCACAAAAATGTGTGTAAATGTCCTATCTCGGTAATATACTTTGGGAATACTACTTTGGGCTAAAGAGTAAAGTAGTGCGTGAACATTTACTAGGTTGGGCTAGAATCACTAACCTGGTTAGGCATACAGCTTGGGTTGAACCAAACGGAATATATCTGTGTTATAGACTGTGTTGTACATTTCTTAGTCACCAGATCTTATTGTTCTGACACCCTCCTCATTATAACCTGTAGGTTTCATAGAGAAGGTCGTGTTTTCGCAGATGATTAAGTTTAGTTTTCGGTTCTTGTTCTCTCTCATGCTCGGTATTGGCAAAGTGACTTACTTGGAAAGAGGTAGTTACTTGAGTTAATACTAGTTATCTTATTTTTGTTTCCGCTGTGAGTTTTATTTATCGTACTCTGATTATGCTCAAGCTCATTTATTGTAGGTACCAGATATATGCTTTATGCTTGGTTGTATTCAAGTTTTGATTTTTGTCAAAATTTGGGTGTAGAAAAGTGTGGGGTGTTACATTTGGTATTAGAGCTTAGGTTAAACGATCAGAGGAATTCGTTAAATTAGGAATCATAAGAGAGCATAATTCGATTTTCTTTTAAGTTTTTCTTCGTCTTTCTTACTCGGCTATAATTTATTTCGGCTAGAGAAATTTGTCATGGACCTAATTATATATAATAGACTTTGAGCGTCTAAGAGTTGAAATAGGTTGAGTTCGGGTTTCTGGCCAATTTTGTCTTACCCCACAGTATGTTAACAATCTCGTCGTGAAGAGCATAAGACGACATATGGTGGATTCTGTTTATTCGAGATTTGGAAACTGGAAATATATATGTATTAATATAAAAAGCTAGCTACAACTGAGATAGTCATATATTCCTGGTATGGTTTCGTTGGTAGCTCCAATTAAGACCATTACTCGATCCAGAACAGGGGAAAAAAATCATGTTAATATGTCGTATCCATTTCGGAATTATAATTACGAGGTTTATCCATTTGTTACTTCGTTAAAATTCTGAATCTACCTTTGTTGAAATATTAAATTGAGTTCATAGCCTTGTATTCAAGGAAATTTATTTTTAAAACTATTTGGAAAATAGAATTGGATTTCGATGGTTTTGAAAAATGGTTTTCGAAAGTAGTTTGTGAAAGATATGGTTTTAAAATTTTAATCTATTCATATTTCAAAATTTTAGAGCTATGGTGTGATTTTAATAAATATGGTCTGATTGGTAGGAAAGGTGGAATTAGGAAGGACAAGGAATATGCCACTAAACATGAAAATAATAAATATATATTCATTCTGATTTTTAGTATCCATTTTTCCTATATATATTGGATAATTTATTAAAATTACCAAAATTAACCCTTAAAGATTCTAAAGCTCTAACATTTTGGACATGAAAAGGTTTTTTCGGTTTAAAATACAAAAATGGAATATAAATAATAATAATAAAATGGATTTATAAATACGAAACCGTTAGTTTATAAATAAAATTCCATTTTTGGAAAAAGTTTTAAATTTTTCTTCGAAAGGGCTAAGAAAAATCCTTCAGCTTGATTATTGTGGTATTTGAATTCCAATCGCTTAGTTTATGTTGGCTATTAAGGGGAAAATTCCATTTTAGAATTTATTCCGAATTTCTAGTTGATTTTCTGTTTTAAGTTCGTTCGTTTCGGTGGCCACAAATCTTCTTGGAGGCAGGGAAAAGGCGTTGGAAAAAATACATTCTCGACCAGACAAGTGGTGGAAGTTGATACGAGAATTTGGTTGGGAGTATAAGTTGTTTCGACGTAAATACAAATTTTAAATTTAATTTATATAATTTAAAAACGGGTCGTTGGGCCGAGGTTCAGACCGCGCCCTGCATGGGGTAAGCATTTGACCGCATAGTAGTCGACCGCCCTCTAGGGCCAGGTCGATCGCTACCCCACACGAAAGCGTGGTCGACCCGACCCGTTTCATGTTAAACGTTGTATATAGCATTATTCAGCCGACACTTCTCCCACAAACCCTCTTCCACCGAAAAACCCAAACCCTCCTCCTTCCCAAACTCCAAATCGGGCAACTCCCACTCCGTTTAGTCCCTAATTACAACCAAAATCCTCTTTGTGCAAATCTCTACCTGATTATATACCGGATTTGCAATTTCTCTTACCCGTTTCGCCGATCTCTCCATGGCACCTGGCAAACAATACCCAGGTCTCATGCCCTAGGAAACCGCTTGGCTAAACCGTGATGATGCTAAGATTAAGCAATTCCTATCCATGACCAGCTATGAGTACCAAATCGGTCGCCCTGTGAAGTTCGCTGACTTCGCCGCATTTGGTTTATAGGAGCTCTTTGTCGCCGCAGGCCTAGCACCGATCTTGCACTTCGACACTTTTGAGCGCAAGGAGTAACCGCGCTGTATCTGTTTGTTTGATGCCCCCAATGGATGCTGATATCGATAACGAGTCCTGCGTCATCAGATCTGAAGTCATGGGCATCCGAATCAAGTTCACTGATGTTGACTTGGCCCATATTTTGGGTATCTCTGCAGATGGAGCCGAGCTGGATGCTTTTGAGATGGAAGACCCTCAGATCCTTCAGCGCATCTTTATTGGAGAGCCCAGAGCTTGGACCACTTCCAGTCTGCAACTAGTCGCCTGCGTAGTTGTACGCATCTTATAGCACAACATCATCCCGAAGACGGGAACATTGAAATACATTTATCCTTCTGTTCTACATAATTTGAAATGGAATATTTGAAAGCGGAGGAAACGTTAAAATTCTTCGCCATAATTTCCTTTTTTTGGTTTAGAAGAAATTAAATAGGGAACGATTAGATTGCGTACATTTTGGATGGTAGGGTTTGGATGCAAAATTTGTTGCTTCATACTTTTATTCGTGATTGTGTGAAGGTTATGAATGAAAAAGAATTTTCAAAATTTGCATCCATATAGAATTGCCAGTATATTTAGGATGTTCTACATGATGTTTTCAAAAATATTTCAAAAAGTTTAATGGAAGCTTATAGGAGGATCCGATTAGAATCATCTTGCATGCATGTTTTTGGTTGAAATTGCATTATACACACCATGCGCATGTACACATGGTCGTAAAGTGTACGTACACAATTTGGTCGTGTAGCATAGGATTATAGGCATCAGAATTTCTGGACGAAATTCCTTTTAAGTAGGGAAGAATGTAACAACCCGGAATTTTGGCAATATAAATTAATTATTAGAATTACAAAAATAGGAATTTCTATAAATGATGGAATTTGGCCACGAGACTTTAACCGTTATGTTCGTCTCGGAATTCTTGTCAACTTTCATGTTTGGAGTTTTGCGAACGGAGTCCGTATGAAAGATTTACGGACGAAAAACGAATACGGACGGAAAATTAATAAACCAAATATTTAATCAATAATTTACCATTTATAACCCAGCCGACCTGGGCAGTTTGTTGCCCAGGTGGTTGACATGGGGGTAAACCGACAGTTGACTGCTCAGGTCGACCTACTGGGCATCAGACTGCCCAGTGACGGCTAGGTTTTGGTGAATTGTTTTATTATATTATTATAACAGATGGACGGATATAACTTAAAACTAATCCAACGGTTCTAGGCCATTTCCTCCCCTATAAATAAAGGGGTAGAGCCTCACTCTTTTTCAATTCAAATCTATGAAGGTTGCGAAGCTTTTTCATTTTTCTTCCTCTTCTAACCTAATTTCTAAATAAAATATATTCATACATATATCAAATCAAATTCATATGGAATTGGGAAGATTAATAGATGCAATGGAAGAGGATGCTCAATGATAGATTTCTTCTCTCTTTTCCCTTTTTCTTACATTTTACAAATCTAGAATTTTCCCTTTCTGGATAAACTGTAGATTTTTAGAATTTAGGGGTTGTAAGGTTAAAAAGGTTCATAATTCAGAAATTGGAAGCTATAAGGTGAGTGGGAAATTTACTAATACAGATATAATAATTCATCTATTTCGTTTGAATTTAATCTATGTTTTATGCCTATCAGGTCTGTTATTTAAATAATTGAAAATTATGATAACCCTCAGATCTGGTTATGAATATGTTTGAAATTGGTAAATGAGAAAGTTGTGACTATGTATAAACATGAATTGTAGGATTTTTATATATATTCCCACATATTCCTACAAGTTAGGTCATGAATTATGAAATATGTTGTATATGCCGCATAACAATGTGGATCTGGACATCATTCCCATTAAACATAATTTTTTTGCAGTTATTTCCAGATCTTTAGTTCAGTGCTGAAATATGAAATATATAAATTTGGAGAAAAGATGAATTAGCGTATTATATGATTGTAAGAATAAAAGAAATATTCCTTGTTTACATTTAGTATGGTTTGGTTTTTGGCTCAAGCAATGTAAATTATGCCATTTTCTCCATTTTTAAATAAAGAGGCATTATTTTAGAATCACAAGAAGTATGAAAAAAAGAATTAGAAAGGGAAAAGTGGTGCAAAAGTACATATACAAATAAATACATATTTTTTATTGAATTTGCATCGACTTTTCCAAAATTAAAATATAGTACATGTATTTCTTATGATTTGGAAATGTGTCAATTCCAAAAAATAGGCATGACTTACAGTGATTTTGGCTAATGGTCCTTGTGTGACTTGAAACCTTTTCGGCAAGATTGAATGTAAAAGGGGAATATTTGGTAAATTGATTTGACCAAATTATTGATTTAAAAATAAGTATTTCAAGATAATAAGTAATAAATAAATATTAATGACTACGTTGACTGCACGAAAATACAGAAATGAATATATACATATTATCCATCCAAATCAACGTAAAACGATGAAATGTAAATTATATGAAATGTTTGAATGTTTGGATAAGATTTAATTATGGAATTATATGTAAATATAATCCATTTTAAATTAACATATTTGTGGTGACCATTTATTGCAATAAATATAATTAATTGCGATAAACGAGACCGCAAATAAGGGGATAACCATTGTAACCAATATTGATTTGGCGAAAATAAATGTTAGAAAAATGATTAAAATTCCTAAAATCAATTAAGATAATTGTTGCGGACCCTATTTAGGAAATTTAAAAATAAAACCGCATTTAGACACGATGTTAAACTCAAATTGTGGTGTAAGCCTTCTCGGAACCGACCGGCTAATCCCGTAGCCACAAGTAGTCAGTTTAATTGAATGGTCTAATGCATAAATATAATCGTACTAAGGCACGAGGTTAAGTTCTCCTGTGGTTGTAAGTCTTCCCAGAACCGACCGGCTTATCCAACATCCACATGTAGTCAACTTAATGTGAGAGGCCTGGTAAGTATATATATATATACACATATATATATATACAACAGTCAATAAATAAATAAATAAATAAATAAATGAAAATAGAAATTTTCCATTGGGGTACAACAATAGATAACTTAGGACTGATAAATAGTTGCCTTAGGAGAATATGACCGTTAGAGTCATAAAGGGCAATAAAAGGGAAATAAAAAGAAATGGGTGTCAAAAAGGGGATTAATCGATATTGATTGCCATTTAAATACTTAGTCCAAATTAGGGAAGAAATTATATATGTATCCTAGAGAAAAGGGAATATAATCTTCCTTATTCATGTTAATAAAACTTATAATTAAAAATATAGTTGGACTTAGTAGGTTAATTATATAAGTCATTATTAACCATATAAACCCGTGATATAAGTAAATGGTGTACTTACAGTATTTCTGTGTAGGGGAATTAAACGAGAAATGTGCTAAAGGAAAATGGGGGACAAATGAATAAACTTCGCATGTAGTCGGCTTCCTGGGTCCTAAAAGGCTAAGTGACTAGGGCTAGACAGTCCACTTGGGCATAGGTTTTTCAGTATATGGCTCTAAAATGGCAAGTGTGTGTTGGCCTACCCAAACCCGGAAATTAAAAGGGTCAGATATGGCAGCCTATCCTACGGGAAGTAGTAAGTTACTAAGGAGGTTATCTAATAAGGTCAGCTAGAAGATATAACGAACGATAAAATACCTATTCTTACCTTATGCGCGATAAGGGTTTATGCGTGAATGATGGAAGCCTTAACTAGTAGGGCCTGTAGCTAGTGCCCTCTATTTTTATGTTAACATTTAACGTATTATCGAGGGTTAATAAGTGACCAATAGGTCCGCCTAGGGTCTTAAGTGATCAGGGAGAATCCACCCTATCTATCATTGATAGTGAGGCGTTAAATAATAAAGAATAGAGAATGAGGATATAGATAGAAACCCCGAAATTAGGGGACCACTCTCGATATAATTAACCAGTTAAACTCTGGTATAAAGGCTTCACAAAATGTGTGTAAATGTCCTATCTCGTAATATACTTTAGAAATACTACTTTGGGCTAAAGAGTAAAGTCGTGCATAAACATTTACTTGGTTGGGCTAGAATCACTAACCTTGTTAGGAATACAACTTGGGTTGAACCAAACGGAATATATCTGTGCTTGTATGTGTTGTATATTTCTTAGTCACTAGAATTTGTTGTTCTGAACCCCCTCCTCATTACAACCTCCAAGTTTCATAGTGAAGGTTGGGTACTCGCAGATGATTAAGTTTGGCTTTCGGTTCTTGTTCTCTCTCATGCTCTGTATTGGCAAAGTGACTTGCTTTGAGAAAGATGTTACTTGAGTTAGTACTAGTGATCCGATTTTTTTTCCGCTGTGAGTTTTATTTATCATACTCTTTTTATGCTCATTCTCATTTATTGTTGGTACCAGATATACACTCTATTCTTGGATGTATTCAAGTTTTATTTTTTCTCAATATTTGGGTGCGGAAAAGTGTAGGGTGTTACAAACTTGCACCCTACCTGAACCATCCAAGCATTCACGGCCGATCCATCTCGAAATTCTTGCAACCAGTCCATCCACAAAACTTGGTCGATCAATGCTACGCCAACCCCGATCCATCTCCAAACACCCCCGATCCAAGTTGTACGACCAATCCGTCACCCAAACTGATCTATTAATCAACTTCTAGCCTATCCATCTCCATTTCTTGAGCAACACTCCACCGGTCCAAGCCAAATCACGCCCGATCCATCCAAAGCACACCGATCCAGCTCCAAACTTAATCGATCTATCCACACTCGCTTGATTTTCACCAAATTAAGTTAAAACATTGAATAGACAAATAGATGGATCTAAACTTGCATAAGCACATGAATTAACATATGAATTACCATTATAATATTACTAAATTAGATTCTATGGTGTTTTGAATTAAAATAAATTTACCTCAATTAGATCTAGGTGAAAATGATTCGTAATGATGAAAATAAGATCAAACAAACCCATATACTCGATTGAATCCGCGGGAGAGATGTTTATCACTCAAATCCATAAAATAACTTCAGATCAATGATTCTCTTATCCGGACAGCGAAGAACATCAAAGAAAGGTGAAGAAATAGCCTTCAAATCAATCTTTTTGATGCGATCTAATTTTCTTCAATGTTGATCTTCAATCTTCTTAAGTAAATCTAAGAATTTAATGGAGTGGGGGTGTATTTGATTGAGCAAGGAGAACCTCAAGCTTAACCAAATAATAAATGAAGAAACTAAACCATTCGTTTTGCCTCTACCCCACTTATTATAGCCAACATACCCTAGCCTTAATGGGCCTCCATAATCAGCCCTCTAATGACTAATTAGTCTGTCCAGAAATTGTGTAGCACTAAAACAACGATTTCCCTCAAACTGCTGAGTCAAATCTTAAATGTGATCACACAGAATTTGTAACATCATTTCCATCCCAATGAAATAGATCCCACCGCCTGATTCAATCCCAGCTAAAAGTTATTCCCTATGCAAAACTAATAGGGGCAAAATAGTCACAATCAAATTTGATAAAAATTATGGACATGTCTCACATCCCCATAAGAAACTTATCAAAATATGAGAATGATCCAGCACTACAGAAATTAAATAAAAATATTTTACGATCCTCCGATACATAAAATGCGGGTCGTTACACCAACAAGAAGTATGACAAAAGATTGAAAAAGGGAATTTTTTTGTAAATTTATGTATAAATATAAGTATATATATATTTGTCCGTAGTTTGCATCAACTATTCCAAAATATACATAAGATATATTTCTTGTGGTTTGAAAACATGTTTATTGCAATATTCAGGCATAGTTTACAATAACTATAGTTGATAGTCTTTTTGTAACATTTAGAACCTTATGGCAAGATTGAATACAAAAAGGAATGTTTGGATTTTAGTTGAACCAAATTATTAAACTTAACGATAAATAAGAACAAAAGAAGATAACTACGTTAACCGCGCAAAAATATAAATATAAATATACATACATTATTCGTCTGAATTTTCGTAAAATGACAAAATATGCATTATATTAAATGTTTGAATGCTTGAACGATATTCATTTTATGGAATTATACATGTATATGTAATAAATATTAAATGGATATAATTGTGGTGACCATTTTAGCAATTAATATAATTGATTTCTATAAATAGGGCCACACATAAATAAATAGCCATTGTAACCGACATTAATTTGGGAAAAGTAAATTTAGTTAGGCAACTAAGCCAAACGGTTACAATATCTAAATTGTTTAGGATAAATGTTGTAAACCCCAGTTAGGAATTTTAATTATAATCGCACTAAGACACGAGGTTACGCTCAAACTGTGATAGAAGTATGCCCGGAATCGACCGACAAATCCAGCATCCACAAATGGTTAGCTTAATGTGAGGTGTTTAAACCGAAATTAGCTTAAACACTAAAGGTGCCACGAAGGAACTTCACCAATTGGTAAGGAATGAGACCACAATCGCAATAAAGTTTTAAAAACACAAAGATTTTTATAGTGGTTCGATCTTAGGTAGATCTACGTCCACTTTGGCAAGGATTTTATTATGACATCAATGATTACAAGGCATGAAATCTCTCTTTGTACATTTATCTTCTCTTATTACAAGTAAATATCGCTTAGATCTATGCACAATGATGAAGAAATGATCGGACCAGCAGAGAAATGGTGAGATCGGCGGAGGAATGGTGAGAAATCTTCGAATGCAAGGAGGATGAAGGAGGATCTTCAATCTCTAAGATGCTTGAGAACTTTTGGCGGATTCCACGGTGAATTCAATGCTAGATATTTGCCTTGAGATGGTAGATGATGTTTGAATCACTTGAAACAGGAGAAGAAGTAATTTGGTAGCCCTTCGAGGTTATGGAAATCGATCCCTAAAAGTATGGAAGCCATGACCTATTTATAGGAGAAGTTGGAGTGAAGTGGTGAGATGAAATTTTTATATGCAGTTTTTGGGTCGTTCGCGCAGTTATTTACAGAAATCCCACTGCCAGTTGTCAACAGCTGTAAACAGCTGTTGCCAGTTGTTCTACTCGACTGTGCGACGAGGAGGTGAGCAAGCGACCGAGATAGGAGCGGCTAGACCAAAGGATGATTGGAGACTAAGGACGACCGACCAGGAGGAACGTGCGACCGACCAGCCCCTCTTTGGTTGTCCAAAAGGTGGTGCCTGTTCCATGGATGTGTGACCAACCAGGTTATTAGAAGTGGTTCCCTTTACTTGTGGTAATCTGAATAGAGTACTGATCGATCAGGGTAGCGCGAGTGAGCAACCGAGATAGCATGAGCGACCGATCCCAGTATTTGGACATTGCACTTGTGTGAGTCGGCATTAAGCTTGAGCGAACGACCGTATGGTTGGACCATGTGCGAACAAACTTTTCAAAGTGTATGAATCACATTATGCCCGAGCTATATTATGTTCGACCGACCTCCTTAATGTACAAATGAGCGACTTCCTTCGATATGAGCGACCGACTTCTACTGATGTGTACGACCTTCCTTGCCGTGCTTGGCCCTTCATGCCTTGCTCGACCTTTAGTTTGCGCTCGTCCCTGGTTATGTGTGATCAACCCTTACCTCGTACCTGAGTTTTGGGTGTGTGCGACCGGTCTGGGCACATACGATTGCATGTGCGACCGAGCCTTGTATAATACAAGCGCTTATTGTTTAATCGTGAGTTTAACCCATCAATTTGTGCAAGACTTTTAAGGGATAAACATTTGCCCCTCGAATTTTGTGATTTTTATTTACAAAAATAACAAGCTTCGAAATAATGAGATATAACACAATTTGACGGACTAAACTTGGTTTCTCATGTGATAGTTGCATATGGTACGATTAGATCGGTATCATACACGTTTCACTGGTCGTGCTTTAGTGTGAACGAGTGAGCCTGCACACGAGTCGAGCAGTTCATTTAGGGTCGAGCGAGCTTGCCGGATTAGGCCAGCATATTTAACATGGCCTGAGTGCTCGAGCGGGCTTGTCAGCTGTTGTGTCACGAGCTCTTTTAGCTTTCTGTCCCTTCGTTTTCCTGCCCCTCATATCATTCTCGTGTTCTAACTATTCATTGAAGAAAACAAATTAATGGCGGCATCGTTCTAGAAAATTCCACACACCATTCTGATTCCTCTTAAACTTTAATCGTATTAGCCTCTCAAACTTTCAACTTGTCATTATGCTCGACATCTCCGTCAAAGCTCCACCATGGTCGACATCCCCATCAAAGCTTTACAACTTCAAGACTAATCGAAGCCACTCACCCTTAAATCTGAAGCAAACAGCCCGCTTGTAAGTGATTTTCTCCTTTTTAATTTTGTTTCGATTTCATTGAGCTGCTCTGGGGTTTCGAACTAAAAAATTCGGGTATAGTTTGATCTTGAATTGGGGTTGTAATGGTTGGAATTGAGGATGGATTTGATTAGATTTGGTTTTAGGGTTGTTTGTGAGTGACTGAGGATCTCGGATCATAAAAGGTCCTTTGAGTTTCTGTATTGAAAGAATGCACATGAGTCATTTGTTGAAATGCCTGAGACACGAGACCCTGAAGCTTCACACGTTTTCACTTGTTGTTGTGTACTGAATTTCTGACATCAAGCTCGACTTCTCATTTATATGTTCCGAAAGTCTAGCAATTCATGTTTGCAACTTGTACTCGAGTTTGGCACAATTTCTTTTTTCCTCATTGTTATGAGTAGCATTGGACTTTGCATATGTTGATCAGTGCTTGAATGCTTGTTTGGACAATTGATATTTTGAAATTTGAGGCTTTATACCTGTTGTTTTCCACTTAAATTATTGTTGTCTTTGGCTTTGATTCCATGCTTAGCCTGGAAGTTTTCGGTCCTACAGTCACTTATCACTCTTGCTCGACCAACGTGGTCGCTCATGTTTGACATGGCAAGGATAGTTCCTGCTCGACTCCTATATGGGGTTGGTCACGAATGAGCCTACCCTGGTCGAACGACCGCCTTGGCTCAAGCATGCACGACTGATTTGAATTGACCATGTGCAACTGGGACTTGATTGAACACACACGAACAGGATTGGATTGAGCATGAACGACTAGACCAGAGTCCTTCATGTATGACCAATGTATTAAAAAATGCGCCTGAGGCGTGCCTTGAGGCGCGCCTCAAGGCGAGGCGTTGGCTGAAACGCCTGGAGTCGTGCTTCAAAAAACGTTTTGCCTCTGAGGCTTACGCCTCAATGGTTTGAGGCATGGAAATCGCCAAAAACGCATGCCTCAGAGCCTCAACTATCTGAGGCGTGCGTTTCTCGAAAAGAGGTAAAAAAAAATTATATATCCAAATCGAAGAGGAATCGAACTTGATTCCTCTTATGGAATCGAACTCGATTCCTTAACTGGAATCGAGCTCGATTCCAGTTGAGGAATCGAGCTCGATTCCTTAACAAGAATCGATTTCGATTCCTTTACAGGAATCGAGTTCGATTCATGAGAAGGAATCGAGCTCGATTTCGAAAGAGGCTTTATTTTTTTATTTTATTGGGCTGCTGTTTTGTTTATGTTGTCTTTTTTTTTTTGGTATGTCTTTTTTTTAAGCTGCTGTGCAGTCTTGAGCTATGTTAATAATTTAATGTCCAGGCTAGTTAAAAAATCAGCAAACCTCTTTTTTTATAACTGTTGTGTCTGGACTAGTTAAAAATGGATTTTTTATGACTGTTGTGTGTCTGTGTAAACTATGAAAAATGGGTCAAAGATATACCAAATTCTACCAATTTAAATATTTTCTTTGTCCATTTTGTGATCATAAATGCACCGGAGGGATTGCTCGTTTTAAACAACATTTAGCATGTATTCAACACATTTTGTGATCATATGTGTTGCGCTTTTTTTTTGGCCTGAAAGGCTTACGCCTCAACGCGTCGAGGCTTACGCCTCGCCTTACGGACCCGAAAACGCCTCACCTACGCCTTTTGCGCTTTAAAACATTGTGTACGATCAAGCATGGTTTATGTGCGACCGACCAGATCTGGTTTGTTCATGCTCGACCTAGTATGATTAGTGTTTTCACATCTCTTGGAGGCTTTCTTGCATTAAGGCCCCTATTGTTTGTTGAATTTTCCTTGTAGTACTAATCTGTAATGACAAACATTTGCACATATTTTCGAGCTTATGATTTTACCATTGGTTGCTCACACCAATAGCTGATTAGTTTAGAAAACATATATACAGGGGTAACTTACAGCTTAGTTTGAATGGTATATTTATGCAGAATTGTCCTTATTTAACCATTTATAATCAGATTAAACATTTTCTGCACAAATATCAGCATTCTAGAATCAAACATCATCGAGACTTAGAATTAGTTTAATCAGTACATGCTGGTTGTGAACCCCAAGCCTCGTATGTTATTTTCTTTGAACTAGGAAGTGCGTACCTACGATTTATTTTTAAAACATAGTCGCTCGTGTAGAAATGTTAACTCGACATTGTTACGCCAGAATCCCAAGGAAGTAACCATGTCCGGAGAAGCTAGGAGTTTTGGACAGGCTACTGGAACCAAATCAGATACTTCTCCCAGAGCAAATGTTAGTCAGAATTTTCCTAAACCCCAGGCACATTCCAATATACCTCTTGAAAGGAATGAAACATCTCTCTCATATAGTTTGTATTTGCAATTGTATAAACAATTCGGCATTTCGGAAAAAGATGAGGGTAAATTTCCTAAAAAGGATGAATTTGCCGATATCCCCCTGCTGGGTACATTGCAGTTAACTGTGGTATGCTAATGAGCGGAGCGATTCCTCCTTTTAATCCTTATCTAGAAATGATCCTCCGACACTTGGCTATTGCCCCCTACCAACTACACCCAAATGGCTATGCCGTTTTAATGGTCCTTTACGTTCTTTTTATGAAGGTCAAATGTGAGCGCCAACATTTAAAGATATATGTTCTTTATATTCTTTCAAAAGGAGGAAGAAGGATCGTCCCTCATTTATCTTTATTAAAAGTCGGGGCTTCAAAATTATTACTAATGTAGTAGAAAGTGTTCGGGGATTTCCGAAGCAATATTTCTTTGTCCGTTGTCCTACAAACTTCTATCGTTTTTGGATGGGAGGAGGTGAATATACTTACTTTACAACACTTTATTTCTTTCCTCCTTAATCCACTATTTAAACCTTTTAGTTACATTACAAAGATTCCCTCCAAGAAGGATAATTCTTTCGATCAAGTTCTCTATAATTCTTTGATAGCCGTTAATGAGAGTGAGAGAAGTAGAAAGTTCTTGATCGCAGAAGAGTTTCTTCGTTGATGCGATATGCATCCTTCCTCAAGAACTCTCGCAGTAGATCCGGATGACAAGAAAGGTGCTGCTGGCAAATCCCCAGCCAAGGAGGCTCAAACAAAGAAGTGTCCCGCTTCCGCGGTAAGCAGTAAAACTCTGCCCAAATCTATATTGGGTTCTATCGAGGAAGGAGTACCCAAGCAACACGAGGGTAAGAGTGTTATGGCTCCATCTGGCCAGTCAAGAGGGAAGGCACTGTTCCGGATCATACGGAAGTAACTGGACAGGATGACGTGGATGAAACTTCTTCAAAAACTGTTTCAGATCCGAAGAATAAGAATAAGCAGCCTGAAGAGGTTGAAGTAACTTCTAAGGATAACCTAAGTACTGAGAATCGCGATGAGAATCCCGCTGTCCCAGTCACTCAAGAAGAGGGTTCTACCGGAACTTACGGAAGCTTAGGTGATCTGGACACCGCTAGAGATCTTAGTCAGGGTGACACTATGACCTTTGACCTTGCAATTCCAGCCAAAAAGTCTAATGCAGAAATAGCTTGGGAACTTGCCTAACTGCCTGTTTAGATGCTCCTCTTGAAATTTGTTCGTTACTAGGCGTGCATTTGAAAATATAGACACCTAAGCTTTTTATGATTTCCATCGATTTTATAATTATCTATGCAGTTTTCAACTTAAGTGTTGAAACTCTGCTTTATTCCCTTTTCTAGATATTGGAATGAAGCACTCGTTATCGGACAGCTTCTCTCGACAGGCTAATTCTATTGACCCGCAGAGTCTTTTACAGTCTCGCCTTTCTCATCACCCCAAGCATCCTTAATTATCTTTGGGTCATAGATCTCAGCACACTTCCAAGCTTTCATTGATTGTTCGGCAGGAAAAGGGGAAACTCGACCATGTAGAGGCACCGAGTGATAAGGTCAAGAACCATAAGAAGGGAGAGAAGAAGAGAGGAAGAGATGAATGAGACGAGGGAGAGATTCTGAAACATCATAAATCAACCGAGTTTCCAGATCTTGATATCCCTATTCCTCCTAAACAATCCATCGTTCCAACTTCTGCTCAGATCCAGATGATTCTTGACAAGCCTCCTTATTAAATTCTGCTTGGGAATTTGAAGCTTAGGAATTGATTTGGAGGTTATGACTTAAGAGGAATGTACTTTGATTTGGATTTGCATTCGAATGACAGGTAGGATGCTGTCGAGGAGCTGAGCATTATAAAGAGCAGTATGATTACCCAGTTCGATACTTCTAAGAGTCAACTTGAAACACAGTTAGACATGGCAATAAGCAGAGCCGACCAACAATTAGAGAGGTGGAACAAATTTGGCTACGAGTTCCAAAGGTTAAATTCCCAACACCTCAATCACATTGAAATTTTGGAGAATGACAAGGCTGGACCAGTCCACTTGATCAGATCCCAAGAGTATGAAATTGCACCTTTAAAAGGTGGAAATACTAAGGTAAATAGCTTAGAATCCAAGAATAAGAAACTTAAAAAGGAGCTTGAAGCTGCAAGAAAAGAAGTTCAAGAAGCTCAATCTGCTCAAGAACTTGTTGAATCTCAACTGGCTTTGGAAAAGCGAGCTTCGTCTTCTTATCAACAAGAAAAGGCAATTCTGATACATGGATTTGCTTTATCACTTAATACCAGACTTAGACGATAGAAACCATTTCGATGAATTATTTAAGATGATTTATGATGTTACAAAATATTAGATGTTGCTTGGAAAATTTCTATAAATTGCTTATCCTATATAGATGTTCAGGAAGATTTATAGAATTATCAAATAATTATCTTCTTCTTTTCCTTCATCTTGAATGATAAATGAGGAAATTTTAGTTTCTAGCTTTCCTCTGAATGATAAGATTAAGACATTGAGTGCATACTATTCTCAAGAAATTGCGAGGACGCAATTTTATTAAGGGAGAGAGTCTGTAACAATACAAGTTAATCATAAACAAACATTTCACTTACATTTGACAAGATTACTTCTCAAATTAAGGCTCTTAAAGCTCTGGAAGGAAATAACGCCAAGCTAACTAGTGCTCTTGATCAGGCCAGGGTCAATACTGATGATACTTTGTTTCAATTTTATATCTATAGCGTCATGAACCGCGGAAGCTTAAGCTATTTGAATGAAGACTTTCTACGAACTCTGGCTCTCGTTTGGGAACAAGTGCATATATACTCTAATGGCATAGAAGATAATGTCCTTCAGGAGAGTCTCCTAGAAGAAGAAGACCATGATGCTTTGGCTAAGGGCAGGAAGATACTGATATATGAGTGAGCTCAATCCCTTGGGGAGAAAACCCCGGATGCTACCTCCATTTATGCTCCAACCAACCCTGCCAATGCTGAGGATTCAAGTTCACAAACTCCTCTTGTGGACCCTCCTGTTATCCACACTGACGAGAATGTTACTAAAGAGCATGTTGTTCAGGAAAATACCACCAAGCATTGTACAAGGGATGGCAAAGAAAATGATGACTCCCCTTTAAATGTTAATGATTATGAGTTGAGCTCATAAACCCGAAAATCCCAAGTAAAACTAATACTTATCAAACCATACCAGATTTGGATTATCTTATTTCTTCACCCGGGTTTGCCGAATTCCATGCTCATTATTCACTTGTTCTAGGTTTGCCTTCGTCACCTCTTCTTCCTACTGGTGCCACCACAGTTCAAGCTTCTACTACCGACTCGATTTTAGTGTCACCTAGCACTGGCCCACATATTACTCCTCCACCAGGTGATACAACATTACTTACTACACCTGATCTGGAAGTGTTGACTATGATTTTAGTAATGATGATGACGAGATTTAGGATATTAAGGCTCTGTCTACTTTGAAATGCATGAGGAAGAGTACCGTGAGTAAGAAGGGAATCATTAACCTATCCTCCCTCGAGAGTCCTTGCGTAGACAATGAAGAGGAAGATGGAAGCCAAGTAGTTGATACACCTCCTCCTTCCTCCATTAAACAGTCTTTAAGGTCTAGCAGTGGGAAGGAAAAGAAGTAGTATTCATGACTTCCATGCTTTTATTTCTGTCTGTTTCCTTTTCGGTGGTACATTTAGATTGGTTGATGCGGGTGCCGGTCCCTGCTCACCACTCTATGCTTATTACTTTACGCACATTTATGTTTGATACTCTTGACTTGTGATTCTGTGATCTGGTTCTGTGTTGCTGCAATGAAACTGTGTTCCACTTATTGTACTTAAGATTTTATTTTAGCTTTGTCATACTTTCATGTTTTGCATTCCACACCTGTTCTGTTTTCACGCCTACAACCCAAATTCTTTTATATTACAAGCCATTTGCTATTGCAATGCTTGGCATTATAATGACCATGTGGTACGCTTTTGTAAACAATGATTTTTCAGTTGTAGCCACAAATCATTATTAGCCAAATTTATTTGACCAGTCTTACTGAATTCTCTAAATTTTGACTAGGGCTGTATTTGAGACTTCCTTTCCGTGAGTAACCACTTCTTGTGTTTATCACTGTATCGAAGTTCACGAGTTTTCCTTAGCCATTTTAAGGAATTCCATTTTGTTGGTCAGAGTCCTTATATATGCATGGTTTTTAATGTAAAATTGTGACGAATTTATGGTATGTTAAAGTGAGCATTATTGGATTTCATTAATGCTGTGGTAATGCCCCCATACCAAAGTTCGTCACAAACTCTAAAGGTTAGGCACGACATTTGCGATCGACTATACTTAGAACCTCCTGGTCATGTGCCATTGCCGTTAGATTTAAAATTTCCTGGCTTGTTCATGATCGAAGAGTTTCCGGTCTAGTCAATCGAGCTCATTATGCCTTTTGGTGAATAGGAAATTTTGTTCTTGTGCCTTTACTTAAGAGGTCTTATATTTTTAGTATATTCAATCATGTTTCTTGCTAACATGGCAATCCAGGCCCTTTGGAGATTAGATTTGAACATATGCCCTCGGAGAGGTTGATCGTCGCTAATCTATGAATTAGAAAAGCGCGACATTTGTAATAAATTCTGCAAGCATACAGGTGTGTAGCATACAGGTCGAACACAGGGAGGTGAATTAAATCAATTATTTATCTAATCTCTTGGGCGAGTTAGACAAAGCTTAGAGGTTGATTTTTTTCGCAAAGCAAAATAAAAACTGAAACTACGAATAAAAGATGCAATTAAATTCACTACAGATTCGAATCTAATCGGATCTGTAATAAATTCAATGATTAAAATAAAATAGAACACTGGGAATAAAATTGCAGAAAAGAAATCAACAACTGAAAATGAAAACTAGGATTACCGCTGAATCTAATCAGACGGTCAATCACTAGTAAGAAAAATAGAAGCAATAGCAAATTGTGTTCTAGCAAATCTAATTGACTAGATAACACAATTTGCCACGAAAATAAACTGCAGGAACTAAAGAGAAGAAAGCTTTATTAAAACTAAAAGAGAGTACAGAAGAATGAATAATTTTTACAATGGTTACAACACATATTTATAGATGAGAATGGGAAAACCATAATTAGGTCTATGAATAAATGGGTCTCCTCATTCCTGAATATCTCTTGCCTTCCTTGACTAACTTGATTGGAGAAAATCTGGGCATATCATGGTAAATATTTTCCATATCTTTCAATTTTCCCATGTGGCTTGATTGATAGAAGATTGCATCTAATTAATTCTTCCAAACAAGGACGCTTATCAGACTCCAAAGGCAATATAAGATAAAATCTTCACAATTGATTTTTCTTCTTGGCAACAATTCAATCAGAAATTCTTCTAATTGAAATTGAATGATTTGAATTTAATTCCATGATAAGAATATGGCTATTGCTGAAATGTTAATTGGTGCACATCATAAATACATACACATGAATATGTGTATGTATATATATAACATAACACTAATCCAAATATTCCTCAAAGCAAAAGGCCAGTGTGAACGCGCTCCGTTTCTTTGGCAAAAAGTGAGCTTGATGGGGATCGAACTCGGGTCTCTCAGTACAAATCTCTATGCATTTACCAGTGAGCTACGACGTCTTTTGTGATTGAGATGTCTTTAGTACGGGGAAATAGCTTTTTATCTGTAGTTGGCCTTTAATTTGAAACGGAGGAGGCATTTCTTGACATCCTGTAAAAACATACAGAAGGAACCAAAGTATCATTTATTTATTTACAAAAGATAAAACATAAGAGTAATAAAATAAACACTTTTCAATGTCAATCAGAGGTCTTGTTTTTCGTGCCTCCAAAGAGGTCTTTGTAAATCCATTATTCGTTGTGACTGAAAAATTCAGTCACTTATAGAATTTGGTGGACGCCTTTGAAAAGTTCTTTGGGTCCGTTACTAACCGAATTTGGAAGACCCGGCTTGTGATCGGATGCCCCCAAAGGGGTCTTTAAAGTCCATCAGTAACTGGATTTGGATGACCCAACATCAGTAACTGGATTTGGAAGATCCAACACCTGAACGGATGCCCCCGAAGAGGTCTTTAGAAGCCTAGGATTTGTCATAATCGGACCATGTATTAATGGCACTGACGATCGACTGGGTGCCCCTCAGGGAGGTCTTTGGTTTAGAAACCCAGTGTTTGTCGCAATCCGGCCATGTATTAATGGCACTGACGATCGACTGGGTGCCCTTCGGGGAGGTTTTTGGTCTAAGGTTGCATCGTTTCATGGGACGGACGCCAGTCCATTTATCGGTTTTATCACGATTTGTTAGAAATAGGGTCCAGGAACTTGCAATTAAGAAGGTGCCCCTTCAGCGAAACTTACAACTTTGTCTGTAGTCTGAACGCCACATCATTTGACAGTTCAGTTCCTGGTGTGTCCCTTCATTTGCAGTGTTGTAGTCCACACCTTCGTATTTGTTGCGAATGAAGTTTTGAGCATTGAGCAATGGGCGTTTGAGTTATCCCAATCAGGATGTGCTGTAACGGTCACCAGGCTTTACTAGGTTATGGATGCGTCGACGTTCTTTCAAGGGACCTGCAATCAAAAATCGAATTTTAGCAACTTGTAAACAAGAATTTGCAAATGTACGATTTAGGAAAGTAAATCAATTTCTTTCATCAATATGTACAAAGCTTATGGTAATGTTGCATGGTATTTACAATGCATGATGTTTACAACTTTTCAAAATGAATGAAATAAACATTAAGCAAAGTTGTGACAGAGGTGTATGCTATTCCAGGCTCTGGGAAGTCGGATCACATCCGTCGTTTTTAGTTCGAAGGTGCCATTTGAGAATTTTTGGCTTATAATATACTGTCCTTCCCAACTGGGTCCAAACACTCCATTTCCTGTCATGATTCTCTTCAGAACAAAGTCCCCAATTTTGAAGGTTCTCCGTTTGACTTTAGCATTAAAATGTCCGGCCACCCTTCTTTGTTGAGCAACAATTCTCAGTTGTTCTTCTTTTCTCTTCCCTTAAAGAAAATCAAGTGCTTTGAGTTGCAGTTTCTCATTCTCTTCCTGATTAAAATGGATTCTACGATGAGTGGGAACTTCCAGCTCCACAAGGATCATAGCCTCGGATCCTAAATGCAAGTGAGAATGGAGTGTGCCCAGTTGCGGTTTTGTGAGTTGTGTGGTATGCCCACAGTGCAAGAGGAAGTTCATTTAACTAACCATCTTTGGCTTTTTCGAGACACTTCTTAATGGTTGACTTTCAAACTTTATTGATCGTTTTGACTTGCCCGTTGGCTTACGGATGAGTAACGACTGCGAAACTATTCTTAATTTAGTATTTAGCACAGAAATCTAAGAATTCACAGCTCTCGAACTGAGTTCCGTTATAGGTGATTATTTTCTATGGTATCCAAAATCGCCAGATAATATTCTATAAGTCAAAGTTGATCACCTTTTTCGAAGTAATAGTAGCTAACGGCTCATCTTCGACCCATTTAGTGAAATAATCAACGGCTACTATTGCATAATTCATACTCGATTTAGTTGTAGGCAATGCTCCAATCAAATCTATGTCTCGGATAGCGAATGGCCATGGACTGAACATCTGAGTCAATTTTGGGAGGTTCTGTTGAAATCTTTGCAAATCTTTGGCATCTATCACATTATTTAGCATAGTTCATTGCATCTAGGTTCACATCGTGCCAGAAGTAGCCATATCGCAGAATTTTCTTGGCAAGCGTTTGACCATCCGTGTGGCCTCCGCATTCTCCCTCATGTAATTATGCCGAGATTGCTTTGGACTCCTCTTTGGTTACACATCGCAGTAGTGGCATGGAGAAACCTCGCCTGTATAATCTCCCATCCTGGATAAGGTATAATGGAGCTTTGTGCAATACTTTTCATTGCTTTTATGGTTCTTCTAGAGGTGTTCCATTAAGGATATGGTTCCCTGAGTAGGGTCATCCGGGATATAGGCTCTTCAATAGCCTCCATAATCCAGTCAACATCTGCTTCTTCGATAGCGGGAGTTGAAAGGACTTCAACAGGTATCTAACCCAGCAACTGTGCATCTGAGTAGCTTGCATACATGGCGATAGAATCTGCCTTTGAATTTTCTTCCCTAGGAATATGAGATATAGTGTAGTAGTCAAGATCGTTGAGAAGTTCCAAAGCTTTAGTAAGATATGTAGGAAGGTTTCCGAGTTTGTTTGGTTTGGAATTCCTTTCGGACTTGAAATATTACCAACTGCGAGTCATTGAGAATTTGCAAGGTTTGCAGATTCAATTCTTTTGCCAACTTTAGCCCTGTGATTAATGCTTCATATTTAGCTTCATTATTGGTTAATGGGAATTCCAACCTTAAAGCGTAGCATAAGGAGTGGCCTTCAGGAGTTTCCAGGACTATTCCCGCCCCCGAGCAGTAATAATTCGTACATCCATCAATGAATAGCTTCCAACTAGCCACCACCTCCGCTGGTTCCTCTGCTTCTTCCCCCCTATCCATGAACTCGGCGATAAAATCCGCTAAGGCCTGCAGATAAATAGCTCTTAGAGGATGATAAGTGATGTCATATTGGCGGAGCTCTATGTTCCACTTCAATAATCTCCCCGAAGTTTCTGGGCGAAAGAGAACTTGTCTTAGCGGTTGGTCGGTGAGAACCTTTATAGGATGGGCTTGGAAGTACGGTCTTAGCTTTTTTGAGGCAATTAGAAGACAATATGCCAGCTTCTCTAATTTGTAATAGTTTAATTCTACCCCAGCGAGCCTTTTACTGATATAGTTAACGGGACATTGAACCTTGGCCTCTTCCCAGACAAATGCAGCGCTTAACGCATGAGATGAGACAGCCAGATATAGGAACAGTTCCTCTACATCTCTAGGCTTTGATAACATTGGTGGCGACTCCATGTGCTTGATCAATTCTTCGAAGGTTGCTTGGCGTTCACGAGTCCACTGGAAATCCTTCCTTCCTTTCTTCAAAGCATCGAAGAGTGGGATGCACTGATCCTGAGTCTTTGAAATGAATCGGTTAAGCGCAGCTACTTTCCCATTTAGGATTTGAAGCTCTTTCTTTGTCCATGGAGCACGCATCTCCCGTAAGGATGTGAATTGAGAAGGATTTGCTTCATTGCCTATGGCGTTAACTATGAATCCAAGAAACTTTCCTGACGCAATCCGAATGAGCATTTAAGCGGATTTAGCTTCATTCCATATTTTCTGGGGATATGAAACATTTCAACCAAATTTTCAAGATGATCCTCTGCTTTCTTTAATTTTACCAGCATATCATCCACATAGACTTCCATTGTATTCGCAATCTGGGATTTAAACATGGAGTTCACAAGGCGCTGGTATGTTGCTCCCGCATTTTTCAGTCCGAATGGCATGATTTTGTAGCAATACAGGCCTCTATCTGTTATGAAGCTTGTGTTTTCCTTATCTGATTTGTGCATCATAATTTGATTGTATCTGGAGTACGCGTCCATGAAAGATAATAGTTCATGCCCTGCTATTGCATAAACAAGTTGATCAATTCTGGGCAATGGAAAACTGTCTTTAGAAAATGCCTTGTTGAGTTCTGAGTAGTCTATGTACACCCTCCATTTTCCATTGGACTTTTTAACAAAGACCGGATCGGAAACCCAATCAGGAAGGATTCTCGTATGAATTTATTCTTGAACAACCTATCCACTTCTTCTTTCAATGCTACAGATCTTTCAGGTCCCTGAATTCGTCTCTTTCATTTTGTTGGAGTTAAACTTGGATTAACATTCAATTTATGCACTATTACATTAGATGAAATTCCACACATGTCAGAATGTGTCCAAGCTAAAACATCCAAATTTGCTTTCAGAAACAAAGTTAATTACTTCTACAACTTCAGGCCCAGCTGAGACCTATTTTCAATACTCTGTCAGGATCTTCGTCATGCAATGGGATTGAGACTGTGGCTTCAACAGGCGCCGCTCTGTTTTCCCCCACACCGGCTTTTCTAGGGTCCATCTCCTTCTGAGCTCCACTATGCTCGCCAGTGCGAGGGCCCCGCCCTAGTTGCTATAAGGGGGAGTCATGAATGCGCAGTGGACCCTCCATATTCTTCTTCATCTCCTTCTTTCTAGCTTCAACCAGTTCTGCCATGTATCACTCTCTTTCTGCCTTCTTGTCACCCTTAATTACGCCGACTCCATTTTCGGTAGGGAATTTCATGGTCAAACACCATGGAGCCATTTCTATCCTGAATGTGGCAAGAGCCGGTCTCCCAAGGAAGGCATTGTAGGCCAAAAGCTCATCGACTATGACAAAATCTTTCCCCAAGGCAACGTTCTATTTTCCTTCTCCGAGCTCGATGAGAAAGTTGATGACGCCAATCAGTTAAGTGGGTTGCCCCGTGAAACCATGGATCTTATTCTGGCGAGCTCTCACGTCATCCATAAAAAGATTCATCATCTTGAATGCATTAATAAAAAGAACATTGACAGATGCCCCACTGTCAACCAAGACCCTTCTCATTATGGCTGGACCCAGACCGATGGTAACAACCATGGATCAGCCGTTGGTGTTAGCAATCCTTCTGAGTCCTTATCTATGAACACAACATCATCCCATTAAATCTTTGGCATTTTTGCAGGAAATGCATTGTTCATGACCATAATTCCTTCTTCATTAGGAAGGCTTTTCATCTCTTCAGTATATCTCACGATGTCCCCCAACATCTTCCAGCTGGGTGGGGTCCTCCTGAAATCATGTTGATGATTGGTCTCGGAATAACAACAGCTGGAGTACTCTCTCTCGGTCTAGATTGTCCTGCGGATGTCCCTTGCCCTTGAGCGGCTTAAGTATTCTACGGATTTTTGATATATTGCTGGAGTCTATTCTTTCTTATTAACTCTTCAATCAGATTCTTCATATGCCTACATTCATTCGTATTTTGGCCTATTTGGTTGTGGAACCGACAGAATCTGCCTGACTTTATTGCATCATCATTGACTTTTATTTTCCTTGGCGTTGGATATTCCTCGGTATATATCCTTAGTCGCCATGAAAATATTTTCTAAGGTGTCATTAAGAGGAGTCAACGTAGAATTATTAAAGAAGCGGAGTTTCTTGTTAGTCCGGTTATCCTTTCCCTGGTTGCCCCTTTTCTAACCACAAGGATTCTTTTGCGCGCCCTACACATTAACGCCCTTCTATTCAGGCTGTGCACTACTTTCAAGAAGTCTAAGGCATAGGTCGGATCTTCATCAACACTCATGTATTCTACAGCTTTATCGAATAGTTCCTCGAGTGTAGACGACTTCTTCTTTTTGATTCATCGCCCAAACTTGGTCTTTTTGCATATAGCTCCCTTCAAAGCCATTAGAACCAGGCGGGGTTCATGATTTCCAACTTTGGCTGCAGCCACATTGAAGCGAGTGAGGAAAGCCTTGATGGATTCTACAGGTCTTTGCTCAAGCTCGTTTAACTCCATGACATCTCATACCTTGGTGGCTTGGAGCCTGAACTGCTCTTTGAATAACTTGGCTATGTAGTAAAATCATCCACAGACTTTGGTGGCAACTTCATGAACTAGAGAGAAGCCACCCCTTCGAGCTAAGTTGGTAAGTAAAGAAACTTTAGCTCGTCTGTGGCATGTGCCCCATCCATGTGTTGGTCGTACTTGAATAGGAACACGCTGGGATCGCCGGTGCCATTATAGGCTTGTACCATTGGAGGCTTGAACTTATTTGGGTACGGAGCCATCTTGATCCTCTCTGTGAGTGGGGTCTTCGTAGGAGCGAACCCCCACTCTTTCTCATCATCTTGCTTTTTCTAACTTTTCTCCATGATCTTGCAGACCATTTCCGATATGCGCTCCTCTTCATTGTGCTGGTCCACGGGGCCGACGCCATCCTCCTTACCGGATGTCTGCCTAAGCAAAAGGTCACGGTTTGGATTACGAGGCCCTGAGCCTCCCTGTAATGACCCACATTTTTAGCGATATAATAATTAGTTTATTTAATTATTTAAAATAGTGATTTATAGGATTTAATGGTCGTCTAATTAAAAAGAGTGAATATTTAATTAAAATAATAATTAAATAATATATTTAATTCTGAAATAATCAGAATTGGCTGAAATGGTGATATGGTGTTAATTGGGCAATTCAAAATATATAATTCAGTTTGGAATTGAATTTGAATAATGAATATATTATTTAAACGAAGTTTGAACGTATAATTATATTATAATTATAATCGAGCTCGAAATGGCGTTGCAGTTCGTTATTTGGCAATTCGAACATCAAATGAATATACAGAAGCCGTTTTAAGTCGGATTTCTGTGAAACAAGAAACGTTAGGAGCTGGTGAAGTATATTTTTCTAGTGGAAGAGAAAAATCGAGATTTCGTCGTGTAGATTTTGATTAATGTCCAAATCAAATTTTAGAAAAGTCGCTATGGAATTCCTTTATAATTTATAAAGGAATTATTTATATTTTAAAAAGGAATTTCATTATAAATCGAATATCGATTTAATCGGGATTTGAAATATCGAGTTAGAAATTCATATAGGAATATTCTGGAGCAGTAGGGTATTCTAGTGTGAATATATATGATAATATAAATTTGTTTATATTTAATTTAATTATATTTATATATTTAAATGGGTTATTTAGAACTTTAAAAATAGCCACTTTTGCAAACGAAGTCGGAATTTGATGAAACTAATTTTGTTCGATCCGCAACATCAAGTTATTGTTAGATTTCAAGTTCCATGATTTTTGCAGTCACTGTGTGGCCATACGGATTTTTAGAGTGAAAAACAATCAGTATTTTGACGGTTAAAAATACGCTGTGTGAGCAAACGGAGTCGGAATTCGGCGAAACCAGTTTCGTTGGGACCGTAATGTCGAACTGTAGCTGCATGTCCATTTCCGTGATTTTTAGGTATTGTGTGTGATCACACGAATTTTTAGAAAGCAAAACAAATATTAAAATCAATATATCTTCACAAAAATATCTAAAAATATTTTCCTATAAATATCAGCACACCCTAAACCTAACTGATATTTTTCTCTCGTAAAAAAAAAACATGTCGCCACCACCAAAAAGAAACTCAATAGTAAAAATGAAAGTTTGGAAATCAAAAGAAATTCCAATAAATCCCGATAAATCTTAAGATATTAATATTCGGATTTATGATGGTTTGCTCGTCGATTCCATACTGGTTTTGCTTAACTCGAGCCATGTTTGTTCGCTGCCTGTTTTGACAGTGGCAGCCTAGGGTTTGGGTTAGCAAGTGATTTTGGGGTAAATCGAAGAAATGAGTGTTTTGGTGGGGTTTGTGAGGAGGAGGCGCACCCATCGCCGGATTTTGGTGGTCTCCGGTCACGGTTTTGCTGGTGCATGGCGGTGAGAGGCCCGAGACGCAACTGCCTAGGAGGGATCGAGTATGGCACGGATGGAACGAGAGGATGGAGAGTGTCGAGAGGAGCTTAAGGGTGGTTTCGGTTGGATGTATAAGTGGTTGTGGAGGGTGATTTGGCTTCGTGAAGAGGCCGCAATGGCCATTTGGGTTACCTGGAGCTTACGGTTGAATTTGTGGGAGGAGATGAAGTAAAGGAAGGATTACGATGGGCCTTTGAATTGGTAATGTGCCGGGGAAAATTTTAAAAAGGTTAAGGCCCATGAAAATTATAAGTATAGCTTAATTTAAATTAATATGTATTAACTTGTTAATGCAATATCTTCGTCATACGATATCAGATTGACGAACCGTAAGTTGCGTTGGGATCATATGGACGACCACTACGCAATGGAACTGACTGGGGGTGGATTGAAGCTCGTTTGAATTTATGGAGATATAAATTGTTTGATTCAAATCAAACAAACAGTTTATCGTTCTTTAACGATGAACTGCCAAAGTGAGTAAAACTCACCATCTCTGAACAGTTATATTTTTATAACGTATTGTTAGAACTGTTAATCATCTGTTGATTGTTGTGTGTTGATTTGGTTGATTGAACTGCTAGTCAGTTAGTTGAAATTATATATATATATATATATATATATATATATATATAAACAATTAAATATATATATTGATGTTGCTTATCATAACATTTCATACTGAAATGAAGTTGATGTTAATTTTATGGTTTAACATCTGTGATGCAGGGGAACAGGTTGGTGGGACCCAACTGGGTTCCTCAATATATTTTACTGTTTTCCATATATTGTGATATATGATGTGATATATAATCTGTTGTTGATTATGTGTGTTTGGATGATATTGATCATTGTCATTTGGCATTTGAAATACCCTAAGAAATAATGGGATTTAAAGAGGGAATTTTCAATGTTATATTGAAATAGAAATATTTATAAAATCGAAGGATTTTATAAAAGGAATATTGATTAGAAAATATATAGAATCGATTTAAAAAGGTTAAAGAGAATATGGTATGGTTTGTGAGAAATTGGAACTTGTTATACGTCGATTAAGTTGAGTAAATTTCGAAGTGTTGATCTGATGTTGGTTTCGGCCTTCGGGGTTAACACTGAGAAATTTATTCACTTACCAATTTATAATGAGGATCTAATGAATAGAAGTGAAGTAATAAAGGAATATTTATTTAGAAAATAAATAGAATTAAAAAGGAAAATATTTGTAACAGAATAAGATGTTATAAAAAAGGAAATCTTTATAAGTGGAGAAACGTTATTAAAAGGACCTTTTTAAAGTGAAAAACTGTTACTAAAAGTAAATCTTTAAAAATGAATAAATGTTATAAAAAGGGAAATCTTTATAAAGCAAGTGAGTTAGTCAAACATAAATTATTCAAAAGTGAGTTAGTCAAGCATAAGTGATTAAAAAGAAAGTTAATCAAATAAGTTATTCGAAAGTGAATTAGTTAAATCTAGTTATTCGAAAAGGAGTAAATCGAATATAGTTATTCGAAAGGATTCAATTAAACATAGTTATTCGAAAGGAGATAATCGAATATAATTATTCGAAAGAAGTTAATCGAACACAGAAATTTAGAAATGGAGTTAAACAAAAATTAGAAACTGACTAGAGATTAGTAAGTTGAATAGTTTTCTGAGTATCGATCTGATGTTGGTTTCGGCCTTCGGGGTTTATACTTAGAGAATTGTTCTCTTACTAGTTTACAGTTAGGGACTAATGGTTGTGGAATGGTAGTGATGCGTGAATAAGGATTGGAAATGTTTTCCAGTGTTAATAACGTATATTTTCTAAACATAGAAAATGAGGAAATATATATATATATATGTTTGATGATTGGATCGATAATTCTATTTGGAAATAAGATCATTGCGTGTACACAGACATGTTTTCATTTGATAGTTAAATCACAGACTATCAAAGTTTTGACCATTTTAACGTTGTTAATATGGAGAGACCGGTTGGATTAATATCCAAAGAACCACTCCATATTGGCATAAGCGTAGCGAATCATATATGCCAAAGATAATTGAAGACGGAGTAAAGCGCAAGGGCTGTTGTATAAATCTTAGGTAAAGATTGCCTAAGATGGATGTACTGAATAGTGCCTTCGGTTTCGTTCAGTCCCAGAACGAACGTATAAGGACGAGTGTCTGACAGAGTATTTCCATTGATCGAATAGGTTGGTCTGTATAAATATATATGGTTGCAACGGATTTATTCCCTTAGCATAACATCCAGAATATTTGTGTAAACCAATTAATGATTAACGGATTTGATAATGTGGCATTCAAAGTGATCATGTTATCAATAAATGGAAAGTAATCGTAGCCTCTGGCCTTAACAACCGGTAAATGACAAAAATCGGGCAGGCAGCATGGCTAAGTCGGTCGCTCCGAAGTAGGGTGTATAATCACCTATCTAGAGAATATTCATTTGCTTCTTAAATCTATCAATGTTGTCCCATATATATATATATATACGGGAAACGGTTGCTGATCCCAACCGTTGGTGATATACATTCGATACACTCAAGTGAAATGAGTGGTCGGTCATGTGTGGCTGAGTTGCAAGATGTTCTTGTTGAAATCTAGTGTATCGTTCCTAGAGTACACTGATCGGAAGGTGGTTCCATACCTTGTCATAGTTGGAAATCCATTACCCAATACGTGCTTGTGTTTTTGGTTGTATACTATATATGTAGAACGTGAGATGAAAGTGTTTCTTCTAGATGATTATTATATTGTGGTTGATAGACATTATTATAATATCAAAAGGTTTTTGATATAAAGATATTTTGATTCTCATAAGGGAAAAACCCGTTTCGTTATACGGCGTGGTCATATGAGATATCGTTTACTTGTTCAAACTGTTATAAACTTTTACTCATACCAGTCCCATGACTGACCTGGAGTTTATTTATTTTTGTTTTCCCAATATTCTTGGGTGTCTAAATTTGTACGGGCAGTCAAGTAGTCAGGATTTTACAGATACACTTGGAGAGCTTGGAGCAGGAGGCTTTAGGATTCTACTGCTATTATTATTTACGCTGTGTTGTAAGTGTTGTACTCTGATAAATGTTATTGTACACATATTCTGTTTGTATTTCAAAAGTTATGTTATATTTTATTCGTTCCGTTGTGAGATTCGTGTCTACTACGATGATGATGTTCTTCTTCTTCGTCTTCTTCTTCTTCTATTCTATAAGTTCTATCTTATCTATTCTCACCCTCTAACTTCTTTCATTAACCATCCGGTTATTCTCGACTCTTGATGTTCGATATGTGTTGTATATCGGATAATCAAGGTCGCTGGAAAACCGGGTTGTTCGCGTATAAGAGCTTAGTATACGCATAAGGGGTGAATGCCGATAAACATAATTCAGAATAAGGGTTGCGCGCGAATAAAAGAGGATATTTGAAATTTGATTATTGATCAATCAAATTTCAAATAAATAAAGAATATATATATATGACATGTGGGTGTTGAAACCCCTGCTGCTGCGCATCATGTTGCACACATGGCGCGTTTTTATTGGTTAATGTTAGTTTTTTTCACAACATGGCTATTTCCTATTTGTCGGATGACGTGTTAGCTTGGATGGGGTTTTAAATTAAATCTAAAGGACTAGATTAGTTTAGCATGCCTATAAATAAGGTGGTTAGGGTTACTTCATCCTCACATTTTCTTAGGCGACGCCAAAACTCTGCCTCCAAACCTATTCTTCTTCCTTTCTTCTTCAACTAGAGAAAGCTCTGCCCTTTTCTCTTCTCCTCCAAAACATATTCTAAAAACAAAATAAAGATTAAATCTAGGCTTCTTCTTCTTCTTCAAAGTTAGAGAAAAGAATTCAGATTTTGCGATAAAAGCGCCTAGATTTATGTTGCATATGAGGTTCCAAATCAAGACATGGAAGAGTAGATATGGATTATATTCAATATTATTCAGAATTGGGAAAGCAAATCAAATGTGAGTGGGTTTAAATTACAATTTTGAATTATAGTACAGATATCGTTTGGCATTCCCCAGTAATGAACATAATAAACATGTTATAATTGCAGTCTTATGTATATGATCTTTCTGTTCTTCTCCCTCCTTCCCTTTTTATTCTTATAGCCAGGCTACAATCGAGCCTAGGCCAAATGCTGAAATATGCGAACGCACGAAATTAGGAATCATTTGGGAAAGATTAATTTGGGCAATATATATGATGATTTATGACTTGGGAGAAGGGGTATAATATGCATAATAATATATGACTTGGAAAAAGGGTTTGAAAACCTATAATGAAATAGGGATAATTGCAATAAATATGAACAATTGGAAAGGTTTGGAAATACGTAATAAGAAGTAATTGGCATAGGATTGTTCATAATTGTCAACAATTGGAAAGGTTTGGGAAAGGAACTCGGTAATGGCAGCCATGCTTTGAGGAAGAAGAAGCATAAATGTTACTTTTTCCTAATATTCGTATATGACAATTATGACACCAAAATACTTGGAAATGTTTGTAGAAGTATGTCATGAGATAGTCATAATCTTGTAACTTATTATTTCCAATAAAATATCAGCAAAATCTTTCAAAATGGACGTAGGTACCTCGCGAGATCGAACCACTATAAATCTACTATGTTATTTACTGCTTTATGCCCTTATTTTTCCATGCGAAACATAATTCCCTAAGTAACGGAGAACCTTTGGGTATTATGATATTTTTTGCCATCAACAGTGAGAGTGGGTGTTTCGCTTTGCCATCTAGCTGACCTTATTTGATAATTTCCTTAGTTGCTTATTACTTCCCATAGGATAAGTAGTCATATCAAACATTTTAGATTTACAGGTTTGGGTAGGCCTCATACAAACCATTTAAGACCCATAAACTGGAAGACCTACTCGTGGGTGGACTCCTCGACCTGAGCCACTTAAGACCCAAGGAAGCGGACTATATGCGAAGATTATTGAGTTCGTACCCAATTAGCCTTTAAATCTCTTCCCTATTGGAATAAAGCAGGCTACGTTATTGAGTTATTGTCGTTTAGATTCTCTTTATGGAAATACCGTATGCACACCATTAATTATTGTCACGGGTTCGTATTGTTAATAGTGCTTCACATCATTAAACATTAACTCTAATTCTAACTTTTAATTATAAGTTCTATATTAACTTTTATAAATAAGGAAAGTTATATCCTCCTTATCCTAGGATATTTGGTTAATTATTTTTTCTTATTGGGCTTAGTAATTTAAACGAAAATTAGTACCCATTAATCCCCTTCTTATTTCATTTATTTCTGTTCATAGGTTTATTACCGTTTATAACCATAACGGTCATATTTTCCTAAGACAACAAAAAAAACTCTCATTTCCTTTTATTACCATTTATTATACTTAATTTCATTTATGAGCCTAATGACCATAATTTTCCTAAGACATCAATTAACAATGGAACATTCTTATTTTATCTTTTCGATATCATTTACTTCCATTGACTATAATTAATGTCACTTATGAAGCTAACGGTCATAATCCTAAGATATTAATTAACAATGAAAATATCCTTGTTTTATCAGTCCCGAAATATCTATTTGTTGTAACCCAACAGACATTACAAATTTATTTATTTATTCTCTGTTATATATATATATATATATATATATGTTTTGCTCCAGACCCCTCACATTAAGCTAACCACCTGCGGATGCTTGATTTGTCGATCGATTCCGAGCATATTTCTACCACAATTTGAGCATAACCTTGTGTCTTAGTGTGGTTATAATTTAAATTTCCTATTTCAGGTTTACAACAGTTATCCTAACCAATTTATATATTGTAACCGTTAGGCTTAATTTCCTAATTAAACTTACTTTTCCCAAATCAACGTCGGTTACATTGGCTATTTATTTATATGTGGCCCTATTTATAGAAATCAATTATATAATTTCTAAAATGGTCACCACAAATATATTCATTTAATATCTATTACATTTACATGTATAATTCCATAAAATGAATACCAATAATATATATTTTTTCATTTTACAAAAATTCGGACAGATAATGTATGTATATTTATATTTATATTTTTGTGCGGTTAATGTAGTTATCTTCTTTTGTTCTAATGTATCATTAAGTTTAATAATTTGGTTTTACTAATATCAAAACATTCCTTTTTGTATTCAATCTTGCCATAAGGTTCTAAATCTTACAAAAAGACTATCAAATGTAGTTTTTGTAAACTATGCCTGAATATTGCAATAAGCATATTTTCAAACCACAAGAAATATACCTTATGTATATTTTGGAATAGTTGATGCAAATTATTCACAAATATATATCTTTATATTTATACGTAATTTACACAAATTTAACCTTCTTCAATCTTTCGTCATACTTCTTGTTGGTGTAACGACCCGCATTTTATATATCAGAGGATCGTAAAATATTTTTATTTAATTCCTATATGGCTGGATCATTCTCATATTTTGATATGTTGCTTATGGAAATGTGAGACATGTCCATAATTTTATCAATTTTAATTTTGACTATTTTGCCTATATTAGTTTGTATAGGGAATAACTTTTGACTAGGATCGAATTAGGTGGTGGGATCGATTTCATTGGGAAGGAAATGATATTTCCGATTCCGCGTTATCCCATTAAAGATTTGATTCAGCAGTTTGAGAGAAATCGTTGTTTTAGTGCTACATAACTTCTGGACGGACTAATTAGTCATTAGAGGTTTGATTAGTGAGGCCCATTAAGGCTAGGGTATGTTAGCTATAGGTAAAGGGGTAGAGGAAAAATGAATAGTTTAGTTTCTTCATTTATTATTTGGTTGAGCCTGCGATTCTCCTTGCTTAATCAAATACATCTCCACTCCATTAAATTCTTGGATTTACATAAGAAGATTGAAGATCAACATTGAAGAAAACTAGATCGCATCAAAAAGATTGATTTGAAGGCTATTTCTTCACTGTTCTTTGCTGTTCTTCACTGTCCGGATTAGAGAATCATTGATTTGAAGCTATTTTATGGATCTTAGTGATAAGGATCTCTCACACGGATTCAATCGAGTATATGGGTTTGTTTGGTTTATTTTCATCATTTCGAGTCATTTTCACCTAGATCTAATCGAGGTAAATTTATTTTAATTCAAAACACCATAGGGTCTAATTTAGTAAGAATACAGTGGTAATTCATATGATAATTCGTGTGTTTATGCAAGTTTAGATCCATCTAGTTGTCTATTTATTGTCTTATCTTAATTTGATGAATTTTTGTGATTGAGTGATGATTATTGACGTGCTAATGATTGCTTAATTCATTGGATGTTTGGTTAAAATTGGTTGAGTTGTGTATTAATTGGATCAAGATGCATAAACGTGAAAATCAAGCTAGTGTCGATGATAAATTGAGTTTGGAGCTGGATCGGTGTGCTTTGGATGGATCGGGCATGATTTGGCTTGGATCGGTAAAGTGTTGCTCAATAAATGGAGATGGGTCGGCTAAAAGTTGATTGATTAGATCAGTTCAGGTGATGGATCGGTCGTACAACTTGGACCGGGGGTGTTTGGAGATGAATCGGGGTTGACGTATCATTGATCAGCCAAGTTTTGTGGATGGATTGGTTGCAAGAATCTGCAGATGGATCGGCTATGAATGCTTGGATGGTTCAGGCAGGGTGCAAGCTTGTAACACCCCACACTTTTCTGCACCTAAATTTTGACAAAAATAATAGCTTGAATACATCCAAGCATAAAGCGCATATCTGACACCTGCAATAGATGAGCATGAGCATAATCATAGTACGATAAATAAAACTCACAGTGGAAACAAAAATTGGATAACTAGTATTAACTCAAGTAACTACCTCTTTCAAAGTAAGTCACTTTGCCAATATCGGGCATGAGAGAGAACAAGAACCAAAGGCCAAACTTAATCATCTGCAAGAACCCGACCTTCTCTATGAAACCTGGAGGTTGTAATGAGGAGGGGGGTCAGAACATCAAGTTCTGATGACTAAAAAATGTACAACACAGTCTATAACACAAATATATTCCGTTTGGTTCAACCTAAGTTGTATGCCTAATAAGGTTAGTGATTCTAGCCCAACCTAGTAAATGTTTACGCACGACTTTACTCCTTAGCCCAAAGTAGTATTCCTAAAGTATTTTACCGAGATAAGACATTTACACACATTTTTGTGAAGCCTTTATACCAGAGTTTAACTGGTTAATTATATCGAGAGTGGGCCCTTTATTTTAGGTTTTTTTATCTATATCCTCATTCTCTATTCTTTATTATTTAATGCCTAACTACAAACGATAGATAGAGTGGATTTTCCCTGATCACTTAAGACCCTAGGATGACCTATTGGTCACTTATTAACCCTTACTAATATATTAAATGTTAACATAAAACTAGAGGGAACTCGCTACGGGCCATACTAGTTAAGGCTTCTGTCATTCGCGCAAAAACCCTTACCCCGCACTAGGTGAGATTAGGTATTTAATCGTTCTTTATACCTTCTAGCTGACCTTATTAGATAATCTCCTTAGTCACTTACTACTTCCCATAGGATAGGCGGTCATATATGACCCATTTAATTTCCAGGTTTGGGTAGGCCAACACACACCTACAATTTTAGACCCCTATAATGAAAACCTATGCCCAGATGGACTCTGTAAACCTAGTTACTTAGCCTTTTATGACCCAGGAAGCGGACTACACGCGAAGGTTATTTAATCGTCCCCTATTTGTCTCTAACTCCTTTCCCTTTTTGGAATAAAGTAAGCTACGTTATTAAGTCATTCCCGTTTAATTTCTTTGCACGGAAGTACTATACAGACACCATTTACTTATGTCACGGGTTTATATGGTTAATAATGTCTTATATTATTAACCTACTAAGTCCATCTATATTTTTAACTATAAGTTTTATTGACATGAATAAAGAAGATTATATTACCTTTTCTCTAACATATTTGTTTAATTTCTTCCCTAATTTGGATTTAGTATTTAAACGGCAATCAATATCCATTAATCCCCTTTTTGACACCCATTTCTTTTTATTTCCTTTTTATTTCCCTTTATGACTCTAACAGTAATATTTTCCTAAGGAAATAATTATTAGTCCCAAGTTATCTATTTTTGTACCCCAATGGAAAATTTCTATTTTCATTTGTTTATTTATTGACTGTTATATATATATATATATATGTATATATATATATACACATACCAGGCCTCTCACATTAAGTTGACTACATGTGTCTGTTGGATATGCCGGTCTGTTCAGGGCAGACTTCTAACGCAAGTGAACTTAACCTCGTCCCTTAGTACAATTACATTTATGCATTAGATCACTCATATTAAACTAACTGCCTGTGGTTGCTGGAATTGCCGGTCGGTTCTAGGCAGGCTTACACCATAAGTTGAGTTTAACCTTGTGTCTAAATGCTGTTTTATTTTTAAATTTCCTAATTGGGGTCCACAACAATTATCCTAATTTATTTTAGGAATTTTAACCATTTTCCTATCACATTTATTTTCCCCAAATCAATATTGGTTACAATCGTTATCCCCTTATTTGCGGTCTCATTTATTGCAATTAATTATATTTATTGCTACAAATGGTCACGACAAATACATTAATTCAAAATGGATTATAATTGATCCTTATCCAAACATTCAAACATTTCATACAATTTACATTTCACCGTTTTACGCTGATTTGGATGGGTAATATGTATATATTCATTTTTATGTTTCGTGCGGTCAACGTAGTTATTAATATTTATTTATTATTTATTATCTTATTTTAAAATCAATAATTTGGTCAAATCAACTTACCAAACATTCCCCTTTAACATTCAATCTTGTCGAAAAGGTTTCAAGTCACACAAGGACCGTTAGCCAAAATCACTGTAAACCATGCCTATTTTGTGGAATTTACATATTTCCAAATCACAAGAAATATATGTACTATATTTTTATTTTGGAAAGGTCAATGCAAATTACATACAAAATATGTATTTATTTTTATATGTACCTTTGCACCACTTTTCCTTTTTTAATTTTTTTGTCATACTTCTTGTGATTCTAAAATAATGCCTCTTTATTTAAAAATGAAGAAAACGACATAATTTACAATGCTTGAGCCAAAAACCCTACAGTACTGAATGTAAACAAGTAATATTTCTTTTATTCTTATAATCACATAGTACACAAATTCATCTTTTCTCCAAATTTACATATTTCAGCACTGAACTAAGGATCTGAAACATAACTACAACAAATTTATGTTTATGGGATTGATTTCCAGATCCACAGTGTTATGCTGCATATAAAACATATTTCATAATTCATGACATTACTTGTAGGAATATGTGGGAATATATATAAAAATCCTACAATTCATGTATATACAAAGTGACAACTTTCTCATTTACCAATTTCAAACATATTCATAATCAGATCTGAGGGTTATCATAATTCACAATTATTTAAATAACAGATCTGATAGGCATAAAACATAGATTGGTTTCAAACGAAATAGACAAATTATTGTGTATGTATTAATAAATTTCCCACTCACCTTATAGCTTCCAATTTCTGAATTATGTACCTTTTTAGGCTTACGATCCCCAAGTTCTTACAAATCTACAGTTTATCTAGAAAGGGGAAAATTCTGGATCTGTAGAAATGTAATAAAAAGGGAAAAGAGCGAAGAAATCTATCGTTGAGCATCCTCTTCCATTTAATCTATTAATCTTCCCAATTACATATGAATTTGATTTGATTTGTTATATGTATGAATATATTTTATTTTGAAATTAGGTCAGAAGAGGAAGAAAAATGGTAGAGCTCCGCTGCCTTCATGGATTTGAATGGAAAAAGTGTGAGGCTCTACCCCTTTATTTATAGGTTTGGAAATGGCCTAAAACCATCAGATTAGTTTTAAGTTATACCCATTTTTTTGAAAGGCAATTGAACTTTTATTCCACTATAAACATTTAAAAAAATTACAAGATTCTGCATAAAAAACAATAGCTATACAACTCACACAAGACATACAACAAAACAGCATTGCGAAAAAAACAACTGCAAATGTACAACTGAAACTTAGAAAAAAAACTCAACACTGTATGTCACCAAACATTGGATATAGATGCAATTCTTTGATGTGTATGACAGTAGACAATCTCGATGACCAAAATTCCTACAAAATTACTACATGAAACCCAACTTTCCTGATGCAACAAGTCAGAACTGTATACCAGAATCTCCAAAAAGATCTCATAAACAAAGAGCAGCTTATGCTATGATCAGTCATTGCACTTCACAACCGAAATAAAATTATAACCAAAACCTCCTGAAACATTTTTAAATTCTCTGCTCTTCACAACAAAACTAAGTCCAATCAGCATTGAATAACTAAAATTATAACTAAATAGCTCAGTTGTAACCATAATAGTGCCATAGCATAAAAAAACAGTGCTCACACCAAACAAACCAGATTCTTGCATGACAGAAGAATGACCAAAACAATATAAAAGCATAACAATGAACAATAACTAGATTGGATTACTTCTTTTATGCCTCGATGAAGATTTCTTAAGATAGTTTGATGGCAAAAAATCTTCAAGCCCATAATCCACTCCATCATCTAAATCATCTTTACTATCAGTAGCTTTTTTCCTTCTAGCCCTCCTCTTGGAATTTTTAGATGCAGTTTTAGAAGGACCAGTAGATGGTGGAGTAGAATTAGATTGAGGAGGCAAAATGATGTGTGGAAGAATGGTTAAATGAGAGTAAGGTGAAATACCAGTATTAGCCACTGTACTTGCAGTATTAAATATTGCATCAACATTTTTGGTTTCTAAAAGATTATTAACATCGTTAATACCACTATTATCATCATCACACTCTGCCCAGAATTTTCCTTGTAATCTCTCAGACTTAGAAAAGGATGCAGAAATGGAAGAAGATGCATTGGATGACGTATGTAAAAGAGACTTCAAGTTAGAACACAAAGAACTAGAGGTAGAAGAGTTGCTCACAGTGTTACTAGCAGAAGAAGGAAAACTGGAACTGAAGGTAAGAAGAGCATGACATAATAATTCCCCAAAACCTAGCCGTAACTGTGTAGTTTGACGCCCAGTAGGTCGACTTGGGCAGTCGACCGCCGGTTGGCCCCCATTTTGACCGTCGGGGCATCAAACTGCCCAGGTCGGCTGGGTTATAAATGGTAATTATTAATTAAACATTTGGTTTACTTATTTTCTGTCCGTATTCGTATTTCATCCGTAACATTTTCATACGGACTCCGTTAGTGAAACTCCAGACATGAAAGTTGACCAGAATTCCGAGATGAACGCAAGAGATAAAGTCTCATGGCCAAATTCCATCGTTTTCAGAAATTCCTATTTTTGTAATTCTACTAATTAATTTGCATTGTCAAAATTCCGGGTTGTTACATTCTTCCCTCCTTAAAAGGAATTTCATCCTTAAATTCTGACCCCTATAATCCTATGCTACACAACCAGTTTGTGTACATACACTTTGTAATCATGTGTACATGTGCATAGTGTAAATAATGCAATTCTAACCAAAAGCATGCATGCAAGATGATTCCAATCGGATCCTCCTATATGCTTGCATTAAACTTTTTGATATATTTTTGAAAATATGATGCAGAACATCTTAAATATACTGGCAATTCTATATGAATGCAAATTTTGAAAATTCTTTTTCGTCCATAACCTTATCACAATCACGAATAAAAGTGTGAAGCAACAAATTTGCTTCCAAACTGTAACATCCAAAATGTACACACTCCAATCATTCCCTATTTAATTTCTCCTAAATCAAAAAAAGGAAATTATGGCAAAGAATTTTAACATTTCCTCCGCTTTTAGATATTCCATTTCCCGACCTATAGTGGAATTTTCACCTCAGTTACCCGAAATTCCCTAAAAATTTCCAACTATAGACCATAAAGGAGGCTTAAAACAAGCTCTAAAACATAAAATGAGTTGATTAATAGCTCACGGGCATCATTGACAAGGAATGAAAACCGCTTTTCCAAGGCTAAAACAACCTTTTTCTTGTTGTCGTTAACATTTTTATCCCATCATCGGTCCTACTGCACGACTAAAACCCACACACAAAGCATCAAAACATCTTCCTTACACCATTCATGTGGCCAAAAATCATAAATTTTCCATAAAATAATTCTACTTAAAAACTTATTTTATTTATTTTGAAAATTTCCTTCCAAAACTTTTTCATTTTCCCATAAAATAAGAAAATGATAGAAAAATGTTTTTTTTTTCAAACAACATTTTCCATTGAATTTTAAAAATGAAAATTGCGGAAATTTGAACGATTCATGTCACATGTTTACGAATAAGGAAGTCAGTTACGCCAAAAATGCAAAAACTAAAATCACACTAAAAATGCGAAGACCGAAATCACACAAAAGACAAAAATAAATTTTAGTTCTGACAAGGAACGGTGGGTTATTCATTTTTATACCCGTGATGTAGAACCATTCCTTTACTAAAATTTATCTAACGCAGAATTATAAATCTTTCGAGCTGTAGGACAAATGCTAGTAAATAAACGAGATTTCATTAAATTAATCGTGCGTGAATGACAAATACATTTTTTTCCAACATAGAAATCTCATTACTAAGGTCATGCAAAATTTTCATTACTAGCAGTTACAACACACACTACATCAAAGAAAAAGAAAAATGCTGGAAAGGGAAACACACGGTACAAGATACGACATGCACAATGCATGTTCTAACAACAACAACATTTATCACTAGCAGCAATAGGTTGGTCTACCTCCGCTACTAGAACCAGATCCATTACCACGTCCGCTGCAGGAACGTAGTATAGTAGAGATGCAGCCAATCTCTCATACCTGTCGGCATTGCTCCTCTCGAACCTCACGAAGGTCGGCCTGCATGGCTCGAATGGCAGTGAGCTCAGGGCTCTCATGTCCAGGCTGCTGAGCTGGAGCAGGCAGTGCAGGTGTAGGATAATTAGGTAGCTGGATACCCATCTTCCGGAGAGTGGCGCGACTGATGGCGGTCGGCACCTTTTTCATAGGCGTCTCCCCAGAAAGTCTCACCTGAAAGTGCCAGAAGATACGGGTGAGAAGATGGCTATAGGGAAAATTTCTCTGTGGGATGACAGCGAAGGGCTCATTGAGATGGATCAGAAGCACGCACGCCTAGTTGACGGCTATGCCACTAAGGATAGCATCGTGCGGCGAAAAGAAGGATAAATCTGCTCCAAGCTTCCCGTCCTCAGGATGATGTCGTGTTGTATGGTGTACACAACGGGAGACTGGTCACTGACTGGCAGTGGTCCAAGCTTCGGGCTCTCCAACAAAGATGCGCTAAAGGATCTAATGGTCTTCCATCTCAATAGCATCCAGCTTGGCTCCATCTGTCGAGATACCCAAAATCTGGGCTATGTCAGCATCAGTGAATGCGATGCGGGTGCCCATGACCTCAGATTTGATGATGCAGGACTCATCATCGATATCAGCATACATCTGGGCATCAAACAGACGAATACAGAGCGGATACACCTCGGGGGTCGAAAGTGTCGAAGATCAGGATCAGTGCTGGGCCTCTGGCGACAAATAGCTCCTCTAAACCAAATGCGACGAAGTCGGAAAACTTCACCGGGCGACCGATTTGGTACTCATAGCTGGCCGTGGATAAGAATTGCTTAATCTTAGCATCATCACGGTCTAGCCAAGCGGCTTCCTAGGGCATGAGACCGAGGTATTGGTTGCAGGATGCCATGGAGGAGTCGGCGAAACGGGTAAGAGAAATTGCAAATCCGGTGTATAATCGGATAGAGATTTACACGAGAAGGATTTTGGTGGTAATTAGGGGCGAAACGGAGCGGGGGTTGCTCGGATTGGACCTTGGGGAGGAGGAGGGTTTTTGTTTTTCGGTGGAAGGGGGTTTGGGGGAGAAGGGTTGGTTGAACGATGTTATATACATCGTTCAACACAAAACGGGTCGGGTCGACCACGCTTTCGGGTGGGGTAGCGGTCGACCTGGCCCCTAAAGGGCGGTCGACCGCTTGCCCCATGTAGGGCGCGGTCTGAACCTCGGTCCAACGGCCCATTTTAATTTATACAAATTAAATTTTAATTTTCTATTTATGTCGAAACAAGTTCTACTCCTAACCAAATTCTCATATCGACTTCCACCACTTGTCTGGTCGAGAATGTATTTCTTCCAATGCCTTTTTCCTTGCCTCCAAGAAGATTTATGACCACCGAAACAAACAAACTTAAAACAGAAAATCAGCTAGAAATCTGAAATAAATTCTAAAACGGATTTTTTCCCTTACTAGCCAACATAAACTAAGCGATTCAAATTCAAATACCCCAATAATCAGGCTGATGGATTTTTCTTAGCCCTTTCGAAGAAAAATTTAATTTTTATTTCCAAAAATGGAATTTAATTTATAAACTAACGGTTTTGTATTTATAAATCCATTTTATTATTATTATTTATACTCCAATTTTATATTTTAAACTGGAAAAACCTTTTCATGTCCAAAATGTTAGAGCTTTAGAATCTTTAAAGGTTAATTTTGGTAATTATAATATTCAATATAAATAGGAAAAATAGATACTAAAAATAACAAGGAATATATATTTATTATTTTCATGTTTAGTGGCATATTCCTTGTCCTTCCTAATTCCACCTTTCCTACCAATTAGACTATATCTATTAAAATCACACCATAGCTCTAAAATTTTGAAATATGAATAGATTAAAAATTTAAAACCATATCTTTCACAAACTACTTTTCAAAATCGTATTTCAAAACCGCCAAATTCCATTTCTCCTTTTCAAATAGTTTAAAAATACATTTCCTCGAATACGAGGCTAAGAACTCAATTTAATATTTCAACAAAGGTAGATTCAGAATTTTAATGAAGTATCAAATGGATAAACATCGTAATTATAATTCCGAAATGGATACGACATATTAACGTGGGCTTTTTCCCCGTTTTGGATCGAGTAATGGTCTTAACTGGAACTACCAACGAAACCATACCAGGAATTCATTACTATCTCGGTTGTAGCTAGGTTTATATATATATATATATATATATATATATATATATATATATATATATATATATATTTCCAGTTTTCAAATTTCGAATCAACGAAATCCACCTTATGTCGTCTCATGCTCTTCACGATGAGATTGCCAAAATACTGTGGAGTAAGACAGAATTGGTTAGAAACTCGAACTCAACCTATTTCAACCCTTAGTCGCTCAAAGATCATTATATATAATTAGGTCCATGACTAATTTCTATAGTCGAAATAAATTGTAGCCGAGTAAGAAAGACGAAGAAAAACAGAAAAGAAAATCGAATTTTGTTCTCTCACTATTCCTAATTTAACTGGTTCCTGTGATCATTTAACCTAAGCTCTGATACCAAATACAACACCCCACACTTTTCTGCACCCAAATTTAGACAAAAATTGAAACTTGAATACATCCAAGCATAGAGCGTATATCTGGTATTTGCAATAAATGAGCATGAGCATAATCAGATTACGATAAATAAAACTCACAAGGAAAAAAGGATAACTAGTACTAACTCAAGTAACTACCTCTTTCAAAGTAAGTCACTTTGCCAATACCGAGCATGAGAGGGAACAAGAACCGAAAGCCAAACTTAATCATCTGCGAGAACTCGACCTTCTCTATGAAACCTGGAGGTTGTAATGAGGAGGGGGTCAAAACAACAAGTTCTGGTGACTAAGAAATGTACAACACAGTCTGTAACACAGATATATTCCGTTTGGTTCAACCCAAGCTGTATGCCAAACTAGGTTAGTGATTCTAGTCCAACCTAGTAAATGTTCACGAACAACTTTACTCTTTAGCCCAAAGTAATATTCCCAAATTATATTATAGAAATAGTACATTTACACACATTTTTGTGAAGCCTTTATACTAGTGTTTAAATGCTTAATTATATCGAGAGTGGGCCACTAATTTTAAGGTTTCTATCTATATCCTCATTTTGTATTCTTTATTATTTGAGGCCTCATTAACAATGATAGATAAGGTGGATTCTCCCTGATCACTTGAAACCCTAGGCAGACCTATTGGTCACTTATTAACCCTCGATAATATATTAAATGTTAACATAAAACTAGATGGCACTAGCTACGGGCCCTACTAATTAAGGCTTCCGTCATTAAAGCATAAACCCTTACTCCGCATAAGGTGAGAGTAGGTATTTTATCGTTTATTATACCTTCTAGCTGGCCTTATTAGAAAGCCTCCTCAGTCACTTACTACTTCCCGTAGGATGGGTGGCCATACCTGAACCTTTTAATTTCTAGGTTTGGGTAGGCTAACATACACCTGCCATTTAAGACACCTATACTGAAATTATTCCTAGGTGGACTCTCTAACCCTAGTCACTTAGCCTTTTAGGACCCAAGAAGCGGACTACACGCGAAGGTTATTCGTTCTTCACCCATTTTCCTTTGCAACCTTTCCCTTTTTGGGATAAAGTAGGCTGCGTTATTAAGTTATTCCCATTTAATTCCTTTACACAAAAATACTATATGTACACCATTTATTTGTATCACGGGTTAATATGGTTAATAATGTCTTATATTATTAACGTACTAAGTCCAACTATATTTTTAATTATAAGTTTTATTGACATGAATAAGGAAGATTATATTCCTTTTTCTCTAGATTATTTATTTAATTTCTTCCCTAATTTAGACTTACTATTTAAAAGACAATCAGTATCCATTAATCTCCCTTTTGACACCCATTTCCTTTTGTTTTCTTTTTATTGCCCTTTATGACTCTAACGGTCATATTTTCCTAAGGCAACTTTTCATCAGTCTCAAGTTATCTATTGTTGTACCCCAACAGAAAATTTCTATTTTCATTTATTTATTTATTGACTGTTATATATACATATATATACATACATACCTGGCCTCTCCCATTAAGTTGACTACCTGTGGATGCTGGATATGTCGGTCGGTTCCGGGAAAACTTCTACCACAAGTGAACTTAACCTCGTGTCTTAGTACAATTATGTTTATGCATTAGACCACTCACATTAAACTTACTATCTGTGGTTGCTGGATTTGTTGGTCGGTTTTGGCCGGCTTACACCACAAGTTGAGTTTAACCTCGTGTCTAAATGCTGTTTTATTTTTAAATTTCCTAATTTGGGTCCACAACAATTATCCTAATTGATTTTATGGATTTTAACCATTTTCCTATCACATTTATTTTCCCCAAATCAATATTGGTTACAATCGTTATCCCCTTATTTGCGGTCTCATTTATGGCAATTAATTATATTTATTGCTACAAATGGTCACCACAAATATATTAATTCAAAATGGATTATATTTACATATAATTCCATAATTTATCCCTATCCAAACATTCAAACATTTCATATAATTTACATTTCACCGTTTTACGCTGATTTGGACGGATAATATGTATATATTCATTTTTATGTTTTCGTGCAGTCAACGTAGTTATTAATATTTATTTATTATTTATTATCATGAAATACTTATTTCTAATCAATAACTTGGTCAAATAATTTTACCAAACATTCCCCTTTTACATTCAATCTTGTTGAAAAGGTTTCAAGTCACATAAGGACCATTAGCCAAAATCAATGTAAATCATGCCTATTTTGTGGAATTGACACATTTCCAAATCACAAGAAATATATGTACTACATTTTTATTTTGGAAAAGTCAAAGCAAATTACATAAAAAATATGTATTTATTTTTATATGTACCATTGCATCACTTTTCCCTTTTAAATTCTTTTTGTCATACTTCTTATGATTATAGAATAATGCCTCTTTATTTAAAAATGAAGAAAACGACATAATTTACATTACTTTAGCCAAAAACCCAACTATACTGAATGTAAACAAGAAATATTTCTTTTATTCTTACAATCACATAATACAAAAATTCATCTTTTCTCAAAATTTACATATTTCATATTTCAGCGCTTAACTAAAGATCTAGAATATAACAACAACAATTTATGTTTAATGGGACTGATCTCCAGATCCATAGTGTTATGCGGCATGTACAAAAAAATTCATAATTCATGACATAACTTGTAGGAATATGTAGGAATATATATAAAAATCCTACAATTCATGTTTATACATTGTCATAACTTTCTCATTTACCAATTACAAACATATTCATAATCAGATTTGAGGGTTATCACAATTTTACAATTATTTAAATAACAGGTCAGATAGGCCTAAAACATAGATTAGATTCAAACGAAATAGATAATTATTATATTTGTATTAGTAAATTTACCACTCACCTTATATCTTCCAATTTCTGAATTATGAAACTTTTTAGGCTTACATTCCCTAAATTCTTACAAATCTACAGTTTATCCAGAAAGGGGAAAACTCTAGATCTACAGAAATGTAATAAAAAGGGAAAAGAGCGAAGAAATTTATCTTTGAGCACCCACTTCCATTGAATCTATTAATCTTCCCAATTCCATATGAATTTGATTTGATTTGGTATATGTATGAATATATTTTATTTAGAAATTAGGTTATAAGAGGAAGAAAAATGGCAGAGCTCCGCTTCCTTCATAGATTTGAGTGGAAAAAGAGTGAGGCTCTACCCTTTATTTATGGGGGTGGAAATGGCCAGGAACCGTCAGATTAGTTTTAAGTTATATCCGTCCATCCGTTACAATAATATAATAAAACAATTCACCAAAACCTAGCCGTCACTGGGCAGTTCGACGCCTAGTAGGTCGACTTGGGCGGTCGATCGCCGGTCGACCCCCCATGTCGACTGCATGGGCATCAAACTACCTAGGTCGACTCAATTATAAATGGTAAATTATTAATTAAATATTTGATTTATATTTTTTCCGTCTATATTCGTATTTCGTCCGTAACTTTTTAATACGGACTCCGTTCGCGAAACTTCGTACATGAAAGTTGACCAGAATTTCGAGACAAATGCAACGATTAAAGTCTCATGGCCAAATTCCATCATTGGCAAAAATTCTTCTTTTTTTAATTCTAATAATTAATTTATATTGTCAAAATTACGAGTTATTACAAAGCTGATGGGTCAGTAGCGTCTGTATCGTCGCAACAGGGATGGATCGTCAAAGAGAAAAAAGAATGAAGCACGCACCTTGGAATTTGATGGATTGTCTTGTGTTTTGCCGATGGATGGTAAACCGATCCATGACGGATCGCGCAACACATGATGGGTAATGGTAGCATTCAAAAATGCTATTTAAAGGAAGGAAACGCTATGGTAAGTAAGCGTGGACCGGTGAATAGTCCATATGAGAGGCAATGAATGATCCACCGAATATCGACCAAGCGATGTTTACTTTTGGTTCGATATTCCACGTAGCTTCAAGGTTAATTCAGGTGGAATGTTCGAAGAATTGTGGAGTGTTCGCTGATCGATGAAATACAATGAATGTGAAGTCTACTCAAGATGATTTGCACTCCTGGATAATGACTGCTCAAGATGGTTTGAGCATATTGATAGTCGCCCATGATGACGACTAGAGTTATTGGAGTCTGAGGGATCATCTTTGTCGGAGGTTCTAGCGGACTCAAAGCAGGGGCATAATAGGGACACCTAAAAGGCTAGATGATTAGTCGAGTACCCTAAGTAGCGATGAAAGGCCTAGATACGTTGCGATGAAAGGAGAACGGAGTTTTACTAAAACCGGGGTTACCATTAGCCCTTGACGGATGGCATGTCGGGGCCAGTCATATGATTAACAATAGTTTCAAGACAAGATATACGGTGATAGCCAGAGTCATGGATGATGATTGTTTTGCTTGCATCGTCTTGTGTAGATCATTCGACTTCGAAGGAGACATCTCTTGAGTGCTTGTCTGATGTTGGTTTAGGTCTTCGGGGCTTGTGCTTGGGGGTATTGATTTATATTAGGATGGTCTACGCCGGATCACTATTTGTTACGTCTTCTACTGTTGTTTCTTTTCTGGTTGTTTTTAAAGGCTATCACTGTCAGATGTGGAGGAGATAAGTTTGGGTTTCTTCTCTGTTGATGTGGTGGTAGATTTGATGATTGATCTTGATATTTCTCATATACTTTATTGATGATGTTAGGTAGCAATTTTATCGCTCATTAAGACTATTGTCTGACACAAGGTTTTATGTTACATCTTATTACCTTGGGTTCTTCATCCATGTTTTGGATGGGCAGACTGAGTAGTAGGTAACAGGTAGTAGATCCTGATGAGGACAATGCTGAAGAGCGACGATAAGCACGAGGCTGACACATTATTTCCTACTATCTACTATTAGATGTTTTCCGCTGTTATGGTTGATATGATACTTTGAGAGACTTTGTAGTGAGGCTGATTGTACAAAAAAGGTTGACATATGGATATTTCATGATATAAGATTATGCTTAATTATGCTTCACTATTATCAACCTATTGTATATGTTCTATTATACTTTATCCCTGCGCTGTGAGGTATAAGACTTGTTCGCATGTGTTTTTTTCTACTCTGATGATCGTCCCGTATCGGCCCGGCATGTCATATAGCGAATCTTCTCCTTAGTTTGTGTGGGAGGTACGTGGCGGTCGTCACATTTGGTATCAGAGCTTTGGCTAAGCGATTTTATCAAAAGTTCATGGACGTAAGGGCGTATGAGAGATGATTTTGTACTTTGCTAATGGATGATTATTGTTGACATCAAAAGTTGGTCTAGTAATGGCCAACCTCCAACGTATGTTAAGCATACACGAAAAACAATCATAGAGATGCAAGAAAAAGTAAATGAACAAGGGAGACACAAGATTTTTATAGTCGTTCAGCCTATATCGGTGCCTACGTCCACATATAATCTTGATTTATAATGCCGATTACAAGTTACAGTGGTTTCTCTTAGTGAAAAAAGTAGAGATTACACAAAATCCTTGTGTTGTTTGAAGTGCGTGGTTGGATGTTTCCAGTATAACGAGCATAAGTTTCTATGAAGAGCATTTTTCTCATGCCTTTCCATTTTCAGCAATGGTGTATTTATAGGTGAAGAAGGTGGGCTGGGTCATATGCCATGCGGCTTGCAACTTTTTCGGAGTTTAGACACATGGAGCTCGATAAAGTGAAGTAGGTGCGGTGGGGGGACCCGGTCTACTACCGATGAGTAGTTCTCGGAAATCGTTGTTGTCGTGGAGCTTGATATCTGGCGTATAAAAAGGAGATCTGGTCAAAAGCTAATCTGATTCAACAACTACGAGAGTAGGACTTCGTCCGGTAGCATATTTTTCTCCAGATATGTAACAACCCTCTCATTAGATGATAATAGATTTAAAATTTTATTTAAATATATCGTCGTGTCCGAGGTGTCACTCAAAATGTCGTTTTTCACAGACGATAAAATTAGGATTCGGGACCACTTCCATTGTGTTCGGATCATCGTTTACGACCTTTTTGACTATAAGCATCGATACCTTTTGAGTTAGTGAAATTTGGTCGGTTCTCATTAGAACGTATGGCCAAAATATTACTTTTCACATACGAATGAATTTGGACTCGAAACCACTTCCACCGAGTTCAAAACGTTGTTTAGGTGTTCAAAAACTGTAAGGTTTGATATGTTCCGAGTTTCAGAATTTTGGCACCTTGGCTAGGGCTTGGTTAGCTAAACCTAGCCCACTTCATATAACCAAATCAGCCACTCTTCCTCTCATTCATTCCAAACACTTAAAGAAAATAGAAAATGGGGAAGGGAATGGGAAATAGAAATTCCCTAAGCTAGGGCTTCCAATCTAGAGCTTAATTCAAGTACAAATCCAATTCTAAAACATTGGTAAGCTCTCTCTACTCATTCTCTACCTTTCTCTCCTCTCAATTTGGGATTTTTATGATGTTCTAACATCCATGAGTCTTCATATGTGTTCGTGAGGTGATTTGAGAGGAGTGGTTGAAGAAAGAAAGCTTCTTTGCTTGGATTTGTGCTTGTTCTTCCTTGTTGGAGCTTGCTCTTGTCATTCATGAGCCAAAGGTGAGTTCTTTTTGAACTCACATCTATGCCACAAGCCTATGTGCTTGTATAAGTGTAATTTAGTGTTCATTTGAGTTTGCATATGCTAGTAAATTGGTTTTGTTAGTGTAACTTAGCCGATTCCATGTTTTATGTTTCACTAAGTTGACAACTTGTGATAAGGATCGTTCATACGATCCAATGTATATGATATGAGTTGATTTAAGTGATGTTGTGAAGCTCTGTTTTTCCTCAACGCGTCCTAAGTCTTCACAAGTCGCTTGAATCACTTTGATATGCTTTTGTTTGTTCGTTTGAAATAGAGATTATGACATGTGTTGTTCACACGATCAATACACATGATTGGAATCGATTAAGTGGTGTCGTGAAGTACCATTGTCGTAACAGGCAAGTTCTAAGACTTCACAATCCGCTTATATCATGTTTATTCGTTTTGGCTTGGAATTTTGTTCGTTTTAATTTCTATAATCCAAACCAATGCATTCGAGCTTTGCGAGTTGATACAGTGGATCGGAGAGGCCTCATTGACGTCCCGAAGAAGTCACGTGGCTCGACGATCGGCGTCGAACGCTCGGGGGGGGGGGGGAGGGCTGAATCCCCCTGGTTTTGGCCTGGGCAAAGGCCCAGGCTAAGACCGGTCTACCGGTCAATATATGTTAGTCGACCGGTTTTCTTGCTGTGTGAAAATGGTTGACCACCCTTATATGACCGGTCGACCGGTCTTGTTTTGCCTGGGCTATTTTGCCCAGGCCCAACCCTGCTTCTATTGTGCGCCTCCGTCCACGATCGCTTTGGCTTCCAGACTCCTCCTTGGCACTTTCGTGCATGTCAATGGTCTTCGAATTCACCAGAGATCATCGTAAAGCTGTGCGCTCCTTTTGGTATATCAAATTTATTCGATACTCTTGTTAAGATGATTCACGCCATTAAAACGTGGATTATCGACTCGATATCCTTCGAGTCTATTCCGATATAGTTTAAAACCTTCGGGTGCTAGTTTGAGATTTTGATTCGTTCGTTCATCAAGATTACAACCGTTATCCCTTTGATTTCATGTATGTTGTTGTGATGTGAGTTTATGATTTATGATTTGAAATCATGTCATTGTGACGTTAACCCCTTGATCGATTTGCCTCGGCAACCGTACTATTGTTTATTGTCACTTCGAAATTATATAAAGAGGTTTTATGTTATTTAGTAGATATCAAATTCTTGTACTAAAATGGTTTCCAATCCTACTTCTTTATACGAATCTAATTTACGAAATCGTTTTATGAACCTTCCTCAAATCTACTAGTATATATTTTATAAACCTTTTTCTCATTCGTATGAGAAATCTAATTGAACGTCTTAGTGAAATCAAGGACTATGAACCCTTGCTTTTGCTTCGATGGTTAATTCTTGGACTCGTCCAATCGTATACCGTGGCAATGCTTCTACTATGATTCACTCTGTTTTGGAATAGGAACCAACTACGAGTGTGTAAATATTCGAGACTAGCATGTGGTTATGGGACATGTTGCTATTTTCTTATATTAACAAGCTCGGAGTAATTTCTATTCACCGGATCCATGATATCCGCCTCTATGACATATTTCTTTGGTTCGCAATCGCCCGAGTGGGAATATACGATTTGTGACCTTCATCTATGGGACTTCGGTCCAACCTTCTATGATTTCCTTTGATTTATGTTTTCCTCTACCGGGGTCATGACCCGGCCCTTCGGGGGAGCTTCGGCTCAAACTCATGGGTGTAGGACCTAGAGATCGTATCTCATCTGGGAGGTATCCACTTTTTATGATTCTTGTTATGATGTTTCCTGGGAGGTATCCACTCTTTATGATTCTTGTTATGATGTTTCCTGGGATGTATCCACTTTTTATGATTCTTGTTATGATGTTTCCTGGGATGTATCCACTTTTTATGATTCTTGTTATGATGTTTCCTGGGAGGTATCCACTCTTTATGATTCTTGTTATGATGTTTCCTGGGAGGTATCCACTCTTTATGATTCTTGTTATGATGATTCCTGGGAGGTATCCACTTTTATGATGTTTTCTGGTTTTCTAGTGATTTCTGGATTCTTGTTATTGTTGTATGCTCAATGACATGAGATTCATCTCCACTGTCATTTCCTGTTATATGCTATTATTGGAATGTTGTATTCTACATTAGCTAGGATATTACTTAGAGATAGTTGTGTTGACATGCCATGTTTCATATTTAGTTATAATTAGATGTTATTAGTAGAATCATGTCATCCTGCGTTATATCTCTTATTATCTCAGTTTATTTGATAAGTACAGCTAGACTGGCTCGTTTATTATTTATTCCTCTAAATAATACTCGGGTCAGACCGAGTCATTTTAGGTACTCCTCTGGGACTCATCGCATGATTGATCTTCCGCTTTCAGCTTGCTACTCTGCCTCCGCAGTTTTATGTACTTTTGTACCTATGACATTATCCATCGTAGTGTACATATTCTTTTATGTGGATCTTGGTACAGGTATTAGTGGATCTTTGTTGATCACTAGCTTGTTGTACACATTCTTGGTTTATTCATATCTATTCTGCCTTTGTGATATGATTATTTTGTGTCTGGGTTTGAGATATACCATATTTATATTGTTGTTGTTGTCTATTTTGTACTGCTTTCCGGATTGCATATAGCCGTGGTGTAGTTGCCCTATGTGCCGAATGGTCATGTCGAAATTTTAAATTAGAATTCGATATGCATTCCTCACATGGAGAAATCATACAATCGGTCGCCCTTCACAAACCTCATTCTCCGTTATGGTCTACGACATTTCTCTGAAATGAACTGGACGATAGTGGGTGTTGAGGCGGGGCATTATAGTTGGTATCAGAGCCAACTTTTCGGAACAGTTTAAGATAACATAACGATGGTATTGTCTTAAGCCTCTCTCGGGAATCATGCTTTAGGGTTTTAGTTAGAGTCTTACGACTCGTCATAGTTATCTCCCTATATGATTCCATTTTTGATTAAATTCGCCTCGTTTGAATTCAACTTGAGACTAACTTTGTCCTCCTTCTTTTTCCTTAAAGAAGCGAAATAGTTGGTCGTAGCCGTGCGAGTGCCGGTTCACTCAGTGTAACTCCTATGGGAGGAGTGATTATGTCTCAAGTGTCATTTTTTTAGTATTTTATAATAGTTATCGACTCGTTCTCTTTCGGGATGATTTCTATAGTCCATCTAGGGCCCGTGTGCTCTAGTGGTGCTTGTGTTTCATTCTTTGACTCGAGGTGCTAATCGATGTCTGTTTTTGTATGAATTACGTTATTATAACGTAAAGGTCAAGTTGTCGATCGCTTCGGTGATCGTAGTTTGAAATTGTCGTGACTACTTCAATCATATGAGAAATTTAATCAAACGCCTTAGTAAACATGAGGACTATGGACCCTTGTGTTTGCTTTGACGGATAATTATTGGACTTGTGAAATTGAAAACTATTGTGTATCACACTTATCTTTTTGATCATTTATGATCCTAGAAGTTGATTGATCATTGGATACCTTGCCCATGCATCGTTACGCACGTGGTAAGCATCTTTGATCCTAATATTTCTTGCTTTCTAGTTAAGATTGTTTCGTACGTCATCACATACCTAACATGGTCTATTGACCACTTGTCGATCGGTGTGGAGATACCATGTCGTTGTGACTAAATCTACTCCCTTGCCGTCAACTATGTGGTTCTAGTTCGGTGTGAGATCACCTAGCCTACGGACTGAAACAACTCATTTGTTACCTCGTTGTGCCGGTATGAGTCACCAAGAATTTGTGCTAAATTAACTCAATAAATGCGCAACGATACATTTGTGTTACCTCGTTGTGTTCGGAACTCAAGATTAAGAATGAGGGAAAGCATCCCGCTTCTTGTGATCCCTCTTCTTGAGTCAAGGTACGTATCATTAATTCCTTAATGTCATTTACCTTGTTCAGAGATTATTTTATATATGTTCTTTTAATATACGTCGACCGTGTTCTTCGTTATCAAAAGATATCAATTGTGTTTTATTCGTAAGTTGATAAAGGAATTTTTTTCCTTTATGCTATCCCGAATGATTTATTAAATTTTTATATTTTCGCGAGATCTGCATGAACGTTAGAAATTGTGAGGACTTTCATGTGTTAACTTGTCCATCGGGTGCGTTAAGGATCTCAAACGAAACGTGGGACGCCATGTTGTAGTTCGAAATTCCTAAACACCATTGTGTGACAATCTGACATTTGAAATGACCCCAAAAATTAAATTAACTATTAACAAGTTAATCAAAATAACGATATTTTCGATTTTTTTGATTTTTCGTAATCGTTTGTTATCTTTTTAGATAATTTATTTCTAGATTTCCTTGAAGCAATTCCAAGAATTTGAGTGGTTCAATATTTTTAATTAGAAATTATCTTGAATCTTTTCTTTGAGTAAATTAAATAACTCCAGAGTCAACCCAAAAAGTTATTTATATCTCTCGTTTCTGGATTTCAGATCTTTGATTTTCGAGAATTCTTAGCAATTGAGAATCTCGACTAATTCAGAATCCTTGTATCAATTTGCTAAAGAGAATTTGTATTCTTGTGATTCCATGGGTCTCCTTATTTTCTCTAGTGAACGATCACTCGAGAGAATAGGAATCCCGTGGGGAGGGAAATTTGAGTTTTTGCGATCCCCGGCAAACTCAATAATTCCTTTCTTCGAATCTATGATCTAGTTGATCATCCGGAAGTGCTATAGTCAATTCACTTATGGATTTAGCCTTGCGTTGTCCTTAGAAATGAATATCGAAAGGATGAGCTCTTTTAGTATTCATCCGTCGTTTGTTTGAATCATTTGGGTCGACAATTGTCTCCGCACGTTTGTTAACACTTATGAATCAAAATTTTTGGGGATTATAACCTCAATGGTTTAATCTCATCTTGTTATAGAAATTGTCTACTGCCTCTTTGATTGATTGTTGATGTTTCTGCGATTTGAGATTTTTGGCGAAAAATTATCATAAATCATGTTATTCCGAAGTGATGAGTTATGCACTACTTATCCATCATCTTCTCGATGTTTCTGGTTTTCTAAAATCGATACTCAAGTTTTTGAATATTGGGAATTTCGTATAATTCCTAATGATTCGTCCTTATGGTTACTAAATGATATTTAGTACCTGGTTAGAAATCGATTTCCCAAAGTAGTTCGTTGATATTAGAATTGATTATTCCTTCAAGAATTGCCCTCTTTTTAGCTAAATTCATTGGAATCTCTATGTTGTGCTTTTGTGGGCGTTAGCCACCTTGTCGCAAGACTAAAGTGCTGAAGATCGGTGTTCCCTACGTCGTCGTGATTGAGTTTTGGGAATGGAGTAGTCAACCCCCATAATTTCCCATCTCATACCCTAAGATAAATATCTACTATTGATATCTAGCGTCTGTAAGACACAGTCCCGTTGCTCTTTGAAATTCCAAATTAGATTCGCTTGGTTTTTGTGCATTCTATTGATTCTCATTCCCTTGAGAATCATACGAAGAAAGGCGAGTCTATTTGAATTCATAGCGCTTATGAATTTATCTGGAATTACTTTACCCGTTTGGGATGACTACCTTCGTGGGTAATGAAGTTCGAGATTTAACTCTAGCTTTTATGATCTTGCGAGACGAAATTGGGATCTCACCTAGCCGCTGGTGTGATCTTTTCATTTCGTGTCGATCCTCGTGGTACCACTCCGTTGTATTGTATTTGGTTGTTACTTATTACTTCATTCTTAAGGAATTGCGGGGACACAATTCTTTTAAGGGGAAAGTCTGTAACAACCCGCTCATTCGATGATAATAGATTTAAATATTTTATTTAAATATATCGTCGTGTCCGAGGTGTCACTCAAAATGTCGTTTTTCACAAATGATAAAATTAGGATTCGGGACCACTTCCATTGTGTCTGGATCATCGTTTACGACCTTTTTGACTATAAGCATCGATACCTTTTGAGTTAGTGAAATTTGGTCGGTTCTCATTAGAACGTATGGCCAAAATATCAATTTTCACATACGAATGAATTTGGACTCGAAACCACTTCCATCGAGTTCAAAACATTGTTTAGGTGTTCGAAAACTATAAGGTTCGATATGTTCCGAGTTTCAGAAATTTGACACCTTGGCTTTGGCTTGGTTAGCTAAACCTAGCTCACTTCATATAACCAAATCAGCCCCTCTTCCACTCATTCATTCCAAACACTTAAAGAAAATAGAAAATGGGGAAGGGAATGGGAAATAGAAATTCCCCAAGCTACGGCTTCTAATCTAGAGCTCAATTCAAGTGCAAATCCAATTTTAAAACATGGGTAAGCTCTCTCTACTCGTTCTCTACCTTTCTCTCCTCTCAATTTGGGATTTTTATGATGTTCTAACATCCATGAGTCTTCATATGTGTTCATGAGGTGACTTAGAGGAGTGGTTGAAGAAAGAAAGCTTCTTTGCTTGGATTTGTGCTTGTTCTTCCTTGTCGGAGCTTGCTCTTGTCATTCACGAGCCAAAGGTGAGTTCTTTTTAAACTCACATCTATGCCACAAGCCTACATGCTTTTACAAGTGTAATTTAGTGTTCATTTGAGTTTGTATATGCTAGTAAATTGGTTTTGTTAGTGTAAATTAGCCAATTCTATGTTTTATGTTTCATTGAGTTGACAACTTGTGATAAGGATCGTTCATACGATCCAATGTATATGATATGAGTTGATTTAAGTTATGTTGTGAAGCTCCGTTGTTCCTCGACGCGTCCTAAGTCTTCACAAGTCGCTTGAATCGCTTTGATATGTTTTTGTTTGTTCGTTTGAAATAGAGATTATGACATGTGTTGTTCACACGATCAATACACATGATTGGAATCGATTAAGTGGTGTCGTGAAGTACCATTGTCGTAACCAGCAAGTTCCAAAACTTCACAATCCGCTTATATCGTGTTTATTCATTTTGGTTTGAAATTTTGTTCGTTTTAGAATCTGTAATCCAAACCAATGCATTTGAGCTTTGCGAGTTGATACGGTGGATCGGAGGGGCCTCATTGACGTCTCGAAGAAGTCAGTGGCTCGACGATCGGCGCCGAACGCTCGCGGGTGGGGGGAGGGGGGTGAATCCCCTTTTTTTTGGCCTGGGCAACGACCCAGGCTAAGACCGGTCAATATATGGCGGTCGACCGGTTTTCTTGCTGTGTGAAAACGGTCGACCGCCCTTATATGATCGGTCGACCGGTCTTGTTTTGCCTCGGCTATTTTGCCCTGGCAAAACCGGTCGACCGCCTATTATGGCCGGTCGACCAGTCAGCCAGAGCCTAGGCTGTTTTGCCCAGGCCTAGCACTGCTTCGATTGTGCGCCTCCGCACACGATCGTGTTGGATTCCGGACTCCTCCTTGGCTCTTCCGTGCATGTCAATGGTCATTGAATTCTCCGGAGATCATCGTAAAGCCGTGCGCTCTTTTTGGCATATCGAATTTATTCGATACTCTTGTTAAGATGATTCACGCCATTAAAACGTGAATTATCGACTCGATATCCTTCGAGTCTATACCGATGTAGTTTAAAATATTCGGGTGCTAGTTTGAGATTTCGATTCGTTCGTTGATCAAGATTACAACCGTTGTCCCTTTGATTTCATGTATGTTGTTGTGATGTGAGTTTATGATTTATGATTTGAAATCAAGTCATTGTGACATGAACCCCTTGATCGATTTGCCTCGGCAACCGTACTATTGTTTATTGCCACTTTGAAATTATATAAAGAGGTTTTATGTAGTAGATATCAAATTCTTGTACTAAAATGGTTTCCAATCTTACTTCTTTATACGAAGCTAATTTACGAAATCGTTTTATGAACCTTCTTCAAATCTACTAGTATAAATTTTATAAACCTTTTTCTCGTTCGTATGAGAAATCTAATTAAACGTCTTAGTAAAATCAAGGACTATGAACCCTTGCTTTTGCTTCGATGGTTAATTCTTGGACTCGTCCGATTGTAGACCGTGGCAATGCTCCTTCTATGATTCTCTCTGTTTTGGAATAGGAACCAACTACGAGTGTGTAAATATTCAAGAATAGCATGTGGTTATGGGAAATAATGCTATTTTCATATATTAACTAGCTTGGAGTAATTTCTATTCTCCCGGATCCATGATATCCGCCTCTATGACATAGTTGTTTGGTTCGCAATCGCCCGAGTGGGAATATACGATTTGTGACCTTCATCTATGGGACTTCGGTCCAACCTTCTATGATTTCCTTTGATTTATGTTTTCCTCTACCGAGGTCATGACCCGGTCCTTCGGGGGAGCTTTCGCTCAAACTCATGGGTTTAGGACCTAGAGATCGTATCTCATCTGGGAGGTATCCACTTTTTATGATTCTTTTTATTATGTTTCCTGGGAGGTATCCACTCTTTATGATTCTTGTTATGATGTTTCCTGGGAGGTATCCTCTTTTTATGATTCTTGTTATGATGTTTCCTGGGATGTATCCACTTTTTATGATTCTTGTTATGATGTTTCCTGGGATGTATCCACTTTTTATGATTCTTGTTATGATGTTTCCTGGGAGGTATCCACTCTTTATGATTCTTGTTATGATGTTTCCTGGGAGGTATCCACTTTTATGATGTTTTCTGGATTTCTAGTGATTTCTGGATTCTTGTTATTGTTGTATGCTCAATGACATGAGATTCATCTCCACTGTCATTTCCTGTTATATGCTATTATTGGAATGTTGTATTCTACATTAGCTAGGAGATTACTTAGAGATAGTTGTGTTGACATGCCATGTTTCATATTTAGTTATGACTAGATGTTATTAGTAGAATCATGTCATCCTGCGTTATATCTCTTATTATCTCAGCTTATTTGATATGTACAGCTAGACTGACTCGTTTATTATTTATTCCTCTAAATAATACTCAGGTCAGACCGAGTCATTTTGGGTAGTCCTCTGGGACTCATCGTAGGATTGATCTTCCGCTTTCAGGTTGCTACTCTGCCTCGGTAGTTTTATGTACTTCTGTACCTATGACATTATCCATCGTAGTGTACATATTCTTTTATGTAGATCTTGGTACAGGTATTAGCGGATCTTTGTTGACCACTAGCTTGTTGTACACATTCTTGGTTTATTCATATCTATTCCGCCTTTGCGATATGATTATTCTGTTTCTGGCTTTGAGATATACCATATTTATATTGTTGTTGTCTATTTTATACTGCTTTCTGGATAGCATATAGCCGTTGTGTAGTTGCCCTATGTGCCGAATGGTCATGTCAAATTTTTAAATCAGAATTTGATGTGCATTCCTCACATGGAGCAATCATATAATCGGTTGCCCTTCACAAACCTCATTCTCCGTTATGGTCTACGACATTTCTCTGAAATGAACTTGATGATAGTGGGTATCGAGGCGGGGCGTTACAAGATACTTCAGGTGAGATCCGATACTTTAGGCTTGACCTGATATTATGGGATCAGTCCAACATAGTGGCAAATGGCTTGGTCGATTGACTTGCTTTCTATCTTCAAGAGACTATCCTGGGATGAGCATAGCTGGTCGACCAGAGTTAAGGGTTAGCTTGATAGATGGAGAATTGCTCCATCTTCTAAGAAGTTTAGCCTTGGTTTTGGGCTATGATGACTTTTGCCAAAAAGTTGGCCAACACTTTGCCCCTCGGTATAGATCTTTCTTTGTAAAAGGAGATGTGTTCTGGATTTTCCACAAACATTGAGCTAAAGTCTTTTATATGAAGCCATGATAAGAGGGCTGGAAAACCGACGATCGGTAGTGCTTGTATTAAAGCTAGAAGTCTGACGATCGTTGAGGATCGTATATAGGCCGGGAAACAGACAATCGTTGATGACCATATTAAGGCCAATAACTTGTGAATGCCCGAAAATAATCGGCCATTCTGAGTTGGTCTTGATAGAAGAACCGGGATCTCGCCAATTGACTGATACCTGTATTGAACTGGGGGACGAGCGTAAACCATGCTCGTTCTCGGAAAATGGGGTATAAGCAAAACCCAGTGGATGAATATAAACCATACCCGGTTTTTGCCTGGTGAGATGGTGTAGTCGGTTGTTCCAGGGTTTTTAAGGTAGGATTTTGATCATGTTTAGGGAGTGATCGGATGTTTCGAGTATAACCATACACTTAAGTAGATAGTTTATATTTTTCCAAGTCCTAACAAGGTTTGGTGAAGTTGGCGAGTATTATCCGTACTCGGCTTATGGAGTTGGCGAGTATTAAACATACTTGGCTTAAAGATTTGGCGAGTATTAACCATACTCGGCTTAAGGAGTTGGCGAGTATTAACCATACTCGATTAGAGAGTTGGCGAGTATTAACCCTACTCGGTTTAGAGAGTTGGCAAGTATTAAGCATACTCGGCTTATGGATTTGGCAAGTACTAACCATACTCAAGTTAGAGAATTAGTTCGGTATGGTGGCGAGTATTAACCATACCCGGCTTAGAGGATTAATTTGGTATGGTGGCGGGAGTCGACCATGCTTGGTTAAGAGATGGAGGCTAGCACTAACCATATTTGGATTGGCTAGTGTCAATCATGATCGGCTTGAATCGTTCAAACATAATCCATTTTCGAGAAAGAAAGTTTATTGCTACTAAGGAGCTATTACAGAAAAATGAAAACAAGTCCTTTGAGAGTGATTGTTGAATCCAGAGCACGCCTAGGAGCTATCCTAACCCCGTATGTGTGTACTTCAACATAACCACATTATTGAAGAAATAAAAATACATTTCTTTTATCCTTAGAAATAAGTAAAATCCACGAGGAGTTAAACTTTATTAATTAATGATGATGTCGCGATTGCTGGGCTCAGGGTCCTTTCCGTTTCGAGGAGCTCACGGACTAACCTGAGGTGTTTGGACAGATGGTTGTGGCGGCGTGATCAAAGCAGGTTTCTTTACATACTCGGGTAGTTCTCCATGCCTAACCCTATCCACGATGAGATCGCGTAAATGTCTGCATTCACTGGTGTTGTGGCCTGCCATGTTGTGATACATGCAGTGCTTTCCAGAGTCGAGTTCTTTTTGGGTCGGCTCCCTTCGAGTAGGTTTAAGGAAAGGAAGAGATCCTCATATGTCAAGGTGGATGTCAAGCAGGGATGGGTTGAGCTCGGTGTATTAATCATACTTGTTCTCTATCTAGAGTCGTATGTTCTGATCTTTCTTTTCTGAGGCTTTTGCTTTTCCTTTTCTTTGGTCATTAGTGTTGGATGGACCACCATCCTTGGTAGCACCTCGAGGCTTTCCATTTCGATGCTTGGGTCTTCCTGTCAGAGGAACCTATCGGCCCCGGCATAGAAGTCTTCAATATTCTAGGAGTCTTTGGTCAAATAGATCCTGAATTCTGATTGGTTTTAGACACCGGCTATGGCGTCCATAAGCACCATCGATGGCTCGAGACGATTGAATGATGCTACGGTCGTGTTGAATCTTTCTAAAAAGGAGCGGAGGGCCCCGTTGGACCATTGCTTGATAGAGGTAAGTAACATGACGCTCTTTGGTCGGGAGACGTGAACTCTGAACTGTTCGATGAAGCGGGTGACCACCGTGTTCCACCTGTTGATCGATTGTGTTGTGAACTGCCAGAACCTCACGCCAGCTATGTCGATGAGGAACGGAGGGAAGCATTTGGCCATGACATTGGTCGATGCATAAAGTACTTGCATGTGATGCATGTATCGCACGAGATGAATGGTCGGGTTGGTCCTGCCGTTGTAGGGCTCCACGACCAGAAGCTTGATGTCCGATGGGTTTCGGGAGTTTCTGATTTCCCACGTGAATGGACTACGATGGATGTCATCCATATCATGTTGGGAAGATGTGCCTCAGGTGAAGCGTTTGATGATGCTTGAACATTGGCTTTCATCTCTGAGGAGTCATTTCCATGAATCCAATTCTGTATTGGGGACAATAGTGAGATTCCCAATACTAGCATGGGGAGGAAACATGCCCCGAGCCCCTGAGGTCAGTTTTGTTCGTCCTCCGAGAGTTTAGTGAAGGTCACCCCCAGCCTCAGGTTTTGCAGTTATAGTCGATTGGTTATAATTGTACTGAACCATACCTGTGGCAGTGGGGTCGGGCCGATTTAGGTGAGTGGTATCCATCCGGGGCTCGGTGTTGCCCTCACCCGAGGCTATGTTAGAGTGGTTTACAGTAGTGTTTCCCTCTGTCACGTTTAGGACCTGTATGATAAAGTGGTTTAGGTGACATGGAAGGTTGCTGTCCCCAGCTCTTCGTTGAAGGGAAGATTGCATATGACGGGTTTGTAGTAAGACGTTGGGTCGAATCGGATGTAACAACGTTTTTGGTTCTGGCCGACCCATAGGTTGCACTGGTTCCGGAGCTGTTTGTTCAGGTAGTTGAGTCCTTCCCTGAACCTGCTCCATCAGCAGGTCGAGATTGAGAGTGATAATGTCCTGTGTCCTTCCACTTTGTCATTGCTTCCTTAAGAGTTGCCGAAGGTCGCAGGGTATATCTACGTTCCCCTTCCAAGCGCACCAAAGTGTTGATGTCAAAAGTTGGTCTAGTGACGGTCAACCCCCAATGTGTGTTAAGCACACACGAAAAACAATCATAGAGATGCAAGAAAAAGTAAATGAACAAGGGAGACATAATATTTTTATAGTGTTTCGGCTTATATCGGTGCTTATATCCACTTATAATCTTTGTTTATACCATCGATTATAGGTTACCATGGTTTTTCTTAGTGAAAGAAAGTAGAGATTACACAAAATCCTTGTGTTGTTTGAAGTGCACGGCTGGATGTTTCCAGCATACCGAGCATAAGTTTCTCTGAAGAGGATTTTTCTTATGCCTTTCCATTTTTTTAGCAATGGTGTATTTATACGTGAAGAATGTAGGCTAGGCCATGTGCCACGCGTCTTGCCTCTTTTTCGGAGTTTAGACACGTGGAGCTCGATCTGGTAAAGTAGTTGCGGAGGAGGGACCCAGTCTACTGCTGATGAATAGTTCTCCTTGGAAATCGTTGTCGACGTGGAGCTTGATATCTGGCGTATAAAAGGAGAGCTGGTCAAAAGCTAATATGATTCAAAAACTTTGAGAGTAGGACTTTGTCAGTTAGCATATAATTCTCTATGTACTTCAAGTGAGATCCGAGAATTTAGGCTTGACCTGATATTATGGGATCGACCCGATCTATTAGTAGATGGCTTAGTCGGTCGACTTGCTTTCTATTTTTAAGAGACTGTCCTGGGACGAGCATAGTTGGTCGACCTGAGTTAAGGGTCGACTTGATAGATGGAGACTAGTTCCGTCTGCTATGATGTCGAGCCTTGGTTTTGGGTTGTGATGACTTTTTCAAAAAAATTGGTCAACAATTACTATACTATAGCGTATATTAAATAGCGCTTGAACTTCAATTGTAGTTATTCTCATGTGTGGACTAATCATTCTATAATTCAAATTTAGAATGAGTCGTCGAACTTTGAGCAGTTCTGCTAGGGAAGGGCATGTTCTTGGCGGGGGAGATGGTTGTATACCATATTACCCAGCTATGTTCGAGGCCATGATGGCAGCGATCATGAAGAGGGTACCCGCTCCAGAGACAACTGTAGTAGATGTTGGGGTTCAAGTGCAAGTTCCTAGGGTGGTTGACTTCGTGAAATTATGCAAATACATCACTATTATAGGAGGGAAGTCGTTCAAAGTGACATGGCTGACTATAGAGGTCCAAGGATGGGTTGATACTTGCATTCGGATTTTTGGAGATTTGGGCATTGATGATGCGACTAAGAGTAAGCTTGCGTCTAGGCAACCACAGAGTAGAGCTATGGATTGGTGGAACTCTATGACTTTAGAGACCCCAGAAGATGAGATCACATGGGAACAGTTCGAAGTCAAGTTCGAGACGAAGTTCATTTCTACCATTCAGAAGTCTGTTATTTTCAAAAGGTTTGTTGAGATAAAGCATAATCGTAGACCAGTGCTGGAATAGTTCATGACTTTGAGGCTTTGTCCAAGTATGCTCGTTCGTATGTCGAGACTCCTTACCAAAAGAAGGAGAAGTTCGTCATGGGCTTAGACAAATATCTTGGGAATCAGTTGGTCGATCATTCGGTTACACTTATGAAAAGACCATCTAGAAAGCTTTGAGGCATGAAAGTTTGTATCCTAAGGAAGAGACTGTTGTTGCAGCTAAGGAGGAACCGAAACCATAGCAGGGAGGTAATAACAAAAAGAGGAAGCAACCACAACAGAAAGGAGAAGATAGTCAGAAGAAGCAGAAAAACAAGGTGACTTGCTATAACTACCAGCAGAAGGGCCATTATTCCAAGGATTGTAAGAGTCTGATAGCTGAAAGAAGTGTTATAACTATGGCAAGCCGGGGCATAACAAGAAGGATTGTCCAGAACCGCCAAAGGAAAAGCATATTGTGAAGTCATATGCTTTGGAAGTTGTTCCAACTTCTTCGAGGGATCCTACGGCGGAAAAGAAAGGGAAGAGTGTTGTTGTTCAAGGTACTTATTCTATTAGAGGTGTTTCAGTTCGAGTGTTGTTTGATACTGGAGCATGCATTCTTTTATTTACAATGAGCTTGCATGCGCTTGGATTTGGAACCCGAGATTAGTGATAAACCATTGGTTATGACTAATCCAGTATGGGGTTCATCTAGTTAGTGTATGATTTTCCATGGTCTAGTGTTGTCGAGTCATGGTTTCTCCTTTTTGTGTGATTGATTTGTTTTGAACTTCGCTGGGCTTGGGATCATTTTGGGTATGGACCGGCTCAAGAGGAATGCGGCAAAAGTGGATTGCAAGAAGCTTGAGGTGAAACTCGGGAATGCGGAAGGGAGAATGGTTGTGATTCTATGTAAGTCAAAAGGAGGTGTCTTTGTAAGATTTTTATATTTGCTTGTTATTACACAGGAAGACTTGTCATCAGGGTCGATCGCTAGTAATTTCGATGACGTCTTTGACGAGGTCAAAGGGTTGCCGCCGCATCATGAGATTGAATTCAGAATAGATTTGGTCGAGTGTGCTAGACCTATCGTTATGCCCCTATGGAGGATGGCACCTAAGGAACAGCGAGAGTAAGAGGTACAAGTTAGAAACCTTTGGAGTAAGGGATTCATTCGGCGAAGCATGTCCGAATGGTGTGCACCGGTTGTATCTATAACCAAGGCTGATGGATCCTTGCGATTGTGTGTTGATTATCATGAGCTGAACAAGGTAACCAAAAATAACAAGTATCCATTATCGAAGATAGATGATTTGTTCGATCAGCTTGACGAAGCCATGGTGGTTTCTCAGACGGATTTGGCAACGGGAATTCCCCAGTTCAGAGTGGCGAAAGATAGTGTGTCGAAGACTGCATTTAGGACGCCATCCATTTATTCGAGTGGTTAGTGATGCCATTTGGATTGACCAATTCCACAGCATATTTTGTAGATCTTATGAATTGGGTATTCAGAGATCAGTTGAACAAGTTCGTGCTTGTGTTCGTGGATGATATTCTGGTTTACTCCCGAAATGAGGAAGAGCATAAGACGCACTTGTGAGCTGTTTTTGAAATCTTGCGAAAGCATCAACTGAGGGCTAAGTTTTCATAGCGTCACTTCCGGAAGAGTGAAGTGAGTTTCTTAGGCCATGTTGTTTTTGGAAATGGAATAGCAGTAGATCCCGCTGAGGACTAGGATAAACCTAAGAATGCGACGGACGTGAGGAGTTTCCTTGGGTTGGATGGATATTACCGTCGGTTTATCAAGGATTTCTCCAAGATAGCAGTACAATTAACAGGATTGACGAAGAAGAATCAAGTATTCAAATGGTACGCGAAGTGCGAGCAAGTTTTTGGAATCCTGAAAGAGAGACTGATGAGTGCTCCTGTTCTTACGGTTCCAAGTGGAAATGAAGAGATGGTGTTATAAACCGATGCATGTGGTACAAGATTTGGAGTAGTTCTGATGCAGAATAATAGAGTTGTGGCTTATGTGAGTCGACAACAAAAGTCGCATTAGAGGAATTATCTGACTCTTGATTTGGAGTTGGAAGCAATCGGGTTTGCTCGAAATGCTTATTTTTTATTTTAACTCTTTTTTTCTATTTTATGAAGATGTGGAGACATTATGAATTCGATTCGACTTGTTTACGAATTACAAGTCGTTGAAGTGTCTTTTCTCCTAAAAGAATTTGAATCTTCGACAGCAACGTTTGTGAGAATTTAATGCATCATATGACTTTGGCACAGCCTATACTCCCGGTAATGGTAACGCGGTGGCCGATGCGGTGAGTCAAAGACACGCAAGGTTGGGAGTGATGTTTTCATAATGGAAGCACCTCGAGTACTTGGCATGATTTAATTTTAGGTCGTGATGTGAATTAGAGCCCGAGATGTTGGCAAGCTTATCGATAAAACCTACTCTCATCGAAAGGTTTGGCGAAATCCAAGAGTGTGATGAAAAGCTTGTCACAACTATCCAAAAGTTAGAACCAGAGGAGAAAGAGTTTGAGGTCAATTGAGATGGTTGGCTTTTGAAGAAAGGACAACTTGTTGTTCCTGATTTTGATGGATTAAGAGATGAGGTTCTGCGGGAATGTAATCACTCGAAGGTGATGATTCACCATGGTGGTAACAAGATGTATCAAGACATGAAGCGTGCTTACTAGTGGGAAGGGATGAAGAGGGATGTTGGAAAGTTTATTTCCAAATGCATGAACTGTCATTTGGTAAAAGCCGAATAGAAGAAGCCGAGCGGATTGCTTTAGCCATTGGATGTTCCTACATGGAAGTGGGAGCAGCTATCAATGGATTTTATCGATGGGCTACCTTGAACAGGAAGGAACTGAAGTCATTTGGTTCATAGTGGATCGCTTGACCAAGAACACAAGGTTTATTCCTGTTAGATCGATTAGGACGACATCGAAGCTGGCTGAGCTATATATAAAATGAAAAGTTCGATTCCATGGTATCCTAAAGAGCATAGTGAGTAATCGAGATTCATTGTTTATGAGTGCAATTTGGAAGAGTTTGCAAGAGACTTTGGGAACCGAGTTATGTTTGAGTACGACTTGTCATCCCCAGACTGATGGTCCAACCGAAAGAGTTAACCAAGTTTTGGAAGATCTCCTTAGAGCTTGTGAATTAGACTTTGGACGATCTTGGGAAGACCATCTACATTTAGCTCAGTTTTCATATAACAATAACTAATAGTCGAGCATTGGGATGGCACCATACGAGGTGTTGTAGGGAAGACTGTGCACTTCTCTGGCATGTTAGTTAGAGACTGGAGATAAGTTGATACTTGGGCCATAGATGATAAGAGAGACCTCACACTGCGTAGAGATTTTTCGGCAATGTATGAAAGCAACCCAAGATCGTCAGAAGAGTTACGTCGATAAACGTAAAACGATTTGGAATTTGACATTGGTGATATGGTTATTATGAAGATTTCACCTGTGAAGCATGCCATTCAGTTCGGAAGTAAAGGAAAGTTGGCCCCAAGGTTCGTTGGACCGTTCCGATTGTCGAACAGATTGGAAATCTCGCATATAGACTGGATTATCTTAGATGATGTCGGGTGTGCACAATGTTTTTCAAGTGTTCTTTTCTGTGGAAGTATGTGCATGATTCGAATGTGGTGGTATCTCCGGATCAGTATGATGACCTAGAAGTCAAGTCCATAGTTCCAAGACCTTGTAAGCCACTTCACATTGTGGGAAATGACATGAAGCAGCTTTAGAGGAAGATGGTTAGGCTAGTCAAGATGCAATGGAGTGAGGACGTTGATGACTGTACATGGGAAACGGAAGAGATTATGAAGACGATATATCTTGAACTCTCCGTTGGTATGATCCGTTAATGTCATGGCACCTTACACCATTGTAACTTATGATATTATTAGAATTATGCATGCTAGGATTAGGATGTGGATGCATGGCTTGATAGATGTTTGCACGATAGGCTGGTTGCTCATGGACGTTAGGCATGCGAATTTTTTTTGTTTGCTTGCGTTTGCTTGGGATTTCAACGGCAAAATTCCTAAAGGGGAAGAATGTAACGAACCACATTTTACGTATCCGAGTATCGGAAAGTGTTAACGATATTTTTCGTCAACACAGGAATTGAGTCAATGTTGATGAACCCAAGGGAAAAATATGTGGTTCATCTATTGTGGGTTCGACTCAGATCGCTGTCCTTGGGTATCAGGATCAAGATCGCCGGGAAATTTAATCTCGCAGATGGGTTTCAAACTCGCAGGGGAGACTTAAATCAACCGAAAAAGGAGAATTTCCTCCGATCCCGGAAGTTGGACCGGACATGAATCCATACACATATAAGAAGCTAATAATAAACCAAAATAACAATAATCAGGAGTTCATATGAGAAACTAACAAGAAATACCATAGGCGCGGATTCGATCTTTATTAATTCTTGGTTTTGCATACATGAGTAGAATCGGAGAAAATCCGTACATTGATTTCAATACTAGGTTTCTTTTTTAAAAGGAAAAATACCCACCCCCTCAATGTGACCCTGGGGGTCTTATTTATAGGAGATTTGGAGTCCCTTCCGTTATTGGGCCGTTGGGCCTGCAGGGGTCTTTGCTGGCTGCCTTGTCCTTTGGTCCTGAATGTCTTTGCCTTCGACCGCTTAGCCATGCTTGTTATGGCTCTTGTAGTGCAGGTCTCGGCTGGTCGGGAGCCCCCTGAGATGGGAATGAGCTTGATGTTATAGTAGGCTTTTGGAAGATGTTGTGGGTTTCTAGTTGTATTCTCTCTGTCATAGATTGTTGGGTATAGGCTTCCGGCTTTCCCGTGATTACTCAAAGGAGCCTGTCCTCATTATGTATGTGGATAGCTGCCGGCTCAAAGTCGCTGTCAGTGTCTGTGTTAAGTAGACTAGTATGGATAGATTGTACACCTCCAGGGTTCCGATTTTCCTTTCGGTGGGATTTCCAAGTATAGCTTGATCTTCCAGAAGGTTGCTCCCGGTGATTCTTTCGTTACTTCACCAATATGACCTTTTGGTATTTATACGATGGGTGGTTCGGAACCTGGTTCCAGATATGTGTCTGGCTTGATGCTCTTGGCCTTTCAGTATTAAGCTAGTTAATACTTGAAGGTTCTTTTGGGACACAATTGGCAGAGTTGTTGGCTTTGTTTTCCTTAGTTTCTGACTTGAATGGCCTTTTGCCATAGGACCCCCTATTTGGTTGACGCTGTTGGAAGGATCTCGCCGGTCCCACCCTGTCGGATAGATCCTTCTGGCTAGATCTCCTAGCTTTTATTGTTCTTTCTCTTTGATAGGTCTCGGTTGATGTCGCTTTCAGAATCTTTCTCCCTATTTTTGACTCTCCTTAGTGTTTGACTATGCTTCCTGAAGGATATCTATGTGCTTGCAGTCATCCGATACCCCTTCATCGTCAGCCTATTTCATTGTTAAATCTGATAGTAACATTTTCCCCCTAGTGAAGGGGTATTTTCGAATTTCCAAGTCAAAATCTTCGTCGTTTTTGAAGAATCGTTCTATGTCTTCTAATCTCCCTCAACCGAGGCGTTGATTGGCCTCTTTTTGTGTGGTCCATATTAACTCCGAATTCTAAATATAAAAATTATTCTTTCATTCTTTTTTGTGCCAAAAGGTAGTGAAGTTCAACAAAGCTTCAGGCCATACTTGAATATATGCATTAGTCAAAATAGATTGTCGCATTCAGCGCAGCCCAAAATAAAATGTCAATATATACAAACACGTAGGAGCCAAATACATCCCATGCAAACTAAGGAAAATAGTAAAGCAAATCAAGTTACATCATCCACCTGCTCTTCGTGCAGCTGCAAAAGATATCATTCAACAAATCAATGAACTCCCATCGATCAACTCCCTCTAGAGGGCGATCAGGGCTAGAATTCCTTCCAATACTACTTCAAAAAGTGTCACACTAGAAGAGCCAACCACCTCTTTGCCCGTGCTGGATTTCCCAGCCATTCCAGTAGAGCCAACCATTCCTTCATGTCCAACCGTTGAAGCGTGCACCTCCATTTCCTCTTGAGCATTCCATGTGTTCAGAGCACCAATCCCAGCACTGTCATTAATATTTTCAAGCACCACGTCAATAGCATCAATCCTCTTATCTACATCCTCAGAACTGAACATTTCCTTTTCATCTTCGTCTCACTGTTCCACCTCTTCCTCATTGAGATTTGAAAGAGCCGCAAACGAATTTGAAGAAGATGCCCCACCAACACCAGAATTAACCGTAACCTTCATCTTTCTTCTTGTTTTCCAAACCTTCAGAAATCCATCCCTATCCTTTCTAAACACCCATTTATTAAAATCGGCTGGTTCAGAAGGATCGTTTGGATTCCCTGAAAATTTGCTAACTTCAATTTTGTGATAAGAGGTCCTGGTAAAAAGCCTTATCAATGATGGAATATAAACAGGAGATGGAACTCCTATTTCCACCCTAAGATATGAAAAATCAGCTACATTCCACGAATCTTCTTGCATTGTTAAAACCCTTCCTACTTTCGACAATATGAATTTCACCGTCTGTAACACCCCTTGAATTCTATAATGTTAAGCTTCAAAAATTAAAGGGTAATTAATTCTAAATAAATAATTAAGAGAAATGGGTTACGCCATTGCGTTCGTCTAGGAATTCTGCATGAGGTAGAGTCTGAGTTTGCGCGAATCGGACTCCGTATGAAGGAGTTATGACCTTCGGAAGTTTCAGAATAAAATTTAAATTCAAACAGCTCAGTTTAAAATTTGAAATTCAAAAAACAGGTTCAAACTGGGTTGGCGGGAAAATCCCCGCCTAGAGACCAGGTCGACCATAGGGTCGACCATGGTGTCGACCTGGCCTCCCCAGGTCGACCATAGTGTCGACCTGGCCAACCCAGGTCGGCCATAGTGTCGACCTGGGTGTCGACCTGCCAGTCGACCTGGCTGGCTAGGTCTGGCTCTGGGTCGAATTTCTATGGCTCAGTGTGTCACTAGGGCTGACGTGTCACCTCTTGATTGGCTCTTTGAACTTTGTATGGTCTAGATTCCTCCTGTCCTCATCTGACGGCTCAAAACAATTTAAAAATCTATAAATACACCCTAAGTCTCAATTGAAAATTCACACAAAAAAATAAGATGGGAGTCGTCATGCTGCCAGGGAGGAATTGAGCATAGCCGTCAAGAGTGAAAAGCCTAGAGATGAAGCCTAGAGACGAATCAAATTAAGAAGAAGATTAAAGATTAATCAAATTAATTAACGCAATGTTAGTCTACCCAAAGGAGCGCATCTCAATTTTAGAATTCAGAATCCAGAATTCAAGATTCTGCATTCGTTGTAAGTATAGTGACCTTTCAGAATATGAATAAAATCTGTGATGTGATTCGATGTAAATGAAAATAGAATTGTGTTATTGTATGAATATGGTATAAATTCTATGTGTTGTAATGATTCTATCATGACTTGTGTATTGATATTTGTGGCCTAAATTGATTGATGCAAGCCTACTGGACATTTGTGTTTAAAAGTAATAACAATAGCAAGTTTGTGGCAAAAACTAGAAATTGATCCCTTTAAGTATATGTCGATGGCATGGACTATGTATATACCCTTAATCTAAGTTAGAATTTATGTAAACATGTTCTAGATTTGAGACCCTTTTTATGCCTACATGACCCAAAACCTATGAACACATTCTTATGTGTATTTGCAAGTATAATTGGATCTATGTTAAGTATCGTTTGGGTTTCATAAACTATGCAAGTTCATGTTGAAATAGGCTATATGATTAGATGTTAAAATTTGTACATTTTCGTGAATATACAACATGCTAGTTTTGTGGTTGACATTATGCCAAGTTAAACATGTTTAAACACAAGTTTGTATTTGCCTAAACTATGCCATTTCATATGTCACCTACTTAGTTATACTTTGATTTGAATGCAAGTTCACATGACCCATGTTATATGTTAGTTGAATCGCTAAATTGCAAGTTCATGCACCACACACCTTTATATATTACATGTTCTTGATTTCCCCTTTTTCTCACATTTATAAAGTTGGGCTGAATTATGACAAGCCTAATACATGGTATAATGTTGCGAACAAACGGGGGTAATAACGTTGGGTGTAAAATATGAAAATATATGTTGGCATGTTTGGCACATGCCAACGACAATGACATATAAGCGGTATGAATTGTTATACCCAAGAATAAAAGACATGACATTTACATATAATTGAGAAGTAATAAAATATGTAAATTTAGAAAACACGATATGCTTAACCCGAGGTTGGATTGAGTTGTGATGTAAACCTGCCCGGACCCGCCCGGCGGTCCAGTAGTCACAACAATACCTATCCAATGTGGGTGGTTAAGCATTGAGCCCAATAAGGACCCGAGGTTAGACTGAGCTACGGTGTAAACCTGCCCGGAACCGACCGGCACATCCAGTAACAGTAGCAATACCTGTCTAATGTGAGTGGTCTGGTGCTCCTAAGAGGCTAAGGACAGATGGTAGGGTTAAGTCAACTATAACACTTAACCAAATTCAACATGTTAACAAGAATTGATGAGTGGGGTTAGGTTAATACAGACACTTAACCACTTAACATGTTTGACTAGAAAATCCTGGTAACGAGGGACCCGTTTCAGCAGTAACCCAAGTTAGGTATCATGGTACCCTGAAACTAGGGAGGGTGAGGCATGATTACTGGGCTGATTGTAAGTGGTCAAACGACGGCGGTGGGTGCACAGTGTAGGTCTAACGGGGTGCGGGCGTGCACACACTCCGGAGCAAACAACCAGGGCACTGGGGACACCAGTAGTATAACCTATGCCTTCTAGAATTTGTGTTGGGGCCACCACCATGGGTCTTGATACACCCCATGGTGGGACCATCATAGGTATCTACAATTCTTGGGGCCGTATGACACATGTTAACGCGAGTAGGAGCCGATCTTTAGAAAATGGGGATCACTTCACCCTCAGCATGGGGTGCCAGTTAGAATAAACTCAAGTAGGTGCAGTGATATGGTATGGGTCCGATAGTACATTCGACACTTCCTTAGCTTGTGACACTTTCCTATTTTCAGTTTATATCTATCATGCCCTTTTCTTATTCACATACTGAAGAGTTACTAGATTTACTCATGCTTTATGTCTGACTCTATTTTCTTTTCGTCTTCTTTTCTTCCGTTCCCCCCCGGTCCACAGGGAGGAAACAACTCAGCTCAGTCAGACCCTTTACAAGCTCCAAGACCGTAGATGTATGATTTGGATCTTTCTTGCTCGGATTATGGCTTTGGTTATCACTATGGGGATTTTTGTCACTTTATTTATGTTTTATGTTTCTTTAATAATCAAGACAGTAATGAGGTTGTAATGTTGGAAGGATTCTGAGACAATTATGGAAATGTTTTGTTTGAACACGTATTGATGAAATAAAAGTCTGTTTGGTTTCCGCTGTTTAAAATATGTGTATTTATATCTGTCTTGAGTTTATCTATGGCTTTTACTTATAAACCTCCACCAAAGTTAAGGCATTCCCTTTGTGAGTGACATTAACGGAGGTGGGGTGTTTCACCATCTTAAGATTCCGAAACACAACGGGAAGATTCCTTAAGGTAATCCAAAGTGTAACCTCTTGTTTCGGTCTTGAAGAACCACAGTTGAGACTCCATGGCCGAATATGCAGAGTTCTCCTGTCATTTGAAATAGAGTGGAAATTCTCCATAAAGTAATTTCTTGGGAATTTAGCAATAAAGACGTCCCCGAACTTCTTGACTTTCCATTCCCAAGAATGAGGATAATCGAACTCCTTCTACAAAGCCTGCTCGATGCAATTGATCGAGAATTGACCCGAGAAAATTGAGACAATTGCCCAAGAATTGGAGCGCTGTAAATCACTGTCAAGAACAAATAGCGACATATTGACCTCATTTCCAGTTGCCGTGCTTCTGTTATTTGAAGAGAAAGAACTAGAGCATTGAAATGCCTTGTGCCCTGTCTTTATACATTTGAAACAAATGACTGGGTTCCTACAATCCTTTATCCAGTGGTCAGAATCTCTACATCGGAAGCATCATTTTACGTGATTTGATCTCGCTCAGAGCTTCAGAATACGAAGAGGCCTTAGGAGCAGACAATGATGATTTCTTTACCTGGATCTTGGGAGAAGGATTTTGTAATAATATCTTACTAGGAGTATGTTTTATAGATCCTTGTGGAGCGTCACTTGTCCTTAGTGTGATTAATTTCACCAGGGCATATTGAATATGAGAGATCTATAACGTTTACTTGTGTTTTGTATATTATAGTAATCATTCGATAAGCTTGCATAATAAACTGATAAATGTATAAGTTTAAGGTGCTTCCTTGAGTAAGTTAGTAGGCCATAACTTGCACCTAATAATGCCGAGAGTGTGTTTCCAAGCCAGATACTAGTTGGTGAGAAGGTTGGACCTCCCTTTGTTGTTTAGTTTCGAGCGTTAGAATCGATCCAGACTCTGGTATTGATAGAGGACAGGGAATCCCTTCTAGTATTTGTAGATTAAATACCGGGATCCCTTCGGTATTTGTAAAGAGCAGATTTAACGCAGATTCGGGTACTAATAGATAGAAGACCAGAACCTCCTCTGGCATGTAGTAGAAGTTCCGAACCTAACCAAAATTCGAGTATTTAATATATAGGAGACCGGAACCTCCTCTGGCATGTAATAGAAGTCCTGAACCTAACCCAGATTTGGGTATTAAATAGATAGAAGGCCGGAACCTCCTCCGGCATGTAATAGAAGTCCCGAACCTAACCCTGATTCGGGTATTTAATAGATAGGAGACCGGAACCTCCTCCGACATGTAATAGAAGTAACGAACCTAACCCAGATTCTGGTATTAAATAGATAGAAGACCGGAACCTCCTCCGGCGTGTAATAGAAGTCCCGAACCTAAACCAGATTCGGGTATTAAATATTTGTTTTGAGTTACCACTTCGGTCTTTTGAGCCACTCCCTGGGCTTTTGTTTTGATTTGCAAGCTGCTTCTCTGAGCTTTGGTCGGCCATTTCGGCTTTGTTCTTTTGAGCGTAGGTTGTGTGTGCTTTTGAATGCTCTCTTCGAGCTTTCTATTCCCTTCTATGGGATGAAATTTGAGTAGAGGAAATGCGTACTCCAAGCGCTCCCTTCGAGCTTTCGTTCCCTTCTACGGGATGAAATTTAAGCAGAGGATGTATGTGCTCCAAGCACTCCCTTTGTGCTTTCATTCCCTTCTACCGGATGAAATTTGAGCAGAGGATGTACGTGCTCTAAGAGCTCCTTTCGAGCTTTCGTTCCCTTTCGCGGGACGAAATTTGAGCAGAGGATGTACATGCTCCTAGCGCTCCCTTCGAGCTTTCATTCCCTTCTGCGGGATGAAATTTGAGCAAAGGATGTATGTGCTCCAAGCGCTCCCTTCGAGCTTTCGTTCCCTTCTGCGGGATGAAATTTATAGGCAGAGGATGTACGTGCCTAGGATGCAAACACACAGTTCGCGGCGAGAACACATCTCATGGGCGAGCACACAGCTCGCAGGTGCAAGAACACATCTCGTGGGCAAGTACACAACTCGCGGGTGCAAACACACAGTTCGCGGTGAGAACACATCTCGCGGGCGAGTACACAACTCGTGGGTGCAAACACACAGTTCGTGGCGAGAACACATCTCGCGAGCGAGTAAACAACTCGTGTGATCACATAACGCTTTAAGTGCGAGCACACAGCTCACGTGAGCATGTACCACAGAGCAGGGGGATGTTGACATATTGGAAGTTGCAAGTATGTTCTAAATTCATGGATATATTGCTTGAACTAAAAGAGATGCTTACTAGACCTTCATGATGTCTGGGTGTTCTTTCGAAGTTCAGGGCACGATGATGCTACGTGACTGGGGCTTCGACAAATTGGACATATGCATGGCTCGCGATATTGATTAGCACAGTGATTCTTTGATCCATAATTGTAGCAGCCTCCACAAGAAAAGTTTGGAGCTTTAGCTTTGGAGGTTTTGCACCTTCTCTTCATGTTTGAATGAAGCTCAGGATTCACACCAGGATGTCTCTTCTTTTTGGAGTTTCCTTTCGAACAACCGAACTCGTCCATACGAATGGATTTGTCTGCCTGGAGATAGAAGTCTTGCAGGTTTCCGCATCCGCGGATATATAAATCCTTCTAGAATGGTGTGTTCTTATTTAGTCCTGAATAAACAGTGATGAGCTTCTCCCGGTCATTCATGTCTTCTGCTTGAAGGGCCTCAGCCTTGAACCTTTCCAAGTAACTACTCAAAAATTCTTTTGGTTTTTCATTTACATTTGCGAGGATCGTATAGCCCACGGCTGGATCTTTGCAGACGTAGAATTGCATTGAGAATTCGTGAGAGAACTGCTTCCATGAATGGATGGTATCCTCTTGATATTGTTGGTACCATTTGGCGGCCGCTCCTTGAAGCATCATCGGAAATATTCAGCATTGTACAACACCAGAAGCGTCATAAATGTCCATATGGCTATTAATGGCCATGAGATGGTTGTCTGGATCAGAAGTTCCGTAATATTTCATGGTTAGGGTCTTCACACGTGGAGGTATCGCTGTATTCTTGATCTTATCAACAAAGGGCGTCGTTCTTTCATTGTCACTAATATGCTTACCCAAGATTCTTACCCTTTCAGTTTCGAACATATTCTTTATGGTTTTCTCTGCCTTGTTCCTAAGGTAGGTTTCCAAGTCTCTGTGGTTCGGTCTTTCGGGACTAGACTTTCCAGTAGTTGAACTTCCAGATTGCTCTTTACCTTCGTCGTACTGGCTCTTGTCGCATCTTCTGTCTATGGGGTTCGTTCTCCTTCTCTTGGAAGGAATCACATTAGATTTCTCCTTCATTTCTGAAATCTGTATGGCCATACTTTCCCTCGTAGAATTGACTTCATCTTTCTGTTTTGGTTCGATGTCTTTCAGGGAACTATGTGATCGAGAATTACCCCCCCCCCCCAGTCCTTCACTGCCAGTAGCTGTCATTTCAGGGTCTTACTCCCCTTGACCCCCTACTTTACAAAACTCAGATTCAAAGGTTGTGTTGGAATTGTAGGCCTGCTTGCTCTCACAGAATGTCAGCCAAATGACCAGACTACATTCCCTGTTAACACTTGATTGCTCCTTTGCGATCTTAAACTAACATGTAGATTTGTTGAGGATCTAATTTGGCTGTCAACCTCGGAAGATGTCTTCACCTCTGATTCCACTTGACATAAGTCAAACATTATGGTTCTTCGGATCGAGCTCTCTTCTATAGACTTTATAGTAGCATCAATACTCAAAGCCAAATGTAATGCTTCTAGCTCATTATCCTTCCCTCCTATTGAGTTTGACGGTTCCTTGATTTTCGGATTTACTGAGCTAATATTCAAAAGTATGCTATTCTCCAAAGCGGTTGATGCGTTGGAATCTTGTTCCTAGATCCCTTTTGTCACTACCATTTTTTGATGGGTATTGGGAGCTTTTTTTAGCAAAGATAAATGATGTTTGAAGTGGTAACCGGGTACTCAGAAGCTCCTTTCCGAGACCCTTTGCTTATGATCTTGCCTCTTTAAAACTTAGTCCTATCCGGGATGGAACAACACAATTAGAAGCATGGCAAGGTTACTTTTATAGGATTAATGATAGGAACAAGGTGCGGAGGTTCGAGCTCTCCTTCTAGCGCTAAAATGTTAACGATATTTTTCGTCAACACCGGAAATGGGTCAATGGTGATGGACCCAAGGGAAAAATTAGTGGTTTATCTTTTGCGAGTTCGACTCAGATCGTTGTCCTTAGGTATCAGGATCAAGCTCTCTAGGAAATCTTATCTCGCAAATGGGATTCAAACTCCCTGGGGAGACTTAAATCAACGGAAAAAGGAGAATTTCCTCCAATCCCAGATGTTGGATCGGACATGAATCCATACACATATAAGAAGCTAACAATAAACTGAAATAATAGTAATCGGGAGTTCATATGACAAACTAACATGAAATACCATAGGCGTGGATGCGATCTTTATTAATTGTTGGTTTTGCATACATGAGTTGAATCGGAGAAAATCCATGCATTGATTTCAATACTAGGTTTCTTTTTTAAGAGGAAAAGTACCCGCCTCCTCAATGTGACCCTGGGGGTCTTATTTATAGGAGATTAGGAGTCCCTTCCGTTATTGGGCCGTTGGGCCTGCAAGGGTCTTTGTCGGTCGCCTTGTCCTTTGGTCTTGAATGTCTTTGCCTTCGGCCGCTTAACCATGCTTGTTATGGCTCCTATAGTGCAGGTCTCGACTGGTCGGGAGCCTTCTTGAGATGGGAATGAGCTTTCTGTTGTGGTAGGCTTAAGGAAGGTGCTGTGGGTTTTCCGTCGTATGCTCTCGGTCTTAGATTGCTGGGCATAGGCTTCCGGCTTTCTCGTGAATACTCAGAGGAACCCGTTCTCGTTATGTATGTGGATAGCTGCCAGCTCGAAGTCACCGTCGGTGTCTGTGTTAAGTTAACTTGTGTGGATAGCTTGTAGCCTTCTGGGGTTCCGGTTTGCCTTTCGGTGGGATTTCCAGGTATAGCCTGATCTTCCAGAAGGTTGCTCCCGGTGATTCATTCGTTACTTCACCAATATGACCTTCAGTATTTATACGATAGGTGTATCGGAAACTGGTTCCAGATGTGTTTCTGGCTTGATTCTTTTGGTGTTTCGGTGTTAAGCTAGTTAATAACTGAAGGTTATTTTGGGTCACAATTGGCGGAGCTGTTGCCTTTGTCTTCCTTAGTTTCTAACCTGAATAGCCTTTTGCCTCACGACCCTCTGTCGGGTTGATGTTGTTGGAAGGATCTCGTCGGTCCGACTCTATGGTTCTTTCTCTTTGATAGTTCTCGGTTGATGTCTCTTTTAGAATCTTTCTCCTTATTTTTGACTCTCTTTAGTGTTTGGCTTTACTTCCTGAAGGATATCTATGCGCTTGCGGTCATCCGATACCCCTTCACCATCAGCCAATTTCATTGTTAATTTTGATAGTAACAGAAAGTATTTTTATTTAATTCCTCAAAGGTTGGATAATTCTCATATTTTGATATGTTTCTTATGGGGATGTAAGACATGTCCATAATTTTTATCTATTTCAATTGTGATTATTTTTCCCCTATCAGTTTTGTATAGGTCATAACTTTTGATTGGGATAGAATCAAAATTGGGATTGATTCCATTGGAAAGGAAATTATGTTTCCAATTCCATAGAGTGGTCACATTAAAGATTTGGCTCAACAGTATGAGAGAAATCGCTGTTTTAGTGCTATACAATATCCGGACAGACTAATTAGTCACTAGTGGGCTTATTAGTGAGGCCCAATAAGGCTGGGGGCTGTTGGCTATAAATAGAGGGGTAGGGGAAAAGAGAATGGTTTAGTTTCTTCATTTTTTACTTGGTTGAGCTCGAGATTCTCCTTGCTCAATCAAATACACCTCCACTCCATTAAATTCTTAGATTTACATAGAGAGATTGAAGATCAACATTGAAGGAAGCTAGATCGCATCAAGAGGATTGATTTGAAGGCCATTTCTTCACCGTTCTTCGCTGTTCTTCACTGTTCAGATTAGATAATCATTGTTTTGTGGATTAGGTTAGTGACAAGCATCTCTCACACGGATTCTACCGAGTATATGGTTTTGTTTGATCTTATTTTCTTCATTTCTAGTCATTTTCACCTAGATCTAATCGAAGTAAGTTTATTTTCATTCAAAACACCATAACATCTAATTTAGTAAAATTATAATGGCAATTCATATATTTAGATCCATATATTTATCTATTCATTGTTTTATCATGATTTTGTGAAATTTTGTGATTGAATGATGATTATTGATGTGCTAATGTTTGTTTAACTCATTGGATGTTTGGTTGAAATTGGTCGAGTTGTCCACTGATCGGATCGGGATGCATAAACATGTAAATCAAGCTAGTGTGGATAGATCAATTGAGTTTGGAGCTGGATTGGTGTGTTTGGATCGACTGGGCATGATTTTGCATGGATCGGTGTAGTGTTGATCAAGAAATGGAGATGGATCGGCTAAATGTTGATGGATCAGATTGGTTTGGGTGATGGATCGGTTGTACAACTTGGACCGGTGGTGTTTGGAGATGGATCGGGGTTGACGTAGCATGGATCAACCAAGTTTTGTGGATGGATCGGTTGCAAGAATCTAGAGATTGATCGGCCACGAATACTTGGATGGATCAGGGAGGGTGTAAGATGATGGGTTGGTAGCATCTGTATGGATCGCTGCAATAGGGATAGATTAGTCAAAAAGAAAAAGCATGGAGCGCGTGCCTTGGAATTTGATGGATCGGCTTGTGTTTTTCCGATGGATCGTTACTGATCCATAATGGATCGTGCAACACATGATGGGAAATGGTAGCGTTCTGAAACACTTTGTAAAGGAAGGAAACGCTGTGGAAAGTAAGTATGGACCAGTGAATGATCCATATGAGAGGCTATGAATGATCAATCGAATATCAATTATGTGGTGTTTATTTTTGGTTCGATATTCGACGTAGCTTTGAGGTAAATTCAGGTGGAATGTCTGAATCGTTTGGAGTGTTCGTTGATCGATGAAATGCAACGAATGTAAAGGTGACCGAATATGATTTGAGCTTGTGGATAATGATTGCTCAAGATGACTTGAGCTTATGGATAGTCGTCGATGACGACGACTAGAGTTATTGGAGACTGAGGGATCATCGTTGTCGGAGTTTCTAGCGGACTCAAAGTAGGGATATAATAGGGAAGCCTAAAAGACTAGATGATTAGTCGAGTACCCTAGGTAGCGATGAAAAGCCTAGATACGTGGCAACGAAAGGCGTATGGAGTTTTGCTAGAACCGGGGTAGCCATTAGCCCTTTAAGGATGGCATGTCATGGCCAGTCATACGATTAACGATGGTTTCAAGGAAAGATAGGTGGTGATAGCCAAATTCGTGGATGTTGATTGTTTTGCTTCTATCATCTTGTGTAGATTGTTCGACTTCGAAGAATACATCTCTTAGGTGCTTGTCTGATGTTGGTTTAGGCTTTCGAGGTTATTCTTGGAGGAAGTTGATCTCGATTAGGTTGGTCTACGCTGGATAACAAGTTGTTATGTCATCTACTGTTGTTTCGTTTTTGGTTTTTTATAAAGGCTATCACTGTCAAATGTGGAGGAGATGAGTTTGGGTTTCTTCTATGTTGATGTATGGTAGATTAGATGATTGATCTACCTATTTCTCATATACTTTATTCATGATGTTAGATAGTTGTTTTATCGCTCATTTAGAATATGGTCTGACCCAAGGTTTTACATTCCCTCTTATTAACTTGGGCTGTTCATCCAATTTTTGGATGGGCAGACTGAGTAGCAGGTAATAGGTAGTAGATCTTGATGTGGACGATACTGTAGAACGACGACGAGCATGAGGCTGAATATTATTTCCTACTATCTACTATTAAATGTTTTTCGTTGTTATGGTTGATATAATACTCTGAGAGACTTTGTAGTGAGGCTGATTGTACAGATAAAATTTGATGTACTCCAGTTTGATGTATGGATATTTCATGATGATATGAAAGTTTAAGATTCTTCTCAATTATGTTTCACCATTATCTACCTGTTGTATATGTTCTATTATACTTTATCCTTGCGCTGGGAGTTATACGACATGTTCGCATGTGTTTTTCTACTCCGATGATCGTCCCGTATCGGTCTGGCACATCATACAACACATCTTCTCCTTAGTTTGTGCGGGAGACACGGGGCGGTCGTCACAGTTGGTATCAAAATAATATCTTTTTGGTTAAAAAAAAGGAAAAAGACATATTTACAACAACTAAGCCAAAACCCCAACAACATTGAACATAAACAATTTTATGTCCTTTCAATCAAAATTATATAATTTATTAATTAACACTAAGACTAGAGATCTGAAATATAACTACATCTTAACGGTGTCTAGTGGGACTAATTTCCAAATCTGTAGTGTTTGACAACAACCATAATATAATTCAAACACAATTGTAGGCAAAGTGTATAAACAATTAATTAAGCCTACAAATAATATTATTCAACCATTAATCTATAACGTCATGTTTTTAACAACATTCATAAGCAGATCTGATAGGTGTCATTTCAAATTTAACAATATTATAAACATATCTGATAATATTAGGCATATATTTTGAGATCTAATTTGAACGAGATAAATAAGCTATTATAAATTTGTTTGTAAATTTCCCACTCACCAACAAGCATCCAAATCTGAAATTTGAATAGACTTTTAGGCTTACAATTCCCAAATTCTTACAGATCTACGATTATTCTGAAAAGGGGATACTTTCGGATTTGTAGATTTGCAAGAAAATACGAAAAGAGGGGAGAATCTAATGAAGAATAGCTTAGACAATAATTCATACCCTTTTCTATTTGAATATGATAATCCCTTTCAAATCTATATGATTTATATTTTTTTGATTGTATATGAATATATTTTTGATAAAAAAATTGATTTGAAGAGAAAGGGAAACTGTAGATCTTCGCTGCTGCCTACATATTTGTGTGGAAAATAATGGGGCCTTACCCCTTTATTTATAGGAGTGGAATTGGCCACGAATCATTAGATTTATTTAAATAAACATCAATTTGTTTATATTATAAAATATAACAAAAATACCCTTCAAAACCTAGCCGTCACTTGGCACTACAGGCCAGAAGCGGTCGACACCCCTATGATAGGCGGTTGACCGCCCTTCGAACAGCCTGCCCAGTGAAGATGGGTTGAAGAAGGTAATAAATACATTATTTATTCTATTTATTTATTTTTGTCCGTTTTTTGTATTTTTTTCGTAACTTTTTCATACGGACTCCGTTCGTGAGACTCCAAACAGGAAAGTTGACCGAAATTCCGAGACGAATGCAAAAGTTAAAGTTTCGTGGTAAAATTCCATCATTTGTAGAAATTCTTATTTTTGAGATTCTAACAATTAGCGTTTATTGTAAAAATATGGGTTGTTACCGGTTTCATCTCTCAAAAGAGGTTAGTAGGTAGTCTTTTCTTATGCAATAGCCACCAGACCTTTATGTTGGGCCATTGTATATAGGGTAAAGCGCAGTCTAAGTATGGTTGAAACTATTTTTTTTCTGTTTGTATATAATTTGTAAAGTTGGAAGATGTGAGATGATGAAATGGAAACGAAAAACGAAGAAGAAGGGAGCTGAGAATGTATGTTGTATCCACTTGTTGTTTATCTAAATTCACTTCTTATTCATCGCTATTATATTATTTTATGGGTGATTAATGTAATAAAATAGATTATGATGATTTACATTTGTAAATTGTTTAATTATTCTACCATGAGGTCTTCACTACTATTCATTATTTTTAGAACTTTTAAATCTTATATACCTAAGGTCCACAACATTTAATATCTAAAATTAATTGTAAGCTTGTTTATTAATGTTTATAATTGATTTTGAACCTTATAATATAGTGGGCTTTCGCATGACCACTTATATTTTGACTATGCTTGTACTAGATATATTTGGTTTGTTTCTTAGGGTAAGCTCAACTTCGACCAATAGATTCGCTTACAAAATATTAGGGAGATCACTCAATACCAAAAATGATTTCAATAAGAACAAGTAGGATTTTAATAAAGCATGTGCCATTCTAACTTCCATTATCTATCATATTTCGAGAAAAGGGAACAATTGATAGCACATTAGAGTTGAAACTTCCTGTTTTCAACTCTTGAAAAGCACTAAAGCTGGTTATAATATTCTTCTTTTAAAATGCAACAAACTTTCTCATATTTCTAGTAATCATTATGTTGTGCAAATCTATGAGCAAGACAATAACGAAGATAGAACCGAGGGTTACTCACAAAATGGCAATAACACTTTTGAGATTCCTATTTGTAGGAATGACAGTAGTTGTACCTTTTTGAAAGCCACTATGCCCAATGATTATACTTCTCACAATGATACACAAGCATCTGACTCCCTTCATGATATTATTTTTCCTATCAGTCCAAAGAAAAATGATTAGGGAAAATATTTTAATTGTTATATTAATAATTAGTATAATTCCACTTTAGATCATCAACACTTACCCTTTCATTTAGGGATCAAGATAGCATCATTAGTGTTCCAGATGCTATCATTAAGCAAGAGTAAAATGCCAACGGTTGTCATAATAATTGTATAGCACACTATCTTGGTCTCAGGATATAGGGGATGATCTTACAACCAACATTAACACAAGTTGGGAAAGTAAACAGGTCAATAATGTCCAAAATGATTTTAATAGTAATTAAATGGATGGTAAGGGTGGTCTTATACCTGCCTTTTGCATATCTAATGTAACCCTCTCAATAGTATTCAAGCCATTGTTTCTTGAAGGTTCAAAAGGAAATTTATCAACTTGAATACAACAATCAAAGAATTGGTGCTTTCCACTATAGGAGCAAGCTTAATGATAAAAAAATTTACATATCCGAGTGGAATTATGGTGAATTGAGCAGCCTCAAAGACTTATAATTCCCTTCATATCTAACTTATTCGAATTTTTCTATCTTAAAACGAAAGCGTTACAATTCAGATATGTCAGTTTCATATCTTTTGAAGCAACGAAGCACTTTTTCGAAACTTGATTTCAAGCTGTTAAGTGATAACAAGTACTCTGATACTTCCTGCACCATTGCCAATTCAATTGAAGAGAAGTTGGCGAATAGATTGAAGATTCGGAAGTAAGAAACCCACCCTGATGGTTTTTTCTCTTCAAAATTTGTTAACCGCCACTACCCAATTTCTCTTTAGGGCTTTTTTTTGAAGTTGTGTGTTTTTCGATCTTCGATTTTGTTTTTGTATTGGGGCTTTGTACCTGCTTTTTATTTTTCTTTGCCCAGTCCATTATGGGCATGGGCCTTGTGCTTTTTAACTTTTTATCAGTTTAAAAATAATAATCTAATGGGCCCACTACCTCATGACATCAAGCAAGTTGTTTTTTGCAAATCTCATGAGTACCTGCATTCTAATCGTGTAGGAAAATTACATGAAAATTAGTTATGCTCAAATCAGGTTACTGATATAGTAATGGATACTACAGTGTTCCATTCTTGTTAATTTTAATTCTTTTGTGTGATCATGTGCTTTTATGGCCAGTGTTCATGTTTTATACATATACCACATTGTTTTGAATGGAAATGGTTAATACTTTTTTTATACCAAAAATAAGTATAAGAACTTTTATTTTTTCCAAAGGTTAGGGAGTGACTGGTTTTCCCTTTTAGTTTTGGATTTTCGCACATACAAAAGTGTGCCTGATGCATTCATATAATGAAAAATAAAGTTAATGCACAAAACAGAAAAAAAAAATAGTTTTTAATATTTTTCATGTTCTGAAAAATGATGGAAACATAAGAAATAATTTATTCTTTCATCATCCGTACATACTCTCCCTTATCCCTCATATGTTCGCACATTTTGTGATTAGTTTGAAACCCAAACTTAAAATATCAAGTAAAGGCAAGCACCGTGTTCAAATTGATTAGGACTCTCGGACATGATGACAGAGGTCATAGAATCGATTCTAACTTTGCGAGGTCCAAGCAACTTGTCATGTGGTATATCACATACTTATTTACAACTTGTGTGTAAGGTACCTATTTCTATATTTGTGTGTATATGTCAAAAATAAATAGTCCTTTGGCTTAATTTGTTATAAATGAGAAACTGATACTTGTGTCATCCATATTTTTTTTATATTCATAAACAATAAACTTTTATGCTAGTTCCATGGGCTTAAATGAATCAGAAGTTATAAATTACATTTTATGTACAACTGTAACATCTAAAACTTACATCTAAAGTTACTAGTAATACTTAATGTCGATGAAACGTCATTATGAATTAATTTTCCTATTTAATTTTGTCTAACGAAAATATTATATGTATATATAGATAAAAATTAACCTTATGCTTACCGAAGAAAAGAAATACAAGAACTCAAAATTTTGAAGTCATGGCCAACAAAATGTTCTCACTAGTGTTAATCCTTCTATTTTCTCTAAGTACATCATTTTCAGGTTTGTACTTCCATACAAATGCTTATAATTTTCAGAAAATGTGTCTGATAAATATTCGATTATTTTAGCAAAATAAACATAGAATGTATAATCAAGAAATCTACGCGATTTTTGACTTAATTTTTAATGAAAGAAGTGGGTAGAATTATGGAAAAAGACATATACATATATATATATATATATGTATGTATGTATGTATATGTATATGTATATGTATATGTATATATATGTATGTATATATATATATGTGTATGCAAAGTTTATTCACAGTTTTTTACAAATATCACATATGCTATGTTTTGTTTCCATATATGTTAAGGCTGACTTGTTTGTGAATTATACAATAACTTAGTTTATTATGACCTATAGCCCAGCAGCCAATTTCATGCTACATCAACCTCATTTTAAATATTTATTTGGTTATAATGTAAAATTGTACCTATTAATATAATTTAGATTTTTCCACCATGTCATTTATTTTTTGATTGAGAATATTTTGCAATATGGATTGTAAGTATTAAAGTTAACTTAGTGATAAGATTGAAAAATAAACGTAACAATTTTTTTCAAGTTTTGTAAAATTACATCTCACAAAGAAATGAATATTTTGTTTATTGATTAGGTTTCTTTTCTAATAGTATTAAACTTTTTTAGCCTTATTTACGTAATCTACCAAGCTACATGAGTTTGTTTTATAATTTTAATATTATTTACAATATAATATGCTAACAAGTTGGTTTACAGCCCTTTGTAGGTGATATGGGTTGTGTAAGCGAGCCAAGATGTGGTACTGATATTGATTGTGTGAAGGCTTGCAATGACACTAGATCACTTTGCCTTCCTAGTGCAAATGGTCACAATTGTTGTTGCCAATAATGAATAAAATGTTTGCTTCAATTAAGTGAATGCATAATAAGTTGGATTGTAATCGTTTCTTTTTATAGTTAAGTGAACTTCAAATATATTGAATATCTAGCATATCTCATATTTTCTCTTTTGAGTTCCTTTTCTTAATGTCTAATAGATGTCACCTTGTGTTACCAAAAAAATTATGGCTCAACTCCTCAAAGGACGGTATCGAGTATAAATGATTAGACATGTAATTTTTTGTTATAGTTTAATGTGGATTTAATCTATATTTGCATAGTGAATGAGACTTAACTTCTCAATCGTAGGTTTTGATACACAAAGTAGTGAAGATACATAGAGTATGAAGAAAAATGTAAATAAAGAAAAAGAAACATGAATTATGGTGGTTTGTTCATGTCTATTTAAAGATTATTTGGAATTTACTTCATCAATATCATGGGTTAATATAATTAAAGTCTCAAAATCTGAACCGCTTTGAGTTTAAAATGTTATAACCTCCATTTAATGAAAAGGTATTTAGTAACTTTTTTTTCTTAAAGTCCATTTAATATTCATATGCAACGTGAAACGACCCAAACATCGCCCTTACGAGAAAGCCCGGATTGAGTTGAGAACACGACAAATCAAAACACAAACAGAAGAACATTTCATTACTTATTACAACAATTTATATCAGAGTACAAGAATATAACAGAGTATGAATAAATAATATACATCAGAAAAATATCAGAGATTAAAAATACATTACATAACAGCGGAAAAATAATACATAACACAACTGAATGAGATACACGGATACAAAGCTTTCTGAATATAGCTCCAGTTGTAATCCAGGATCCTGTTAAAAGTAAATTTGCAAAACCAAAACTACTAGCTGCCCGTGTAGAAAAAAAGGGCACCCAGAGTTTAGGTTAAAACAATAAACTCCAGGTGAGTCATGGGACTGGTGTAAGAACTAAAACAATTATTTAAAACTTTACTAAAGTAAATCAAGGGACCACGCCGTATAACACGGAACGGGTTTTCTCCTAAGAATACAAGTGCACAAAATAGTCTATAAACAGCGCAATGCTTTTTGAAAAATGAAGCTATTATAAGACTCAGGTCCCATCACACAATGCAACGCAAGCCGGAGGATAGAATTTTTCCTTATAATAGCCAAACATGCTTGGTACGTTTAAAACAAATCATTTTGATATTACTACAAGTGTATAGTGTCGAAATCAACTTCAAATATAAATGTATCAATCCTAGACAGCATAGTACCCCATCCTACTATGTCGCCATACTAGTTTTACAACTAAAACCGAAAGGGTATTGTATTGGAAATTGGATTTCCATCATGAGTCGAGGCAAGGGATGTACTCCTCGCTGGCTTCGAGACACTCTAGCAAATGCCTCAAGGTCCCCCACAATGAACCCTTGGATCCTCCAAGGCCGGTCCTCTCTTACGTTTGAGGATTAGTTATTCTTGAACACACGTTTCCCGGTCCTATAGGACCTATCCATCGGCTCCGTAGTAACCGAAATATCTGAGGCGCCTCACTAACCATCATCCACATGGGTAAAAATATAATAAATGTCTGGGCTCCATACCATGACACCACCCATAGCTAGAAAGAAACGTTATGTCCTCCTTGGGTCCCTTATCCCGTTTTTAACTCATACCGAGGTGTGAGGCTCACGAATTAACTCTATACACAAAGCTATGCTATTTAAAGCCATGCTTTGATCATCAACCACAAGACTTTGCTTTTCAACAAAAGCCTTAATCATTTGCATCTCAGCATGCCACACAGACAATTCACGCCTTGCGACTGATGTCTATCAATATATAACCTCTAAGCTCGTACGTCTCAGAGAAGGGTGTTAAGCAAGACAATAAATTCTCCTCCACCAAACAGACATATATTTAATAGAGATCAATCAACACAGAATAAAATCCAATGTTAAACACACATCTATTTACTAGTTCGTTCTAGGTCTGAACGAAACTGGAGGCACCTTATTCCTCGTCCCATATGTACAATAAAGGAGAGAGGCCCTCGCATATCACGTTGATCTCCAAGTACGTCTGGACGATCACCACTTATTACTTTGTCTCGGGTGTACAGCCCAATTAAGACATTAGTAATCATCCAAACGATGTGAAGATCTCTGGTCTTCAACCACCGTCTTCATCGTCGACTTATCGTCGAATCAGTTATTCAGAATGGGTATAAACCCGGCCTTTCCGAATAACCCGCGTATATTATAATCAAGTGATATAAACACACAACATACGCCTCATTCCAATCCAGTATATTCTTTTAGCCAAATATTCTTTTCACAATTTAAACCAAATTAAGGTTTTCCAAACTAGTTGGGATTAGCGCACCTTACCGAAGTAATTATCTGTTTTATTCCCAATCCCAACCTATTCATCCGATGGAGAAAAACTGTTAGTACTCCATATCTAGCACCACGGTGTTATCGGTAAAATTAATTACCATTTCCCGTTCAAATCTAATTAAAGATTTAACTATCACCTGGAGTAAAACTGGTGGTACTCCATTCTCGATCATTTCCCAAATTTGATAATTTAAATTATCACATTCACATTTCAATATAATTAAAGATTCATTAAAACTCCACTTAGTTTTAATCTTCCCAAAAATCAATATTAATGATTATTTAACTTTGGGAAATCAAACATGCCGCATCGACAATTCACACCGTGCCACTGATTTCTGCCAATATATAACCTCTAAGCTCGTACATTTTAGAGAAGGGTGTTAATCAAGAGAATAAATTCTCCACTACCAAACGAATATATATTTAGCGAAGATCAACAATATAATTCGAAATACAATGCTAGACATGTAATCTTGTCTTTAACTGGGTTAAAGAACCAATGTCATTTAAAACATAGTTCACGATAAACCCAAGATCACATTCCATTAATTATGAAATCCTCATGGAAAACATATCAATATATAATCGATATCAATTTTCGTATCCGACTAATAATATAAATGGAATAACGACAAAGCCTTTTAAATTCCATATATATTAACAGTCTTCCTCCACAGAAGCTCACTTCAATTATTACCAAATCGAATTCCATTCCATTCCAATTTATTAAATTGGAAAAACTTTACTTTGGAAAATTTCCATTAAATCTTAATAAAAAAATTATATATTCCAAATCACATTTCACTGTTAATCGGGTTAAAGAACGAATGACGTTAAAAACACAAATCACTATAAACCCAATTCACATTCATTTCAGTTCCAATTTAATATTAATTAATTGGTAAATTTCTCTAAATATTAATTAAAAGATTTATTCTTTTCTCAACTGGGTTTAAGAACAGTGTTATTTAAGACACCATTCACGACAAACCCAAAATCCAATTTGATATTAAATACAAGGCTCTAAATAGAAATTATATCGGCTTATATTCAATATCAAATTCTGAAACCAACACATATCGTATGGGGAATAACGATATATATCTATCTTCTAAATTCCTCCACAATATCCGTATAGTCACGGGATCCAATATCGAAATATCACGAAGATGATTTCTATTCAAATCCATTCCAATTTATACATTGGAAAATTGTGGTTAGATTAAAACTATTCCCAAATCCAATTTATTTATTTAAAAACGTTGGATTATCCTACTAGTTAATAACTAGTTCATTTTGATAAAAATATATTTTTATCTTTACAAACATGGAATTTTTCATCCAAATTCTTTCCAAATCATTTATTATGATTTTACACAAATTATTAATATTTTTAAAAGTTTTATCAATGCCCGTCCAATCGGTTTCCAATAACGGCCGCCGAACTGCATTCGTAGCGACCATTTCCACATTTGATTCGAACATAACTCCAAATCCAACCATTAGATTTCAAATCTCTTATATTCATTGGAAAGATCTTTTCGATACGAACCCAACGGCTCTGGTTTTAGTAGAATCCGACGGCTGGATCTCCCGTAATGTCTATTCGAAGTCAATGGTTAAAATTCGCGAACGGTCGTGGTGCGAAACATTCTATTCAAACCATTATATATATATACATGTACTATATATATATATATATATTTCCGTTCAAAACGTATTTTACAAATTCGTTTTAAAAACGATTCCCTCTTTCATTTCAATTTTAAACCAAAATTGAATATTCCATATCATTAATATATAAATGATAACGTTTTCAAAATATTTGATTTTGAAATCATTTCCTTTTCGATATTCGTTATAAAAATGAATAAAATCGATATAAATATCGTTCGCATTAAAATGACGCATAACTAATCAACACGGCTTCACACATTTCCATATTTTCGTGTCCATCCAAAATCGGGCATCAAATTCACGTTTTAATCCTTTACTGAATATTATTTTAAAATATTCGTTAGTTTAAAATATTCGTTACTTTAAAATATTCGCTCTTTCTGAATTGGAATCAGACACAGGCAATTACCATATAATGTTATTTATATGGATTTCATGCAATACATGTATACAACAACAATGATACAAAATCAATCATCATCCAAAGTGCACTACACAACTGCATAAGCCATAAATATAAATAATTAACGCTTACAACAGTCTGCCAACCAATCGATTGACATACAACTAAACAATTGGGATTAGTGTTCGCCAAATATCATCCCAATACCCATGTTGGGTTTCAACCAACAAATACTGAATATTATTTATGAAGTTGGGCGATGTGTAAAATTTATCGTTCTAATCAATGTTAGTTAAATGGGTGTACATAAACAAATCGTCTGATTTGTAAATGAATATTTATTTTCTTTTTAGGAGAATTTTGTACAGCGTATATAAATAATTTATACAACGCCTATATAAATAATTTATACATATTTTATTTACTTCATTTCAATATTACAATCACAATACACAATACAGTCAATTCAATCAAACATCCGCGGTTTGTACAATAAAAGGTGTCGAGGGCTACTAAGCCTCGTCTGCATCCTAGTATATATTTAACTGTAAAATAATTAGAGTGAGAAGGAGTTCTCACAGTCGGTCTCCACTTCGTCATTCTTTATTTCTGAATTTCAATTCTGTTTTGATTTAAAAATCGCCTCAAATTATGATTTGCTCCATTTTTATTCTAGTCAGTTTTGAAATGTAGTGTTCGTCGCAGCAAATCCAACGCAACTTAAATCGTCCTATTACGACCTCGTATGAGAGAGATATGTGTTTTTAAACATTGACAAATTTATAAGTCATTAACGTGGATCAATTAATAATTAATTAATAATAAACCTCACCCCTCCTTCTTAATTCGTTCAACAACCACGACTGATTAAAACCCAAAACCGTCGTTCCCTAGGGTTGACCCTTGCCGCCACCTGGAGCCGCCGGACGTTGATCGTTCCCTTCCATACGATGCGCCACGAGATGCTCCACCACCTGCCTGAACGGCGCCAGGCTCGACCCCCCTCATCGGACCCAAAACGGATTTGAACGTGGCCACTTTGAGAGAGAAATTCTCCCAATTCGTGAAACCATACCCGATCATAGCCTTATGGATTTAAATATCTCGAAATTCTCTTCCATTTTTTCTTTGGATTCACGTTGTAATTCACAATGGATTAAAATTAATTAGGATGAAAATTTAGAAGAAAACCGGTCATACAGTTGAAACTGACGGCGGCGGTTTCATTGTGAGGGTTAGGGTTTCATGAGGGGGGTATTTATAATAAATAATAATATTATTTTAATTCAAAATCTTTTCAAATGTGGATTTCGCATTCGAACTCCAAATCAAACGCAACGACTGTCGCCCCTAGCTAAATACCCCCTAAACACAATGTGATATGTTTCGTAAGCCAATTCGACTATTTGTTCAGTTTTCATCAAAATTAAAATGTAAATTAATATAATTTTCAAAATTAATTTCTACGTACACTTTAATTTACCGGGGCCACATACAGAATCCAAAAATTCCAAAAAAATAAATCTAGCTATGTTTTGGCGATACGGTCCTAACAAAACTAATTTCATCGAACTTGGAGACCGTTTGAAAAACGGTCTTTTCCAGTCGATTAAATTCAAACTAAAATTACCAAACACGTTTAAATTCACCACGCTCACATATTAATTCCAAAAATTGGAATCTAGCAATAATTTAACATTCCGGGTCCAACAAAAGTGGTTTCATCGAAAATGGAGGTCGTTTGCAAAATGGCTATTTTTAAGGGCTATATATTATGTTAATATATATATATATTCCATAGTGACTATTTTGGATTTTAAACTGGACATAACTTTCAATTTACATTATGAAATCTTAATTTTTTACATTCGTTAGAAAGATATTATTAAACAGATTCAAATATTTCTTGTTTCGTCCAGTTCTAACTTATATTGAATTATGTATATTCAATTGAAATTTGAAATCGAATTTTCAAATTACCGCGCCATTTCAGGCTCGTTATATAATTAAATTTATGCGTTCTAAATTCGATTAAAATAAATTTTTAGTCATTATTTTTAAAATAAATCATTTTAAATATTCAAAATCCATTAAAATAGCTAAAATAAAATTTTTAAATTGGTTCTGAAAATCTGTGTTATTACAATCTTCCCCACTTAAAATCTTTTGGTCCTCGAAAAGGAACAGAGCTGAAAGTTGTTTAACTAACCAACTCAACTTTCACTCTGGCTTTCATTCTTCAACTTTTCAGTTTCCAAGAATTTTCTAATTTCTCAAAAAATTGGCTAATGCCCTAAATTTTCGAAAAATTTCACCATAATCTCCTTTGTACGGGGAGGTCGGTAAAACCCAAACTAGCCTCACAGGTCCCTTATCAATCCAAAAGAAAAGGAAAAAGTCAAGCGGCTAGCCAATCGGCTCATAAAATCATCAAATCCTAATAAATACAGTAAATATGTACCTATTTGTCGGGCATACAATTATATTCCTCTTCTTAGCTTCCCTGCATGACCTGTTCACACATATATATGTACATGTATGCAATTGCAATTAATTTTCAATTTAATTCAATATTTGATTCGATTTGGCTAAATTTTACCTTTCCATTATCATATTGATTTTATGAATAATCACACAACACAATCAGCAATCAATTAGTTGATTAACTTTTCAAACATATATCTTTAATATATACTCAAAATCATATTTTTAGTGCCAAATCACAACAATAAATCCTATCTAAGTTTTGGTTCTCACACCAGTCAATTGGAAATATATAGATATCACATCTTCGAAACTCGAACATAATTATTGATGATGTCGCGGCATCACCAGAATCATCTCCGAGCGACTAGAGTGTGATTCTATATCCATCCAGTATATTTGAGACTTAATATATACGTTCATGACGCGTATATGCAAAATCATTAAATACTCAATTGTCCAAATTTAATATAAAATAATATATACAAATACGAATAATTAAATTTAATTTTCAAAACTAAATTTGTTTTCATTTTTATTTTAAAAATAACACTCTTTTAACTCATTCTAGGATACTATTGATCCCACCTCTAACGAGTCATTCTCATTGGATATTACTAATCCAATCTCTGATGAATTCTTTCGTTTGGGTCTAATGCGTCTAGTTCTCCAGCTCTATAAACCAAAGCTCTAATACCAAGGTGAAATGACCCAAACTCGCCCTTACGTGAAAGCCCAGATTAAGTTGAGAACACGATAAATCAGAAAACAAATAGAAGAACATTTCATTGCTTATTACAACAATTTACATCAGAGTACAAGAATATAATGGAGTATGAATAAATAATATACATCAGAAAAATATCAGAGATTAAAAATACATTACATAGCAGCGGAAAAATAATACATAACACAATTGAAAGGGATACACGGATACAAAGCTTTCCGAATATAGTTCCAGTTGTAATCCAGGATCCTGTTAAAAGTAAATCTGCAAAACAAAAACTACTAGCTACCCGTGTGGTAAATAAGGGCACCCAGAGTTCAGGTTAAAACAACAAACTCCAGGTCAGTCAAGGGATTAGTGTGAGAACTAAAATAGATATTTAAAACTTTACTTTAGAAATAAAGTAAATCAAGCGACCACGCCGTATAACACAGAACGGATTTTCTCCCAAGAATACTAGTGCACAAAACAGTTTTCAAACAGTGCAACGTTTTTTGAAAAATGAAGCTATTATAAGACTCAAGTCCCATCACACAATGTAACGCAAGCCGGAGGATAGAGTTTTTCCTTATAATAGCCAAACATGCTTGATACGTTTAAAATAAATCATTTTGATATTACTATAAGTGTATAATGTCAAAATCAACTTCAAATATAAACGTATCAATCATAGACAGCATAGTACCCCATCCTACTATGTCGCCATACTAGTTTTACAACTAAAACCAAAAGGGTATCGTATTGGAAATTGGATTTCCATCATGATTCGAGGCAAGGGATGTACTCCTCGTCGGCTTCGAGACACTCTAGCAAATGCCTCGGGGTTCCCCGCAGTGAACCCTTGGATCCTCCAAGGCCGGTCCCCTCTTATGTTTGAGGATTAGTTATTCCTGAACACACGTTTCTCGGTCCTATAGGACCTATCCATCAGCTCCGTAGTAACCGATATATCCAAGGCACCTTGCTATCCATCATCCACATAGGTAAAAATATAATAATTGTCTGAGCTCCATACCTTGGCACCACCTATAGCTAGAAAGAAACGCCATGTCCTCCGTGGGTCCTTTATCCCGTTTTAAACTCATACCGAGGTGTGAGGCTCGCGAATTAACGCTATACACAAAGCTATGCTATTTAAAGCCGTGCTTTGATCATCAACCACAAGACTTTGATTTTCAACAAAAGCCTTGATCATTTGCATCCCAGCATGCCACATAGGCAATTCATGCCGTGCGACTAACGTCTATCGATATATAACCTCTAAGCTCGTACGTCTCAGAGAAGGGTGTTATGCAAGAGAATAAATTATATGCCACCAAACAGATATATATATATATATTTAATATAGATCAATCAACACAGATTAAAATCAAATGTCAGACACACATCTGTTTACAAGTTCGTTCTGGGTCTGAACGAAACCGGAAACACCTTATTCCTCGTCCCATATGTCTTATACAAGAGAGAGGCCCTCGCATATCACATCGATCTCCAAGTACGTCTGGACGATCACCACTTATTACCTTGTCTCGGGTGTACAACCCAATCAAGACATCTGTAATCACCCAAACGATGATCTCTGGTCTTCAACCACCGTCTTCATCGTCGACTTATCATCGAATCAGTTATTCAGAATGGGTATAAACCCGGCCTTTCTGAATAACCTGCGTATATTATAATCAAGTGATATAAACAAACAACATACGCCTCATTCCAATCCAGAATATTCTTTTAGCCAAATATTCTTTTCACAATTTAAACCAAATTAAGATTTTCCAAACTAGCCGGGATTAGCGCACCTTATCGAAGTAATTATTTGTTTTATTTCCCAATCCCAACCTATTCATCCCATGAAGCAAAACTAGCAGTACTCCATATCTAACACAACGGTGTTATCGGTAAATTTAATTACCATTTCCCGTTCAAATCTAATTAAAGATTTGATTATCATCTGGAGTAAAATTGGTGGTAACTCCATTCTCGATCATTTCCCAAATTTGATAATTTAAATTATCACATTCACATTTCAGTCTAATTAAAGATTCATTAAAACTCCACTTAGTTTTAATCTTCCCAAAAATCAATATTAATGATTATTTAACTTTGGGAAATCAAACATGCCGCATCGACAATCCACACCGTACCACTGATTTCTGCCAAAATATAACCTCTAAGCTCGTACGTCATAGAGAAGGGTGTTAAGCAAGAGAATAAATTCTCCGCCACCAAACAGAAATATATTTAGGAAAGATCAACATTACACTTCGAAATACAATGCTAGATATGTAATCATGTCTTTAACTGGGTTAAAGAACCAGTGTCATTTAAAACACAGTTCACGATAAACCCAAAATCACATTCCATTAATTATGGAATCTTCACGGAAAACAGATCAATATATAATCGATATTAATTTCCTTATCCGACTAAAAATATAAATGGAATAACAACAAAGCCTTTTAAATTTCATATATATTAACAATCTTCCTCCACAGACTCACTTCAATTATTACTAAATCGAATTCCATTCCAATTTATTTTATTAAATTGGAAAAACTTTACTTTGGAAAATTTCCATTAAACCTTAATAAAAGATTTATATATTCCAAATCACATTTCACAGTTAATCGGGTTAAAGATCGAATATCGTTAAAAACACAGTTCGCTATAAACCCAATTCACGTTCATTTCAATTCCAATTTAATATTAATCAATTGGTAAATTTCTATAAATCTTAATTAAAAGATTTATTCTTTTCTCAACTAGGTTTAAGAACAATATTATTTAAGAAACCATTCACAACAAATCCAAAATCCAATTTGATATTGAATACAAGGCTCTAAACAGAAATTATATCAGCTTATATTCAATATCAAATTATGAAACCAACACATATCATATGGAGAATAACGATATATATCTATCTTCCAAATTCCTCCATAATATCTGTTTAGTCGCGGGATCCAATATCGAAATACCCCGAAGATGATTTCTATTCAAGTCCACTCCAATTTATACATTGGAAAATTCTAGTTAGATTAAAACCATTCCCAAATCCAATTTATTTATTTAACAACGTTGGATTATCCTACTAGTTAATAACTAGTTCATTTTGATAAAAATATATTTTTATCTTTACAAACATGGAATTTTTCATCTAAATTCTTTTCAAATCATTTATTATTATTTTACACAAATTATTAATATTTTTAATAATTTTATCAAGGCCCGTCCAGTCGGTTTCCAATAACGGCCACCGAACTGCATCCATAATGACCTTTTTCACATTTGATTTGGACATAATTCCAAATCCAACTATTAGATTTCAAATCTCTTATATTCATTGGAAAGCTCTTTTCGATACGAACCCAACGGTTCCGAATTTAGGAGAATCCGACGGTCGGATCTCCCGTAATGTCCATTCGAAGTCAATGGTTGAAATTTGCGAACAGTCGCGGCGCGAAACGTTCTATTCAAACCATTATATATATAATATATATATTTTCGTTCAAAACATATTTTACAAATTCGTTTTAAAAACGATTCCCACTTTCATTTCAGTTTTAAACCAAAATTGAATATTCCATATCATAATATATAAATGATAATGTTTTCAAAATATTTGATTTTGAAATCATTTCCTTTTCGATATTCATTATAAAAACGAATTAAACCGATATAAATATCGTTCACGTTAAAATGACGCATAACTAATCAACACGGCTTCACACATTTCCATATTTTCGTGTTCATCCAAGATCGGACATCAAATTCACGTTTTAATCCTTTACTGAATATTATTTAAAATATTCGTTAGTTTAAAATATTCGTCAATTTAAAATATTCGTTCTTTCTGAATTGGAATCAGACACAGGCAATTACCATATAATGTTATTTATATGGATTTCATACAACCCACGTACGCAACAACAATGATACATAATCAATCATCATCCAAAGTGCATTACACAACAACATAAGCCTTAAATATAATTAATTAACGCTTACAACAGTCTGTCAACCAATCGATTGACATACAACTAAACAATTGGGATTAGTGTACGTCAAATATCATCCCAATACCCGTGTGGGGCTTCAACAAACAAATACTAAATATTATTTGAGAAGTTGGGCGATGTGTAAAATTTATCATCCCAATCAATGTCAGTTAAATGGGTGTACATAAATAAATTGTCTGATTTGTAAATGAATATTTATTTTCTTTTCAGGAGAATTTTATACAGCATATATAAATAATTTATATAATGCCTATTTAAATAATTTATACATATTTTATTTACTTCATTTCAATATCACAATCACAATACACAATACAGTCAATTCAAACAAACATCCATGGTTTGTACAATAAAAGGTGTCGGGGGCTACTAAGCTCCTTATGCATCCTAGTATATATTTAACTGTAAAATAATTAGAGTGAGAAGGAGTTCTTAGAGTCGGTTTCTACTCCATCGTTCATTATTTCTGAATTTCAGTTTTGTTTTGATTTAAAAATGGCCTCAAATTCTGATTTACTCCGTTTTGATTCTAGTCAGTTATGAAATGTAGTGTACGTCGCTGCGAATGCAACGCAACTTGAATCGTCCCAATCCGACCTCGTATGAGAGAGATATGTATTTTTAAACATTGACTAATTTATAAGTCATTAACATGGATTAATTAATAATAAACCTTACCCCTCCTTCTTCATTCGTTTAGCAACCTCGACTGATTAAAACCCATAATTGTCGTTCCCTAGGGTTGACCCTTGCGGCCACTTGGAGCCGCAGGACGTTGATCGTCCCCTTCCACACGATGCGCCACGAGATGCTCCACCACCTGCCTGAACGGCGCCGGGCGCGACCTCCCTATCGGACCCATAACGGCTTTGAACATGGCCAGTTTGAGAGAGAAATTCTCCCAATCCGTGAAACCATACACGATCATAGCCTTATGGATTTAAAGATCTCGAAATTCTCTTCCATTTTTTCTTTGGATTCACATTGTAATTCGCAACAGATTGGAATTAATTAGGATGAGAAATTAGAAGAAAACCGACCATACATTTGAAACTAACGGCGATGATTTCTTTGTGAGGGTTACGGTTTAATGGGGGGGTATTTATAATAAATAATAATATTATTTTGATTCAAATTTTTTTCAAAAGTGGATTTCGCATTCGAACTCCAAATACAACCCAACGACTGTTGCTCCTAGCTGAATACCCCTGTTCCGAACACAATGGGATATGTTTTGTAAGCCATTTCGACTGTTTCATTCAGTTTTCATCAAAACTAAAATATAAATTAATATAATTTTCAAAATTGATTTCCATGTACACTTTAATTTACCGGGGCCATATACTGACTCTAAAAATTCAAAAAAAAAAATCTAGCTTTGTTTTGGCGATACGATCCTAACAAAACTAATTTCGTCGAATTTGGAGACCATTTGAAAAACGGTCTTTTTCCAGTCGATTAAATTCAAACTAAAATTACCAAACGCGTTTAAATTCACCACGCTCACATATTAATTCCAAAAATTATGAAAATTGGAATCTAGCAATAATTTGACATTCCAGATCCAACAAAAGTGGTTTCATCGAAAATGGAGGTTGTTTGCAAAATGGCTATTTTTAAGTGTTATATATTATATTAATATATATATATATATATATTCCATAGCGACAATTTTGAATTTTAAACTGGACATAACTTTCAATTTACAATATGAAATCTTAATTTTTCACATTTATTAGAAAGATATTATTAAAAAGATGCAAATATTTCTTGTTTCATCCAATTCTGACTTATATTGAATTCTGTATATTCAATTGAAATTTGAAATTTGAAATTGAATTTTCAAACTACCGCGCCATTTCAGGCTCGTTATATAATTAAATTAAATTTATACGTTCTAAATTCAATTAAAATAAATTTTTAGTTGTTATTATTTAAAATAAATCATCTTGAATATTCAAAATCCATTAAAATAGCTAAAATAAAAATTTTAAATTGGGTTTGAAAATTCGGGTTATTACACATCTTTACACGAGAAAAGGCTTTGGAGCTTAGCTCTTCATTTTGCAATACCTTGTCTAAAATTTCATTCTTAGATTCATATTCATGGGAAAAGTATTTGGTGAATATTTGACTTCAACAATTGATTGGTATGGATCTATAACAACCTAAAAATTTTAATCATTTTTTGTTAAACTAAATATAAAATTTAAGCTTCATTCAGTTAAATTCATTTGGACCAATTGGATTATCATTTCATGAAACAATTAACATATTGGTAAATTATAATAGGGTTGAATCATTTAAACGGAATTTAAGTTATGTGATAACTTCAAATATTAAAATTTGATTGTAATTTAAATTGAATTTAAAATAGAGGCTATGAATTTGTAATTAAGAAGTTAACTTTAGAAAATGCACGTTTTTGCATTAAATAAAATAAATTTTTAAGGTAACTAAATTAATATTTTCGAGGAAAATAAAATATGAACATTTAATTGTAATGTAAGTGGAATACAAATAAAATTATAAACAAATTTTGGAATAATATTTTACGATCATTAATTTTGGGTCATAAGTGTAAACGTTAATTTAAATTGACAATATAGAATTTAAACTTGCGTTGGATTGTGTTCTATTGAATTATGATAATTCCATTGCATTTAAAAATATAAAAAACCTATGTTTCGATATATGGGACAATGCAATTTCATTTATCGGTGAAAACGAGTGATTGGGCTATAGTGACCATTGTGGACCAACAGACACATTTTCACCTACACATATATATATATATGGGTTTTCAATAACCCTAAACATATTTTTTTTCCCTCAAATATCAAAATTCTCTTCTAAAATCTGAAATCCTTCAAATAAGAAAAAATAGAGTTTATCGAATCTGATAATAAACATCAAAGTCAAGCTCTTCATAACAAGTCATATTTGTCATCATTAGAAAGTTTTCGACAAAGGCGAATCCAATCTACAGTTCATTTTTGGATTTGACGCTCAACTCATTCACAAATCAAGATAAAAGTTCAAACTCGCGAAACCCTAAACATTGAATTAGGCATTTTTATTTTGTATAATAATTGGTAAATCTGGTATATTTGTTTTGTAGAGGTTGACAAGAGGAATCATTTTGCGAGTTTAGTGGGTTGATTTGACCTGAGGTGTTTACAAATTTCAAACTATGGCTTGAAAACCTAGTTCTTTATGTAGCGGCGGTGCTAATATGGCGATGCAGGATGTGGTTGAAGGGCTCAGGTAGGTGGTGGTCGGCAAGCTCCTGCGAGTGGCGCTTGTCTTGAGTTTTAATTCTTTTCATGGTGGTGGCAATCATTGGTCAAAATTCAGTTTTTTTTAATGTGAATGGGTTTCGACCCTATAATAAATTCCGAGTTGGAAGATGATGCAATGGGTGGCGGACTTGGCACTTGCAGATTGGGTGAGAGTTGCTTTGTGTTTTGTTGAATTTGAAATCAAAATCTTAAAACAATAGTAACTTTCACCTATGATCGTAGAATGACCAGGCCTATCAATATATAACCAAAGTATCCAGAATCCATCTGAATCCATATCTGAAAATGCGGATTCCAACCAATATCCAAAAAAGGGACGCGGATATTCGATAATCGAAAAGATTTTTTGGATGCAGATGCGGGTATGATTGTATCCGTTTCCGGAAAATATCTATCCGATCCAAAAGTAAATATGTTTATAATAATTATTACCTTAAATATACAACCATATTAAATCATAAATAATCTTTAATACCTATTCAATGTAATATAGAAAACTTATATGGGTGCTTGATTCTCTAGTCCACAATCGGATTTAGAGAACATAGAACAAACTCTAACCAACCACACACAATTATTCTTCTATTTGTTTATAAATTTTAGTCGCTTTTGCTATCATAAAATTTTGAGAACATAAAACCTAAATAATGTCCTGTGTCATCTCATAACTATTTGATCGATGCCTATGGACCATCTTGCTTTCAAACATCTATTGCATGTTGATCTATCCATTCTGGCTCCTACGATCATGGTCTTGGTATTATCACCGTTAACAATTTCCTACGATTCAGTCTTGGCTAATGTGATCTGAATAGAGGTGAAATTATTTAGAATTTATATTAGTTATAATTTTTTTAGAATAAGCGTAGAACTACAACCATATTTTTATAAATTGGATGTATATTTGTTTAAATTAAGATTTGTTTTGCTGTAAATTAGTTAATTTGTTTGGAAAAATATTCATGTATGATTTCTTTTTAAAAATGTGTCAAACATGTAAATGAGTAAAAAAAAATCGTATGATGTTGTTCATAACATGAATTAAATTTGCAAATGAGAAAACATATTTCTTCAGAATATAATTGATGAATTAGCATATGACATGTATTGTTACTTTTTCATTTGGAAAGCTAACGATGTATGGTAGATTGTGTGTGAAATTTATTTGACAAAATAAATGTTTAAAATGTGTTGTTTTTAGTTCATGAATTTTAGTATAGCAATTTTCTTTTAAATTTCGGATACTGATATTTTAGATGTTTTCGGATATCCGCAAATGTTCGCATCTTATTTTCGAATGCGAATATTTCTGGATACCAGAAAAAAATCCCTGGATATGTATACGAATGTTGAACATTTGATATCCACAGGTATCAGATGAGGATTTTGATTTTCGAATGCAGATTCAGCCATATCCACATCTGTTTGCATCCATTGACAATGCTAAGACTGACAAACAGTTTACTCCGTTGGATTCAATACCGAAACTACGGTCGACATAGAGTTAGTTTGATTGAATTTTGAAGACCATTAAAATTTAGATGTTTGTATGGATTTTAATTAGACTTTAAACCAAAGATGAGTGTTTTAACCCACTCATGATGCACTAAAATTCCTGTGCAACATAATAAAAATTTATGATATGTTATAATTCATTTAACTGACACTCGAGAATTTCATAAGACACGAAAATTGATTTAATTTGCTAATTAACATGTGATTTATGATAATTTTACATAGGCGTGAAATATTGTTTTAATGACTTGTTACAATTTTGATATATGTTTAAAGTGAACTTAAATGAATTAAATTTGAATTGTCATTTATCTGAATCGATATTTAATTAGTACTTAATTGCTAGTTAAATGTCTATTTTAACGATTGGAGTTATTATGATATATATTGGTTGTTTGGAATAATGATTTGATATTATGTCCATTTTGCATTATAATGACTGATTTTTTGTTACCCATGCTATGCTGTTAAAGCTGAGTTGATTTTAGTTGGCTAACAAGCCCTACAAATTATTATTACGATTTAACGTGAGCGCGACACATAGAATGTTTACTCAACGTCTCACCCTTCTACGCGTCTGCCTTTTCCATCACGTAGTTTCCATCGCCCTTCTCATCTATCTGAGCCCTTCCCCTTTTTCCGCTTACGTTCCCATTTCCTATCCTATCACTAATTACCTTCACGCCATTTTCCCAAAACCTGCAATCGGCATTCCCCTTCCCCTTGCTCTCTCATGCCCCACAGGCTCCGCTCTTTGAGAATAATTTGTTATAAATTGAAGCATTGACTACGTTCCTCTCTAAGGTTTTTCAATATCCGTGTTTTACAGTCATTAATGAGGACATCAAAAACTCTGTTTGAATTCCCAGCTCACCAACATATTATAATTCATTTTTTACATACATAGAATGATTGAAATACATTTTCCGTTCAAATGCATGCTAAATTTTGGTCTTTGCTATGAAGTTAGTTTTTATTAGACACTGCTTATGATTAGGTTCTTAATATTTGTTACAATATATTACAGCTGCTTGGTTAGATCATTTTCATATAACTACATATTTCAGGATTCTTCAATATTTATTGCAGTGGTCATGTAGACATTAGGAGCTAGAGTTACATCGATTAACTCAGAGTAGCAGTTTTGATGGCATGTGCTTCCAAGGTAAAAATATATTTCTATGCATATTTCATAAATATTTTTAGCACCATATATTATTTAGACACGTATTGGCTTCTATAGCTTACAGTTATAATAATTCAGGCTTTGCCTCCTTAAGCAATAACTTAGGGAGAAAGATGTACTTATCTTGGAAGTTTCATTTTTTTAACCTTTCTTCATTCTTCTGTAATAATTTGGCACTGAAAAATCAAAAGTTCGACTTCTAAAATTTAGTTAATGAATATTGTGTTTGGTAACCTTTACATTTAAAATTTTATTGTATTATTTCATACTTTAGTTTTGATGAGTTTATTAGAGAATTAAAGTGGATACGTTACTATCAGTTCGCTGGTTCACATATGTTAACATTATTACAAGCAGATATGTAATATTGGGCCTGGCTCAGTTTTCTGTTTTTCGATTACATATACAGACCTACTGTATATTGAATATCATTCTGAATTCTCATTACAACTTAATACAATAAACTTTCTCTACTGCAAATCCTTCTTTGTATCCAATATTATCTGAATTCAAATCTTCATCAAATCCAATATGGTATCGGAGCAACACAAGTGCTTAACAGCAGTTATACGCCCTGTCACTGAAACTCTCAGATCTGTCTTCATCATTGAGATCAGGTTGCGTATCTTGATCATCGAAGAATTAACATTCTCCTCACTTTTGTGTGTTAGAATCTGTTGTCTTACCAGCGTTTCTTTATACCTCTGTTCACCGTTTCGCTGCATCAAATTGATCGTGCCTCGCCAAGGAGCTGCTGTCAGAGAATTCTCATCATTCAGCCACCTCAACTGGCTGCACAGTCAACTATATATCTTATATCCCACCGAATTCTTGATTTTCTTTAATGATTCATCAGCCAAAAATGGTCGAAGGAGACTCAAATGCCTTGGCATCCTCTGTTGCAAGACCTACTAACTCTGCCACAACAAGAAACAACACCCATGAACTAATCAAAGCCATAAAGCCACAAAGCCAACTTATCAACATCACATTAGATGACAATAACTTCCTGTTGTGAAGATTTCAGATAGAGACTGCCATTAAAGGATATGGCCTCGAGCAACATCTTCTTGGCACTATGATAATTCCACCTAAAAACATTTTAGAAGAAGGGAACTCATCAGCAATCAAGAATATGTAAACTATCAAAGACAAGATAGCTTGATATGCTCATGGCTACTCTCTACTATTGGCGCAAAATTGCAAGGAAAGCTTATTGGATGCAAAAGTTCATATGAATTACGGACTTTTATAGAACAGACATTCAGTAGACAATGTGCAGCAAAGGCCATGATTTACAAGAGGCAACTACATAACATAAAGAAAGAAAATCTACCAATGCATGAATACCTGGCCAAGATCAAGATGTTATGTGATCAACTAGGGTCTGTAGGGCACAAAGTGTCATATTCAGACCAAGTACTATACATTTTGAGTTGTCTATATGATGATTGTGAAGATGTCGTAGCTGTTATATCATCTAATGAGAATACACCCAACCTACAATCAGTTCACACTATTCTTCTCTCTCATGAGGGAAGAATAGAACAAAAGAAAGCAATTGCTAATGAACTGTCTTCAAATTATACTACCTACAACAAAAACAAGAATCAAGAAGGGTATAACGCTGGCAGAGGCAAAGGCAGAGGAGGTAGATACGATAGCAACAATAGAGTTAAGTGTTAAATCTACGAAAAACCTGGACACACAGCCAAAAGATGTTACTTTAGGTATGAATCTAATTACAATCCATTACCGCAAGGCAATAATTCAAGAAATTAGGCACCAAATGCTGTAAATTGCTCACAAGAAAGCAGAAATCAATCAGAAGAAAATACCGACAAGGCCAGTATTGATGATATTCATGATGAAGTTTGGTACCCAGATTCTGGAGCCACTAACCATGTCACAAACAACCTAGCAAACCTAAATCTGTGGAAATATAAAGGTACACATTCTTTACTAATGGGAGATGGCAATCCTACGAAAATTACACATATAGGAAATGCAAGAGTATGGGAAAAAAATAAAATGTTGTATCTTAACCAATTACTAAGAGTACCCTTAATAAGAAAAAACTTATTAAGTGTATCTCAGTTTGCTAAAGATAACAACGTATTTTTCGAATTTCATCCCAAATATTGCTTAGTAAGAGATATTCTGACAAGAGATATTCTGTTGCAGGGTAAAGAATCACATGGGTTGTACACCTTTGATATTGCTAACTCAAGAAAATTAGCAAATAATGCCAAGCATTGTAATGTCATTGAAACTAGTCAAGAAAACTGTTATAGTAATATGGGCATGTGGCATTACAAGCTAGGACATCCAAATGTTAACATTGTTAAGCATATCTTGAATAGCATTAATGTTTCTGTTGATAAATGTACTTTACCATATGTGTGCACATATTGTAAAATGGGAAAGAACCATAAACTTGCATTTCCTAACTCTCAAACTGTGTATAATAAGCCACTTGAATTAATCACTGCTGATTTGGGGGGACCAACACCAATCAACAGTGATTACGGGTTCAGTTATTATCTATCTCTTGTTGACTCTTATTCTAGATATGTGTGGATATACTTTTTAAAGGCTAAATCTGAAACATGCTCTGCTATCACACATATCATTACATATGCTGGAAAAAAAAAACTAAACAACATTTAAAAAAAATTCAAACTGATGGTGGAGCTGAATTCAAGCCATTAAAGGAAATTTTTGGTAAAAAGCATATTATTCACAGAATTACATGCCCACACACATCTAAGCAAAATGGTTTGGTTGAAAGAAAGCATAGGAAAATTGTTGAAACAGGATTAACCTTACTTGCTCAAGCAAGTTTACCATTAAAATTATGGCCTGATGCCTTCAGCACTAGTGTATATTTAATAAACAGATTGCCAACCAAAGCCTTAAAATTAAAGTGTCCTACCGAAGTTCTATTCAAGGTCAAACCTGACTATAAGGCTCTAAAAGGTTTTGGATGTTTATGTTTTCCCGATCTAAAGCCGTATAACATCCACAAACTTAATTTTAGATCTAAACCCTGTACATTTCTGGGTTATGCCACTAATCAGAAAGGATATAAATGCTTAGATAGCAGTGGAAAGATATTTATATCTAGGCATGTCATCTTCATTGAGAGGGAATTTCCCTTTAGAAAAATAGAAATAGGTTCAAAGTCACTCAAAAGGTATATAATCCAAGAATATCCATACCTGATCTACTTGAGCAAGTTGATTTAGAACACATCCTCAGAACTGATGTGCAGCCCACTACAAATGAACCTGAAAGCTCAACTGACAAAGATCAATCTAGCACTGAACAATAAATGTCTAAACATTCTCATGAAGAATCTCATGGTGAAACTGCAAGAGCAGCCGAATCTCAACAGCCACTGGACAATGTAACATCATCCAGCAGTGATGAAGAAAATCAAGCCACAAGCAGAAATCAACATGCAACTCAAACCACCACTGTTCATCACATGATGACAAGGGCAAAAAGAGAAATTTTTAAACCAAAAATTTACATTGTCAACACTGAAACCACACCATGTACATACAATAAAGCTGTTCAACATGAAAACTAGAGAATAGCAATGAAAGAAGAGTATAATGCTCTAATCAAAAACAATACATGGACCTTGGTTCTAGTGCCGAACAACAAAAATATAGTTGGTTGTAAATGGAATTACAGGGTCAAGTCAAACCCAGATGGCTCGGTTTCTAAATACAAGGCAAGGTTAGTAGTAAAGGGTTATTCACAACAATGTGGTTTTGACTTTAATGAAACATTTTCACCTGTTGTGAAACGTACCACTATTAGAGTTATACTGACCATTTCCTTGCATAAAAACTGGGAAATAAATCAACTAGATGTAAATAATGCATTTCTCAATGGTGATTTACAGGAGGATGTGTACATGGAGTAGCCAGAAGGTTTCACACAACAACACAATGGGAAGCTTGTATGCAAACTAAACAACAATACAACAACACAATGATGTGCTAGATTTTACCAACGATGATGTTTTATAGGAATTTAACCATAACAGCAGAAATTACCAATTTATAAGATTACTGAGATTTTGAGATATCATGTCCCAAAAAGGAAATCAATATCATAAAAATTCAGGTCGTAAGTTCAGTAAAATCAAACCAATTTTTTAGAATCATCAAATATTGGTACACAAAATTCATGATACTGAGTTATGAATCGCATTTACTTATATTTGATCAGTTTGTGGACATGACACATACTTTGTTTATATATAGAATACTTATTTATTTACCAATAAGAAGCAAATAATTTAGTCGTTGTTTCCTATTTTTGATTATTTCACATTGCCTATCATGTTCATTTACCATTCAAAGATTTTATGTTGGCCTGATTGTGAATGTTTATTAACAAGTTTGAAACCCTTAATTGATGATAATTGACATTGTAAAAAAATCTCTTTCCTTACAAACCTATTGATTACATTATATGTAGCTAGGTCATCTGTGTTCAAATTTTGAGACTAAATCTCATCCACTAATTAACTTTATTCTTAACCTTAATTATTTTTGCATTCTTTGTAATTTTTTTAACATTTCAGCACTGATATCGCATGTTTGATAACATAGTCAAGTTTGCAACCATTTGGTTATATCCTATTTCATTTTGAATTATTTTTATGTATGTTTCAGAATTCAGATTCATAATATTTTTACCACTTAAAAGCCTATTACTGATTACAGCTATCATCAAAATGGAAAACTGATCCAAAGATATTATTATTGAACGTTTCTTGGTGGGGGTGGTATTTGGTTTTCATCACCATATCACGCTGATGTTTGTGTGGATTGTTTCTTTTAGAAAAGTTTAGGAAATTTTTGTTGGAGTATACTCACAGCTTCCCAAATACGTTAAAGTCTTTGGGGGTTGCCGTATCTAGGTACATTCACCTTAAGCAACTCCAGGTTATATCAAATGAGCTGTACTAGCTTCCATGTTTCCCTAATATTTTATACTTCATAAATTTACCACCCTCCTTTATGCTTTAAACTAATTTATTATGGGATTTCACCTGTTTATCACAGTCCTTTTAATATTACATGTTGGTTGATTGATTTTTTGTTCGTTGCTGCATCTTTTTAGAAGAACTGGTTATAGCATAAAGGAGGATGTTAAAAAATAAGTTTGGAGAATCTCTATATAGCCTTCTTATCTAACTATTTTCAATAGATTCTCATTCTTTCTTCCTTATAAATCAAATGATGTCCAGTTGCGATTTTGAACATATTATTTCAAGCAATGATATGGAAAACATGGAGAATCCAACTATCTATGATGATCTATCTAACCCCAATGGTGCAGACAAATAGTTTAGCAATAACGGAAAAAGGCATAATTTATCTTTGATTTACTGCTAGATTCCACATATTTTGTTTCATTTTGAAAACAATTTACTTTGTCCACTTGGCTTTGTTTTATATGCAGGTGCATTGATACACATATTACATCTGCACCTGCACATGAAATGACACAACTCCAAAAGTAGTTATTTCTTTATATTGCTTTTTGTATTTTCCTAATTTCTGTTATTTTCTTTTTGGGTATTGCAGTCTGTTGCATAGAATAGGAATCATTATGCCACGTAGGAGGAAAAGTTGTAACCAATTTGGCTAAGTATGTATTAAATTCAGTGATGAATGGATAGAAAAGTTAATGCTGAAATTTCTTAGTCTCCTTATTCTCTAATATCATCTTGTTTTCCAACTAATTCTCTACTGTCTTCCTCTGTCTAAGTTTTAACCGTATCATGCATATTTTCTGCATTACCATTTTCAACCCAGAAATGCCACTGTCTACAATCAATTTAATCACCTATTATTATTATTTTCCTTCAATGACTATATTTATTTACACAAGTTTATCAATATTTTATGTTCAATGTTGATATTAATTTACTTTTAATTATGATTATTACCATATTATTTAAAATTTTACCTTTGGAAGAATAATTCAAATTAAGTGAAAAGATCATTTGATCTTTGAAAATTTTGATTTCCCACCGTAATAACATATAATTCTCAGCTTTATTATGCTATATGTATTAGAAAATATGATATTTCAAATTTACTATTATATATTTATTTTATTTATTTATTACATTGTAATATAATAACATCACATTCTCCGTGTTGTTTTTTTGAACCAACTGTGAACACTACTTTACTTTTAGCATGGTTGTAACAACCCCAATTTCGACAGACCAATTTTTTTTCAAAAATTCCAATCTATCGAAACTCAGATTGGTTTGTTCTTGTATCCTGTAGAAAAGTCAGAGACATAAAACATGTCAGAGCTCAGATATAATCTCACAACGGAATGGATAAAATATAATATAATCAAAATATAGCCTTACCGTATTAATAATACTGCCTTACCAGTATCCAAGACTATCGTGTCTCTACCACAAATCTAACCTGCGAGTATGTTATGGGGAGGGGGTCAGAACACAAGTTCTGGTGATTGGATTTAAATTATGTACTCTGGATAGCACTACATATACCATTCAATCATATTTTCTTATTTATTAGGTTACTTCGGTTAACAGCACTTAAGGCTTACACACACGTCGTACCCATTTACTTCCCAGTGGAGTCTCCACCGTAACACCATCGAAATATACGCAGTCCCTCATCCTACGCCATAGTGACGTACGGATCTCTAATATTACGTTCCACACACATCTATCATTACTATGCTACACAAACGCACAGACTGCCACCTTTGTTTGAATTAGAATTCAGGAATGCCCTCAAGTCTACGATACACCACCCAAAGCCGTCATGCATGTATCTAGACTGTCCACCATGCGTATCTTCAATTGTCGCTTGATGCCTTAATCGCACGTCCTCTAATGTGCACTGAGTTCCATGGTAGGGCAATACAAGAAACAAGGAACTCGGTCGGGAGCTTTTCCATATCTGTACAGGCCTGTCTTTAAAGAGCCTCTATATACAGATATACCTAGGGTCTGTTTTCACGGTGGCTACGGTCCCAAGTCGTCCCCTCCCTCAACTAGCAAAGACTACTAGAGCTAAGCGACTGCCCCTACGCAAACAATCTAAACATCCTTGTGGCATCTCCCCTCAACCCCTTACCCCGATAGTGAAGGGTGAAATGGTATCTCGGGTATAGCTCTAGTCTTTTCACATCCCACTGGTTGTCGATGACGGGTATCTGACGATCTACTATCCTTGTTGGTCGTGACCCTCCGCCTCCCCATTGAGGCAACCGTTGAACCATCTTGGTGTCACCACGTCACAACATTCTGACTACATAGCTACTTCTGCAGTTAAGGCCCACCCACCTAGTAGTTATGCGCAGACCCAACCTCTGCGAGCGCAGCCTAAGCATTTGCCACTGCACAGAGGACTACTAGGAGAACCTTATGTGTAACACCCTGTAATTATAAAACATTAAAATTAACAAAATTAAGAATATTTAACTATTAGAAAGAATAATTAAGTGAAACGCGTTACGCCATTGCGTTTGTCTCGGAATTCTACTTGAGATAGAGTCCGAGTTTGCGTAAAACGGATACCGTATGAAAGAGTTACCGACGATAGAAGTTTGGCAGAACATTTAGGAAATGGGCCAGAACAACTGGCGCACTTGTGAAGTGCAGCAGAACAAAAATGCACTGGCGCACCTGGGAAGTGCGCCCATGCCGAGGCCAGAACTGTAGAATTCTGGAGAGTTCTTTGATGACGTGTTGTCATGGGATTGGCTGGATGATGTGTCTTTTTAATCTGAGTGGTTCTAATGGCTCCTAAGCTAATCTAAAGGCACTAATTCACCTAATACACCTATAAATAAACACTAAACTTAACCCTAATTTCATTACACTAATTCATAGTGCCTCTATGCTGCTCTAATCTAAATTAACCTAGCATTTCTTCTCCAACCAAAATCAAAGTAGAGATTTAGTTAGCTATCTTCTTCAACAATCAAATAAAGATTATTCAAGATCAGAGTTACTACAACAACGATTAATTCTCACTTCTAAGAAACCTGTCAATGTGAGTCCACATTACTTTCACATATAATTAATTAAAAAGTAATTGTGATAGGATTGTAAATTGTATTTTATGAATACGCCTGTAAGATGAATCATATCAAGTTTTGTAAATTCTTATCTTTCAGATTCATACCCAAATTTCTGTTATCATATGCCTATTGGGTCTATTTTATTATTCTTTGCCAATTCATATTCCATATGCCTATTTGATCTACTTCATTGTTCTATGCCAGTTCATATTCCATATGCCTATTGGATCTATTTTATTGTTCTACGCCAGTTCATATGCCTATTTTTATGCCAGTTTTGATGTCAAGATTCTCTTCCCTTCTCCTTTTCCTTTTTATTTTAAGATTAGGCTAACTTCGAGCCTAATTATATTACGTTGAATTATACGTACGAATGACGTGGAATGTTGTGGGAAAAGATTGGGAAAATATTGAATAATATGTAATTAGCATAAATTGGCTTGTAATCATGTAATTGACTTGGGGCATAAATTGGTACAATTTGTATACATGGAATTATAGGCATAATTTGGATTAGAATTATAAATATAACTTGAATTGGAAATTATGGGCAACTGGAATATATGTTATAAATCAGAACTTGAAATTGGTTTTGAATAAAAGAAGAGATAATGAACGCCTAAGACACAAGGTTAGACTTGATTTGCGGTAGAAGTCTACCCGGAACAGCCCGACATATCCAGCAACCATAAATGGCAGTCTAATGTGAGAGGTCAAAGGCAGAAATTAGAGGCATAATAGTGCTAAGACACGAGGTTAGATTCGTCTTGCGGTAGAAGTCTTCTCGGAACCGTCGACATATCCAGCAACCGCAAAACGACAATCTAATGTGGGAGGTCTTGCACAGTTATGGATTTAATGAATTAATTAAGAACACTTAACCAAGAAAAGATATGTAGTAAGACATGGGCATAAAAAAAGGGTTAAGTGGGTGACATGGGCGACATGTGAAATACAATTAGAAGCACTTAACCAAGGTGAAACATGTAAGAGGACATGGGAATGAGAAGGGGCTAAGTGGGAAATCCTAGTGGGAACCAAGCGTAAGTGGGAAGCTTGTGTCAAGTGTGGGGACCCTTTTCAACCAGTAACCCATTTTAGTATCTATGTGAGCTCGAACTAGGTCGAGAACGGGACACGCTTACTAGGTTTGATTGTAAGAGGTCAAAAGAGTAAAGAGCGGTGGCAACGCAAGTCCAACGGAGTCATGTGCGTGCGTGGGTTCGGGAAGGTAGGTAAGACGTTGTTGCATCGTGTAGGTATAAGCTGTACATTTTCGTAGTATCGGGTTTCCACTTTAGGGAGTGATACACCCTCCTGTGGGACCAGTAGGGTATCTACGGGTTAGGGAGCCGATCGAATGGGGAGGGTAGTGGGTACAACTAGTGGAGATAGGGGCAGGCGGCACCTATGTCAGCAGCTAGGAGTACACGAAACTATTATTATTATTATTATGATTAGTTCGGAGGGATCATCTTTTAGTATGAAACTATTATTGGTGCGGTGTAGGAATTATCTTATAGTGATTAGAAGAGCAACCAACATTATATCTTGTCCATCTTGTTTACCTTGTCATACCTGGTTATGTTACAGTCATTTCTTATATCTAGTTTATGTTCTTATCCTGTTACTTTATTGATTATATTGTTAAAGTCACTGGACTCGCTAGACTTTATGTCTGACCCTCTTTGTTTCACCTCTTTTCTTACCTTTTCCCCCTAGGTTCTTAGGGTGGGACTAGTGAAGCTGGATTTGGATCTCTTTCTCTCTCTCTCTCTACTGGAAGTGCTGAATGTAATGCTCAGCTTTATCTCGTTTTCATTATGGCTCTTTTGGAGTGGGATTATGCTTTTGCTTTTAGGTACCCTAATAATAATAATTTGTCTAAGATGGATATTTGTGTACTTGGCTTTAGTATTTGGTTTTGATGTTGTAAACAAACTATGTTCAGTTTTCGCTATAATGAATTTATTTTAAAATTTGAAGTACCATTTTATATATTTATCTTGTGATATTCTGTTCTATACACTTATAACGCTCCATGAAAGTTAATACATTCCCTTTGTGAGTGACATTAATGGACGTGGGGTTGTTACACATGGTATCAGAGCTGAAGGTTACCGGAACAGATAAAAGATTTTGAAAACCATTTTTAAAAGCATTTTTTAAGAAGTATTTTCAAAAACATGTTTCAATGAAGGTATTTTCAAGAGAAAGGTTTATTATGAAAAACATAATCCCCAAAAGCCAAATCTCTTCCTTTTTCCTTTCAGCATCTCTGGGGAACCCGATATACCCAAGGGCGTACCGATACCAGACTGGTTCAGAAGGTATCTGGAGGCTAGGGCTACTCCCGCAGGCCTAGCAAACGTTCCTCCTCCCCCAGCTGCAGGCGTTGTTTCATCTCTTCCTCCACGTGTAGATGCTTTTTCTAAGATATGTAAGGACTTTCGTGCGATGGGCGGAAAACCGTTTCATGGGACTGAGACGTTTGTCGAGGCTAGAAATTGGCTCAAGGAAGTGGAGGATTATTTGGTATCTTTGAGATAGATGATGGGAGGAAGGTCCAAAATAGCAGCTGGTTAATGAAGGATGAAGCGTCAATTTGGTGGGAGGTCACGAATGGAGAACGTGCAGTGGAGACATGGATGGATTTCAAACAGAGGTTCGAGTTGAAATTTCTTTCACAAGCAGAAGAAAGTTTATACATGGATAGGTTCTTGGGTTTGAAGCAAGGAAACTTGTCTGTTAAGGAATATGTTAACAAGTTTAATCAGTTGGCTAGATTTGGTTTAGAGTTGGTGAATACACCGCATAAGAAGGCCCTGAGATTTGCTAAGGGTTTGAATGAGCTGCTACACAGATTGGCCATGTCCCACATTCCTATGGGGGCTACCTTTGAGAAACTGGTTGACATGGCGTTGATATATGAAGAGGAGAAAGGTGCTAATATGTATAGGGCACAGGATAAGAAAGTGGATCCAAAGAAAGCACAACAACAACAAAAGAAAGGTGGTAAGGATAACAAGGGCCAAGGGAAGAAAAGGTGATTTAATTGTGGAACACCGGGCCACCTAAGCAAGACATCTGATTAAAGACTGCCCGAGGAGGCAAGGACAAGGGCAAGGGCAAGGGCAGAGGACCGGACCTACTTCTGGAGGGCAGGTTCATGCTCTCATGGCACCAGGACAGGAGAGAGGTAGAAACATTTCTGTTGAAAGTTTAATTTTCCTTTTTGATCATCCTGTTCGAACTTTATTTGGTTCTGGCGCTTCACATTCATTTATATCTGCTTCGTTAGTTGAAACACTGCACTTAAATACTAGTTTAGTTATGGATCCCATTGTAGTCTCAAATCCTATTGGTGGTTCGGCTCATTTATCTATGGTTTGTCGGGATTTGAGAGTGTCTATCTTGGGCATTGGGTTTGAATGCAACACCAACGTTCTTGGTTTCATGTGCTATGGCTTGATTCTAGGGATGGATTAGCTAGCCAGGTATGGTGCCATCCTAGACTGTGAAAGGAGGGTAGTTAGACTGTTGACTCATTGTAGAAAGACCCTTGATATTTCTTGAGACCCTAGAGGTTCGGTGATGCTTAGCTACCTAGAATCACTTGATGCATCCATCGATGATTTGAAATCTGTTCGTGTAGTCCATGAGTATGGTGACGTCTTTGATGAGGTTCGAGGTTTACCCCCGAGGCTCGAGATAGACTTCTGTATAAACTTAGTAGATAATGCAAAGCCAGTTGTGTAACAACCCGTATTTTCAATAACCTGTTATAACATAAATGGAGGCAGAATTTAATTCAAAAATCTGAATCAAGGGAAACGGGCTATGCCATTGCGTTCGTCTCGGAAAAATACGCGAAATAGAGTCCGAGTTTTCGAAAATCGGAGTCCGTATGACCCAGTTAAGGCCCATTGAAGTTTTCAGAAAATTCCTAAGTAAAAACAGATTTAAATTTTAAATTAAAAAGCAAGGGTTAGGGCAAACTGGCGCAGGCGGGAAAATTCCCGCCAGGACCCGCATGTCGACAGGGATGTCGACAGGGTCCCTAGGGTGTCGACAGCCCTGTCGACAGGGGGTGGCCGGGCTGTTTGGCCTGGTGCACCATTTCTGATTTGGGCTTGGTCTTGTGGCTTGGTTCTAGAGAATTCCGAAATCTGATGGACCTAATTGAATCTAGGGTTAATCCTATGGTCTAAATCACTAGCCTAATCTATAAATAAGACCCTAACCTACCCTAAATCATTCATTATTCATTCTAGCAACAAAACTATGGCAAAATCAAAACTCTCATGGCCTCCACTCTCTTCATACAATTCCTAAATTAATTCCTAAGTGATTTTCCATGCATACAAGTATATTTGGGCTTGTATGATCCTCCTTAGCTTGCATTAAAGGCTTTTTTCTCTATTGGCATCATAAAGGAGGAGTCTTGATCAAGTTTGCTTGCATTTGGGGGTTTTAATTAGTTGCATAAGGGGTTTCTTACATTTGCTATACTCATTTGAGTCCGCATAAGCATTGTAAGCCCTCTTACCTTCATTTTAGAAACTCTAAAGTTAAAATGTGATGAAAGTTGGGATTTTTGCAAGTTTATTTAGTTATGCATGTTTATGCATGTTCACTAAGCCATGATTTGCAAGTTCATTGAGTTATGCATGTTCACTAAGCCATGATTTGCAAGTTCATTAAGTTATGCATGTTCACTATGCCATGATTTGCAAGTTCATTGAGTTATGCATGTTCACTATGCCATGATTTGCAAGTTCATTGAGTTATGCATGTTCACTATGCCATGATTTGCAAGTTTATTGAGTTATGCATGTTTATGCAAGTTCACCAAGCCATGACTTGCAAGTTTATTGAGTTATGCATGTGTATGCAAGTTCACTATGCCATGTTATGCATGTTTAATAAGTTATGCATGTTTATGCAAGTTCCCTATGCCATGTTAGGCAAGTTTAACATGTTATGCATGTTTATGGTAATATGCAAGTTCACTATGCTAAGTTATGCAAGTCTAACATGTTATGCATGTTTGTTGTGATAAGCAAGTTCATCATGTATGTTGTGCCAAGTTCCCTCTTCCTATCCTTTATGCGTTATTACGAATATGTAAGCGATAGAATGACGTTGGGGGGGGGGGGGGGGGGGTTTGGGTAAACTTAAAATACATGAAAATATAAGATTGGGAATTTACCTATTAAGTTAGGTCTACCCCTTGGGAATTTACCTATTAAGTTAGGTCTACCCAAGTATTTGTTAAACTTGTAATGATGGTTTGAAAATAAAGTGGACATGACACTTAGAAAACATAAGTGTGGCCAACTCGAGGTTGGGTTGAGCTTGTAGCATAAACCTACCCGGAACCAACCGGCTTAACTAGTGGCTACAAGCAATAGGACCCAATGTGAGTAGTTGGTCATGTGGCACGTGAAACCCGAGGTTAGACTAAGTTGTGGTGTAAACCTACCCGGACCCGCCCGGCCTAACTAGTAACCACAACAAGGTCTAATGTGAGAGGTTGGGTGCATTAAATTAATTAATGCCTCATGATTAAGGTTAAGTCATGGCCCATTAATACTTAACCAATTTTGGGGAATACAAGGGATTAAATGGGGTTAAGTGGTGAACTGTTGGTTACACTTAACTAATTTAATCCATGATTAGTGAGGGGTTAAACCACACTTAACCCTCTTAGAAAACCCTAGCAACGTGGTCTGTTCCAGCAGTAATCCCAGTTGGGTATCATTCACAACCCTAGAGGACTAGGCTAGGGCGGGGGCACGATTACTGGACGGATGTAAGCGACCAAAGCGACGGATGAGTGGTACAGCGGTGCGGGTCCAGGCGGGCTACGGACGTGCACGTAGTCCGGTGTTGGACAAACTCGAGGCACGGGTACCAGTAGGTTTAGACTGTGCATTATTGCTTAAGTGTCTGGGGTTGACACCCAAGGGCTTGATACACCCGAAGGTGGACCCAGCACAGTCTGACTACAACCATATGTGGGCCGTATGGGCACCAACACTTAACGTGTTAGGTTTATAGGGAGCCGATCGACTAGACCGTTGGGCTGGACCTTATATTAAGGTCACTTCATGTCATTGGGTTAAAGCTTGGGCCAAGGGATCAATACCTGTTATGTTGGTTTGCTAGTACACCGTGGTGCAAAACTTAACCTTGTTTTATGCGATGACACCTCTATCTATCTTGTAGTTAATTTATCATGCCAGTATGTTGTTATCTATGATCATCTCAGTTTCCATCATACTGTTAACTTTATTAGTTTATAGACTGATCGTTGCAGGGCTTACTCAGTCTTTTTGACTGACCTGTTTTCTTTCGCTTCTTTTCTTCCGTTTCCCCCCCCCCAGGTTCTCAGGGAGGGAATAGTGGTGCTTAGCTTGGATCGCTTGCTTGTTTGCTGGATAGCTCATGTATGCCTGGACATTGAGCTCGCTATGGTTTATCATCTTTTATTTGGGGATAACACTATGTATTTCAGTATTTCAGTTTATCAGATGATGTTCTTTTATCTAGACTTGTAATTTTGGGAATTTGACATTTTGATGTACCAGACTTGTGTTTTGAAATGGTTTTAAAAAATCTTCCGCTGTTGTATCTACTTACTCTGTTTATTTATATATATATGTCATGTCCTGCCTTGTTATATCATTATGCATGTTTACCTTGTTTTAAAACGCCCCTCCAAAGTCAGAGTTGCTTGCAAGAGCCACCCTGGCGGAGGTGGGGTGTTACAAATTTGGTATCAGAGCATATGGTTTACGAGAAGGGATAAAAAGGTTTTTTAAAACTTTTGAAGAAAAAAAAAACTATTTTCAAAACCAAGTATTTTCCAAAGAAAAGTCTAGTTATTTTTAAAAGGCTATTCCCCAAAAGCCATTAGCACTATCCTTTGACCCCTCGTTTGAAACTCTTTTCTTTTCGTTTCCAGCATGTCTGATAATCTCATCTTACCCGAAGGGGTAACAATACCCGATTGGTTTCGTCGGTACTTGGAAGTCACGGCACCGTTCCCGGGTGTCTCTAATGTTGTCTTTCCAGTCAAGGCCGCTGTTCCTCCTCCTCCTTCCGTAGCTGATGTTCCTCTTCTCCCTCAGTCTCCACAAGCGGATTTTGCGGAAACTTGTAAGAACTTTAAGATGATGGGTGGCAAGAATTTTAGTGGAACAGAGACTTTTGTAGAGGCAAGGAATTGGTTGAAAGAGACCGAAGATCTTTTAGCCACCTTTGATATAGGTGACCGCAGGAAGGTTTTATTGGCAGTATGGTTGCTAAAGGAAGAAGCTGCACGTTGGTGGGTAGTCACCACCGCTACTAGGCCAATTGAGACTTGGGATGACTTTAGAGGAAGGTTTGGACTGAGGTTCTTATCACTGAAGCAAGGGGACATGACTATTAGGGAATACATAGATAAGTTTAATCAACTGGCTCGTGTCGATTTAGACTTGGTTAATACAGCTCAGAAGAAGGCCCTACACTTTGCTCTAGGATTAAACGAGCCATTACATGGTTTGGCCATGTCTCATATACCCTTGGGGGCGACTTTCGAGAATTTGGTGAATATGGCCCTACTTCAAGAAGAAGATAACAATGACAAGAAAGAGGTCAAGGCGAATGAGTCTCAAGGCAAGAGAGTAAATTCCGGGAAACGGGGCAAGAATAACAACAACCGCAAGGACAAGCCAAGAGAGAATAGGAAATGTAACTTCTGTGGTAAAGTTGGACATATAGCCAGGGAATGTAGGAAGAAGGAGAAGAGAAAGCGGGGCGAATGCTTTCATTGTGGTGAGTTTGGACATCTCAACAAGGATTGCCCAAGGAAACAAGGGCAAGGTCAGACTCAGTGTGCAGGACTATCTGGAGGGCGAGTTCATCCCCTCAACACCGTTCTTCCAGCTCATAGAGGTGGTGTTTCTGTTGAAAATCTTGTTTACATTTTCTGATTTTTCCTGTTCATACTTTGTTTGATTCTGGCACATCACATAGTTTTATTTCATCTGATCTAGTTGAAAGTTTGCACCTAAGTACTAGTCTGGTTGATGATCCCGTATGTGTTTCAAATCCAATTGGGGGGTTCTGCCCGTTTGTCTGTGGTCTGAGTGGATTTGAAAATTTCTATCTTGAGTATAGAATTCTCGTGGGATGTTTATATTCTCGGTTTCAGGGGATATGGGTTGGTTTTGGGCATGGAATGGTTGTCCTGTTTTGGAGCCATTCTTGGTTTTTGTATATAGGGTTGTGAGGCTCATGACTCGCCTCGGTGGTACTCTAGAAATTTCCAGCAACCCTATGGGTCTCGTCATGTTATGTTATCTTGAATCCCTCAACTCGTCTATCGATAGTTTGCAATCTGTGGGGGTGGTCCGAGAATATCCTGATATCTTGGGGAAAAGTAAAGGGGTTACCCCTAGACGTGGGATAGATTTCCGCATTATCTGGTTGGTAATACCAAGCCAGTTTCGTGGCCGGTTAGGCACATGACCTCACGAGATGAGAGTTAAGAAAGTAAGTCAAGGAGTTGCTTGAGAAGAACTTCCTGAGACGAGGCATTTTCGAGTAGGGTGCTCCAGTAGTATTCGTTACTAATGTGGACAGTTTTCTTCGCTTACATGTTGATTATCGTGAGAAGAATAGACAACCGTTACCAAGAATCGATGATTTGTTTGATCAGCTTGTAGGAGCATCTGTTTTCTTTTGATCTAGCTACCGGATTCCATCAGCTTAGGATGGCTGAGGATGGAATTGACAAGACTGCGTTTAGGACTCTAGATGGGTTTTTTAGAATGGCTAGTCATGCTATTTGGTTTGACTAATGCACCCGCATATTACGTGAACTTGATGGGTAGGGTGTTTAGGGAGTCCTTGAACAAGTTTGTCGTGGTCGTCGTAGACGATATTTTGATCTCCTCAAAAGAGCGAGGAAGAGCATGCTAGACATCTCAAGGAGGTGATGGATACGCTTAGAGCCACCAGTTGAAGGTCAAGTTCTCCAAATGTCACTTTGGAGGAAGGAAGTTGGATTTCTTGGGCACATAGTTCCTAAGTAAGGCTTAGCGGTGGATTCCGCTAAAGTGGGTGCGGTTTAAGACCGGAAAACTCTGAGGAGGGCAATTGAAGTAAGAAGCTTTCTCCGTTTGGCTAGTTAGTTAGCATTCCCTGAGCTTAGACTTACTCTTCTGGATCAAGAAGGGGGTTTCACAGGAAGAAGACCCGCAGTTAGTCAAGAACATGGACCAGATGATTCGAGGCGAGATGTTAAGTCACCTCGCTAGATATATTATAGATGACAAGGGATGACTAAGGCTCAAGGAGAGATTATGTGTTCCTCGAGTGGAAGACTTGGTAAAGAAGGTTCTTGAAGATGCGCATCACTCGAGGAGGTGGCCGAGTTGGTCTCAGGATGCATGTTGTGCCACCAGGTTAAGGCCAAGTCATAGAAGCCCAGCGGGCCATTACCTCCATTGGAGGTTCCGCAAGGGAAGTGTGAAAACATCTCGATAGATTATGTGGATGGACTACCTAGATCAAAGAAAGGGAATACGGGTATGAGGGTCATAATAGGTAGACTCACGAAGAGTGCTCATTTCAGTCCGGTAAAGAGCGAGAGGACTGCATCATGGTTAGCAACGGTTTATCCTCAAGAAGTTGGCCAGTTTTGAAATAGCCTACAGGAAGCCATGGGTAGGCAACTGAATCTAGGTATGGCCTATCACTCATAGGCGGATGGTTCATTTCGATTAAGCATGAGTTATAGAAAATCACGTTTATAAGGGCAATTGGCAACGTGGATTGGTATTTTCAAGAAAAATTCTGCTGCGTGGAATACTTTATAGTAAATAGACGAGATCCAGGATTCACTAGTGAATTTTGGAGAGCTTGCATGAAATCATGAGGTTACAGTTATGTTTAAGCCAAGTATACAGAAAGAAGAATAAGTGGAAAAGGAAGACGAGAGGCGATAATGAAATGAGTTCCAACTCGAATTTGGGAAATAGGAGTTAGGAAACCAAGAAATTATGAAGTAAAAGACGGTCAAAGCACAGTGGAATTAAACTCAAGGAAACGTGACTAAGAAGAGTGAAGACTAGATACGCGCATCATATCTCTTTTTAAGAGTGCATCCTTGATCCTTGTTTTCCTGTGGAGCTTGCTTGCAAGTTATCTTTTGTATATATCCTCTCGGTCCCATTCTCGATCTTATTTCTGTTGTAAACTCCATAAGGGGGTTGAGACTCATCGGTTAGTACTATATGTCGGAGTTTGAATGGATTTCTAGTAATCCAAAAAGAAGTTTATCTTGCTTATCTTCTAAGATCTCTTTGTAGCATATCTCTTTGTCCATGTTTATCTAGTTTATCTAGTTTTTCATGTTTATCTTGTCATGAGAATCTTAGGTAGAAACCCTTTGGTTGAAACATGTATTTGAAACATGTTATGCTTGATGTTTGCAAGTGGTTGCAAGTGTTTGCAAGTGGTTACTCGTGGATGCATTATACACAATAGGCACTAGATCGGCTCACACACTCTTCATGTTGCATATGCATGAGTGTTTATACTTATTCATGATTTGAAACTTGTTGTGTCACCACATGGATGTTGCATATGGATGAATGTTATGTGCACTCATATAGATACTATGAACTATGTTAGGAATTTGCATACATATGGATTCATTTCACTGACATACATATGCATTAAGGAGGTTTACTGTATCAGTAACCGCCTGATTTTTTTGCATTAGGTAAGTACATATACACACACTTTTGCATATGTTCATACATCATTTAGAATCTTTTAAGGACAATGATTGCTCGTGGATGATGTTTTGAATAGATGGATGATTGGATGGTAGGATACGTTCTTCCTAACTTGAAGATTTCGGGGACGAAATCCTTTAAGGAGGGGAGAATGTAACAACCCGTATTTTCAATAACCTGTTATAACATAAATGGAGGCAGAATTTAATTCAAAAATCTGAATCAAGGGAAACGGGCTATGCCATTGCGTTCGTCTCGGAAAAATACGCGAAATAGAGTCCGAGTTTTCGAAAATCGGAGTTCGTATGACCCAGTTAAGGCCCATTGAAGTTTTCAGAAAATTCCTAAGTAAAAACAGATTTAAATTTTAAATTAAAAAGCAAGGGTTAGGGCAAACTGGCGCAGGCGGGAAAATTCCCGCCAGGACCCGCATGTCGACAGGGATGTCGACAGGGTCCCTAGGGTGTCGACAGCCCTGTCGACAGGGGGTGGCCGGGCTGTTTGGCCTGGTGCACCATTTCTGATTTGGGCTTGGTCTTGTGGCTTGGTTCTAGAGAATTCCGAAATCTGATGGACCTAATTGAATCTAGGGTTAATCCTATGGTCTAAATCACTAGCCTAATCTATAAATAAGACCCTAACCTACCCTAAATCATTCATTATTCATTCTAGCAACAAAACTATGGCAAAATCAAAACTCTCATGGCCTCCACTCTCTTCATACAATTCCTAAATTAATTCCTAAGTGATTTTCCATGCATACAAGTATATTTGGGCTTGTATGATCCTCCTTAGCTTGCATTAAAGGCTTGTTTCTCTATTGGCATCATAAAGGAGGAGTCTTGATCAAGTTTGCTTGCATTTGGGGGTTTTAATTAGTTGCATAAGGGGTTTCTTACATTTGCTATACTCATTTGAGTCCGCATTAGCATTGTAAGCCCTCTTACCTTCATTTTAGAAACTCTAAAGTTAAAATGTGATGAAAGTTGGGATTTTTGCAAGTTTATTTAGTTATGCATGTTTATGCATGTTCACTAAGCCATGATTTGCAAGTTCATTGAGTTATGCATGTTCACTAAGCCATGATTTGCAAGTTCATTGAGTTATGCATGTTCACTATGCCATGATTTGCAAGTTCATTGAGTTATGCATGTTCACTATGCCATGATTTGCAAGTTCATTGAGTTATGCATGTTCACTATGCCATGATTTGCAAGTTTATTGAGTTATGCATGTTTATGCAAGTTCACCAAGCCATGACTTGCAAGTTTATTGAGTTATGCATGTGTATGCAAGTTCACTATGCCATGTTATGCATGTTTAATAAGTTATGCATGTTTATGCAAGTTCCCTATGCCATGTTAGGCAAGTTTAACATGTTATGCATGTTTATGGTAATATGCAAGTTCACTATGCTAAGTTATGCAAGTCTAACATGTTATGCATGTTTGTTGTGATAAGCAAGTTCATCATGTATGTTGTGCCAAGTTCCCTCTTCCTATCCTTTATGCGTTATTACGAATATGTAAGCGATAGAATGACGTTGGAGGGGGGGGGTTTGGGTAAACTTAAAATACATGAAAATATAAGATTGGGAATTTACCTATTAAGTTAGGTCTACCCCTTGGGAATTTACCTATTAAGTTAGGTCTACCCAAGTATTTGTTAAACTTGTAATGATGGTTTGAAAATAAAGTGGACATGACACTTAGAAAACATAAGTGTGGCCAACTCGAGGTTGGGTTGAGCTTGTAGCATAAACCTACCCGGAACCAACCGGCTTAACTAGTGGCTACAAGCAATAGGACCCAATGTGAGTAGTTGGTCATGTGGCACGTGAAACCCGAGGTTAGACTAAGTTGTGGTGTAAACCTACCCGGACCCGCCCGGCCTAACTAGTAACCACAACAAGGTCTAATGTGAGAGGTTGGGTGCATTAAATTAATTAATGCCTCATGATTAAGGTTAAGTCATGACCCACTAATACTTAACCAATTTTGGGGAATACAAGGGATTAAATGGGGTTAAGTGGTGAACTGTTGGTTACACTTAACTAATTTAATCCATGATTAGTGAGGGGTTAAACCACACTTAACCCTCTTAGAAAACCCTAGCAACGTGGTCTGTTCCAGCAGTAATCCCAGTTGGGTATCATTCACAACCCTAGAGGACTAGGCTAGGGCGGGGGCACGATTACTGGACGGATGTAAGCGACCAAAGCGACGGATGAGTGGTACAGCGGTGCGGGTCCAGGCAGGCTACGGACGTGCACGTAGTCCGGTGTTGGACAAACTCGAGGCACGGGTACCAGTAGGTTTAGACTGTGCATTATTGCTTAAGTGTCTGGGGTTGACACCCAAGGGCTTGATACACCCGAAGGTGGACCCAGCACAGTCTGACTACAACCATATGTGGGCCGTATGGGCACCAACACTTAACGTGTTAGGTTTATAGGGAGCCGATCGACTAGACCGTTGGGCTGGACCTTATATTAAGGTCACTTCATGTCATTGGGTTAAAGCTTGGGCCAAGGGATCAATACCTGTTATGTTGGTTTGCTAGTACACCGTGGTGCAAAACTTAACCTTGTTTTATGCGATGACACCTCTATCTATCTTGTAGTTAATTTATCATGCCAGTATGTTGTTATCTATGATCATCTCAGTTTCCATCATACTGTTAACTTTATTAGTTTATAGACTGATCGTAGCAGGGCTTACTCAGTCTTTTTGACTGACCTGTTTTCTTTCGCTTCTTTTCTTCCGTTTCCCCCCCCCCCCCCCAGGTTCTCAGGGAGGGAATAGTGGTGCTTAGCTTGGATCGCTTGCTTGTTTGCTGGATAGCTCATGTATGCCTGGACATTGAGCTCGCTATGGTTTATCATCTTTTATTTGGGGATAGCACTATGTATTTCAGTATTTCAGTTTATCAAATGATGTTCTTTTATCTAGACTTGTAATTTTGGGAATTTGACATTTTGATGCACCAGACTTGTGTTTTGAAATGGTTTTAAAAAATCTTCCGCTGTTGTATCTACTTACTCTGTTTATTTATATATATATGTCATGTCCTGCCTTGTTATATCATTATGCATGTTTACCTTGTTTTAAAACGCCCCTCCAAAGTCAGAGTTGCTTGCAAGAGCCACCCTGGCGGAGGTGGGGTGTTACAAGTTGCATTACCAGTGCGCCACATGGCTCCGAGAGAGAGAGGAGGAAACTCAATAAGCAAGGACGGGAGCTACTTGATAAAGGGTTCATAAGAAGAAGTATTTCGAAATGGGGTGCACCAGTTGTTTTTGCTACAAAAGGCGGACGATTTACTTAGATTGTGTGTGGACTATAGGGAGCTAAATAAACTCACAAAGAAAAATAGACACCCATTACCGAGGATAGATGATTTGTTCGATCAGTTGGTTGGTGCTTCAGTTTTATCGCAGTTGGACTTAGCTACAAGATTTCATCAGTTAAGGGTAGCTAAGTATAGTATAGACAAGACTGCTTTTAGGACTGCTGACGGTTTTTTCGAATGGCTCGTCATGCCTTTTGGTTTGACGAATGCACCCGCATATTTTGTAGACTTGATGAGTAGGGTGTTTAAGGAGTTTCTAACAAGTTCGTAGTAGTCTTTATGGATGATAATTTGATTTTCTCTAGAAGCGAGAAAGGGCATGCCCTACATCTTAGGGAAGTCTTAGAGACCCTTCGAGCACATCAACTCAAGGCTAAGTTCTCCAAATGTCATTTTTGGAGGAAGGAAGTGAGGTTCTTGGGGCACGTGGTCTCTAAGGAAGGGATAGTAGTAGATACCGCGAAGGTGGTAGCAATCCAAGATTGGAAGATTCCTAAGAATGCAATGGAAGTAAGAAGTTTTCTTGGTTTAGCGGGTTATTATAGAAAGTTCATCAAGGACTTTGCTAAGATATCAGCCCCACTTACACGGTTGACGAAAAATATTTTGACCTTTTCTTGGGATGTTGACTGTGACGATGCTTTCCAACATATGAAGAGGGCATTGACGACAGCTCCAGTTTTAGTTTTGCCGGATGGGAGTAAACCATTCACAGTGTATACCGATGCTTGCGGGACAGTGCTTGGCACAGTTTTGATGCAAGAGGGAAGGTTGATATGCTATGGTGGAAGGCAGTTAAAGGTCCATGAGAAGAATTACCCTACCCACGACTTAGAGTTAGCTGCCATAGTTTTTGCGCTTAAGTCTTGGCGTCACTATTTGCTTGGAGAGAAGTTTGAGTTGTATACAGACCATAAGTCACTAAAATACTTGTTCTCTCAAAAAGACCTAAACTTAAGACAACAGAGGTGGATGGAATTCTTAGCATCCTACGATTTTCAGATTACACATACCTCTGGCAAGGGTAGCGTTGTAGCTGACGCCTTGAGTAGGAAGAGGTTGACTTTGAGTCCTTTGTTTTTCGAGCGGCAGAGTTTAAAGTACATATCTACCTTTGACTTTAGACCTTCTATTGATTATGTACCGGGTTTGTTGGCATCACTAGAGGTGCGACCTACGCTTTTAGGTCCGGTTGGAGAGGCACAACGAGATGACCCACAGTTGGTTGAGATAGTAGACAAGCTCATAAGAAGGGAATCTTCGAGCCATCTTAGTAGGTATACTATAGATGAAACAGGTTGGTTGCGTAGGGATGAGACACTTTGCGTATCGCGAGACAAGAGCTTGAGGAAGACGATCCTTGAAGAAGCACATCGTTCTAAGATGACCATACATCCCGGTGGTGACAAGATGTATAGGGACATGAAGCGAGTTTTCTTTTGGGCCGGAATGAAGAAGGACATGGCTGAGTTCGTTTCTAGATGTTTAGTGTGCCAGCAAGTCAAGGCTGAGCAAAAGAAGCCTGGTGGTTTGCTTCACCCTTTAGAATTTCCACTATGTAAATGGGAAAGTGTTTCCATGGATTTTGTCGGTGGGTTGCCGGGATCAAGGAAGGGTAATACGGGGATTGGGTAGTAGTGACTTACTAAGAGCGCCCATTTTATCCCCGTTAAAAGTAAAAGAACTGCGGCATGGTTAGCATCTGTTTATCTTCGAGAGATAGTTCGTTTACACGGCATACCTTCTATCATAGTAAGCGATCGAGATCCCATTTTCACCAGTGAGTTTTGAAAGAGCTTGCAAGAGGCAGTGGGAATGCAATTGTGTTTGAGCACCGCTTATCACTCTTAGACGGACGACCAAGCCGAGGGAGTGAATCGGATTCTAGAAGATCTTTTGAGGTTATGTATCTTGGACTTTGGAGGGACATGGGAGGAACATCTTCCATTAGTAGAGTTCGCCTACAACAACATCTATCAGACTAGCATTGGCATGGCACCTTTTGAGGCTCTATATGGACGACTTTGCTGATCACCTACTTGTTGGTGGGAATATACGGGTAAGATTTTACTTGGGCCCGATATGGTTAGGGAAACTTCTGAGAAGATAGACTTGATTCGAAGACGAATGAAGACGGCATAGGACCAGAAAAAGTCATACGCTGATAAGAGAAGAACTTAACTTGATTTCGGTGTTGGAGACATGGTTTTCATTAAAGTATCACCATTGAGGTATGTAGTTCGTTTTGGGTCTGTAGGGAAATTGGCACCAAGGTTCGTAGGGCCATTCCTCATTACAGAGCGAATTGGACAGATGGCCTACAAAGTGAAGTTGCCGGAGAAGCTTAGTGGTGTTCATGACGTATTTCACGTGTCACATTTGCAGAAGTGTTTACATGATACCGTGGAAGTAGTGGAGTCGAGCATGCTTAGGGAAGTGGAAGTGGAGCAAGATGCCATGATTAGACGAGCTCCTACATGCATCCTTGGATCGGAGGTCAAGAAGTTACGTAACCGAGAGGTCAAGTTGGTTAAAGTCCAATGGGGAGATGATCAAGGAGACGCGACTTGGGAGATAGAAGACAAGATGCGTGCGGCATACCCTTTCCTTTTTGAGGGTATATTCTTAATTCTCCTTTTTCTAGCGCTTTGTTTATACTTGTTCTATCGTTTAGTAAGTCCTCTTGATTACATCTTCGATCTTTAGGTAGGAAAATCCTATGGTTGTAAACATGTGTTTGAGACATGTTATGTTTGGTGGATGCAAGTGGATGCAAGTGTTTGCTAGTGGTTGCTCGTGGATGCATTTACACACAGATTAGGCACTAGATCGGCTCAGTCACTTTCATATTGCATATTGATAAGTGTGCATACTTAAATTAATGGATGTATATTGATTATGTTATCATATGGATGCTGTATTTGGATGAATGATTGTGCACGCATATAGAAATAATATGTATCATTAGGATTCTTTTGCATACATAGTGGACGCATGGCACTATCATGATTTGCATTAAGGAGGTTGACTGAATTAGTAGACCGCCTGATTTTACATTAGGGTAAGGACATATATACACACATTGCATATGTTCATGAAAAGCATTAGAAACCTTTTTAAGGACAATGGATGCCTGTGATTGATAGTTGAGTAGATGGATGTTGGTTCTTCTTAACTTGGAGATTTTGGGGACGAAATACTTTACGTAGGGGAGAATGTAACGCCCCATAATTTCAAAACATAAAAATTAAAAAATTTGAGAACACTTAATTTTTAGATGAATAATTAAGTGAAACAGGTTACGCCATTGCGTTTGTCTTGGAATTCTACTTGAGATAGAGTCTGAGTTTGCGTAAAACGGATAACGTATGAAAGAGTTACGGACGATAGAAGTTTGGCAGAACATTCAGGAAATGGGCCAGAACAACTGGCGCACTTGTGAAGTGCACCAGAACAAAAATGCACTGGCACACCTGGGAAGTGCGCCCATGCCGAGGCCAGAACTGCAGAATTCTGGAGAGTTCTTTGATGACGTGTTGTCATGGGATTGGCTGGATGACGTGTCTTTTAATCTGAGTGGTTCTGATGGCTCCTAAGCTAATCTAAAGGCCCTAATTCACCTAATAAACCTATACATAAACACCTAAACCTAACCCTAATTTCATTACACTAATTCATGGCGTCTCCATGCTGCTCTAATCTAAATTAACCTAGCCTTTCTTCCCCAACCAAAATCAAAGTAGAGATTTAGAGAGCTTTTCTTCTTCAACAATCAAATAAAGATTATTCAACATCAGAGTTACTACAACAACGATTTATTCTCTCTTCTAAGAATCCTGTCACTGTGAGTCCACGTTACTTTCACATATAATTAGTTAAAAAGTAATTGTGATAGGATTGGAAAATTGGATTTTATGAATATGCCTGTATGATGAATCATATCAAGTTTTGTAAATTCTTATCTTTCAGATTCATACCCAAATTTCTGTTATCATATGCCTATTTGATATATTTTATTGTTCTATGCCAGTTCATATTCCATATGCCTATTGGATCTACTTTATTGTTCTATGCCAGTTCATATTCCATATGCCTATTGGATCTATTTTATTGTTCTAATCCAGTTCATACTTCATATGCCTATTCTTATGCCAGTTTTGATGTCATGATTCTCTTCCCTTCTGCTTTTCCTTTTTATTTTGAGATTAGGCTAACTTCGAGCCTAATTATATTACGTTGAATTGTACGTACGAATGACATGGAATGTTGTGGGAAATGATTGGGAAAATATTGAATAATATGTAAATGGCATAAATTGGCTTGTAATCATGTAATTGACTTGGGGCATAAATTGGTTCAATTTGTATATATGGAATTATAGGTATAATTTGAATTAGAATTATAAACAGAACTTGAATTGGAAATTATGGGCAATTGGAATATATGTTATAAGTCAGAACTTGAAATTGGGTTTGAATAAATGAAGAGATAATGAATGCCTAAGACACGAGGTTAGACTTGGTTTGCGGTAGAAGTGTAACACCCCGAATTTCAGTTAATACTAATATTCACTAATTACAGAATAAATAATCCCAGATGTGAGAATTGGGGGAAACGGGCTGCGTCATTGCGTTCGTCTCGGAAAAATACGCAAAATAGAGTCCGAGTTTTCGAGAATCGGAGTCCGTATGGCCCGGGTATGGCCTAATGAAGTTTACAGAAAATTCAAAGTTCAAAACAGATTTAAAAAATTCAGGTTCAAATTTCGAAACATGCAGAAATGGGGCCAGGCGGGAAAACTCCCGCCCAGCCTGGTCGACATGGCTGTCGACAGGGCTGTCGACTTGCCTGTCGACATGCCTGTCGACTTGGCTGTCGACAAGGCTGTCGACTTGCCCTGTCGGCTGATGCTGGCCTGGTGCACCTAGTTGAGTTTGGGTTAGGCTTTGGGGCTGGTTTCTGGAAACTTCCTAAATCTGACGGACCTAATCTAACTTAGGGTTAATCCTATGGTCTAAAACACACCCTAATCCTATAAATACACCCTAATGCAAGCCTAATCCCTACTAAAAATAGAAATGATGCCATCATGCCGCTAAAATCAAACTTGAGAGGAGCCTCCACTAGTTTATGAAGAAAGTTGCAAGCTAATCAACCTCTAATCATCATCTCCTTCTTGTATAGCAACTAGTTCTACTTCATAAGTTTGCTAATCAAGGTTTTGGTGAGTTTCTATCACTTTAATAACCAATTGCTAAATTAAGTAGATGAGGTATGATGAGATCTATGGTCTTGCTTGTGGATAAATAGGTTTTTAAGTCATATGATACGATGTTAGTTTGCTAATCTATGTTTAATGTTAACCCTATGTTTATGCAAGCTAAGTATATGGGTTTATGCAAGTTAAGTATGTGGGTTTATGCAAGCTAAGTATATGGGTTTATGCAAGTTAAGTATGTGGGTTTATGCAAGTTAAGTATATGGGTTTATGCATGCTAAGTACTTGATTTTATGCATGCTAAGTATTGGGTTTTATGCATGCTAAGTATTTGATTTTATGCATGCTAAGTATTTGATTTTATGCATTCTAAGTATTTGGTTTTATGCATGCTAAGTGTTTGGTTTTATGCATGCTAAGTATTTGATTTTATGCATGCTAAGTATTTGATTTTATGCATGCTAAGTGTTTGGTTTTATGCATACATTATGATATGCAAGTTTATATGCAAGTTCATATGCAAGTTCATATGCAAGTTCATATGCAAGTTTATATGCAAGTTCATATGCAAGTTTGTCTCTTTTTATGATATGTATAACATATGCAAGGTTGCCTCTATGTATGACATGTTATGCAAGTTCATATGCAAGTTTATGTGCAAGTTCACATGCAAGTTTATGTGCAAGTTCATATGCAAGTTTATGTGCAAGTTCATATGCAAGTTTGTCTCTTTTTATGATATGCGTAATGCAAGTTTGGGTTAAATACTAGTTGGGTTTAATGTATGTTCATATATGCAAGTTGACACCTTTTGAACCCATGATAAAGTTATATGCTATGTTGGCTAAACCCATGACATTTGTGATGAATCTTCCCTTTATTATGTCGTGTTATGAGAACGAATTACATGGGGAACGATGGGGTTAATATGCATATTAATAAAATGACGTGAATTGGGTATGATTAAGCATACCACAAATTAAATGGACATAATTGGGAATTTACCTATTGAGTTAGGTCTACCCATATTATGAAGTTGGGAATTTACCTATTGAGTTAGGTCTACCCATACTATGGAATTGGGAATTTACCTATTTAGTTAGGTCTACCCATATTCTTAAAAATGTATAATTAATTAGGGATAATTAATATAAATTATGAGGGTGATTAATTAGGTGTAATTAATCGACTAAGACACGAGGTTGGACTCAGTTGTAGCGTAAAACTGCCCGGACCCAACCGGCTTAACCAGTTGCTACAAATGTTAGCCCAATGTGAGAGGTCTTAGGCACAAACTAAATACGTGATTAATGTAAAGACACGAGGTTAGACTCGGTTATGACATAAGGCTGCCCGGACCCAACCGGCTTAACCAGCGGTCATAAAAGATAGTCTAATGTGAGGGGTCTTTACAAAGGTTACGATCTTAATTAATTAAGAAACACTTAACCAAATGAGCATGTAGAGGGACATGAGGGGTTAAGTGGGTGCCTTGGGTGGCATGTGGAAATGTAGTGGTTGCCCTGGGTGGCAATAGAAAATACGATTAGAATACTTAACCAAAGTGGAACATGTAATTAAACATGATTAAAGGGTTAAGTAAGTGCCATGGGTGGCATGTGGAAATCTAGTGGGTACCTTGTGTGACAATTAGAATATGATTAAATGACTTAGCCAAAATGTATAACATGTAGGTGGACATGGTTAAAGGGTTAAGTGGGATGCACCAGATAAAATGGCAAGCTTAGGTGGTAGCTTGTGGGGGCCCATTTCAACCAATATCCCAAACGTATCTTAGTGGGCTCGACTCTAGTCGAGTGACGGGACACGCATATTGGGCTTGACTATAAGAGGCCAAACCGGGTTAGCGGTGGCAACGCAGGACCAACGGGTTTCATATGCGTGTGTGGACCCGGGCTGGTTGGTAAGTCGTTGTTGCATCGTGTAGATATAAAGCCGTGCACCGTTGATATTATCAGGTTGCCACTTTGGGGAATGATACACCCCATCGTGCAGCACGGGTGTCTACGTAAGGGAGCCGATCGCTTGGGGAGTAGTGGGTACACCTATGTAGTCAGATAGGGGTACACGAAACTAATAAATTACTAAGTACACTTAGTGGGATCAACCTTTAAGTAGGAATGACTGGTGTGGTGCAGTGTAGTAATTATCCTTGGGTGGGTAGATGTGTCTTTACGGTTATCTTAGTTTATCCTAAGTCTACCAAGCTGCTTAGTGTAGCCATTCATCCCCAGACGTTACCGTATATCAAGCTTATGTCTTCTCTGGTTACTTTAATGATTGTATTGTTAAAGTTATAGGACTCGCTCAGACTTATGTCTGACCCCGTTGTTTTTATCTTTTTCCCAACCCTCAGGTTATCAGAGTGGGCTCAGTACGAGGGGGCTTTGATCAGGCTGCTTTATTCTCTTTTGGAGCTTGGACCATAGATGTAGAGCTCAGCTTACCCTTTCTTTTATGGCTATCAGTTCATGTATTGGGATTATGTACTTTTATTTATCAGGATGGATATTTTGTACTTGACTCTTATTATGGTTTTGTGATGTAACCAAACATGTTTTACTTTCCGCTGCAATGAAATGATGTTTTGAATTTTTCAAGTATTACTTATATCTGTCTTGTTGTAATTTTTCTGTTCTATATTCACTTAAAATACTCCACCGATGTTATGGCATTCCCTTAGAGAGTGACCATAGCGGGTGTGGGGTGTTACACGTGGTATCAGAGCTTAAGGTTACCAGAACAGATAGAATTTTTAGAAAAACTATTTTCTAAGAATATTTTTGAAAGGAGTATTTTCAAAAAAACATGTCTTTTAAGAGAAAAGTTTTTGAAAGAAAAGCATAATCCCCGATAGCCATATCTTTATCTTTTGAATTCTCCGTTTGAATCTTTCCTTTTTCGTCTCAGCATGGCTGAAGATCTTTATCTTCCGGACGGTGTAGCGGTACCAGTATGGTATAGGAGGTTGTTAGAGGCTAGGGCCGCCGCTGCAGGTCCAGCAAATGTTCCTCCTCCACCCGTTGCACCCGTTCCTCCTCGCGCGGATACTTTTGCTAAGACTTGTAAGGAGTTTAAGGCTATGGGAGGGAAACCTTTTGTGGGAGCTAGGGATTGGCTTAAAGAGACAGAAGAATTGATGGAAATCTTGGAAGTGGAAGAGGGAAAGAAAGTCAAGTTAGCCGCTTGGTTAATGGAAGGAGAGGCCTCGTTCTGGTGGGAGGTCACTAATGGAGAACGCCCTGTTGACTCTTGGATGGATTTCAGGCAAAGGTTTGAGGCAAAGTTTCTCTCAAAAGCGGAAGAAAATCTGTACGTGGAAAGGTTCTTGAACTTAAAGCAAGGGAACTTGTCGGTGAAAGAATATGTTAACAAGTTTAATCAGTTAGCGAGGTTCAACATAGACTTGGTAAACACACCGGAAGAGAAAGCTTTGAGGTTCGTTAAAGGCTTGAACGAACCAATGTATGGATTGGCTATGTCTCACATCCTTGTGGGGGCCACTTTTGAGAAGCAAGTAGACATGGCACTTATGCATGAGGAAGAGAAGGGCCCCAATGCTATTAAGGCACCCGAGAAGAAAGGAGATCAGAAGAAACCTCAACAACAAAATAAGGGTGGGAAAGGTAACGGTGGCAAGGGAAAGAAGAAGTGCTTCAATTGTGGGACACTAGGCCACCTAAGCAAGGATTGTCGCAAGAAGAGGAAGGCTGGCTGCTTCCACTGTGGCGAAGCAGGGCATTTAGAGAAAGACTGTCCAAAGAACGGGATCTACCTCAGGAGGACAGGTGCAAGTTCTTTTGGCACCAGCTCAGGCAAGGGGGCAAGTTCAGGCTCTCGCAGTTCCACCGATTCGGGAAAGAGGTAGAACTATTTCCATTGAAAGTCTAGTTTTTCTGTTCGATTATCCGGTTCAAACTTTATTTGATTCTGACGCATCGAGTTCGTTTATTTCATTATTGATAGTTGAGTTACTGCACTTAGACACCAGTTTAGTAGATGATCCTTTAGTTGTTTCAAACCCAATTGGGGCTCCATGATGTGTTTGGGTTTGAAAGTTTCTATACTTAGCGTTGAGTTTTAGATGTGATGCTTTTTGGGCTTCACGGGCTATGGGTTAGTTTTGGGCATGGACTGGTTAACCAGTAATGGTGTCGTTCTTGTTTGTGAAAGGAGAGTAGTTAGGCTTATGACCCGCTTGGGTAACACTCTCGAGATCTCTTGTAATCCCATGGAATCTGTTATGCTAAGTTATCTAGAATCGCTTGACACGTCGGTCGAGAGTTTGCAATCTGTTAGAGTGGTCCGGGAATACTCGGATGTGTTTGAGGAGGTGAAGGGCTTACCTCCAAAGCAGGAGATCGACTTCCGGATATATCTGGTAGACAATGCCAAACCAGTATCTTGGCCGGTGTGCCACATGGCTCCTCGTGAGAGGAGGGAACTCCATAAGCAAGTAGGCGATTTGCTTGAGAAGGGGTTCATAAGACGAAGTATATCGGAGTGGGGTGCTCCAGTAGTTTTTGCCACGAAGGCGGATGGGTCCCTCAGACTTTGTGTAGGCTAAAGAGAACTAAATAAACTCACAAAGAAGAATAGACACCCATTGCCGAGGATTGATGATCTCTTTGATCAATAGGTTGGCGCCTCAGTGTTTTCGCAGTTGGACTTAGCCACGGGGTTTTGTCAGTTGAGAGTGGCTGAGGATAGTATAGAGAAGACGGCCTTTAGGACTCCGGATGGTTTTTTTTATGAGTGGCTGGTGATGCCATTTGGTTTGACGAACGCCCCCGCATATTGATTTGATGAGAAGGGTGTTCAGGGAGTACCTAAATAAGTTCATGATGGTCTTTGTAAATAACATCTTGGTCTTTTCTAGGAGCGAAATAAGTTTTCATATGTGCTCAATAGGTTGAGCAAAGCCAGTTATGAGATAAACGATGGTTTTGGAGTGAGACTGGCGAGGACATCCAGAGTTGGACAAGGGGCTTAATTATTTAGCCGTTTTTACTAGTATCATCTCACGTAGGACGTCTGAATTCGAAGGAGGTATCCCTTAGGTGTTTGTCTGATATTGGTTTAGGCCTTTGGGGCTTGCATTTGGGGGATGTCGAGTTCGACTAGGATGGTCTGCGTGAGAGATGGACAGTTGTGATGATTTTGGATGGGATTCTTAGCATCCTATGAGTTTGAGATAGCATATACCCATTGCAAGGGTAACGTGGTAGCGGACGCCTTAAGTAGAAAAAGGTTGTCCTTGAGTTCATTGTTCGTTGAATGACGGAGCTTAGAGTTTATTTCTATGATTGACTTTAGACCTTCCGTTGACTTTGTACCCAGTTTGCTAGCCCCCTTGGAGGTTAGGTCTACTCTTTTGGGACGGATTGGCAAGGCACAGCGAGACGACCCACAGTTGGTTGAGTTAGTAGAGAAGCTCATAAGGGGGGGAGTTGTCCAGCCATTTAAGTAGGTACACCCTAGATGGTAAGGGGTGGTTGCGTAGAGATAGTAGACTTTGTGTACCGCAAGACGAGGGTTTGAGGAAGGCTATACTTGATGAAGCACATCGGTCGAAGATGACCATTCATCCCGATAGGGACGAGATGTACCAAGACATGAAGCGAGTTTTCTTTTGGCCGGTATGAAGAAAGATGTGGCCGAGTATGTCGCTAGATGCTTGGTGTGCCAACAAGTGAAAGCGGAGCAGAAGAAACCCGGTGGGTTGCTTCACCCATTGGAGGTTCCGCTATGGAAGTGGGATAGTGTCTCGATGGATTACCGAGATCGAGGAAGGGTAATACGGGAATTTGGGTTGTGGTAGACAGACTTACTAAGAGTGCCCATTTTATACCCGTGGAGAGTAAGAGAACTGCTCCATGGCTAGCTTCAGTTTATATTCGAGAGATTATTAGATTGCATGGTGTACCTTCCAGTATAGTGAGCGATTGAGATCCTATCTTCACTAGAGAGTTTTGGGAAGAGCTTGCAAAAGGCGGTAGGGATTCAGTTGTGTTTGAGTACCGCATATCATCCTCAGACGGACGGCCAGACCGAGAGGGTGAATCGTATTTTAGAAGACCTTTTGAGGCTATGTATCTTAGATTTTGGAGGTACATGAGAAGAGCGTCTTCCATCGGTGGAGTTGCCCGACAGACTTAGTGATGTATATGACATATTCCATGTGTCACATTTGAGGAAGTGCCTACATGAGACCGCAGAGGCGGTAGAGCCGAGCTTGCTTAAAGAAGTAAAGGTAGAGCGTGATGTGATTATTCGACGAGCTCCTACCCGCATCCTTGGGTCAGAGGTTAGGAAGTTGAGAAATAGAGAGGTTCGACTAGTCAAGGTGAAAAGGGGAGAAGGTGAGAGCAATGCTACTTGGGAGACAGAAGCGAAGATGCGTTCGTTATACCCATTCCTTTTTAAGGGTATGTCCTTTAAACGTCTCCTTTATCGTTTGTCTAGTGCTTATCTTATCTTTAGTATATCCTCTCATTAGTACCTTTGACCTTTAGATAGGGTAAACCTATGGTTGAAACATGTGTTTGAGACATGTTATGTTTGATGGATGCGTGTGGATGCAAGTGGTTGCTAGTGGTTGCTCGTGGATGCAAATACACACACTCTAGACACTAGATCGGCTCAGTCACTTCATATTGCATATTGCATATAATTGTGTGTAGGTAGCTATATTTATGGATGTATAATGGTTGTGCTATCATATGGATGATGCATTTTGGTGAATGATTGTGCACTCATGTAGAAATAGTATGTGTCGATAGGGTTCTTTCGCATACATATTGGATGCATGGCACTATCATGGTTTGCATATGTTCATACATTAGATAGGGAACATATACACACACTTTTTTTGCATATGCTCATACATCATTAGAAATTGTTTTAAGGACAATGGATGCTCGTGTTTGATGGATTGAGTAGATGGTTGTTTGGATGGTAGGATATGCATTCTCCTTAGCTTAGAGATTTCGGGGACGAAATCCTTTAAGGAGGGGAGAATGTAACACCCTGAATTTCAGTTAATACTAATATTCACTAATTACAGAATAAATAATCTCAGATGTGAGAATTGGGGGAAACGGGCTGCGTCATTGCGTTCGTCTCGGAAAAATACGCGAAATAGAGTCCGAGTTTTCGAGAATCGGAGTCCGTATGGCCCGGGTATGGCCCAATGAAGTTTACAGAAAATTCAAAGTTCAAAACAGATTTAAAAAATTCAGGTTCAAATTTCGAAACATGCAGAAATGGGGCCAGGCGGGAAAACTCCCGCCCAGCCTGGTCGACATGGCTGTCGACAGGGCTGTCGACATGCCTGTCGACTTGGCTGTCGACAGGGCTGTCGACTTGCCCTGTCGGCTGATGCTGGCCTGGTGCACCTAGTTGAGTTTGGGTTAGGCTTTGGGGCTGGTTTCTGGAAAATTCCTAAATCTGACGGACCTAATCTAACCTAGGGTTAATCCTATGGTCTAAAACACACCCTAATCCTATAAATACACCCTAATGCAAGCCTAATCCCTACTAAAAATAGAAATGATGCCATCATGCCGCTAAAATCAAACTTGAGAGGAGCCTCCACTAGTTTATGAAGAAAGTTGCAAGCTAATCAACCTCTAATCATCATCTCCTTCTTGTATAGCAACTAGTTCTACTTCATAAGTTTGCTAATCAAGGTTTTGGTGAGTTTCTATCACTTTAATAACCAATTGCTAAATTAAGTAGATGAGGTATGATGAGATCTATGGTCTTGCTTGTGGATAAATGGGTTTTTAAGTCATATGATACGATGTTAGTTTGCTAATCTATGTTTAATGTTAACCCTATGTTTATGCAAGCTAAGTATATGGGTTTATGCAAGTTAAGTATGTGGGTTTATGCAAGCTAAGTATATGGGTTTATGCAAGTTAAGTATGTGGGTTTATGCAAGTTAAGTATATGGGTTTATGCATGCTAAGTACTTGATTTTATGCATGCTAAGTATTGGGTTTTATGCATGCTAAGTATTTGATTTTATGCATGCTAAGTATTTGATTTTATGCATGCTAAGTATTTGGTTTTATGCATGCTAAGTGTTTGGTTTTATGCATGCTAAGTATTTGATTTTATGCATGCTAAGTATTTGATTTTATGCATGCTAAGTGTTTGGTTTTATGCATACATTATGATATGCAAGTTTATATGCAAGTTCATATGCAAGTTCATATGCAAGTTTATATGCAAGTTCATATGCAAGTTTGTCTCTTTTTATGATATGTATAACATATGCAAGGTTGCCTCTATGTATGACATGTTATGCAAGTTCATATGCAAGTTTATGTGCAAGTTCACATGCAAGTTTATGTGCAAGTTCATATGCAAGTTTATGTGCAAGTTCATATGCAAGTTTGTCTCTTTTTATGATATGTGTAATGCAAGTTTGGGTTAAATACTAGTTGGGTTTAATGTATGTTCATATATGCAAGTTGACACCTTTTGAACCCATGATAAAGTTATATGCTATGTTGGCTAAACCCATGACATTTGTGATGAATCTTCCCTTTATTATGTCGTGTTATGAGAACGAATTACGTGGGGAACGATGGGGTTAATATGCATATTAATAAAATGACGTGAATTGGGTATGATTAAGCATACCACAAATTAAATGGACATAATTGGGAATTTACCTATTGAGTTAGGTCTACCCATATTATGAAGTTGGGAATTTACCTATTGAGTTAGGTCTACCCATACTATGGAATTGGGAATTTACCTATTTAGTTAGGTCTACCCATATTCTTAAAAATGTATAATTAATTAGGGATAATTAATATAAATTATGAGGGTGATTAATTAGGTGTAATTAATCGACTAAGACACGAGGTTGGACTCAGTTGTAGCGTAAAACTGCCCGGACCCAACCGGCTTAACCAGTTGCTACAAATGTTAGCCCAATGTGAGAGGTCTTAGGCACAAACTAAATACGTGATTAATGTAAAGACACGAGGTTAGACTCGGTTATGACATAAGGCTGCCCGGACCCAACCGGCTTAACCAGCGGTCATAAAAGATAGTCTAATGTGAGGGGTCTTTACAAAGGTTACGATCTTAATTAATTAAGAAACACTTAACCAAATGAGCATGTAGAGGGACATGAGGGGTTAAGTGGGTGCCTTGGGTGGCATGTGGAAATGTAGTGGTTGCCCTGGGTGGCAATAGAAAATACGATTAGAATACTTAACCAAAGTGGAACATGTAATTAAACATGATTAAAGGGTTAAGTAAGTGCCATGGGTGGCATGTGGAAATCTAGTGGGTACCTTGTGTGACAATTAGAATATGATTAAATGACTTAGCCAAAATGTATAACATGTAGGTGGACATGGTTAAAGGGTTAAGTGGGATGCACCAGATAAAATGGCAAGCTTAGGTGGTAGCTTGTGGGGGCCCATTTCAACCAATATCCCAAACGTATCTTAGTGGGCTCGACTCTAGTCGAGTGACGGGACACGCATATTGGGCTTGACTATAAGAGGCCAAACCGGGTTAGCGGTGGCAACGCAGGACCAACGGGTTTCATATGCGTGTGTGGACCCGGGCTGGTTGGTAAGTCGTTGTTGCATCGTGTAGATATAAAGCCGTGCACCGTTGATATTATCAGGTTGCCACTTTGGGGAATGATACACCCCATCGTGCAGCACGGGTGTCTACGTAAGGGAGCCGATCGCTTGGGGAGTAGTGGGTACACCTATGTAGTCAGATAGGGGTACACGAAACTAATAAATTACTAAGTACACTTAGTGGGATCAACCTTTAAGTAGGAATGACTGGTGTGGTGCAGTGTAGTAATTATCCTTGGGTGGGTAGATGTGTCTTTACGGTTATCTTAGTTTATCCTAAGTCTACCAAGCTGCTTAGTGTAGCCATTCATCCCCAGACGTTACCGTATATCAAGCTTATGTCTTCTCTGGTTACTTTAATGATTGTATTGTTAAAGTTATAGGACTCGCTCAGACTTATGTCTGACCCCGTTGTTTTTATCTTTTTCCCAACCCTCAGGTTATCAGAGTGGGCTCAGTACGAGGGGGCTTTGATCAGGCTGCTTTATTCTCTTTTGGAGCTTGGACCATAGATGTAGAGCTCAGCTTACCCTTTCTTTTATGGCTATCAGTTCATGTATTGGGATTATGTACTTTTATTTATCAGGATGGATATTTTGTACTTGACTCTTATTATGGTTTTGTGATGTAACCAAACATGTTTTACTTTCCGTTGCAATGAAATGATGTTTTGAATTTTTCAAGTATTACTTATATCTGTCTTGTTGTAATTTTTCTGTTCTATATTCACTTAAAATACTCCACCGATGTTATGGCATTCCCTTAGAGAGTGACCATAGCGGGTGTGGGGTGTTACAAGAAGTCTGCCCGGAACCGCCCGGCATATCCAGCAACCGCAAACGGCAGTCTAATGTGACAGGTCAAAGGCAGAAATTAGAGGCGTAATAGTGCTAAGAAACGAGGTTAGATTCAGCTTGCGGTAGAAGTATGCCTGGAACCGCCCGGCATATCCTGCAACCGCAAAACGGCAATCAAATGTGGGAGGTCTTGCACAATTATGGATTTAATGAATTAATTAAGAACACTGAACCAAGATAAGACATGTAGTAAGACATAGGTATAAAAAAAGGGTTAAGTGGGTGACATAGGTGACATGTGAAATATAATTAGAAGCACTTAACCAAGGTGAAACATGTAAGAAGACATGGGAATGAGAAGGGGTTAAGTAGGAAATCTTAGTGGGGACCAAGCGTAGGTGGGAAGCTTGTGTCAAGTGTGAGGACCCTTTTCAACTAGTAACCCATTTTAGTATCTATGTGAGCTCGAACTAGGTCGAGGATGGGACACACTTACTGGGTTTGATTGTAAGATGTCAAAAGAGTAAAGAGCGGTGGTAACGCAAGTCCAACGGAGTCATGTGCGTGCGTGGGTCCAGGCTGGTAGGTAAGACGTTGTTACATCGTGTAGGTATAAGCCGTGCATTTTAGTAGTATCGGGTTGCCACTTTAGGGAGTGATATACCATACTGTGGGACCAGCACGGGTATCTACGAGTTAGGGAGCCGATCGAATGGGGAGGATAGTGGGTACAATTAGTGGAGATAGGAGCAGGCGGCACCTATGACATCAGCTAGGAGTACACAAAACTACTACTATTATTATTATGATTAGTTCGGAGGGATCATCTTTTAGTATGAAACTAGTATTGGTGCGGTGTAGGAATTATCTTATAGTGATTAGAAGCGCAACCAACGTTATATCTTGTCCATCTTGTTTACCTTGTCACACCTGCTTATGTTACAGTCATTTCTTATATCCAGTTTATGTTCTTATCCTGTTACTTTACTGATTATATTGTTAAAGTCACTGGACTCGCCAGACTTTATGTCTGACCCTCTTTGTTTCGCCTCTTTTCTTTCCTCCCCCCTCCTCTCAGGTTCTTAGGGTGAGACTAGTGTAGCTTGATTTGGATCTCTTTCTCTCTCTACTGGAAGTGCTTGGAAGTGCTGAAAGTAATGCTCAGCTTTATCTCGTTTTCATTATGGCTCTTTTGGAGTGGGATTATGCTTTTGCTTTTATGTACCCTGATAATAATTTGTCCAAGATGGATATTTGTGTACTTGGCTTTAGTATTTGGTTTTGATGTTGACACCAAACTATGTTCAGTTTTCGCTGCAATTAAGTTATTTTAAATTTTGAAGTACCATTTTATATATCTGTCTTGTGATATTCTGTTCTATACACTTATAGTGCTCCATGAAAGTTAATGCATTCCCTTTGTGAGTGACATTAATGGACGTGGGGTTGTTACATTACGTATCTCAGGAAACCGCGTGTTCCCCTTCAAGTCCTTCGAAGCCGTCAGAACAATCATATGAATGTGCTCTCCCCTCGTGCCTTATAACACCACAGTGATCTACCCCGTTGGGTTATTCACCCTCAAACGTGCGGACTGGTCCAAGTGCCTCACTTTAATATGTTGTTAGACCCTATGTCTAATCATTCTTTTACACGCTTGCCTCACCTCATCAGGTTTCCAGTGAACTTGGTTATTCTCATTCATATTGAATTCTTAATCAAGTTACCAAGTTCCTCTTGCTTATTGATTTCAATTATATATAGCTTAACCCATTTAAATTTATTAATAAGCCCACAACATGCTATTCTCTAGATTGTGGCCTAAGGTCTGTAATCCACAATCTCTTTTATATTCTTGTTTAATCTCGTCGTTACTATAACATGTTCTACTTAATATGTAATTAAGTATATCCCAATTCACATGTTTTCTATTTAACATGTCAGTCATTATTTAAGATTAAATATAACTTATTTCATAAGTTTTCCTCATTCTTTCTTATTTAATCATAATTTCCATTTTACATTGTCAATACAACTTATCGTTGTTTACGTATTAACTTAGTTCTACTAACTAAGGCCCATTAATAAGTTTCTCTACCCATTATTTATAACCTATGTTATAATTTCCTCTTGTCCCTAGGACAAGCCTAAACATTCTTATCAACGTGTTTCAGACTTCCCGGCTTATAGATTACTTAATTTATAATTAAGTACAAGTTCTTATATTTCATATATTTTCCCCCTTTTCTCAACTGGTTTCCGGTTTCCCTATTGATTACTTAATTTACAATTAAGTGTCCCATCTCTCATTTCGCCAGTTATCCCATTTCCTTAATTGTTTATTATAACCTAAGTTATAATCCCCACTTGTCCCTAGGACAAGTCTACCTATTATACAACATTTTCATTAATGTTATTTATTTATAATAGGTGATTATCATTCCTCTTTTAAACCATTTTCTTTTACTATTGTATTCCAGTATTCTCCATTCACTCTAATATATGTTCCTTATTTTAATTAAGGAAAACACTTCATGCACCTTATCAGTTTGATAGAAGGAATCAATGATTTATTTTCATAACATATTCCCGTCTAAACTCGTGGTAGCAAGTAATTTCTTTACTTTTCTTACTTTATTTATTGTGGCTTACTTGCAACCACGTTTTCAGAAATAGGTCATTTAGGAAATGCATTACTTTTCCTTCGTATCACACTAACTCAGTTCATTACATCCCTTCCTTTCTTATTTTCTGAGTTAGACATTTAATCACCATCATTGCCATTTATTCATATCTAGTTGTATACATATGTTTATATATATATATATAAGTACTAGACCTCTCACATTAAGCCTACACCTGTGGACACTGGATTTGTCGGGCGGGTCCGGGCAGACTTCCACCATAAGTGGACTTAACCTCGTGTTTTAGCACCATTACATGTTTTTAATTTTTGCACTTAGACCCCTCACATTAGATTTACCACTTGTGAATGCTGGATATGCCGGGCGTGTCCGGGCAGACTTCTATCACAAGTGCAATCTAACCTCGTGTCTAAGAGCATTACAGTGTCAAACTTATGTGAATCTAGGCATGTTCGTTCTTTAACAATTATTCCCATTTCAAGAAAATTTTAGGCATATTATCCTTTTTACTGTAATCTAGTTTATAGGAATCTAATTTACATATCGTCCAATTTTTGCCTATATTTTGTCGAATGTCCTTTTCAACATATGTTTAATTCTATTTTGACATGTAAACATTCAATCGGGTAATTATTTAAATCCATCAATCTAAACATGTCATTTACTCTATAATATGCCGCAAGTGAAACATATAATTATAACAACAGTAATCATTGCCCAAATTTCAACAAGTTTTCCCAACATTTAATCATTCCAATACTTAACTAATTCAATGTATGAATTACTCATATTATCATCTCTACTTGTTATAACAATAATTTATAATTAATCTGGCAATTTCATAATTAATAAAAAGGGGAATGGTAAATGATAATCATAATATTATCTAAAGGCTATTGCTTAAACCCACTCACCTTTTATGCTTTTGCCCAATTCTGGATCTGATCCAGCTTCATCATCCATGTTTTTCCCCTTTAATTTGATTTAGAACCTAATAACCATGGACGATTGTTTTCATTAAAAGAGAAGGGAAAGAAATAGGAATAATTTGAATAGATCAGATCTAGGATTTTACCTCGTTTTTCATGATTTAGAACAATCTTTTATTAACGTCAATCTCTTTCTTCCAGATCTGGATTCATAATTTTCCTAGGCTAATATTTTAATTTTCAGAATAGATTTGAAAAGAGAGAGAGCCATGGCAGAGCTCCAGCGTAGCCGCCAAGTTATGAGGTTTAGGGTTAGATCTAAGGTCTTATTTATAGGTGTAGCGGAGGAACCAGGACCCTTAGATCTAAATCTAAAACACCGAAACTGACCACATTAGAAAAGAATGTTCCAGATTCGCGGGTGGGTCGACCCCTAGTGCGACGACCCAAACTCCCGTTACACAGAAGCAAGGATAATCAGTGGAATATAACACATAAACAGTAACAACAGAATAGAAATATAGAATTGCACTGGAAATAATAACAACATCAGAGTTACACAGCATAACAGGATCATACTTAGTACATGATACAGTTTCAGTTTAATATAAAATGTCTGCAGTGGAATCAAACATAATATACATAATAGTGTCTGAAACAGTACAACAGAAATTATATAGTCCATCTCCAGCTCCATAGCTATCCAGAATGAGCCTGCTAAAACCTGAATACAAGGCTGCCCGTGTAGAAAATAAGGGCACCCGTGTTTGCAAAGTGAAACAAACTACGAGTCAGTCAGGGGAGTGGTATAAGAAATCTTTCTTAATCTATTGAACAATAAGGATAATCACAGGATCACGCCGCTAACGCGGAACGGGTTTACTCCATTGGATTCCCAGTGCATATCATAAAGTATATCATTAAACAACGCAATGCTTTTTGGAAAAATGAAGCCATTATAAGACTCAGGTCCCATCACACAATGCAACGCAAACAGAAGGATAGAGTTTTACCTTATAATGGCCAAAATATGCTTGATACGTATAAAACAAAATCATTTGATATTATTATTAGTGTGTATATGTTTCAAAAACAATTTCAATCATAATGTATCAATCATAGACGACATGAGCATCCCATGCCACTATGTCACCAATATAGGTTTACAATCAAAACCGCACATGTCGTATTGGAAGTTGGATTTCCATCATGAACCAAGGCAAGGGATCGTCCTTACCGAATTCGAGACAATCTATCCTAGCATTCTCAGGATCAGAGCTCGAGTGATCCTCGGATCGTCAGGGCCGGTCCACACTTAGCGGATCCTGAACAATACGTTTCCCCGCCCTATGGGGAGTAAACCTGGTCAGTATCGACCATAGTAATCATCAGCCCCGTAGTGACCGATATATCCGAGATGTCTTGCTTTCCATCATCCACATAAGTAAAAATGTATGGCCATGTAAAACCCTGTCACCACTTCTAGCTAGAAAGAAACGCATGTTCTCCCTGAGGTTCTCTCCCGTTTCTGGTTCATACCGGGGTGTGAGGCTCGCGAATTAACGCTATACACAAAGCTATGCTATTTAAAGCCGTGCTTTGAACATCAACCACAAGGCTCTGCTTTTCAACAAAAGCCTTGATTACTACATATCAGCATGCCACACAGGAAATTCACGCCATGCGACTGATGTCTATCGATATATCTAATAGAGATTAATCAATACAGAATAAAATCCAATGTCAGACACATAGTCCATTTACAAGTTCATTCCGGGTTTGAACGAAACCGGAGGCACCTTATTCCACATCCCATATATCCAATATAGGAGAGAGGCCTTCGCACATCCGAACAATCAACAAGTACGTCCGGAAAACCACCACTGTAACTCTTTCAAGGCAGCAACTCCCATAAAGGCATCAGTAGCCATCCATTCGATGTGAAGATCATCGGTCTTGCACCGTCTTCTTATCTTCGACTTCTTATCGTCGATCAATTATTTGAAATGAGAATTAACTCGGCCTTTTCAAATAATTCACGTATATTTAGAATTCAAATAAATTCTTCCCATGGTTAAATTATTTGACATCCATAATTCAGTTCATTAATATAATATTCATGTCAAACACATTCAACCATCAAATATCCAATAAACCAAGTAAATTCGGTTTATTTACATTCCATATCGTTTATAATATTTTATAACAATTTATCGCTATTTTTATTTATTTAAAAATAGCCCATTTTATTTAAACGATGCTTCAGGCCATAACGCGGCCCTGGCGCTGTTTTTCTTTAGATTTGATTTACACATATCTGAAAATCTAACCGTTGGATCTTTACAAATTTTATATCATTGGAAACATCTTTTCAAAGCGAACCCAACGGTTCCAGTTTTGGGAAAATACGACGGTCGGATTTCTCGGTATAATCATTTAAAATTACGATTCCAAAAACGCGAACTGCAGCGTCGTTATTCGTTTTATTTTAATTTATATATATATAATTCGTTTGTCGATTTCTAAACCATTTTCAATTCATATACATGTTAAAAATAATATTTTTAACTCACAAGTATTTATTTCAACACATGAATATTCTTAGCGACTTATACATATAATAAAAATATTAATTTTTTTATTCAAACAATTTATTCAACACACGCATATTTTTAATGGTCCATATACATGATAAAAATAATATTTTTATCGTTCAATGAATTAATCCAACACATGAATATTTTTAACATATCATATACACAATAAAAATGTTAATTTTATTGTTCTAGCAATTTATTCAACATATTAATATATTTCTAACTTCACTTACATGATAAAAATGTGATTTTTACCGTTCTAGTCATTTATTCAATATATGAATATTTTTCAAACTTCACTTGCTTGAAAAAAAATGTGATTTTTATCGTTCTAATATTTTATTCAACATATGAATATTTTTCTAACTTCACTTACATGATAAAATGTGATTTTTATCATTCTAATATTTTATTCAACATATGAATATTTTTCTAACTTCACTTACATGATAAAATGTGATTTTTATCGTTCTAATAATTTATTCAACATATGAATATTTTTCTAACTTCACTTACATGATAAAAATGTGATTTTTATCGTTTAAACATTTTATTCAACATATGAATATTTTTCTAACTTCACTTACATGATAAAAATGATATTTTTATCGTTTAAACATTTTATTCAACATATGAATATTTTTCTAACTTCACTGACATGATAAAAATGTGATTTTTATCGTTTAAACATTTTATTCAACTTCTGAATATTTTTCTAACTTCACTTACATGATAAAAATGTGATTTTTATTATCTAAACAATTTGTGGAAATCATGAACATTTTAGAAACTTTGAATGCATAATAAAAATGTGATATTTATTATCTAAACAATTTATGGCAATCATGAATATATTATCAACACATGAATATATTTCAATACATGAATAAAATTCAAATATATGAATATTTCAGAAGGGTAATTAAAACCGGCACCGTCCCGATGTACGACTCCTCGCACTACCTTAAGCCTCGTGGAGTTTACAAGGGGGCTTACTATAAATGATCTAAACATTTCGATCATTTTCATAACACAATGAATTTTCCACAAACTAATACAATTTTGTTCCAATTACAATCAACCATTCGCAATATCAACCAAATTTCACATCACATCTCAAACAAGTCGTCCATGGTTTGTGGACGACGAGTGTCGGGAGTTTCTAAACTCCGTCTGTAACCTGATATATTTTATTTTCTAATTTAATTGAATTTAGAAATCTCACAATGCTTTCGGCTTCGCCTAAAATTTTAGCAAGCTCTAAAAATTCTCCGGTCCCTTCTAGAATGTAGAAGATGTCGTCACGAGTCCAATGTCTTCGGTTTCACTGGATTTCGACAACATGTGAGCAAGATACGATTTTTATAAATAATAATGGGATTAGTGACACTTTTAAGTGTTATAAACAATTAAATATATACCTCCTAATATCAGGCCGACAGTCCCTCTTCTGGTTCGAAACTAGGGTTTCAATTCACGCTCAGTTCGTTCCAATTCATGACGATCGGAAGCTACCACGTTTTAGAGCTTCGAAAGGCGCACCAGGGGGTCCCAATTCTGATGAACTCGCACGTTCCTGGAGGGAGCAGCTCGATCTCGAACGACGGGAGTTTGGTGGTCCAGATATCGATGAACTCAACACAATCGAGGGCGAAGCAAGTATGGATTTGAAGTACTCAAGCTCCTCTACAAAATCTTCAACAGGGACATTGGATTTTATTGGGTGAATCAGACGTTATTCGAGGGGGAAGGAATCAAGAGAGGCCGCCGTTCGATATTGAGAGGGTCAGGTTTTTTCTAGGAAAATAATTAGGGTTCTGTGAATTTTCATTGGCCGGTGTATTTATATTAAATTATTTTATTTTTTTAATTCCAAGAATACCTTTTAGTCCATACGAACTCCAAACCAAACACAATGACTGTCACCCCTAGGTAAATACCCCCATTCCAGACACAATGGAATATGTTTCGTAAGGCCATTTGACTTTTTCAGTTAGTTATTCTTCAAATTAAAATATAAAGCATTCAATTTTAGATTTGAACGTACATTTTAATTTACCGGGGCCACATACTGATTCCAAAAATTCAAGAAAAATAAATCTAACTATGTTGGGATGATACGGTCCCAACCAAAATGATTTCTTCGAATTTGTAGACCGTTTGAAAAATGACCATTTTCTGGTCGATCCAATTTGCATTGAATTTGCAAAACACGTTTTCCTTTGCCACGCTCACATATTAATTCCAAAAATTATGGAATTTGAAACTTAGCAATAAATTGACATCTTGGATCCAACCAAAGTGGTTTCGTCATAAACGGAGGTCGTTTACAAAATTGCTATTTTCAAGGGCTTTTATATTATTTAAAAATGGAATTTTTAATTTTTGACCAAATTTCCCTTACTATTATTCAAAATAAAAATTTTAAATTGGCTTTAATTTTCCGGGTTGTTACACCTAGGTCGACCCCCCCCCCCGTTGGTGGGTCGACTAGGTTGACCCCCCTCTTGGTGGGTCGACCCCCCTCTTGATGGGTCGACCCCCAACGGGAGAAATTCCCGCTCAACTCCCCGCCTTGCGAATTTTGATTTTTGAACTGATTTCGAATTTTATGGATATATTTATTTAACATTATATACATATAAGCTCCTTATATGTATACAAACTTCTAATGCTCATAATATCTTCATTTGTTGTCCGTTTTACGCAAACAAGGTGTCTATCTTGACCTGAATTTCGAGACGGACACAAGGCGCAATCCTTTTCACTTAATACTGAATATGTAATTAAGATATTCTTATTTCATTATCCTAAAAATGCGGGGTGATACAATGGTTTCTCTACTTCAGGTCCAGAACACTATTATCAATATACACATTGAATTTCACATGGTAAACAGAGAATAAAACTATATTGCACACCTGTATCAACTTACATCTGAAAGTTAGTTAATAAGAATGCTTGGTAATGTACAATTCTAATGAAATTATGTTATCATATGTTGTATAAAGCTATTATGCTTTGAAATATTAACTATTTTTTCCATGATTCAATATTATCTAAGAATATTTATCACATGCACAAGTTTCTATTTACTTCCAATTTATTATACGTAATACATGTTTATTAATACAAACCTTACGATCAGCTTTAACAACTTATGATACCAACCTTACAATCAAATAATTATAGTTTCAAAATTGCGATTATTGGATAACAAGGTAACATGATTAATCTATCTCTTTTACCATCATCATGTCAAAGATGCACAAATATCTTTCTCACTGTTTATTTCCATGTTTTGTTTCATCACTTTGAGTAACTTGAGCTACGATTGTAAGTGAAAAATATTGGCATCCTAGCAAGTGTTCCGATTTCTTTATTTCCAAACTTCCACAAAAATCAATTTGCAAGATTTTATATGATTTAAAATTCAGGGCCTAACTATTTTAATTCGAAAATTTAGAGCACATATGAAATCAAACTGGTCTTCATCTCATTATGTATTTTGCAGTGCAAATATTTGCGAAAATTGCATCAATTTTTCCAATATTTAACCGAAATATATGTGAAGAAAAAAGTCAAATGAGTGGTATAACATGTTCATTTTTGATGTTTTCATAATTTAGATATGTTTCAAAAATTTTGATTGTAACTTAGAAGGTATTATTTAGAAGAGATTTTATCTATTTTAAAACATTATTGGGGAGTTGCAATTTTTTATTGTGTAGTTATCGAACTCATGGACAATGAAAATTAACTACTGCTATGCACTAACCATTAAAAAAAAATTTGTTTTGTTTTAAACTTTTGCTAATTTAGTGTCTCAGGTGCACCTTCAACTAGTATCAATTTTTGGAGTTTGGGTTACATCATAAAATGTCAAAAAGATCTAGCCGATCGCCATATACAAGATTGGAAAATGGTATATAGCGCGTATTGATAGTTCCATCAATTCTTTGGCTATAAGATATCCAAGCCCAGTAGAATATCAATTTGAAGTTGAATGTGGAGTTGGATTGCTTCATTTTTCTGTTGGGCTTGCTTTATTATTTTTAGTTCTATTTCTTAAAAAATAAGTAGAGTATAATGCTGAGAGGGTATACTCATTCATATTTGTGTAATGTATGTCGGGAAATTACGCAAATTTCCTTATAATTTGATTTGTGAAGAAAAGAAATCAAATGTAGAAAGGTAAGAGACACACAAACTTGATAACGTAGTTCAGCCAATTATGCCAACATCTCCGGGCTGCTGCAGATCTTTTATTTCAGAGAATATTACAAAGTGATTACACAAAATACTTTTCACTCAACACTCGATCTAACTCTTAAGCTATTCTTTTGATTCTTCTTATCGGTTTGAGAATGGGATGTGAATTATGAAGAAGAAGGGTGTATTTATAAGTGAGAGGATGGTGTTAGGTGTGGCTCGCATTCGAATGGAGTGGGTGCATGGATTGAACGGACAAATAGTCCCACATCGCAAGAAATCAAGAAAGATCGTGGTATATATATGATGTTGGTGGCATGTAACATTGGGGATTCCATTTGCAACAATAAGTGCTTGCCAATACCAAATTATATGCTCGATGGGTGGCGATGGGGGATGTTCAATCGGGACGCCGGCATAGGAGACTTCGACCGTTGATCCCAGATAGACACGGTAAAGCGCGTACGGTATGCAAGGAATGCCGAAACTCAACAGATGGTTGGTGGGGGTTGGTGGCTTGATTGGTGGCCTGGTAGGTGGCACGGTTGGTGCATGGTTGGTGGCACCACATGTTAAACACATGGGTGGCTTGGCTGCAGCTAAGCATTTCTAACAATCTCCTACTTGAAGAATTATTTTAGTCCGTCTTCACATCTCAATCGATGCAACAGTCATTCTTCTCTTTTACTCTAGTAGACCAACTGAAGTTGAACACAACTTCATTTTATCGATAGTTACCGTCTTTGTCAACATATCTATTGGATTCTTGCTTCCTTTGATCTTCTCCAGTTTTAATACATCATCTTCCAGTAGAGATTTGATGAAGTGATAACGAAGACTAATATGTTTAGTTCTAGAATGAAATGCTGAATTCTTTGCCAAGTGTATTGCACTTTGACTATCACTGTATAAAACATTCATTTCCTGTTTGAATTCCATCTCAGTTAACAAATCTTGAAGCCATATCATCACTTTACTAGCTTCGATGATTGCTACATACTCAGCCTCGGTAGTGGATAAAGTGACAATCTTTTGTACTTGTGACATCCAACTAACAGCTATATTTCCAATCGTGAATACATAACCTGTAGTGCTTCTTCAGTGATCAACTTCGCCTCTAAAGTCTGCATCTACATAGCCTTGAGCTTTAATCTGTCCTTTACCAAAGTACAAAGCATTATGTACGTTACCTCGTGGATACCTCAAAATCCACTTGACTTCTTCCCAATGAGTTTTCTATGGATTTGACATGAACCTGCTAACAACTCCCACTGCATGACCAATGTCTGGTCTCGTACAGACCATGGCATACATCAAACTTCCAATAGCTAAGGAATAAAGAACATCAATCATGAAATTTCTTTCTTCCTGTTTAAGGGGACTGGTCCTTGGATAGGCGAAAGCGATTGGCCAATGGTGTGCTAACTGGCTTAGCATCGTCCACGTTGAATCTTTGCAAAACACGCTTGATGTAGTCTTCCTGAGATAGCTGCAAGAACCCTCTCTGCTTATCTCTACTGATTTGCATTACAAGAATCTTTTTTGCTGGACCTAAGTCTTTCATGTCAAAATCCTTTGAAAATTGCTGCTTTAACCTTTTGATATCATCCATATTTGATCCTGCTACTAACATGTCATCAACATAAAGTAGTAAAATGATATAACTGGACCTATATCGCTTGAAGTAGTAACAATGATCAGCATTGCACTTCTGGAACTCTTCCTTATGCGTGAATCCATCAAACTTTTTGTACCATTGTCTTGGGGCTTGTTTAAGGCCATACAAGCTTTTCTTTAGTTTGCACACCATGTTCTTCTTCTCTTTCTCGAAGAAACCTTCTGGTTCGTGCATATATATCTCTTCATCCAAGTCTCCATGAATAAATGCGGTCTTCACGTCTAACTGTTCAAGACGAAGGTCTTCAATAGCAACAATACTTAATACTGACCTGATAGTATTGAGCTTCACAACGGGAGAGAAAATATCATTGTAGTCCACTCCTTCCTTCTGTTGGAATCCTGTGACAACTAGTCGAGCTTTGTATCTCTTGGAATCATCATGCTCCTCTTTCACCAGATACACCCATTTATTATGAAGTGCCTTCTTTCCTATGGATAACTCAGCTAATTCCCATGTCTGGTTGGAGATGAGAGACTTCATCTCATCTTTCATGGCAAGCTCCCACTTGCTAGAATCATCAACCTGAGAAGCTTCATCATGGCATTCAGGTTCCCCTGCATCAGTCAGCAACAAATAGTTCATGTATCTTTTGTTAGGTACATGAGGTCAAGAAGACCTTCTCAATTCAGGAGGTAGAGTAGGATGTTGTGGTGTGTCAGACTGGTCCACACCGCTCAAATCAACGATTTCATTAGGTTGAGGAATCTCTGTAGTCGATTCTGTTACGAGACTATACGGAATATCATTTGAATCTGAAAATACTGGCTCACTCTGCTTTGAGCCGTTGACTTCTATTTTATGTCTGTCTTTGTACATTACTCTTTCATTAAAAATCACATTTCGGCTACGGATCACCTTCTTGTTTTCATCATCCCAAATGCGGTAGCCAAACTCGTTTTCGCCATAGCCGATGAGAGTGCGTTTCTTGGATTTGGGATCAAGTGTATTCCTGCCTTGATCTCTAATATGCACATATGCTATACAACCAAAAACTTTTAAATGTGATAATTTTACCTCTTTTCCACTCCATAACTCCTCCGGTATTTTGTGCTCTAGTGGAACCGAAGGACCTCTGTTGATCAAATAAGCTGCTATGTTGACTGCTCCTGCCCAGAACTGCTTTGGTAGACCTGATTGTATACGAATGCTTCAGGTTCTTTCTATCAACGTTCCATTCATACGCTTAGCTACACCATTGTGTTTAGACGTACCCGGCACGGTTCTCTGCATTTGGATCCCGTGGTCATAGCAAAACTGCTTGAATCTGGCATCTCTATATTCACCTCTATTGTCAGTTCAAAGCTTTTTGATCTTTAGATTTGTCTCATTTTCAACCATAGCTTTCCATATCCTGAAAGCCTCGAGCACTTCAGATTTATGCCTTAAAAAGTAAACCCATACCTTTCTAGAGTGATCATCGATGAAAGTACTGAAGTAATGCTTTCCACCAATGGATGAGATGGTCATTGGCCGCCAAACATCGGAATGAACAAGCTCCAGTCTTTCCTTCTGGGGTTTTGCCATTTATTTGAAAACTGACACTCTTCTGCATTCCAAGTATGCAATTTTTGCACATGCCCATTTCCACTGACTGTAGATCTGGAAGTTTTCCCTTTGAGTGCATAATCTTCATTCCCTTTTCACTCATATGGCCTAACCTCCTGTGCCATACGTTGGAATTTTCGTTGCTAGTTACAATAGTGATCGAACATCGTGCTCCTGCTGTCATGTAAAGAGTACCACTATTCTTTCCTTGAGAAATCGTCATTGCTCCCTTCGAAATTTTCTAGTCATCACCATGGAAAGTCGTAGTATAGCCTTCACTAGCTAATTGTCCTACGGAGATCAAATTCTTCCTCAAATCAGGTATGTGCCTGACATCCTTTAGCTCCCAAACCGATGCATTAAACTTAATTTTCACAGCACCTTTACCAACGATATCACAAGGTTGATCGTCACCAAGATATACCTTTACAAGATTTCCAATGACATACCTTTCGAAGAATTCTTTCTTTGAAGTGGCATTAAACGATGCTCCAGAGTCTAGAACCTAAGACTCTTCCTTGCTGTCCAAAGAGCATATCAACGCTTCATCTCCTCCTAAGGTAGAAGTAAAATTTTCCTCTGTCTTTTCCTCCTGATCCTTTGGTGCACTTCTGCATTGATTTTTGTAGTGCCCGGTCATTCCACAGTTCCAACACTCAACGGTCTTTAAGCTGTGGAAATTGTTGGGATTTCTAGATTTAGATCACCAGTTCTTCGACCTACCTTAGTAGTTCTATTTGCTATGTCCATTTCCTCGTGTTGAATTTCTTCCTCTTTATTGTTTATGCAAAATTGAAAAATTTGACGACTCGCTAGAATCTCTTCATCGGATCTCTTCATTGAGAACCATATCACGGATATCATCAAAATTTAACTTTTTGCTTCCTGATGGTCTACTCACTGTTGTGATAGTAGCATTCCAACTTTCTGGCAGGGAAGACAAAAGTATCAATGTCTGTACTTCTTCATCAAACTCCATTTCAACTGAACTTAGCTGAGAAGTAACTGTGTTTAGTTCATTAAGATGTTGACCTACCGATGCACCTTCTGTCATTCGCAAATTGAACAATCGCCTCATAAAATGAACTTTGTTAGAGGCTGATGGCTTCTCATACATACTGGAGAGAGCCGCCATAAGACCTACCGTGGTATTTTCCTTTGCTATGTTGAAAGCAACATTGCAAGATAACGTCAATCGAATAACTCTAAGGGTCTGTCTATCAAGAAGAGCCCAATCTTCATCCTTTATATTCTTTGGTTTCTTTTCTTAGAGAGGTTGATAAAGCTTTTTCTGATATAGATAATCCTCAATTTGCATTTTCCAAAAGCCAAAGTCGGCTCCATCAAACTTCTCAATTTTCACCCTTCCTTCATCTGCCGCCATCGCTACCACTCGAACTTGATTTCATTTCTAAAAAATTATGGCTCTGATAACAGTTGTTGGGAAATTACGCAAATTTCCTTATAATTTGATGAAGAAAAGAAATCAACTGTAGAAAGGTAAGAGACACACAAACTTGATAACGGAGTTCGGCCAATTATGACTACGTCTCCGGGCTGCTGCAGATCTTTTATTTCATAAAATAGTACAAAGTGATTACACATAAAACTTTTCACTCAACACTTGATCTCACTCTTAAGCTTTTCTTCTAATTCTTCTTATCGGATTTGAGAATGGGATGTGAATTATGAAGAAGAAGGGTGTAGCGAGAGGATGGTTGGTAGGGGTTGTTGGCCCGGTATGTGGCATGGTTGGTGCATGGTCGGTGGCACCACATGTTAAACACATGGGTGGCTTGGCTGCAGCCAAGCATTTCTAACAATGTACAACTTGCTTTAAGGCCGGCCTATACAGCATAATATGAAGCGTGATATCAAATGCAGTTTCCATTAAAGTGTGTCTCAACAAGCAATGTATTTTATGATTTAAATGAACCTGATTTTCCATAAAGGTTCTCGAGTTAAATGGGATCTTTGTTACCATATATGGCTCGAAAGACTGACTATTGCGTAACTACTTTTGAGACAGTAAATGGAAATTACAAATACCTCTTATTCTTAAGCTCTTTTATAGGAAATTAAAATATAAGTTTGATGCAAGTTTTGCTTAAGTAAATTTCTTTAGCAACCAGAATGATTCATGAAAAAAAGATGGTTAATGCACAATAGTGTGAAGCTGAATGATGTTTAAAGCATGTTCAAAAGATTACAGCATCTAATCTTGCATCTATGGGACATAATATTCAATTAAATATTATGTCGGCTACCTGTAACACCCCATATTTTCTATGAATATTAAAGTAACGAATTAAAGAATACTTAACTTTTAAAGTGATAATTAAGTAAAACGGGTTGCGCCATTGCGTTCGTCTCGGAATTCTGCTTGAGATAGAGTCCGAGTTTGCGTAAATCGGACAACGTATGAAGAAGTTATAAAACATGGAAGTTTATATATGCGGAAGGAAGTATATATATACACAAAATCATCTCCAGAACCAAAATTAGCCAAACACGAGTGAGCGGGAAAGATCCCGCTCAAATGGTGTCGACCCCTCTTAAGGGGGGTCGACATAGGTGTCGACCCCTCTTAAGGGGGGCCGACATAGGTGTCGACCCCCTTAAGGGGGGTAGACCCCTTCCAAGATCCAGTTCCTGTGACGAATTTTCTAGCCTGATGGTCGATTTCTGGGTCATTTGGGCATATGTGGCGACTTCTGATTGGCTCTATTTGGTCTAGATGGCTCTGATTAACCCTAGGTTGATCTAACGGCTCACATTAATCTAAATTTCTGTATAAACAACCCAAACCTCAACCCTAAGACCTCATAATCTTGTTCTAAGAGCCGTCATGTTGTCCTTCTTCAATCTAGCTTAGCCTCCATTTTTCTCTAAACTAGAAAACCAAGTTAGAAAGCTTTAAACCAAATCAAAACTAGAGAATCAAACGCCTACATCAAAGGATAGCTTTTCAATTTCAGAAATCAGATCCCAGAATACAAGATTTGATCTTTTGTCTGTAAGTTCAAGTTACTTTCAGATGTGAATTCTTAATTGAAATTCTTGGCATGTAATAATCTGAATCCAAACTATACCTGATTATGAGATAATCCTTTCAGATTTATCAAATCTATTTTATCAGATTTGTGCCTGCGATGTTATTCAAATCTAATCTATTAGATTTATGCCTGCGATGTCATTTTATTCAGATCTATACTTCTTTTATGTTCCTGATATTGCTATTATCAAATCTAGAGTCGTATGGCTATATTATGCCTAATCTTTTATGTTTTCTCTACTTTCCCTTTTATTATGGATCTAGGTTGTCTCGAACCTAGATGAAATCTTGTTATATATACGATTGGAATATAGGGGAATTGGGCCTAACCTATTTTATGTAATATTGGGCGTAACTTGTAATTGAGATTTGGGCATAACTTGTAATAGAGATTTGGGTATAACTTGTAATTGATATTGGGGCATTATTACCATTATAACTACAAGTTTGGGTTAATTGGCATATAAATCAAGTTTTGGGGCATAATTGTTATTGTTGCGAACTTGGGGTAAATTGAAATTTTAAATCTAGATTGGGCGTAAACTATAAATTGGAATATTAATCTAGATTGGGCATAACTATTGGTTGGGACGCCAAGCATAATGTATACTGTGATTTTGGGGCATGACTATTAGTGCAAATTTGGGAAGATTGGGTGTAACCTATTTTGAGTAATAACTTGAATTTGAATTTGTGGGGGCATAACTTGCAATTAGCTTTGTTGGGGTATAACTTGAGAATTGGAACATGACTAATTTTGTGAATTTGGGATAATTAGCATATAAAAATCTAGACTTGGACATGTATGGTAAAAGATAAACATGCAAACCCGAGGTTAGATTGAGTTGCGGTGTAAAACTGCCCGGAACCGCCCGGCACATCCAGTAACTGCAACAACAACGATTTAACGTGAGAGGTTAGTGCATTTAGCCCAAAAACCCATGGTTAGAATGAGTTTGCGGTAGAAGTCTGCCCGGAACCGCACGGCACATCCAGCAACCGCAAACAACAGCTCTAATGTGAGAGGTTGAGGCATTAATGAATGAATTAATGCAAATAAACAAGACATGCTAATAACTGAATGGTAGGGTTAAGTTAACATAGGCAACACTTAACCAATACAATATGTTAATTAAATATGTGAGTAGGGTTAAGTTAACTTAAGCAACACTTAACCAATACAACATGTTAATTAGATAGGTGAGTAGGTTTGAGTTAACTTAGGCAACACTTAACCAATACAGTGTTAATTAGATAGGTGAGTTGGGTTAAGTTAACTTAGGCAACACTTAACCAATACAGTATGTTAATTAAAGAGGTGAGTAGGGTTAAGTTAACTTAGGCAACACTTAACCAGTACAGCATGTTAATTAAACAGGTGAGTAGGGTTAAGTTAAAACAAGAGAGCAACACTTAACCGATATAACATGATGAATGGATAGGGTTAAGTTAACACAAGAAGGCAACACTTAACCAATATAACATGATGTGTGGTAGGGTTAAGTTAAAGCAAGAAAGCAACACTTAACCAATATAACTTGATGAATGGGAAGGGTTAAGTTAACACGAGAGGGCAACGCTTAACCAATATAACATGATTTGTGGTAGGGTTAAGTTAACACAAGAAGGAAACACTTAACCAATGTCACATAACAAGTAGGTGGGTTAAGTTAACTTGAACTGATTAATGTCACTTAACCAATACAACATGATGAACGCGTGGGGTTAAGTTAATAAGAAACACTTGACCAATATAACTTGATGAACGAACGGGGTTAAGTTAATAGGAAACACTTAACCATTCCAACATGATAAGTGAGAAGGGTTAAGTTAATAAGAAACACTTAACCAATATGACATGATGAGTGGGTGGGTTAAGTTAACATGAATGGACAACACTTAACCAATATGACATAATGTACGGGAGGGTTAAGTACATATTGGGTTGGTGGGTAATATTAGTAAATATAGGCCAACAATCTTAACCATTAAATAAACATGCTTGAATTAGTGGAAGGGTTAAGTACATATTGGGTTGGTGGGTAATATTAGTAAATATAGGCCCACAAACTTAACTAGTAGGAAACCCTAGTAACGGGGACCCATTTCAGCGGTAACCCACATAGATGTATCAAGGTACCCTGAAACTAGGCAGGGTGGGGCACGATTACTGGGTTGATTATAAGCGGTCAAAATAGCGGCAGGGGGTACGTTAGTGTAGGTTCCGACGGATTACAGGCGTGCACATACTCCAAAGTGGAAAAAGCAGGCACTGGGTACCAGTAGTTATACACTGTGCATCTTGAATTGTGTCGGGTTGCTATAATAAGGATTGATGCACCTTATGGTAGGACTAGCACAGGATATCTACATGCAAGAGAAGACCGATTGACACATACACAAGGAAAATTAATACAAGTAAGGAGCCGATCGACAGGGTAGTAAGGGTATATCTAACACCATCATGGCAATTATGCTGATTGAGGTAAGATGCTCATGCTAGATGTACACCTGAAGGCTAGCACAATCGCGGGGACTGGGATTACGTTATCATATTATCATTTTATACAGATTACTAGTTGGGACACTAGTTAGGTGGTGCAGAGATATAGAAATCATAATAACAGGGTAGCAGCGAAGCAGAGAAAGAGTAGAAGTGCATTAAGTTTATCTTTCCTTATCATATCTTGTGCTAAACTTATGTTACCTTGTTACCCTTGTTGTCATGGTATTTTCCTATATTCAGTTTATTCATGTCACGATGCTTTTGCCTATTTACATCCTGAAAGTCACTGAACTTACCAGGCTTTATGTTTGACTCTGTTTTGTTTCGCTTTCTTTTCTTCCTTCCCCCCCCCCCCCCCCCCCGCGGTTTACAGGGAGGGAATTTTAACTCTGAGCTCAATTTTCTTGTCAGAGCTCGAAAATAGTTGATGTATCGCGTTGGACTCTCTTTTCCACTGCTATGGCTGGCTCATGCTTTACTGGGGAATATCATCGTCATTTTATGCTTCTTATACATTTGAAGGTTTTTGAATCAAGACAGAAGTTTTATGTAATTCTTTTAAGTATGATTGAGTCAATTGTTGTAAAAGCTTGACTGAAATACGTTGTTTACAAAATGACTTTATTTTCCGCTGCTTTATTTGTCTATCTTGTAATTTATCTGCATCTTTTACCTAAAACTCTCCACCGAAGTTAAGGCACTCCCTTTGCGAGTGACCTTAACGAGCGTGGGGTGTTTTACTTGGTATCAGAGCTGAAGGTTACCAGATCAGATAAAAGGTTTGAAAAATTATTTTCTAAACGGTTTTAAAAGAAGCATTTTCAAAAGAAAAGTTTTGTTTTAAAGGCATATTCCCCAAAGCCATATGCACTATCTTTTGATCCTCTGTTTAAATCCTTGTTTATTTCTTTCCTGAGTCTCCGGGGCTCCTGGCTTTCTGGGAGGTAACCTCATAGCGGCATGGTTCCGTAGGCTTGATAAGACTACGATACTGTGAAAGGGCGAAGTAGTGCCCAACTTCCATCTGTGGCCGCAGTAGTTTCACCTGCGGCTAAATTTTCTTTCGATCTTTGTAGGGTTTTCCGTGCAATGGAGACAACTTTCGAGGGACTTGACAACATGTTACAAAAGGATGGCAAAGATGTGAATGAAGGAGTTTGGCTAAGGAGCACAACCCAAGGGTGAGAAACTCATGGATAGGGACTTGGTTCACAAGGGAGGAAAGAATAGTAAAATCTAAGACAAGAGGAAGTGTCCTTATTATGGTATAACGGGTCATGTAATTAAGGACAAGGGCAAGAAAAAAAAGGACAGGATTTTCAGGAGGGCAGGTGCATGCTCTCACCACCAGCGTACCTGAGAGAGAGGTAGTAAAGTTTCTATTGAAAAAGTCTAGTTTTTCTTTTTTTGATCATCCTGTTAGTACTCTTTTTGATTTTAGCGCTTCACATTCGTGTATATCTGCTTCCATCGATTCTTTGCACCTAGTACTTGTATAGTGGAAGATCCCATTGTTGTCTCAAATCCAATTGGTGGTTCGGCTCATTTATCTCCTATTTGTAAGGATTTGAGAATAGCTATATTAAGTATTGATTTTAAGTGTAATGCTTATTTTTTTTTTGGTTTTGTGGGCTATGGGTCGATTCTAGGCATGGATTGGTCAGCTAGTAATTGAGAAAGGAGGGTAGTTAGACTTTTGAATTGCCTCAGGAATACCCTAGAGATTTCATGCGATCCTAAGGGATCAGTTTGGCTTAGCTACCTAGAATCACTTGATGCATCTATCGACGATTTGCGATCCATTAGAGTATTCCATGAGTACACAGATGTTTTTGATTAGGTTAGGAGGTTGTCCCCTAAAACGCGAGGTAAACTTCCGCATATATCTAGTTGATAATGCAAAGCCAGTTGCATTACCTGTGCGACACATGACTCCAAGGGAAAGGAAGGGTAAGGTCGTAGCGGATGCCTTAAGAAGAAGAAAGGTTGACTTCAAGTCCTCTTTATGTGGAAAGGAAAAGTTCAGAATACATATCAACCTTTGATTTTAGAACCTTCGGTTAAGTTAGTTGGCATCGCTAGGAGTAAGACCTATGCTTTTGGATCAAATAGGGACTTCACAAAGAAAAGACTCTCAGATAATTGATGCAATGGATAAGCTAAGTAGAGGTAGTTCGACTACATGGGATACCCTCTAGCATAGTAAGTGATCGAGGTCCTATCTTTACTTGTGAGTTTTGGGAAATGGAAATTAAGAAGCTACACAATCATGAAGTTAAGACAGTCAGAGCACAATGGAGTGGAGCTCTAGAAGATGCGACTTAGAAGACTGAAGACTAGAGTATATCCTTAATCCCTCTTTTTCTGTAAAGTTTATTTGCATGCTAGTCTTTATCTTTTAAGTATATCCTCTCGGTCCTATCCTCGATCCTTAGGTAGAAGCCAATGGATGTAAACATGTATTTGAAACATGTTATGATTGATGGTTGCAAGTGGTTTCAAGTGTTTGCTAGTGGTTGCTCGTGGATGCATACACACACATTAGGCACTAGATCGGCTCAGTCACTTTCATATTGCATATGCATATATGTATTTGTATATGGATTGAAACTTGATGTGTTATCATATGGATGTTGCATTGTATGAATGATTGGGCACTCATGTAGAAGTTATAAAATACAATTAGGAGTAATTGCATACATGATGGACTCATAGCACTGACATAATTCGCATTAAGGAGGTCAACTGAATCAGTAGACCGCCTGATTTTACATTAGATAAGGACATGTACACACACTGCGCATATAATCATGAAAGCGTTAGAAATCTTTTTAAGGAAAATGGGTGCATGTGATTGATGGTTGAGTAGATGGATGTTGGATGTTAGGATACATTCTTCTTAACTTAGAGATTTCAGGGACGAAATCCTTTTAAGGAGGGGAGAATGTAACACCCTGTATTTTCTATGAATATTAAAGCAACGAATTAAATAATACTTAACTTTAAAAGTGAGAATTAAGTAAAACGGGTTGTGCCATTGCGTTCGTCTCGGAATTCTTCTTGAGATAGAGTCCGAGTTTGCGTAAATTGGACAATGTATGAAGAAGTTATAAGCCGTAGAAGTTTGTATACACGCAAGGAAGTATATATATACACACACAAAATCATCTCCAGAACCAAAATAAGCCAAACACGAGTGAGCGGGAAAGATCCCGCTTAAATGGTGTCGAACCCTCTTAAGGGGAGTCGACATAGGTGTTGACCCCCCTTAAGGGGGTAGATCCCTTCCGAGATCCAGTTCATGTGACGAATATTCTAGCCTGATGGTCGATTTCTGAGTCATTAGGGCATATGTGGCGACTTCTAGTTGGCTCTATTTGGTCTAGATGGTTCTGATTAACCCTAGGTTGGTCTAACGGCTCACATTAATCTAAACTTCTATATAAACAACCCAAACCTTAACACTAAGACCTCATAATCTTGTTCGAAGAGCCCTCATGCTGTCCTTCTTCAACCTAGCTTAGCCTCCATTTTTCTCTAAACTAGAAAACCAAGTTAGAAAGCTCCAAACCAAATCAAAACTAGAGAATCAAACGCCTACATCAAAGGATAGCTTTAATTTCAGAAATCAGATCCCAGAATACAAGATTTGATCTTCTGTCTGTAAGTTCAAGTTACTTTCAGATGTGAATTCTTAATTGAAATTCTTGGCATGTAATAATCTGAATCCAAACTATACCTGATTATGAGATAATCCTTTTAGATTTATCAAATCTATTTTACTAGATTTGTGCCTGCGATGTGATTCAAATTTAATCTATCAAATTTATGCCTACGATGTATGTTTATTCAAATCTATACTTCTTTTATGTTCCTGATATTGCTATTATCAAATCTAGCGTCGTATGGCTATTTTATGCCTAATATTTTAATTTTTTCTCTTCTTCCCCTTTTATTATAGATCTAGGTTGTCTCGAACCTAGACGAAATCTTGTTATATATACGATTGGAATACGGGAGAATTGGGCCTAACCTATTTTATGTACTACTGGGCGTAACTTGTGATTGATATTTGGGCATAACTTGTAATTTAGATTTGGGTATAACTTGTGATTGATATTGGGGCATTATTACATTATAGCTTCAAGTTTGGGTTAATTGGCATATAAATCAAGTTTTGGGGCATAATTGTTATTGTTGTGAACTTAGGGTAAATTGAAATATTAAATCTAGATTGGGCGTAAACTGTAAATTGGAATATTAATCTAGATTGGGCATAACTATTGGTTGGGACGCCAAGCATAATGTATATTGTGATTTTGGGGCATGACTATTAGTGCAAATTTGGGAAGATTGGGTGTAACCTATTTTGAGTAATAACTTGAATTTGAATTTGTGGGCATAACTTGCAATTAGCTTTGTTGGGGTATAATTTGAGAATTGGAACATGACTAGTTTTGTGAATTTGGGATAATTAGCATTTAAAAATCTAGACTTGGACATGTATGGTAAATATGCTAAAAGAAAAACATGCCTAACCCGAGGTTAGATTGAGTTGTGGTGTAAAACTTCCCGGAACCGCCTGGCACATCCAGTAACCGCAACAACACCGATCTAATGTGAGAGGTTAGCGCATTTAGCCCAAAATCCCGAGGTTAGAATGAGTTTTCGGTAGAAGTCTGCCTGGAACCGTCCGACAAATCCAGCAACCGCAATCAACAGTTCTAATGTGAGAGGTTAAGGCATTAATGAATGAATTAATGCTAATAAACAAGACATGCTAATAACTGAATGGTAGGGTTAAGTTAACTTAGGTAACACTTAACCAATACAATATGTTAATTAAATAGGTGAGTAGGGTTAAGTTAACTTAGGCAACACTTGACCAATACAGCATGTTAATTAAACAGGTGAGTAGGGTTAAGTTAACTTAGGGAACACTTAACCAATACAGCATGTTAATTAGACAGGTGAGTCAGGTTAAGTTAACTTAGGCAACACTTAACCAATACAGTATGTTAATTAAACAAGTGAGTAGGGTTAAGTTAACTTAGGAAGCACTTAACCAATACAGCATGTTAATTAAACGGGTGAGTAGGGTTAAGTTAAAACAAGAGAGCAACACTTAACCGATATAACATGATGAATGGGTAGGGTTAAGTAAACACAAGAAGGCAACACTTAACCAATATAACATGATGTGTGGTAGGGTTAAGTTAAAGCAAGAAAGCAACACTTAACCAATATAACATGATGAATGGGAAGGGTTAAGTTAACACGAGAGGGCAACGCATAACCAATATAACATGATTTATGGTAAGGTTAAGTTAACACAAGAAGGCAACACTTAACCAATGCAACATAACATGTAGGTGGGTTAAGTTAACTTGAATTGATTGATGACACTTAACCAATACAACACGATGAACGCGTGGGGTTAAGTTAACTTGAATTGATTGATGACACTTAACCAATACAACATGATGAACACGTGGGGTTAAGTTAATAAGAAACACTTGACCAATATAACTTGATGAACGAGCGGGGTTAAGTTAATAGGAAACACTTAACCAATCCAACATGATAAGTGAGAAGGGTTAAGTTAATAAGAAACACTTAACTAACATGACATGATGAGTGGGTGGGTTAAGTTAACATGAATGGACAACACTTAACCAATATGACATAATGTATGGGACGGTTAAGTACATATCGGGTTGGTGGGTAATATTAGTAAATATAGGCCCACAAACATAACCATTAAATAAACATGCTTGAATCAGTGGGAGGGTTTAGTACATATCGGGTTGGTGGGTAATATTAGTAAATATAGGCCCACAAACTTAACCAGTAGGAAACCCTAGTAACGGGGACCCATTTCAGCAGTAACCCATATAGATGTATCAAGGTACCCTGAAACTAGGCAGGGTGGGGCACGATTACTGGGTTGATTATAAGCGGTCAAAATAGAGGCAGGGGGTACGTCAGTGTAGGTTCCGACGAATTACAGGCGTGTGCGTACTCCAGAGTTGAAAAAGCAGGCACTGGGTGCTAGTAGTTATACACTGTGCATCTTGAATTGTGTCGGGTTGCTATCACAAGGATTGATACACCTTATGGTGGGACCAGCACAGGATATCTACACGCAAGAGAGGGCCGATTGACACATACACAAGGAAATTTAATATAAGTAGGGAGTCGATCGACAGGGTAGTAAGGGTACGTCTAACACCATCATGGCAATTAGGCTGATTGAGGCAAGATCCTCATACTAGATGTACACTTGAAGGCTACCACAATCGCGGGGATTGGGATCATGTTATCATATTATCATTTTATACAGATTACTAGTTGGGACACTAGTTAGGTGGTGCAGAGATACAGAAATCAGAATAACAGGGTAGTTGCGAAGCAGAGAAAGAGTATAAGCGCATTTAGTTTATCTTGACTTATCATATCTTGTGATAAACTTATGTTATCTTGTTACCCTTGTTATCACGGTATTGTCTTATATTCACTTTATTCATGTCATGATGCTTTTTCCTATTTACATGCTGAAATTCACTGGACTTACCAGGCTTTATGTCTGACTCTGTTTTGTTTCGCTTTCTTTTCTCCCCCCCCCCCCTCCCCGGTTTATAGGGAGGGAATTTTACCATTGAGCTCATATTTCTTGTCATAGCTCAAAGATAGTCGATGTATCGCGTTGGACTCTCTTTTCCACTGCTATGGCTGGCTTATGCTTTACTGGGGAATATCATTGTCATTTTATGCTTCTTATACAGTTGAAGGTTTTTGAATCAGGACAGAAGTTTTATGTAATTCTTTTAAGTATGGTTGAGTCAATTGTTGTAAAAGCTTGACTGAACTACGTTGTTTATAAAATAACTTTATTTTCCGCTGCTTTATTTGTCTATCTTGTAATTTATCTACATCTTTTACCTAAAACGCTCCACCGAAGTTAAGGCATTCCCTTTGCGAGTAACCTTAACGGGCATGGGGTGTTTCACTACCCAACAAAAAGACGTTTATTTAATCAGCGTTCTATGTAAGGATATTGATTAAATCATTGATATCACATCGGCGTCAATTAAATAAGCACTTATTTAATTTGCATTCTAACAATTTTTATGCATAAAAACAAGCTGCTTAAGTAATATAATAAATACGCCTTGCATTGTTGTACAATATAAAACCCAATGTATCACACTAGAAAAAGATAATTTGCATTATTGCTTTTCTATCCTTTGTTGTGCAGTATAAAAAGCAATATTTTACATTGTAAATAAGACTTTGCTTTGATGTATAATTTTATAAACATTGATGGCCTTTAATTAGATCAACGCTCAGTTTTGAACGCTGATTAAATCCGCGTCTCGATCGATTCACAATATTGAATTGGTATCTGAATTTTCCTCGGAATATGCAAGAGAAAATTGTCTATTGAAGAACGTTTTTTATGTTCAAAATTAAGGAGTTGAATCGTGCATATTGGAGATGGTCTTACAGCAATAATTGACTGCAAGGGTTGTCCTATTGTCTCATAATAGTAGCATGGTCCAGTAGGTTGTCTACAACACAGAACAAGCTATGGATCAAAGTACTGTGAAACAGAGTCCAATCCAAAGAGACGTGATTTTATTATCCAGTGGAAGAAAAATGTTTCTTGCTTCGTTTTTGTTTACCTTTTTTGTTGTTGCTAATTATCATATTTTGAATCATATTTATGCAAGCGTCTGGTGATTGTATGAAGATTTGGGTACTTACTGTAGAGTATATCAGGATGCTTGGACACATCTAATTTAACATGGGGCTTCTCATATCCAGAACAAGAAAATGGTGATATTGCATGAATTTTCGAATATGAGTTTGAATCAAAGGCACGATCAATCATGGAAGCTTAAACACTTCAAATAATGTATGTAGAAGGTACATTATTTTCCTTTAAATACTTATAAAAACTAACTTAAAACTATCGAAGTACTTGCAAATACACGTAGAACCAACCAGTTGCGTTTAAATTTCTAAATCGCATTCACCTGAAAATTGTGTTCAAATAGCATTTATAGTTAGTAAAACCAGTTTTTTAACAAAAAATTATGTATTCACCTTAATTAGATACATTTTTTTATTTTTCAAGGATGCTCGAGATATTTTCAACACGCTTACCACTCAAATTAACGCAACTGAGTTGCAATGATTTATTACTACATTTTACTTCTTTTAGTCTGTCATCTATGCACAAAATTGTGAAACGGCTTTTTTAAATCATGTAGTGCTCAGTTTGCATAATACAACTTTGTATCGTGGCTTGGCCCTTTAACAATATTGACGTATTAGGTATGTGAGACGCGGAAATTACTCTCTTTGGATTTCTTTGTCCATAAAAATCATATTTTTCCAACTGGATGCCATCAACACGGATATATAATTCATGGTATTTTTTCTTACTCTTGCTCCCTACTGAAAATTGGGAATTTTGTTTTTGAACGGAACCATAAAAATCACGAGTACAGTTGTTGTACTATTTTACAAAATCAGAGTGGACGTGTTTTTGAATGAAAATTATCCAGTGTATTTTCTTCCCGTAAATTTAAGTGTCCTCATTTATCTCAACTCATTTGTTGCTTACAAAATATTGTGGGATGTGGGCAAATATTTATTTAACACTAAGTGTATTAGACACAAGTTTAAATTTAAGTCAATAAATATATAGTTTGATTAAACTGACAGGAGTTTGTGCATTATATATTTTAATTAGATTTGATTTCATTTTACTTTTGTGTGCGTTTCCACCATTGTGGAAAATTAGCAAATGTTATTTTAGAGTTCTAACTAATAATTAAAGGTACCCAAAGAGTTTTCATTGAATACATGATTACTTTGATGTTGTAAGCCTCAACTTACACCGACGTTGATTTGCAATAGGAAAATAGTTGACACGCTTTCATGGCCATATAAATTTAAAGAAAAATATTTATTATGCTCGACTACAAAGACTATAGTAAAACAGGTGTGGATCGATTTATAATGCAATGTTAGAAGACAATAATGAGGCGAAAGTTGCATCATTGACATATAAGATAGATAAACATAAGGATTAGTTTGTAGTTAGCGAATAAGAAAATGTTCATGTTAGTTGAATCCATGACACAATTACATTTCACTTCTGACCAATTAAACAATAAGAAAAACTATTCACTTTATTAACCACTACTGCTTTGATAAGGTAGAAGCGTGAAATGCACAAAGCTTCCGCTGACTCAACCTTTTTCGCTCAAAAAATATAAGTGTACACCATTAATGTAATAATTTACACCAAAGCATTGTGTTATCTATGTTTGCAAAGTGTTCTTTTTCAACCCTAAAGCATGCATTCTGAGATTATACATGGTGTATGCAGTTCTTCCTTTCTCTTTACCAAAATATAGGCAATACGATGATTGAGACCATCAATTTTGTGAAATTATATTTGATACTACATGATTAACTGACCAAAGATTATGGGAATTAGCTACACAACTAGATACAAAAATTTTGATTTCATTTTTCCCCCTTATGTCAACAGAAGTAGTTCCATGGCCAGTATTGATGTTTGTATTAAATTTTGAAATTTCATGTGCATTTACTTTATGTTGTAGTTAACTTGCAAACAATTTCAGCATTGTGGAAGTTTATTTCCCTTTTTATCTAACATCAACGCACATCCATATCAGATTGCAATTTTTCAAGTGTTACATTTTAGTGCAACACATTTTAGTTAAGGTTTTCCCTCAACTCCAAAAGATCACTAGAACTATTAATGCACATATGAGGGTAGTGACAGGTTGCTTTTGATTTCGATTGAATTCAGGTAAGGGTGGAGAAAATGATTTTGTAGAAGGTGATGGTTAAAGTATGGACATGGTTGGATCGGTTGCATGGCCACTGTATTGCATTGAAAAGAGATTTGAATTGTTAATCGTATCATGTTCCATGGAAAGTTCATCTAAGTTGTTCACGTGCACAGCATTATGCACCGAACAGAGAAAGTCAAAGGACTGATTTTGTTCTTTTTTCTTTCCAAATCCAATTTCATTTCTTTGATTCATCATGTCAATATTTTGCATTTCATCACTTAAGTATACTTTAGTGCTCATCTAAACCAACTTTTTAATATTACTTCTCCTGCTCATCAGACGATACCTTATCACTACTATCACTTAATTCATTTGAATTGACATTACCACTTTTGTCTTTTTAAAGCACTTTAAAACCCTCCATACTAACATATGTTCTTACTACATCTAAGTTGTTTGTCTTGAAAACTTCAACCAAATCAACTTATTCTATTTCCAATGCTTCATTATTCTACAACACATCAAAAAAAATATTATTGGAAACTATGAAAAGATTATTATTCTCACTGCACCGCAATTGGTACACTGCTAGAAAATATTCTCTGCTGCTTTTCCTAATGCTACCTTATTTCAAGCTTTTGCATATATCAAACATAATTTCTGCAATATCTATTACGATTTCATTGGATAAGTTAATTATTTTGTTTTTTGTTTATAGGAAGTTTAAATATTAATGCAAGTAGTAAAGGAGAATGGAGGCTAATATGAACTCAAGCACCATCACGTCGTAGCATTAAGATTTGGGACCCAGTATAGTACGAATACTTCAAATAGTGATAGGTGACTGAGATTTGTTTCTACTAGGAAGTCATGTGTGGGCATTTCTGATGTAATCATTCTACACATATACTTTCTAGGCTCTGTTTGCAATTTTCATGAATATAAGTTGACTATTTATTTAAAGTCGAATCTATGTAATCAATCATAAAACATTTTCCATTTCAGTATGTATGAGGCAGACTATGTTAAAGTGGTTAGTTTTTGCATAAGTGCACTCATCTGCATCTTCAGTTCATTTTTTCTTCTTCCTTTTGTTGTAAGTTTATAAATCCCTGCTTATTGCCACTCACACAATTGTTATGACTGAAAAACGGTAATTTGTTCAATCTGTAAATTGAGGGTGACAAAGGTTATGCGGCATCTGTCGCCATGAATATGTTCCTATGTAAATCAAAGTGATTGTTCCTGGCTGTAGAAAATTTACGCATATCTTACCTGTTTAGCTGAAAGAATATGCACAAACATCTTGGTCAATGACTGTTGTTGTGGTGGTGTTACTTGCGAAGTTAACTAGATTTTTGTCTTTAACACGGAAATCTTCTGTTTCTTTTGCAATGGTCAAATTTACTAAAATAGTCTAATCAATGCTTAATCCCAAACAATACATATGTTAGCTTTCGACTTCACTATCATGGTTCCAAATCTTCCACGACCTTCCATTTTGCTTTGTCTTTCCAATCTGGTCGCCTAAAAAATTACATTTATTTTTACTATTAATAATGATGTTGGCTTCAGTTAAATAATATTATTACAAGAAAAATAAATGAAGATTCAACAATAATTGCAAAACCAACGTGTAACTATAACCCGTGTGCGTAGCACGGGTTCACACTAGTTTCTAATGGTTACTAATTATGATATATAACTATCACTCTGCATATCACTAGAAGGGTTAAATTGATATCTACATACTTGGACATTGAATACCTTAATAAATAAATATGTTAAAATGATGTATACGTATGATATACAATACAAATTGAAAGGATATATATTCGTAAAATTAAAATTAAATGATCACTTGGCCATATAGTAGAATAATACATATGGATGTCATGATCAAATGAAATATTTTCTCAAAGCTATTGCTACAAGAAATAGCCTAAAATGTGTGCCACTTAAATAAGCCTTAGATTTTAAAACAGTAAAAGTGAATTTTTTAATTTCTGTTCTAAACACTCGAATCTAGATTTTAGGCCTTCTAATTTTCAAATTGGTTTTGGGACTTCTATTATTTCCATAATTGGATTTCTAGACTTCTATTATTCTAAATGCCCAAATCTCGGTTTTCGGGTCTTCTAATTTCAAAAAGTGGTTTCGGATCTGCTAATATTTTCAAAAGTGGATTTATGGACTTCTATTATTCTAGATACCTAAATTAAGGCTTGAGCCTTCTATTTCCTAAAAGTGGTTTCATATCATCTATTATTTCCAAAAGTCGATATCCGGACTTCTATTATTTTGAATACCAAAATATAGTTTTCCGGGTTTCTAATTTTCGAAAGTATGTTTCTGAACTTTTTTATTTCCAAAAGTGGATTTCTATACTTCTACTATTCTAAAAACCCTAATCGGGGTTTCGGGTCTTCGAATTTATGAAAATGGCTTCAAATCTTCTAACATTTCCTGAAGTGGATTTCTGGACTTCTATTATTCCAAATACCCGAATCAGGGTTTCTGTCTTATAATTTTCGAAAGTGATTATTGATCTTTTATTATTTCCAGAAGTAGATTTTTGGACTTCTATTATTTAGATACCCAAATTTTGGATTTTAGACCCTCTTATCACCACCAAAAGAGAAAATGTGATGCACAAATTAAATAGAAGATAAAAGCCTAAAGTAAGCCTTTGGGTCCTCTAATAATATTAAATATTAATTTCAAACCCACTAATAGTAACTTAAATAATTGTTACACGAAAGGCTTCGTAATTTCTTAAATCACTTTATTCAATTTCGTATTGATGTGTCATTTGGGTCACAGGTTTAAACTCCAAGAGCTTTATGAAAATTTCGGAGAGAAGCCTTTAAACTGTGCAAGATAATTCGATTTTGAGGTTCTAAACCATAGTTATATGGTTAAGATTTCTGACATGCTTCCAATTTTTTGATACATTAGAGGGTGCCCTTGTTTAAATAATTGAACAAACTAACAAAGTGGCGGTAAGTCATGAATCATCGTAGGATAATAAAGGGAAGATATTTGGATTTTTTCCCTAAAGAATGAAAGCTCCTTTCATGCTTGTTGGGGAGTTTAAATGGTAACATTGCTAGGGCGAGAGGAGATGAAAAAAGACTTATGAAAACCAAAAGATGTGACTTTCAGAGAGATTTAGGAAAACTAAACCCCGCAGAGTCAACACAGAGAATAAGACAAGCACGACATAAAAAGATGTTTGAGCAATTAATGGCATTTCGTTGCATGTTGCATCTTTATGGAAGTCGAAAATAGTAAACCATATATTTCTAGGCAATAAAACGCCTTTTCAGCCATGCTGAGAGGAATGCTTTAGTGGTTGTAGCAACCTCTAAGACATACTGAAAAGGAGTTAAACCCTAAGACACATTTTGAATTGTTCAGAGGGGAAACTTTGGTAAATGATCCAAACCAGGACTACCATCATTAAAAAAGAGGATCTTATTCGAAGGAAAATTGTGCTTTTATTAACATTGGAAGTAGAAACCAAAAAAAGTTTTTTCTTCTACAAACTGCCATGTCTACTACTAAGATGCTACCTTTTAAAAGATGTGAAGGCTCTACAGTGATTATCTAACATGAAACACCAGGAAGGACTCACTTATGCTCCAATTCATATGCAACATCAGGATATATCAGGAGCACCAGCTACAGAACATTGGAGACACTACAGTCAGACCTTTGAGTCAATTTTTATACAATTTAGATGAGGACACTAAGGTAGAGAACCCACGTCTATAAATACGACCCTAAAGGTCTAGAATTGGGAGAACTTTTTCATTCCAAAATTTGTGATCGCATATGCAAAGTGTAAACCTTAGGATTTGGGACATCTAATCACTGGTAATCTATTTTGGAAATAGTTAATCATAGGAGGAGAACTGATCATATATTTCTTAGATTCTCAAATTTGTAGGATGACTAATCAATCATATTGGCTAATATCTAGCCCAATATTCAATGGTACTGCCTTGGGATCCTCCAGAGGTTAAATGGGTTCCGATGAGGTCTTTCCATCTAATAGAAGCATCGGAGTTGTCATCCGAAGTTCATTAAAATTATTCTTCATATATAGGACAACGAAAGGAAAAACCCAAGGACTTCAAGATAATAAAGGCATCAATGACCTTTAATTTTCAACAATTTTCATCTAACTATGCGTAGTAGAAATCAAAACAAGAGCGTTTACTTTCAAATTATATTTTTCATTAACAAGGCATTGGGTTTTAACGAAACTTATCGCTAAAACAAGTAGTTTAATATGTATAACTTGACAATAAAATATATTTAACGGCTAGATTTTTAACTGTTCCTTTTGGGGATGAAAAGCTTTTAGAGCGGGTAATTGCAACAATCCAAAATTTTTAACTATTCAAATTTGTTAAAAAAAATATAAAATTTAAGTTTTATTGATAAAAAATTCTTCGGACCAATTTGATTACCATTAGAGGAAACAATTAACAAATATGTAACTTATAATTAAAGTGAATTATTAAAATGGAATGAAAATTATGTGGAAATTCGAATAATAGAATTTGATTGCAATACAAATTAAATTTGAAATGGAAGTGACGAATTTATACTTCAGAAGTTAACGTCATTAAACACGTGTTTTGCATTAAACAAAGTAAGTGTTTTAATGCTACTAAATTAATGTAGTTATGAAATATAAAATATGAACATTTTACTATAATAATGGTGGAAACGAGTAAAGGATGAAAATGAATTTCGGAATAATGATTTACAATGGTTAAATGCTAGTCTTAAATATAAATATAAATTTAAAATGAGAATACAAATTTTGAATTTGAGAAGGATTGCTTTCAAGAATTTTGATAATTCCATTGCATTTAAAAATATCAAAACCTATATTTCGATATACGGAATGAAGCAATTCAATTTGGCAATGAAAACATGCTTTTGGGCTGTTGTGACCATTCTTGCCTAACAGACACGTTGTCGCCTATATATATTTGGACTTTCTGTAACCTTAATCGTCAATTTTTCATGAAATAGATTTCTTTTCCATGTTCCAAAATTCTTCAAATAAGAAAAACATGTGTTTATCAGATCTGAAAATAAATGTTAAAGTTCAGAATTTTCAAACATGTCTTATTTATATCGTTCGAAAGCTCCCGATGAAGGAAAATCATATATACCATTCTTTTTTGGATTTGATGCTCGATTCATTCACAAGTCATGATCAAAGTTCAGATTCTCAATACCCAAACACTGAATTCTGCGTTTTTAATCCGCACAACAATTGTCAAATCGGAGATATGATTTTTGTAGAGGTTGACATAAGGAATTGTTTAGCAGTGGTCTCGCAGGTTTATTCAACCAGAGATGGATGGAAATTTCAAACTAGAGTTCGAAAACTCTAGGTTTTCATATGGAAGCGTTGGCAACAGAGGGGTGGGGAACGAGGCTGAAGAGGGCAGGCAGGTGGAGGTCGGTGAGCTCTTGCAATTCGCGATGGATTGAGGTTCTAATTTGCCGCATGGTGGCGACATTGTTTGGTCCAAGGTCAGCTTCCTTTCTACATGAATAGGTTTGGCGTTATAGCAAATTGCAAGAAGGAAAACGTAAGGGGAGGCTAATGTGGCCCTTGCAAATTGGGTGAAAGTTGTTTTGTTTTTTATTTAATTTGAAATAAACAATTTAAAACATCAATAACTTTCACATACTAGCTCAGATTGACATGTGATTTTCTCCTTTGGAATTTGTATCGAAATTCCAGACAATATACAGTAGTTTGATTGGATTCCGAAATTTTTAAAATTTTGGCATTCATTTTGATTTTAATCGGACTTCAAACCAAGGTTGGGTGTTCTAACCTAGTCACGACATTCTAAAATTCCTATGCAAGTTAACTTAAAACTTATAATACATTATAATTCATTTAACTAACACTTGGAGATTTAATTTGACATTAAAATTTTAGCAGTGGAAATTTTCATCGCTAATTTAGCGATAGATTTTCGTTGAATTTATAAGAGATAATATTTAGAAATTTATATTTCTGTTTGTTTTAGAATATTACCGTCGTTTTTCATTATCCATCGCTAAACCTTTACAAACTGCATTACTTTACCATCGGAAATTTTTTGCTACTAATTTCTGTTGCAAATGGAGACATATTACCGACAAAGATTTGTTGAAGCTATTCTACAGCAGATTTTTAAGGAATTTGCAAGGGATAGTTATGTTAATTTTTTGAAAAAAATTGTTTTACTGTTATTTTTTACAATTATATATATGATTTTGTATTTAATAATTGTTTTTATTAAATTAAAAAAAACTATTAATTAAAAATTACCATTAAATAGTTGAAAACTTAAGTAGAAAAAAGATTGAAACCCTGTTAATGGCGTCCGCTTCCTCTTCTTGCACCCTCTCTTCCTCGTCCTCCTTTACACTTGATTCGTACTCTTTCCCTCCTTTTCATCCTACTCGTTCTTTCCTTCCTCCTGATGTTCCCCCTGTCGCTGCTCTCACTGAGTCATCTACCCTTTTTTCATGTCTATCTCTTGTTGGATCTTTGCCCAAGAAACTTGATGGTGCTAATTCTTAGATTTCTGATTTATCTGAACCTTTCGATCCCTCTTCTAGTAATCCTCATACTGGTAATGATCTTGAAAACGTCAATTTGATCACTAGCGTTTCTTCGAGCACCCTGATTATTTCTTCTGACTAATATTGTGAATCCTCTTTCCTCTTTTCCATCTGATCAGACATCTAAAGGTACCTCGTCCAAATCTGTAAATTTCAATTTTCCAAATTCTTCATCTGCAATACCTCCTCCCAAGAAATCTGATTACCTTTCCCCAATTAATTCTCTACCTCGTAATGCTGGGAGTTATAAGCAAATATCAATTTGACATTGCGAGGAATGGTAATTCAAAATCACTCCCAGATCTTGTCAAATTAGAAGGAATAAAATTTTGGGGAAACCATCTTGTAACGACCCGGGAAATCTGAACCAATTTAAAAATTTTAAATTGGCTAAAATAGTGGATTTTAAATATTTAAAATAAATATTTTAAATAATAACGTTGAGAAGTAAGTTTGAATCGACAATTGAAAAGGAATATAATTAATTCTAATTATAAACAAGGCCTGAAATGGCGCGGTAGTTTCAAAATTTGAATTCAATCTTTGACTGACTGTACCGGGTGCAAAACAAAACGGATTCGAGTGAAACCAAAAATATTTAAATCTGTTAGTGAATACCTTTCTAACGAATCTGAAAAATTGAAGTTTCATAGCGGAAAGAAAAAGTTATGGCCAAATGAATTTTCAGAAAGGTTGCTATGGAATTTATATAGCCCGTGAAATTGGCCATTTTGCAAACGACCTCGGAATTCGACGAAACCACTTTTGTTGGATCCGGGATGAGAAGTTATTGCTAGGTTTCAAATTTCATAATTTTTGAAGCTAGTATGTGAGCGTGGCAAAGAAAAATGTGTTTTGGTCAATTACAGTTAAATTGGATCGACCAGAAATGGGCCATTTTGCAAACCATCTCAGAATTCGATGAAACTAGTTTTGTTGGGACCGTATCGTCAAAACATAGCTAGATTTATTTTTCTGGAATTTTTCGGATCAGTTTGTGGCCTCGGCAAATTGAAATGTACGTTCAAAACAAATATTGAATGTTTTATATTTTAGTTTGAAGGAAAACTGACTGAAACGGTCGAATGGGCCTTCGAAATACATCCCATTGTGTTTGGAATGGGGGTAAAACGCTAGGGACGACAGTCGTTGGGTTTGGATTGGTGTTCGTGTGTGGAAGAGGGAATTTTAGATATTTTAAAATATATAAATAAATTAAAAAAAATTCATTGGTCAAAAAAACAATTCTCCCTCCATATTAAAAACGACGAACGACGGCGAAGCTCTTCCAACCTTCCCCCTCATTTTCCGATCAATCCACGCACCATTAGACCTCGACCCAGTTGAGGATTTTGTAGCCCTCGTCGTGCTCTTCAAATCCATACCCGGAGCATCCCCTATCGCTGCGCCATCGTCGAGTTTCGAGCTTCCAAAGTCGCGCCTTTCTGACCGCCGCCGAGCTCACCTCAGGCCACCGAGCTGGCCCACTCCCCCACGCGCGCGAAGCCCTCTCCTAGCCCTTCGACTCTGCGAAGGCCGATCGTCCTCTAGCTTCACGGATTGGGAGAAAATTTCAACACTAGTTTCAACCAATTTGCTGAGGTAATCGGTTTTGTTTATTTTCCACTGTTTTAACACCTTTAAACCCTTGCAAACTTTGAAAAATCATATCTTTTTCATGTGTTGACGAAATTCAGTGAAACAAGAGACAGTGGACTCGTGTGGACGTCTTCTACCTTTTAGAAGAGACCGCATATTTTAAGTTATACACCTCTTGTATAAGCGTTGTATAAGTTGTATGTTCGATGTATAAGTTATATATACGTTGTAAAAATTATATATGTGTTGAAATAAAAGTGAAATGCTATATATATATATATATATATATATATATATATATATATATATATATATATACGCCCCTCGTCCACAAACCATGGACGATATTGATTGGTGTGAAAATTGGTTGATTACGAATGGTTGATTGGAATTGTTTGTGGTTGAAATTGATTGATTATGGTTGAAAAATACCCGTTTGTGGTTGAGAAATATTTGGTTGAAACCACATAGGATTAGTTTGTGGAAATGAAAAAAATATACATGTCGCCTGCGCGCGAACTAGATGCATGATTCCCCATTATCAAAAGCTGCGAGGCTTTAAGGTAGAGCGAGGAGTCGTACTAGGGACGGTCCCGGTTTTAACTACCCTGCCGTTATGCTGCGGAAATTTTGAATAATATTCATGTGTTAGAATTATTTTCATTGGTTGAAACTATATTTATTCGTTGTATAGAAAACCTTCATGTGTTGAATCGATATTCATTCGTTGAATAGAAATTCATGTGTTGAATGGTATTCGTGTTTTAAATATAAAAATCACCTTTTTAACTATATATATAAACTATAGAAAACCTTCATGTGTTGAATTGATATCCATTCGTTGAATAGAAATTCATGTGTTGAATGGTATTCGTGTTTTAAATATATATTTTTTAACTATATATATAAACTATAGAAAACCTTCATGTGTTGAATCGATATTCATTCGTTGAATTGAAATTCATGTGTTGAATGGTATACGTGTTTTAAATATAAAAATCACCTTTTTAACTATATATATAAACTATAGAAAACCATTATGTGTTGAATCGATATTCATCCGTTGAATTGAAATTCATGTGTTGAATGGTATTCATAGTTTGAAAGAAATTGTTTTATAATAAAAATCCCATTTTTATCATCAATATGAAATATATAAAATAATCTTGTTTTGAAATAAATTGTTTTATAATAAAAATCCTATTTTTATCATTATATTAACTATATAAAATAATCGAGTTTTGAAATAAATTGTTTTACATTAAAATTCACATTTTTATTATATACGTGAATTGTTAAAAATAGTGAAGTGTTGAAATAGAAGACAGTTAGATAAAAATATAGTTTTTATCAAATGTATGAAAAGAATATAGCTTTGAAATCGAAGAATCGATACATATATATATATATATATATATAGAATTAAAATATATCGAATAACGAAGCTGCAGTTCGTATTTTGAAACCGTGATTTCAAACGATTAGTGCGAGAGATCCGACCATCGGATTTTCCCGAAATCACAACCGTTGGGTTCGCCTTGGAAATATCTTTCCAACGGCACCAACTTTGTAAAAATCCAACGGTTGGATTGTCTAGAATGTTTAATTCAAATGTTAAGAAAAACAGCGCCAGAATCGATTATATATATATATATAAATATAATTATATTAAATCGAATAACGACGCTGCAGTTCGTATTTTGAAATCGAAACTTCAAACGATTATACCGGGAGATCCGACCGTCGGATTTTCCAGAAACTGGAACCGTTGGATTCTTTTTGAAAAGATCTTTCTAATGATGTAATTTTGTAAAGATCCAACGATTAGATTTTCAGATATGTGTAAATCAAATCTGGAGAAAAACAGCGCCACGGCCGCGTTATGGCCCGAAGCGTCGTTTTGAATAAATTGGCTATTTTAAAATAAATAAAAATAGCGATAAATCGTTATAAAATATTACAAACGATATGGATGTGAAATTTAGAAACTAACTGAAGGTTGGATGAGTCGTATTGTTTCCTGGGTGTGGATCTGATGTTGGTTTTGGCCTTCGGGGTTAATATTTGGGAAATCGTTCTCTTACTGATTGACAGTTAGTGACTAATGAATTGAAATGATGCGTATGTATGTTTGTGTTGCACTTATTTATTATATACGCGAGTTGCTCAGAAAGACCGGCTTTATCCCATTCTGAATAACTAAATCGACGATAAGAAGTCGAAGATGAAGATGGGGGTTGAAGACCGATCTTCACCTCGTTTGGATGGTCACTGAGGTCCTGATTGGGAGGCAACCCGAAATATGGATAATGAGTGGTGATCGTCCAGACGTACATGGGAATCGATGAATATGCGAGGTATTTAGTGCCTCCGGTTTCGTTCAGACCCAGAACGGACTTGCAAATGGACTGTGTGTCTGACATTGGAATTCATTCTGTGCGATTGATAACCATCAGTTGCATGGGGTGAATTGCCGGTGTGGCATGCTAAGATGCAATGGACAGGGCTTCTAATGAAAACCAAAGTCTTGTGATTGATGATCAAAGCACCGCCTGTGTGGCGTAGCTTTGTGTATAACGTGAATTCGCGAGCCTCACACCCCGGTATGAACCAGAAACGGGAGAAGGACCTCAGGGAGGGCATGCGTTTCCTTCTAGCTAGGAGATGTGTCGGTGTTTTTACACGGCCTGACATTTTACTTATGTGGACGATGGATTGCAAGGCGCCTTGGTTTTATCGGTCGATCCGGGACCGATGGAGTCATTCGTTGGCTCATTTATGCCCCATAGGGCAGGGAAATGAACTGTTCGGGAATTTTAATCCACATCGGTGGACCGGCCCTGTCGCTCCAAAGGCTTGCCTGCACGCTCGCCTGAGACATGGGCTAGATTGTCTCGAAGTCGGTAAGGACTATCTTTTGCCTTGGTTCATGATGGAAATCGAATTTCCAAATACGACATCGTGCGGTTTTGATTGTATATATATATATATATATATATATATATATATATATATATATATATGGCGACATGATATATGGTACCCATGCCATTTATGATTGATAGTTATGATTCAAAATTGTTTTTGAAACATGTAAACACTAGTAATAATATCAATTGCTTTTGTTTTATTCGTATCAACCATATTTTGGCCATTATAAGGTAAAACTCTATCCTCCGGTTTGCGTTGCATTGTGTGATGGGAACTGAGTCTTATAATGGCTTCATTTTTATAAAAAGCATTGCGATGTTTAAAAGAATGATTTATTTTAAAGCACTGGCAATCCAATGGAGTAAACCCGTTCCACAAAAGTGGCGTGGTCCTGTGATTAGCCATATTTTAAGTGTGTTGAGTAGATTTTTCATATCAGTCCCATGACTGACTCGTAGTTTGTTTCACTTTCAAACTCGGGTGCCCCTTTTTCTACATGGGCAGCCTTGTATTCAGGTTTAGCTGGCTTTCACTGGATAGCTAGAGCTGAAGATGGATTATATCATTTATCTCTTTTTATGCTGTTCATCTCCTATTGTACATTATGTTTGTTTTTTCGCTGTAGGCATTTATGTATAGCTGAACTGTATTTGTACTAAGTATGATCGTGTATACTGTGTAACCCTAATGATTACGTTTATCCAGTATATTCTATTGTGCATTATCTGGTGTATTTATTTATTTCTATTCTGCTGTTATCTGTTTATGTGTTATATTCCAAATATTACCCTTGCCACCGTCAGTACGGGGTTTGGGGTCGTCACACGTGGTATCAGAGATTTGGTTAAGCTTAGTTCTGGAATATAACATATTAACGAACTCGCCAGAAATAGAACCAGTAGTGTTCTAAGACAGGTACAATACAGATAGGATCAGTAATATCCTAGTATGAATAAAGCAGAATGAAATTACACCCCTATAGACACATTTACATTTGAAGTATATGTTTCTATGTTTTGAAATATCTTTTCTGTGACCTGACACTTGATCTGCTGTTTGCAGAAGTACTTGAAAATGAGTGTCAGAAACAGAAGAAATGCAGAACCAGATCTAGAGGCTCTATTTAAGAGATATCGAAATCTGGGTGGAGCACAATTCTCGGGCAATGAATCTATTATTCAAACTCAAGCTTGGGTGAGCTCTGCAGAAAGAATATTTGAGCGTTTCCAGTTGAGAGATGATCAGAAAAGATTAGTAGCATCTTGGGTGCTCAAAGATTAAGCTTTAATCTTGTGGGAAACAATCATCAAAGATAATCCAGAAGGTGATATCACCAGGGATAGATTCAAAGAGATTTTCGTTTAAAGATTTACTCCTCCTGAAGTGACGGAGCGATTATGTGATGAATTCTCCTATCTGATACAAGAAGATATGACCATTCCAGAATACCATAAGAAATTCAACGAACTTTCTCACTTCGCTCCTCATCTTATTCAAGATCTAAAGAGGAAGAATCTGAGATTTATTCATGGCCTGCAAAGAAAATATCAGAATAAAGTAATGGGGCATGTGAAGCTTCCTTTTTCAGAAATGATTTACATGGCATATCAGTACGAAGATCTCCATAAGAAAGGAATGTTGCGCGACGAAGAGGAAGTCAGCTCGAGTAACAAAATGGAGTCTGTGACTGATAGTCCTGAGGTCAGCAAGAAGCCCAAGGACAAAAGGAAAAGGGCTAAATCTGAAAAAGGACCAGCAACGACTGCCATATGTAATAACTGCCATAAGCCAGGGCATTTTCAGGGGAATTGCAAACTCTCCAAAAAGCGAAAGAAGAATGAATCTAAATCCAAGAACAAGTTTCAAGAGATTAGAAAGTGTAATTCTTGCCATCCGGCTGGTCATATAAAGAGAGATTGCCCGCTTATAAAGAAGCCTGAAGAGGTTCAAACAAACGAAGTGGCGGAAGTGCCTGCATCTTCGTCTGCTCAGGAAAGGGCTGATGTTTTGGAAGGCACGCTTAATGTCAAAAATATTCCAGTTAAAGTACTGTTTGACACAGGCGCGTCGCGAAGCTTTATTGCCAAGAATGCAGCTAAGAAGTTGGATTTGAATTTGAAGAAGCTCAAAGAACCAATGACTATCCAAAATCCGGTTGGGGGTTCCATCGATCTCAGTTGGGTTTGTGGGGTGCCTGTCTCTTTTTCCTGCTATAAATTCCCTACTGTTTCTATCGACATGAATTTTACTGAATTCGATCTTATTCTGGGATTGGATTGGCTAAACAAATATGAAGCTGAGGTTAGGCGTGCTGAGAGAGTTGTTAAGGCAAAGGCCCAATCAGGGAATTATATAACCATACCATGTGAAGGCCCGAATTCAAATAGAAAGGACTTTTGGTCGGCTCTAAATGTTTCCCCAGCCCAAATAGAAAATATCCCTGAAGTCACAGCGAATATTCCCGACCTAGTGAAAGATATTCCTGTCGTCAAGAATTATGCGGATGTGTTTGAAGAAGTTGTTCGCTTACCTCCGCAGAGGGAAATAGATTTCAAGATTGCTTTGATTTCGAATGCAAGGTCGGTAGTTCACGCTATTCTAAGAATGTCCTTGAAAGAGAAAGAGGAATTAGACAATCAAACACGACAGCTAGTATGGAAGGGTCTGATCAGGCCTAGTTTCTCTGATTAGGGGGCAGCAGTGGTATTTGTCCCAAAATCTGACGGTACTCTACGGCTATGTGTGGATTATCGTGATTTGAACAAACAGACAATAAAGAATAAATATCCATTACCGCAAATCGATGACTTATTGGATCGTCTGAATGGAGCATAAGTATTTTCACGAATGGACCTATCTACACATTTCCATCAGCTTCGTGTCGCCGATGAGTGTGTTTCTTTGACAACATTCAGAGGTCCAGACTTATTCTACGAGTGGTTAGTAATGCCCTTCGGCTTATGTAATGCTCCAGCCTATTTCGTTGATCTAATGAACAGAGTATTCAAAGGAGTATTGAATAACTTTGTTCTGGTTTTCATTGATGATATCCTTATCTTCTCTAAGTCCGAAAGCGAGCAAGAAAAACATTTGGAACAAGTGTTAGAAATTATCAGAAAGAATGTGTTGAAAGCAAAGTTTTCCAAATGTATATTCGGGCAAGATGAAGTGAAATTTCTAGGCCATGTCGTATCAAAAGAAGGAATTGCTGTGAATCCAAGTAAAATCACAGCTATTCAAAATTGAAAACAACCCAGTACTCCTACAGAAGTCCGCAGTTTTCTCGGGTTGGCTAGTTATTATCGGAAGTTCGTTAAAAACATTTCGAACATATCTGGTCACTTAACGAAGCTTACAAAGAAGCACTAAAAATTCAAATGGACTCCAGAAAGAGAAGAGGCTTTTGAAGAGCTAAAGTTAAGATTAACGACAACTCCAGTGTTAACCATCATCGATGGCAATCAAGATTTGAAAGTCTGGACAGATGCTTCTAGGGAAGGCCTTGGCGCAGTGTTAATGCAAAGAGGTCAAGTGATTGCTTATGCTAGCCGTCAGCTAAAGCCGCATGAGAAAAACTACGTAACTCATGATCTTGAGTTATTGGCTATAGTATTCGCCTTGAAAATCTGGAGACACTATCTTCTGGGTGAGAGATTTGAACTGTTTACAGATCACCTGTCATTAGTGTATCTGTTCACCCAGAAAGACCTGAATCTGAGGCAGCAACGTTGGCTAGAGTTCCTTGCAGCATACGATTTTGAAATTATATACACTCCAGGGAAAGCCAATGTCGTGGCCGATGCGTTAAGCCGAAAGAATGAAATGATCGCCAGTTTTATCATCACGACTTCATTGATAGATAAAATATCTGCTCTTCAGAAGGATGATCACTTCATTCAGAAGATCAGAGAGATAATTCAGAAAGGCGAGCCCTCGAGTTTTCAAGTTGATAATGAGGGGATTCTAAGGCTAAAAGGTCAAATATGTGTTCCTAACATTGCTGAGCTCCGAAAGGAAGTACTGGATGAATGCCACAAGTCAAAACTTAGTATCCATCCGGGAGTAAGCAAAATGTATAATGACATCAGATGCACTTTCTGGTGGAAGTCGATGAAGAGGGACATTTCTTTATATGTTAGCCGATGCCCTACTTGCCAGCTAGTCAAAAGCGACCAACAGAAACTGGCTGGATTGTTGCAACCGCTGGACGTTCCAGGTTGGAAGTGGGAACATATTTCCATGGACTTCATTGATGGTTTGCCCAGAACCAGAAAAGGAAATGACAGTATTTGGGTGATCGTAGATCGCTTCACGAAGACCGCCCATTTCATACCTGTTAGATCAAACAGAACTGCTCAAAGTCTGGCGCAAATATATTTCATGGAAATTGTTAGACTACATGGAGTGCCGCTCAGTATAGTCAGTGATAGAGACCCGATATTTACTAGTAAATTCTAGGAGGCATTTCAAGTAGAACTGGGAACAAAGCTAAACCTAAGCACCGCCTATCATCCTCAGACAGATGGTTAAACTGAGAGGGTGAATCGTATACTAGAAGATCTATTGCGGGCTTGTGTTCTAGATTTCGGTAGATCATGGGAAGACCATCTGCATTTGGCTTAATTCTCATATAATAACAGCTACCAGGCGAGCCTGACAATGTCGCCATTCGAAGCATTATATGGTAGACTGTGCCGATCTCCTGCTTGTTGGGTCGAACCCGGTAATACACTTGTATTGGGACCTGATATGATCCGAGAAGCTGCCGACAAAGTCGATTTCATTAAGAAACGATTACTCGCTGCTCAAAGCCGACAAAAGAGCTATGCCGATAGGAGAAGAAGAGATATATCATTTGCTGTTGGCGGCTATGTATATCTGAAAGTATCGCCGATGAGAGGAGTTATCCGGTTCGGTAAAACTGGAAAGCTGGCGCCCAAATTCATTGGCCCGTTTCCTATTTTGGAGCAAATCGGAACTCTCGCTTATAGGGTTAAATTGCATGATTGGTTGCCTGGAGTGCATGATGTATTTCACATATCTCAACTTCGAAAGCACGTTCATGATCCAGACTTGATCGTGGAAGAAGCAGCTCAACAGGATATTGAAATTACCCCATAATTGGCTGTGAGAAGAGAGCCGCTAAAGATCATCGGCAAAGAAACCAAAGAGCTGAGGAACAAGAAGGTTCACTTAGTCAAAGTGCAATGGAGTGGGGATCCGCGAGATTGTACTTGGGAAACTGAGGAGAGCATTCAGAAAGCCTATCCTAAGTGTCGAGTAGATATCTCTGATTGACTCCGGTGCAAGGTACATTTACCATACTTTGCATTACCAATTAGTTCTCTACTCTGTTGTTATTTTCTTTCCATGGATGTGCACTTTTAATTCTATAGTCTGGATGATTTTAAAAGAGCATAGAAATTGATTAGTATATTTTTGAAAAGTTAAAAACAATTTGATTGTTGTTTGTGTTGTGTGATAGTAGATTTGATTAATTAAAATTATTGAAACGATAGTTAATTTAATCAATAATAGAATGAATGGTAGAATTTATTCATTTAAATCACACATTGAACTGATTAGAAAATAGATAGATATATATACTTGTGCATTATATATGTTTGAACAGGTAACTGGATAGTGGTTGAGTAAAGAATTTATTTATGTGCCCGACAAATAGGTAAACCTTAATGAGTTGGATGTGAAATATTATTTTATCAACTCCTGTGAATGCCATTGTATGCAGAGTGTTGGTTGTTCTGTGTGAAATAATAAACATCGCCATAGGATAGTAACAATTAATTTTGAACTACACTGCATGGCATACTTCTGAAGATAGGCATACTTCATCATATGCCACATAAGCATTTGGAGCTTGTGTGACAAGGTGGAAGATTTACCATACGAGCGAGAGGCTTGTATGGCGATGACTATATTTTACAGGTTGAACTGATGACTGATATGGACTATTTAAATTGTAACGATAAAATTGCCAGATTAATAAAAACCCCACACGGGTCTGGAGTTGGCAATAATCACGTGTCTCTAGTCATTAGATACGACACATGGACTATTTATTTCCCATACGGGACGAGGTGACGAGTATTTATCCTCTGGAGCAATTAAAATACACACTCCCTCAGGCTTTGACAGGGTGACGAGAATTTATTCTCTGGAGTTATTATCTATACACGCTCCCCTGTAAACACCAGAATATATCACTATAAATATGTGTATGCTTATTAGGATTTATTGGGTACCTAATAAGGCCCAATAAATTTCCAAACCTCTCCCCGTACAAAGGAGGTTATGGCGAAATTTTTAGAAAATTCCGGGTGTTAGCCAAATTTTTGAAGAATTTGAAAATTCTCAGAAACTGAAAAGTTGGAGAATGGAAGCCAGATTGAACGTAGAGTTGATTAATCAAACCACTTTCGACTTTGTTCCTTTTCGGGGATGAGAAGTTTTAAGTGGGGGAGATTGTAACGACCCGGAAAATCTGAACCAATTTAAAATTTTTGAATTGGCTAAAATAGTGGATTTTAAATATTTAAAATAAATATTTTAAATAATAACGGTGAGAAGTAAGTTTGAATCGAAAATTGAAAAGGAATATAATTAATTCTAATTATAAATAAGGCCTGAAATGGCGCAGTAGTTTCAAAATTTGAATTCAAACTTTGACTGACTGTACTGGGTGCAAAACAAAATGGATTCGAGTGAAACAAAAAATATTTAAATCTGTTAGTGAATACCTTTCTAACGAATCTGAAAAATCGAAGTTTCATTGCGGAAAGAAAAATTTATGGCCAAATGAATTTTCAGAAAGGTCGCTTTGGAATTTATAAAGCCTGTGAAATTGGCCACTTTGCAAACGACCTCGGAATTCGTCGAAACCACTTTTGTTGGATCCGGAATGAGAATTTATTGCTAGGTTTCAAATTTCATAATTTTTGAAGCTAGTATGTGAGCGTGGCAAAGGAAAATGTGTTTTGGTCGATTATAGTTAAATTTGATCGACCAGAAATGGGCCATTTTGCAAACGGTCTCAGAATTCAACGAAACTAGTTTTGTTGGGACCGTATCATCAAAACATAGCTATATTTATTTTTCTGGAATTTTTCGGATCAGTTTGTGGCCCCGGCAAATTGAAATGTACGTTCAAAACAAATATTGAATGTTTTATATTTTAATTTGAAGGAAAACTGACTGAATCGGTCGAATGGGCCTTCGAAACATATCCCATTGTGTTCGAAATGGGGGTAAAACGCTAGGGACGATAGTTGTTGGGTTTGGATTGGTGTTCGTGTGTGGAAGAGGGTATTTTAGAGATTTTAAAATATATAAATAAATTTAAAAAAAATCATTGGTCAGAAAACCTATTCTCTCTCCGGATTAAAAACGACGAACGACGGTGAAGCTCTTCCAACCTTCCCCTCATTTTCCGATCAATCCACGCACCATTAGACCTCAACCCAGTTGAGGATTTTGTAGCCCTCGTCGAGCTCTTCAAATCCATACCAGGAGCATCCCCTATCGCTGCGCCATCGTCGACTTTCGAGCTTCCAAAGTCGCGCCTTTCTGACCACCGCCGAGCTCACCTCAGGCCACCGAGCTGGCCCACCCCCCACGTGCGCGAAGCCCTCTCCTAGCCCTTCGACGCTACGAAGCCCGACCGTCCTCTAGCTTCACGGATTGGGAGAAAATTTCAACCCTAGTTTCGAACGATTTGCTGAGGTAATCGGCTTTGTTTATTTTCCACTGTTTTAACACCTTTAAACCATTGCAAACTTTGAAAAATCATATCTTTTTCATGTGTTGACGAAATTCAGTGAAACAAGAAAGTGTGGACTCGTGTAGACGTCTTCTACCTTTTAGAAGAGACCGCATATTTTTCTGAGCCTTCTGCTATTTTTGGTGGAGTGGACCCCAATGTGAGATTTCTAATTTATAAACGATATGGAAAACGACGATGTATAAATTATATAGTCGATGTATGAGTTATATAAGCGTTGTACACCTCTTGTATAAGCGTTGTATAAGTTGTACGTTCGATGTATAAGTTATATATACGTTGTAAAAATTATATATGTGTTGAAATAAAAGTGAAATGCTATATATATATATACACACGCCCCTCGTCCACAAACCATGGACGATATTGATTGGTTGTGATTGGTGTGAAAATTGGTTGATTACGAGTGGTTGATTGGAATTGTTTGTGGTTGAAATTGATTTATTGTGGTTTAAAAATACCCGTTTGTGGTTGAGAAATATTTGGTTGAAACCACATAGGATTAGTTTGTGGAAATGAAAAAAATATACATGCCGCCTGCGTGCGAACTAGATGCATGATTCCCCATTATCAAAAGCTGCGAGGCTTTAAGGTAGAGCGAGGAGCCGTACTAGGGACGGTCCCGGTTTTAACTACCCTGTCGTTATGCTACCAAAATTTTGAATAATATTCATGTGTTAGAATTATTTTCATTGGTTGAAACAATATTTATTCGTTGTATAGAAAACCTTCATGTGTTGAATCGATATTCATTCGTTGAATAGAAATTCATGTGTTGAATGGTATTCGTGTTTTAAATATAAAAATCACCTTTTTAACTATATATATAAACTATAGAAAACCCTCATGTGTTGAATCGATATTCATTCGTTGAATAGAAATTCATGTGTTGAATGGTATTCGTATTTTAAATATAAAAGTCACCTTTTTAACTATATATATAAACTATAGAAAACCTTCATGTGTTGAATCGATATTCATTCGTTGAATTGAAATTCATGTGTTGAATGGTATTCGTGTTTTAAATATAAAAATCACCTTTTTAACTATATATATAAACTATAGAAAACCTTCATGTGTTGAATCGATATTCGTCCGTTGAATTGAAATTCATGTGTTGAATGGTTTTCATAGTTTGAAAGAAATTGTTTTATAATAAAAATCCCATTTTTATCATCAATATGAAATATATAAAATAATCTTGTTTTGAAATAAATTGTTTTATAATAAAAATCCTATTTTTATCACCAATATTTACTATATAAAATAGTCGGGTTTTGAAATAAATTGTTTTACATTAAAAATCACATTTTTATTATATACATGAATTGTTAAAAATAGTGAAGTGTTGAAATAGAAGACAGTTAGATAAAAATATAGTTTTTATCAAATGTATGAAAAGAATATAGCTTTGAAATCAAAGAATCGATATATATATACATATATATATATATATATAAATAGAATTAAAATATATCGAATAACGAAGCTGCAGTTCATATTTTGAAACCGTGATTTCAAACGATTAGTGCGGGAGATCCGACCATCGGATTTTCCCGAAATCGCAACCGTTGGGTTCGCCTTGGAAATATCTTTCCAACGGCACCAACTTTGTAAAAATCCAACGGTTGGATTGTCTGGAATGTTTAATTCAAATTTGAAGAAAAACAGCGCCAGAATCGATTATATATATATATATATATATATAATTATATTAAATCGAATAACGACGCTGTAGTTCGTATTTTGAAATCGAAACTTCAAACGATTATACCGGGAGATCCGACCGTTGGATTTTCCCAAAACTGGAACCGTTGGATTCGTTTTGAAAAGATCTTTCTAATGATGTAAATTTTGTGAAGATCCAATGGTTAGATTTTCAGATATGTTTAAATCAAATCTAGAGAAAAACAGCGTCACGGCCGCGTTATGGCCCGAAGCATCGTTTTGAATAAATTGGCTATTTTAAAATAAATAAAAATAGCGATAAATCATTATAAAATATTATAAATGATATGGATGTGAAATTTAGGAACTAACTGAAGGTTGGCTAAGTCGAATGGTTTCCTGGGTGTTGATCTGATGTTGGTTTCGGCCTTCGGGGTTAATATTTGGGAAATCGTTCTCTTACTGATTGACGGTTAGTGACTAATGAATTGAAATGATGCGTATGTATGTTTGTGTTGCACTTGTTTATTATATATGTGAGTTGCTCAGAAAGACCGGGTTTATCCCATTCTGAATAACTGAATCGACGATAAGAAGTCGAAGATGAAGACGGGGGTTGAAGACCGATCTTCACCTCGTTTGGATGGTCACTGAGGTCCTGATTGGGAGGCATCCCGAAATATGGATAATGAGTGGTGATCATCCAGACGTACATGGGAATCGATGAAAATGCGAGGTATTTAGTGCCTCTGGTTTCGTTCAGACCCAGAACGGACTTGCAAATGGACTGTGTGTCTTACATTGGAATCCATTCTGTGCGATTGATAACCATCATTTGCATGGGGTGAATTGCCGGTGTGGCATGCTAAGATGCAATGGACAGGGCTTCTGTTGAAAAGCAAAGTCTTGTGATTGATGATCAAAGCATCGCCTGCGTGGCGTAGCTTTGTATATAACGTGAATTCGCGAGCCTCCCACCTCGGTATGAACCAGAAACGAGAGAAGGACCTCAGGGAGGGCATGCGTTTCCTTCTAGCTAGGAGTTGTGTCGGTGTTTTTATACGGCCTGACATTTTACTTATGTGGATGATGGATTGCGAGGCGCCTCAGTTTTATCGGTCGATCCGGGACCGATGGGGTCATTCGTTTGCTCATTTACGCCCCATAGGGCGGGGAAACATATTGTTTAGGAATTTTAATCCAAATCGGTGGACCGGCCCTTTCGCTCCAAAGGCTTGCCTGCGCGCTCTCCTGAGACATGGGCTAGATTGTCTCGAAGTCGGTAAGGACTATCTTTTGCCTTCGTTCATGATGGAAATCCATTTTCCAAATACGACATCATGCGATTTTGAATGTACATATATATGGCGACATGATATATGGTACCCATGCCGTTTATGATTGATAGTTATGATTCGAAATTGTTTTTGAAACATGTAAACACTAGTAATAATATCAATTGCTTTTGTTTTATTCGTATCAACCATATTTTGGCCATTATAAGGTAAAACTCTATCCTCCAGTTTGCGTTGCATTGTGTGATGGGAACTGAGTCTTATAATGGCTTCATTTTTATAAAAAGCATTGCGATGTTTAAAAGAATGATTTGTTTTAAAGCACCGGCAATCCAATGGAGTAAACCCGTTCATGAAAGTGGCGTGGTCATGTGATTAGCCATATTTTAAGTGAGTTGAGTATATTTCTCATACCAGTCCCATGATTGACTCGTAGTTTGTTTCACTTTCAAACTCGGGTGCCCCTTTTTCTACATGGGCAACCTTGTATTCAGGTTTAGCTGGCTTTCTCTGGATAGCTGGAGCTGAAGATGGATTCTATCATTTATCTCTTTTTATGCTGTTCAGCTCCTACTGTACATTATGTTTGTTTTTCCGCTGTAGGCATTTATGTATAGCTGAACTGTATTTGTACTAAGTATGATTCAGTATACTGTGTAACTCTGATGATTACGTTTATCCGGTATATTCTATTGTGCATTATCTGGTGTATATATTTATTTCTGTTCTGCTGTTATCTGTTTATGTGTTATATTCCAAAGATTACCCTTGCCACCATCAGTACGGGGTTTGGGGTCGTCACACGTGGTATCAGAGCTTTGGTTAAGATTAGTTCTGGAATATAACATATTAACGAACTCGCCAGAAATAGAACTAGTAGTGTTCTAAGATGGGTAAGTCAATACAGATAGGATCAGTAATATCCTAGTATGAGTAAAGCAGAATGAAATTACACCCCTATAGACACATTTACATTTGAAGTATATGTTTCTATGTTCTGAAATATATTTTCTGTGACCTGACACTTGATCTGCTGTTTGCAGAAGTACTTGAAAATGAGTGTCAGAAACAGAAGAAATGCAGAACCAGATCTAGAGGCTCTATTTAAGAGATATCGAAATCTGGGTGGAGCACAATTCTCGGGCAATGAATCTGTTATTCAAACTCAAGCTTGGGTGAGCTCTGCAGAAAGAATATTTGAGCGTTTCCAGTTGAGAGATGATCAGAAAAGATTAGTAGCATCTTGGGCGCTCAAAGAAGAAGCTTTAATCTGGTGGGAAACAATCATCAAAGATAATCCAGAACGTGATATCACCTGGGATAGATTCAAAGAGATTTTCCTATAAAGATTTACTCCACCTGAAGTGATGGAGCGATTATGTGATGAATTCTCCTATCTGATACAAGGAGATATGACCATTCCAGAATACCATAAGAAATTCAACGAACTTTCTCACTTCGCTCCTCATCTGATTCAAGATCCAAAGAGGAAGAATCTGAGATTTATTGATGGCCTGCAAAGAAAATATCAGAATAAAGTAATGGGGCATGTGAAGCTTCCTTTTTCAGAAATGATTTACATGGCATATCAGTACGAAGATCTCCATAAGAAAGGAATGTTGCGCGACGAAGAGGAAGTCAGCTGAGTAACAAAGTGGAGTCTGTGACTGATAGTCCTGAGGTCAGCAAGAACCCCAAGGACAAAAGGAAAAGGGCTAAATCTGAAAAAGGACCAGCAACTACTTCCATATGCAATAACTTCCATAAGCCAGGGCATTTTCAAGGGAATTGCAAACCCTCGAAAAAGCGAAAGAAGAATGAATCTAAATCCAAGAACAAGTTTCAAGAGATTAGAGAGTGTAATTCTTGCCATCAGGCTGGTCATATAAAGAGAGATTGCCCGCTTATAAAGAAGCCTGAAGAGGTTCAAATAAACGAAGTGGCGGAAGTGCCTGCATCTTCGTCTGCTCAGGAAAGGGCTGATGTTATGGAAGGCACGCTTAATGTCAAAAATATTCCAGTTAAAGTACTGTTTGACACAGGCGCGTCGCAAAGCTTTATTGCCAAGAATGCAGCTAAGAAGTTGGATTTGAATTTGAAGAAGCTCAAAGAACCAATGACTGTCCAAAATCCGTTTGGGGGTTCCATCGATCTCAGTTGTGTTTGTGGGGTGCCTGTCTCTTTTTCCTGTTATAAATTCCCTACTATTTCTATCATCATGAATTTTACTGAATTCGATCTTATTCTGGGATTGGATTAGCTAAACAAATATGAAGCTGAGGTTAGGTGTGCTGAGAGAGTTGTTAAGGCAAAGGCCCAATCAGGGAATTATATAACCATACCATGTGAAGGCCCGAATTCAAATAGAAAGGACTTTTGGTCGGCTCTAAATGTTTCCCCAGCCCAAATAGAAAATATCCCTGAAGTCACAGAGAATATTCCCGACCTAATGAAAGATATTCCTGTCGTCAAGAATTATGCGGATGTGTTTGAAGAAGTTGTTCGCTTACCTCCGCAGAGGGAAATAGATTTCAAGATTGCTTTGATTTCGAATGCAAGGTCGGTAGTTCACGCTATTCGAAGAATATCCTTGAAAGAGAAAGAGGAATTAGACAATCAAACATGACAGCTAGTATGGAAGAGTCTGATCAGGCCTAGTTTATCTGATTGGGGGGCAACAGTGGTATTTGTCCCAAAATCTGACGGTACTCTACGACTATCTGTGGATTATCATGATTTGAACAAACAGACAATAAAGAATAAATATCCATTGCCACAAATCGATGATTTATTGGATCGTCTGAATGGTGCACAAGTATTTTCACGAATGGACCAAGCTACAGGTTTCCATCAGCTTCGTATCGCCGAGGAGTGTGTTCCTTTGACAGTATTCAGAGGTCCAGACTTATTCTACGAGTGGTTAGTAATGCCCTTCGGCTTACGTAACGCTCTAGCCTATTTCGTCGATCTAATGAACAGAGTATTCAGAGGAGTATTGAATAAATTTGTTCTGGTTTTCATTGATGATATCCTTATCTTCTCTAAGTCAGAAAGCGAGCACGAAAAACATTTGGAACAAGTGTTAGAAATTCTCAGAAAGAATGTTTTGAAAGCAAAGTTTTCCAAATGCATATTCTGGCAAGATGAAGTGAAATTTCTGGGCCATGTCGTATCAAAAGAAGGAATTGCTGTGGATCCAAGTAAAATCATAGCTATTCAAAATTGGAAACAACCCAGTACTCCTACAGAAGTCCGCAGTTTTCTCGGGTTGGCTAGTTATTACCGGAAGTTCGTTAAAAACTTTTCGAAGATATCTGGTCACTTAACGAAGCTTACAAAGAAGCACTCAAAATTCAAATGGACTCCAGAAAGTGAAGAGGCTTTTGAAGAGCTAAAGTTAAGATTAACGACAGCTCCAGTGTAACCATCATCGATGGCAATCAAGATTTGAAAGTCTGGACAAATGCTTCTAGAGAAGGCCTTGGCGCAGTGTTAATGCAAAGAGGTCAAGTGATTGCTTATGCTAGCCGTCAGCTGAAGCCGCATGAGAAAAACTATGTAACTCATGATCTTGAGTTATTGGCTATAGTATTCGCCTTGAAAATCTGGAGATACTATCTTCTGGGTGAGAGATTTAAACTGTTTACAGATCACCAGTCGTTAATGTATTTGTTCACCCAGAAAGACTTGAATCTGAGGAAGCAACGTTGGCTAGAGTTCCTTGTGGCATACGATTTTGGGATTATATACACTCCAGGGAAAGCCAATGTCGTGGCCGATGCGTTAAGCCGAAAGAATGAAACAATTGCCAGTTTTATCATCACGACTTCATTGATAGATAAACTATCTGCTCTTCAGAAGGATGATCACTTCATTCAGAAGATCAGAGAGATAATTCAGAAAGGCGAGCCCTCGAGTTTTCAAGTTGATAATGAGGGGATTCTAAGGCTAAAAGGTCGAATATGTGTTCCTAACATTGTTGAGCTCCGAGAGGAAGTACTGGATGAATGCCACAAGTCAAAACTTAGTATCCATCTGGGAGTAAGCAAAATGTATAATGACATCAAACGCACTTTCTGGTGGAAGTCGATGAAGAGGGACATTTCTTTATATGTTAGCCGATGCCTTACTTGCCAGCTAGTCAAAAGCGACCAACAGAAACTGGCTGGATTGTTGCAACCGCTGGACGTTCCAGGTTAGAAGTGGGAACATATTTCCATGGACCTCATTGATGGTTTGCCCAGAACCAGAAAAGGAAATGACAGTATTTGGGTGATCGTAGATCGCTTCACGAAGACCGCCCATTTCATACCTGTCAGATCAAACAGAACTGCTCAGAGTCTGACGCAAATATATTTCAAGGAAATTGTTAGACTACATGGAGTGCCGCTCAGTATAGTCAGTGATAGAGACCCGATATTTACTAGTAAATTCTGGGAGGCATTTCAAGTAGAACTGGGAACAAAGCTAAACCTAAGCACCGCCTATCATCCTTAGACAGATGGTCAAACTGAGAGGGTGAATCGTATACTAGAAGATCTATTGCGGGCTTGTGTTCTAGATTTCGGTGGATCATGGGAAGACCATCTGCATTTGGCTGAATTCTCATATAATAACAGCTACCAGGCGAGCCTGACAATGTCGCCATTCAAAGCATTATATGGTAGACCGTGCCGATCTCCTGCTTGTTGGGTCGAACCCGGTAATAGACTTGTATTGGGACCTGATATGATCCGAGAAGCTGCCGACAAAGTCGATTTCGTTAAGAAACGATTACTCGCTGCTCAAAGCCGACAAAAGAGCTATGCCGATAGGAGAAGAAGAGATATATCATTTGCTGTTGGCGACTATGTATATCTGAAAGTATCGCCGATGAGAGGAGTTATCCGGTTCGTTAAAACTAGAAAGTTGGCGCCCAAATTCATTGGCCCGTTTCCTATTCTGGAACGAATCGGAACTCTCGCTTATAGGGTTAAATTGCCTGATTGGTTGCCTGGAGTGCATGATGTATTTCACATATCTCAACTTCGAAAGCACATTCATGATCCAGACCTGATCGTGGAAGAAGCAGCTCAACAGGATATTGAAATTACCCCGGAATTGGCTGTGAGAAGATAGCCGCTAAAGATCATCGGCAAAGAAACCAAAGAGCTGAGGAATAAGAAGGTTCACTTAGTCAAAGTGCAATGGAGTGGGGATCCGCGAGATTGTACTTGGGAAATTGAGGAGTGCATTTAGAAAGCCTATCCTAAGTTTAGAGTAGATATCTCTGATTGACTCCGGTGCAAGGTACATTTACCATACTTTGCATTACCAATTAGTTCTCTACTCTGTTGTTATTTTCTTTCCATGGATGTGCACTTTTAATTCTATAGTCTGAATGATTTTAAAAGAGTATAGAAATTGATTAGTATATTTTTGAAAAGTTAAAAACAATTTGATTGTTGTTTGTGTTGTGTGATAGTAGATTTGATTAATTAAAATTATTGAAACGATAGTTAATTTAATCAATAATAGAATGAATGGTAGAATTTATTCATTTAAATCACACAGTGAACTGATTAGAAAATAGATAGATATATATACTTGTGCATTATATATGTTTGAACAGGTAATTGGATAGCGGTTGAGTAAAGAATTTATTTGCGTGCCCGACAAATAGGTAAACCTTAATGAGTTGGATGCGAAATATTATTATATCAACTCCTGTGAATGCCATTGGATGCAGAGTGCTGGTTGTTCTATGTGAAATAATAAACATCGCCATAGGATAGTAACAATTAATTTTGAACTACACTGCATGGCATACTTCTGAAGATAGGCATACTTCATCATATACCACATAAGCATTTGGAGCTTGTTTGACGAGGTGGAAGATTTACCATACGAGCGAGAGGCTTGTATGGCGATGACTATATTTTACAGGTTGAACTGATGACTGATATGGACTATTTAAATTGTAACGATAAAATTGCCAGATTAATAAAAACCCCACACGGGTCTGGAGTTGACAATAATCACGTGTCTCTAGTCATTAGATACGACACATGGACTATTTATTTCCCACACAGGACGAGGTGACGAGGATTTATCCTCTGGAGCAATTAAAATACACACTCCCTCAGGCTTTGACAGGGTGACGAGAATTTATTCTCTGGAGTTATTATCTATACACGCTCCCCTGTAAACACCAGAATATATCACTATAAATATGTGTATGCTTATTAGGATTTATTGGGTACCTAATACGGCCCAATAAATTTCCAAACCTCTCCCAGTACAAAGGAGGTTATGGCGAAATTTTTCGAAAATTCCGGGTGTTAGCCAAATTTTTGAAGAATTTGAAAATTCCCAGAAACTAAAAAGTTGGAGAATGGAAGCCAGATTGAACGTAGAATTGATTAATCAAACCACTTTTGACTTTGTTCCTTTTCGGGGACGAAATGTTTTAAGTGGGGGAGATTGTAACGACACGGAAAATCTGAACCAGTTTAAAGTTTTTGAATTGGCTAAAATAGTGGATTTTAAATATTTCAAATAATAACGATGAGAACTAAGTTTGAATCGACAATTGAAAAGGAATATAATTAATTCTAATTATAAACAAGGCCTGAAATGGCGCGGTAGTTTCAAAATTTGAATTCAGACTTTGACTGACTATACCGGGTGCAAAACAAAACGGATTCGAGTGAAACCAAAAATATTTAAATCTGTTAGTGAATACCTTTCTAACGAATCTGAAAAATTGAAGTTTCATAGCGGAAAGAAAAAGTTATGGCCAAATGAATTTTCAGAAAGGTCGCTATGGAATTTATATAGCCCGTGAAATTGGCCATTTTGCAAACGACCTCGGAATTCGACGAAACCACTTTTGTTGGATCCGGGATGAGAAGTTATTGCTAGGTTTCAAATTTCATAATTTTTGAAGCTTGTATGTGAGCGTGGCAAAGGAAAATGTGTTTTGGTCAATTATAGTTAAATTGGATCGACCAGAAATGAGCCGTTTTGCAAACGGTCTCAGAATTCGATGAAACTAGTTAAGTTGGGACCGTATCGTCAAAACATAGCTAGATTTATTTTTCTGGAATTTTTCGGATCAGTTTGTGGCCCCGACAAATTGAAATGTACGTTCAAAACAAATATTGAATGTTTTATATTTTAATTTGAAGGGAAACTGACTAAATCGGTCGAATGGGCCTTCGAAACATATCCCATTGTGTTCGGAATGGTGGTAAAACGCTAGGGACGACAGTTGTTGGGTTTGGATTGGTGTTCGTGTGTGGAAGAGGGTATTTTAGAGATTTTAAAATATATAGATAAATTTAAAAAAATTCATTGGTTAGAAAACCTATTCTCTCGCCCGATTAAAAACGACGAACGACGGCGAAGCTCTTCCAACCTTCCCCCTCATTTTCCGATCAATCCACGCACCATTAGACCTCGACCCAGTTGAGGATTTTGTAGCCCTGGTCGAGCTCTTCAAATCCATACCTAGAGCATCCCCTATCGCTGCGCCATCGTCGAGTTTCGAGCTTCCAAAGTCGCGCCTTTCTGACCGCCGCCGAGCTCACCTCAGGCCACCGAGCTGTCGCACTCCCCCATGCGCGCGAAGCCCTCTCCTAGCCCTTCGACGCTGCGAAGGTCGATCGTCCTCTAGCTTCACGGATTGGGAGAAAATTTCAACCCTAGTTTCGAACGATTTGCTGAGGTAATCGGCTTTGTTTATTTTCCACAGTTTTAACACCTTTAAACCATTGCAAACTTTGAAAAATCATATCTTTTTAGTGTGTTGACGAAATTCAGTGAAACAAGAGACAGTGGACTCGTGTGGACGTCTTCTACCTTTTAGAAGAGACCTCATATTTTTCTGAGCCTTCTGCTATTTTTGGTGGAGTGGAACCCAATGTGAGATTTCTAATTTATAAACGATATGGAAAACGATGATGTATGAATTATATAGTCGATGTATGAGTTATATAAGCATTGTACACCTCTTGTATAAGCGTTGTATAAGTTGTACGTTCGATGTATAAGTTATATATACGTTGTAAAATTATATATGTGTTGAAATAAAAGTGAAATGCTATATATATATATATATATATACGCCCCTCGTCCGCAAACCATGGACGATATTGAATGTTTGTGATTGGTGTGAAAATTGGTTGATTACGAATGGTTGATTGGAATTGTTTGTGGTTGAAATTGATTGATTGTGGCTGAAAAATACCCGTTTGTGGTTGAGAAATATTTGGTTGAAACCACATAGGATTAGTTTGTGGAAATGAAAAAAATATACATGCCGCCTGCGTGCGAACTAGATGCACGATTCCCCATTGTCAAAAGCTGCGAGGCTTTTAGGTAGAGCGAGGAGCCGTACTAGGGACGGTCCCGGTTTTAACTACCCTGCCGTTATGCTGCCGAAATTTTGAATAATATTCATGTGTTAGAATTATTTTCATTAGTTAAAACTCTATTTATTCGTTGTATAGAAAACCTTCATGTGTGAATCGATATTCATTCGTTGAATAGAAATTCATGTGTTGAATGGTATTCATGTTTTAAATATAAAAATCACCTTTTTAACTATATATATAAACTATAGAAAACCTTCATGTGTTGAATCGATATTCATTCGTTGAATAGAAATTCATGTGTTGAATGGTATTCGTGTTTTAAATATAAAAATCACCTTTTTAACTATATATATAAACTATAGAAAACCTTCATGTGTTGAATCGATATTCATTCGTTGAATTGAAATTCATGTGTTGAATGGTATTCGTGTTTTAAATATAAAAATCACCTTTTTAACTATATATATAAACTATGGAAAACCTTCATGTGTTGAATCGATATTTATCCGTTGAATTGAAATTCATGTGTTGAATGGTATTCATAGTTTGAAAGAAATTATTTTATAATAAAAATCCCATTTTTATCACCAATATGTAATATATAAAATAATATTGTTTTGAAATAAATTGTTTTATAATAAAAATCCTATTTTTATAACCTATATTAACTATATAAAATAGTCGAGTTTTGAAATAAATTGTTTTACATTAAAAATCACATTTTTATTATATTCATGAATTGTTAAAAATAGTGAAGTATTGAAATAGAAGACAGTTAGATAAAAATATAGTTTTTATCAAATGTATGAAAAGAATATAGCTTTGAAATCGAAGAATCGGTAGATATATATATAAATAGAAGTAAAATCTATCGAATAACGAAGCTGCAGTTCGTATTTTGAAATCGTGATTTCAAACAATTAGTGCAGGAGATTCGACCATCGGATTTTCCCGAAATCGCAACCGTTGGGTTCGCCTTGGAAATATCTTTCCAATGGCACCAACTTTGTAAAAATCCCAACAGTTGGATTGTCTGGAATGTTTAATTCAAATCTGAAGAAAAACAGCGCTAGAATCGATTATATTTATATGTACATATATATATATATATAAACATAATTATATTAAATCGAATAACGACGCTGCAGTTCGTATTTGAAATCAAAACTTCAAATGATTATACTGGGAGATCCGACCATCGGATTTTCCCGAAACTGGAACCTTGGATTCGTTTTGCAAAGAACTTTCTAATGATGTAAATTTTATGAAGATCCAACGGTTAGATTTTCAGATATTTGTAAATCAAATCTGGAGAAAAACAGCGCCACGGCCGCGTTATGGCCCCTAGCATCGTTTTGAATAAATTGGCTATTTTAAAATAAATAAAAATAGCGATAAATCGTTATAAAATATTATAAACGATATGGATGTGAAATTTAGAAACTAACTGAAGGTTGACTGAGTCGAATGGTTTCCTGGGTGTTGATTTGATGTTGGTTTCGGCCTTCGGGGTTAATATTTGGGAAATCGTTCTCTTACTGATTGACGGTTAGTGACTAATGAATTGAATTGATGCGTATGTATGTTTGTGTTGCACTTTCTTATTATATACGCGAGTTGCTCAGAAAGACCGGGTTTATCCCATTCTGAATAACTGAATCGACGATAAGAAGTCGAAGATGAAGACGGGAGTTGAAGACCGATCTTCACCTCGTTTGGATGGTCACTGAGGTCCTGATTGGGAGGCATCCCGAAATATGGATAATGAGTGGTGATCATCCAGACATACGTGGGAATCGATGAATATGCGAGGTATTTAGTGCCTCCGGTTTCGTTCAGACCCAGAACGGACTTGCAAATGGACTGTGTGTCTGACATTGGAATTCATTCTGTGCGAGTGATAACCATCAGTTGCATGGGGTGAATTGCTGGTGTGGCATGCTAAGATGCAATTGATAGGGCTTTTGTTGAAAAGCAAAGTCTTGTGATTGATGATCAAAGCACCGCCTGTGTGGCGTAGCTTTGTGTATAACGTGAATTCGCGAGCCGCACACCCCGGTATGAACCAAAAACGGGAGAAGGACCTCAGGGAGGGCATGCGTTTCCTTCTAGCTAGGAGTTGTGTCGGTGTTTTTACACGGCCTGACATTTTACTTATGTGGATGATGGATTGCGAGGCGCCTTAGTTTTATCGGTCGATCCGGGACCGATGGAGTCATTCGTTGGCTCATTTACGCCCCATAGGGCGGGGAAACATATTGTTCAGGAATTTTAATCCACATCGGTGGACCGGCCCTGTCGCTCCAAAGGCTTGCCTGCGCGCTCGCCTGAGACATGGGCTAGATTGTCTCGAAGTCAGTATAGACTATCTTTTGCCTTGGTTCATGATGGAAATCCATTTTCCAAATACAACATCGTGCGGTTTTGATTGTATATATATATATATATATATATGGCGACATGATATATGGTACCCATGTCGTTTATGATTGATAGTTATGATTCGAAATTGTTTTTGAAACATGTAAACACTAGTAATAATATCAATTGCTTTTGTTTTATTTGTATCAACCATATTTTGGCCATTATAAGGTAAAACTCTATCCTCCGGTTTGCGTTGCATTGTATGATGGGAACTGAGTCTTATAATGGCTTCATTTTTATAAAAAGCATTGCGATGTTTAAAAGAATGATTTGTTTTAAAGCACTGGCAATCCAATAGAGTAAACCCATTCCACGAAAGTGGCGTGGTCATGTGATTAGCTATATTTTAAGTGTGTTGAGTAGATTTCTCATACCAGTCCCATGACTGACTCGTAGTTTGTTTCACTTTCAAACTCGGGTTCCCCTTTTTCTACACGGGCAGCCTTGTATTCAGGTTTAGCTGGCTTTCTCTGGATAGCTGGAGCTGAAGATGGATTCTGTCATTTATCTATTTTTATGTTGTTCAGCTCTTATTGTACATTATGTTTGTTTTTCCACTGTAGGCATTTATGTATAGCTGAACTGTATTTGTACTAAGTATGATCCTGTATACTGTGTAACTCTGATGATTACGTTTATCCAGTATATTCTATTGTGCATTATCTGGTGTATTTGTTTATTTCTGTTCTGCTATTATCTGTTTATGTGTTATATTCCAAAGATTACCCCTGCCACCGTCAGTACGGGGTTTGCGGTCGTCACACATCTCGTGGGTTTCTTCATTGATGGTACCCTTTCTTACTTGTCAGTGGTAAATTTTATGCGTAATTTCTGGAAACTCCATGGTGAAGTAGAAATTAAATATGATGGGATGCACTTTTATTTTAAGTTCTCTAATGAGATGGATAGAGACAAGGTCTTAAGGGCCGATCCCATTTTCATTAAGGGAAGGATGTTTATAATAACAAAATTTGAGCACTCTATTGGAAATAATCAATCCCAAATTAAGAAAGTACCTGTATGGATACACTTGCATCGAATTCCTTTACTTCTATGGACTCTTGTTAGAATTAGCTGGCTTGCATATCATGTCGGGCATAATATTTGTTTTGATTCAAATACTGAAAAAATGCATAGGACTAAGTATGCTAAGGCATTGGTGGAAGTTTCCCCTGATTTAGAATTACCTACTAGTATTGAGATGGATTGTTTTGGTGAGAAATGCCCTCCTGTGTTGGTCTTATACGATTGGCATCCAATAATTTTGACTCACTACAAAGTTTTTGGACATGAAAAAGCAAGATGTGAGCTGTTAATTAAGGAAGATGATTTTCAAGGTAATCAATTAGAAGATTTTAGTGCAGAGCAACAGGTTCCTAATCAAGTAAATTTGAAGGGAGTCTATTCAATTCTGTAATGGCCCGCAAATCCGCACTATCTGAGTTGACTAAATACAACACACGTCCAACCCAAATTGCACAGAAATACGAATCATTATTGAAAGAAGTTAGAGGATGAGAAATAGATAAGATAGAAACTTAGAATAGAAGAAGAAGAACAGAAACACAACACAGAATCTCACATCGCAGCGGAATAAAATATAATATATAACATCTTTTGAAATACAAAATTTGACTGTCTATACATAACATTATCATCAGAGTACAACACTTACAATACAGCGGAACTAACACTGAAGCCTCCTGCTCCAAGCTCCTCCAAGAGTATCTGGGAAATCCTAAACTACTTGACTGCCCGTACAAATTTAGGCACCCAAGAGTTTAGGTAAAACAAAACAAAATAAACTCTTGGTCAGTCATGGGACTGGTATGAGTAAACAATTTTAAACAGCTTTAGGAAATGAACGATATCTCATAAGACCGTGCCATACAACACGGAACGGGTTTTCCCTTATGAGTATCCAAAATGATCTTTATACCAAAACTATTTTGATATTATAATAGTGTCTAAGTCAAATAAGTAGTATCTTAGTGGGACGCTTGAATCTCACGTTCCACATACATAAATACAATCAAAACCGTGGGCGCTTATTGGGTAATGAATTTCCAACTATGACAAGGTATGGAACCACCTTCCGCTAGTGTATCTCTAGAGGAGAATACACCAAGTTCAACAAGAACGTCTTGCAACTCAGCCACACATGACCGACCACTCATTTCGCTTGAGTGTATCGAATGTATATCACCAACGGTTGGGATCAGCAACCGTTTCCCGATAAGAGACAGCATTGATATATATTAAAGAAGCAAATGAGTATTCTCTAGATATGTGATAATACACCCTAATGGGAGCTAACCACATATCCATGCTGCCTGCCCGATTTTTGTCATTTTCCGGTTGTTGAGGCCAGAGGCTACGATTACTTTCCATTCATTGATAACACGATCACTTTGAATGTCACATTATCAGATCCGTTAATCATTAATTGATTTGCACAAATATTCTGGATATTATGCTAAGGGAATAAATCCGCTGCCACCATATATATTTGTACAGACCAACCTATGCGATCGTTGGAAATATTCTTTCAGACATTCGTCCATATACGTTCGTTCTGGGACTGAACGAAACCGAAGGCACTATTCCGTACATCCATCCTAGGCAATCTCTACCTAGGACTTATACAACAACCCTTGCACTTTACATCATCTTCAATTTTCTTTGGCATATATGATTCGCAACGCTTATGCCAATACGGAGTGGTTCTTTGGATAAGAATCCAACCGATCTCTCCATATTAACAACGTTAAAATGGTCAAAACTTTGATAGTCGGTGATTTAACTATCAAATGAAAAATTCCGTGTACACACAATGATCTTATTTCCAAATGGAATTATCGATCATATCATCAAACATATATATATATATATATATATTCATATTTCCTTATTTTCTATATTAAGAAAATATATGTTATTAACTCTGGAAACATTCCCATTGCATATTTACATATCGCTATTCTTGCACATCTATCAGACTCTAACTGTAAACTAGTAAGAGAACAACTTCCTAAGTATAAACCCCGAAGGCTGAAACCAACATCGGATCGATAGTCAAAAGGTCGTTCAACTCAACTAATTCCCAATCAGTTTCTAATTCTGCTTAACTCTATTTCTTTAACTCCATTTGATTAACTTCTTATCTACACAATCATTTTAAATCTGCAAATCATTTGCTTTTAAATCATCGTTCACTTTAAAACGTATATCTCCCAGGATTTTATTTATAAAATTCCTTTTTGTTTATAATATTCTATTTTAAGTTTGTTTCATTATCGAATTCTATATATATCGATATATCGATTCCTAGTTTATCAAATCTTCTTAAAAATATTCTAACTCCTTAAATTTTTGGAAAAATTCGCCATAACCTCCTTTGTACCGGGAGCATCGGGAAAATAGCCAAACTGCCACACATGACTCTCCATTAAAAAAGAAACAGAAACAGCCAAGTTGCTTGCCGATACGGCGCATAAATCTCATATACGAATTAAATACATACCTTTTTGTCGGGCATTCTAATATATATCTTCATTAACTTCATTCCCAACCTGTCTCATGCATATCCATACATTTCTAATTCATTTCAACTTAATACACTCATTTTAACTCAACTCGTTAATTAATTCATTAATTAACTCTTTGTCTATTTCACTTGTATATTTGAATATAACTTGTTTCAAATATATTTCAACTTACTCATAAACTAATTAAATTCCATTTTCCAACTTAGGTTTCATATTCGATTCGAATATGAAGTCACAAGTTAAATTTACTTATTCAAAAGTCAACTTGATTCAATCGTTTTAACTTAATTCATTAATCAGTTTGCTAATGAACTCTTTTGCCAATTTCACTTTGAACATGACATGTTCAAATATATTTTAATCTACTCATGAACCAAATCTAATTCTATTTCTAAGCTCGTTTCCTTATCGACTTCTATATTCAAATTCCAATTCAATTATATTTGAATTTCCCATATTCAAATTCCATTTCAATTCTATTTGAATTCTATATTCAAATTCCGTATTCAATTCTATTTGAATTCTATTTTCAAATTCCATATTCAATTCTATTTGAATTCTATTTTTAAATTCATATTCAATTCTATTTGAATTCTATTTATAAATTCATATTTGAATTCTAAATATTCAAATTATCCAATGATAATAATTTTCCCATTTCTATTTTTAAATGCCATTTTATATTACCTGTTTTCCTGCATCCAAATATATTAGTCAACATAAATAATACCCATCCTGCTTTGAGGCAGGACATCGCGGTATGAATGTCATCCACTAATATATATTTGTGGGGCGCATAGGGAAATCATCCGCTAATTGTACCACGGGCATCCGCTAATGAGACTGCGAGAACAATCCAACCACCAAACCAATATATATATATATATAATAGTCAAGCCTAAGTAACTAATATATAATCAACACAAAATATTTAAACGCATCCAAGCAACAATCAATTATTTTTAACAACTAAAAATAATTCTAATTAAATGGTGAGTGAGATTTACTCACCGTGAATTTTATTGCCGAATCCATTTAGATTTCCATATCGTCTCGGCTATGGATTTATTCGAGTTATCTATCTTGCACCTACAATTATTTATTTTTATTTACCGACTAACGATTATTAATTTAACTTAACAAATAAATAAACTATCCTACGTATTTTAAATTTTATAAACGTATACCTTGCTTCCTCGACCAAAATCAGCTCAAACCGTTCGCAACACATCCTTCACTATTGAAATTTCACCAACAAGCAAGTTCGAACATTGTCTTGTTTTCTTGTTTTTTCTGTACCTTGTATAAATTATATTCACATTTTTTCTAAGCTAACGATATAAGTAATAAAATTTTCTTCTAGTAAATCAACAAATGGAAATACCTTAATCACTCAGTTAGAATCATTTTTCCCAAATCAAGAAGCTGCCTTCTTTCCTACTGTATCACTATCCTGGACATATCCGAGCCCTTTCCACCCTTTTTTCTCCACTCTACACAGTTGAGCCTGCTTCCTTCATCTCCATGACCGATCCCTTTTCCTCTCCCTTTTTCTTTACAATGCATAAAATTGACTCCTTTTAGCTCCCAGTCCGAATACTTTGGCTCATTCTCTTCTTCAGACATTTGAACCTAGCTATAGTCATTAACCGAACACCCATCCCTACCGTTTCCTCTTCCACACTATAATCCGCCAGAAACTAAGTAATCAAACCCCAACACGCAATCGAACGAGATACAGGAAGTACAGAACAAAGACTGGCTTACCACCCATAGCGATGAACCCTTCAATACCTTCGTGTAAACCCACAATGATAATAGAAACTCATCGAATGGTAAGTGCCTCTATCTCGGCCTACACGATGATGAATCGTGAATCCCAAATCCCCAGTGTTTGAAATTGGTTTTCCCTAAATTAGATTTGCTCCTCATTCCATAATCGCGGGCGATACTTGCCGTCCATCCCTACTTGTGAGCCTTGAAATTCCGAGCATCGAGCATCAGGGACCATCGTGTTCTTTGTTCGCGCTTCCTGTTGCTTTTCTCTGTTGCCATGGAAACGAGATGGGGAGTAATATGGTCTTCGTGGGTTTATATAAAAGAAGGTGTGGCTTTGAATTGAACACCGAGGCCATTATTTTCCTCCTTAGATTTTCTGTGGGTTTGAAAGAGAAGATGTATTCCATTTTCTACCTTTTATTATTCTGTGAACGTGGAGAAACCTTATTCACAAATGAAAAGATATTTTCTTTATGATATTTTTGTTTTATTTTAAATTAATTTAAACTGGTATTCTTTAATTAAAATACTCCATGATTCTGAACTCCTTTCTGAACCCAACAAATGACATTCCTAGGGTTACACCACTATTCTGAACCCATTGGGGCAGGTTCCGATGTATCATTTGATCGTCTCGAGAAAATATTAATTTAAACCGATATAAATTAAATTTCAAACCATTAAATTCTTTAATAAGGAATTAAATATTATTATTCTAATTCTAATATAATTTTGTATTGATCGTATGAACTAATTTCAGTTTAGTTTTAACTTCGAATTGAACTAACTTCGTATTACGATAATTTAATATATTCGATATTAAATAGATATCGATTATTTAATCGATAACTCAATATAAAAATTCATTTATATTATCAACTCATTATTTAAATTCATATTAAATATTTAAAATAAACTGTTCGAAAATCAGGGTCGTTGCATTCTTCCCCTCTTAAAAGAATTTCGTCCCTGAAATTACTAAGTTAGGAAAAGTGGTACAAACCCATTAACCTTTCAAAACAAAGCTATATTATTTTAATATACTTAAAAAATATTTTCCAACTTCCCAGGATTTTAAAATTCCAAATTCTGGTTTGGATCCAATTTTAATTCATCTCATTTGTATATTTAATTCATATACAAATTTTATTTCGGTTATATATAACCATTCCAATTTTTATAATCTTATTTGATTAAAATTTTAACATCTAACACATCCATATTTTATAATAATTTCAGAAAATTATTCTTTTCTACCAAAATAGAATTTTGAGTATCTACCCATTTAAAACAATATCGTGTCGAATTCTCTGTTCAAGTGTTTATAAATTCCTATCGACTTCGTGGCGTCCCACGATTCGACCAAAATTTATAATCCACTCGACAGACTAGCCAACACAATATAAAACAACTTTTATATCAACTAACAAATACGCTCTTTCGTATATATACACTCAACTCATTCTAGAGTACTACTGACCCTACCTCTAATGAGCACAATCCCACCAAAGCCTAGGTATTCGCTCAACCTAAGCTCTGATACCAACTGTAATGGCCCGCAAATCCGCACTACCTGAGTTGACTAAATACAACACACGTCCAACCTAAATTGCATAGAAATACGAATCATTATTGAAAGAAGTTAGAGGATGAGAAATAGATAAGATAGAAACTTAGAATAGAAGAAGAAGAACAGAAACACGACACAGAATCTCACATCGCAGCGGAATAAAATATAATATATAACAGCTTTTGAAATACAAAATTTGACTGTATACACATAACATTATCATCAGAGTACAACAGTTACAATACAGCGGAACTAACACTAGATAACTAACGTTGAAGTCTCCTGCTCCAAGCTCCTCCAAGAATATCTGGGAAATCCTGAACTACTTGACTGCCCGTACAAATTTAGGCACCCAAGAGTTTAGGTAAAACAAAACAAAATAAACTCTGGGTCAGTCATGGGACTGGTATGAGTAAACAATTTTAAACAGCTTTAGGAAATAAACGATATCTCATAAGACCACGCCGTATAACACGGAACGGGTTTTCCCTTATGAGTATCCAAAATGATCTTTATATCAAAACTCTTTTGATATTATAATAGTGTCTAAATCAAATAAATAGAATCTTAGTGGAACGCTTGCATCTCACGTTCCACATATATAAATACAATCAAAACCGTGGGCACTTATTGGGTAATGAATTTCCAACTATGACAAGGTATGGAACCACCTTCCGCTAGTGTATCTCTAGAGGAGAATACACCGAGTTCAACAAGAACGTCTTGCAACTCAGCCACACATGACCGACCACTCATTTCGCTTGAGTGTATCGAATGTATATCACCAACGGTTGGGATCAACAACCGTTTCCCGATAAGGGACAACATTGATATAGATTAAAGAAGCAAATGAATATTCTCTAGATAGGTGATAATACACCCTAATGGGAGCTAACCACATAGCCATGCTGCCTGCCCGATTTTTGTCATTTTCCGGTTGTTGAGGCCAGAGGCTACGATTACTTTCCATTCATTGATAACACAATCGCTTTGAATGCCACATTATCAGATCCGTTAATCATTAATTGATTTGCACAAATATTCTTGATATTATGCTAAGGGAATAAATCCGTTGCCACCATATATATTTGTATAGACCAACCTATGCGATCATTAGAAATATTCTATCAGACATTCGTCCATATACGTTCGTTCTGGGACTGAACGAAACCGAAGGCACTATTCCGTACTTCCATCCTAGGCAATCTCTACTTAGGACTTATAAAACAGCCCTTGCACTTTACTCCATCTTCAATTTTCTTTGGCATATATGATTCGCAACACTTATGCCAATACGGAGTGGTTCTTTGGATAAGAATCCAACCGGTCTCTCCATATTAACAACGTTAAAATGGTCAAAACTTTGATAGTCGGTGATTTAACTATCAAATGAAAAATGTTCGTGTACACACAACGATCTTATTTCCAAATGGAATTATCGATCACATCATCAAACATATATATATATATATATACATACATATATATAAATATATTCATATTTCCTTATTTTCTATATTAAGAAAATGTATGTTATTAACTCTGGAAACATTCCCATTGCATATTTACATATCACTATTCTTCCACATCTATCAGACTCTAATTGTAAACTAGTAAGAGAACAACTTCCTAAGTATAAACCCCGAAGGCCGAAACCAACATCAGATCGATACTCAAAAAGTTGTTCAACTCAACTAATTCCCCATTAGTTTCTAATTTTGCTTACCTCTATTTCTTTAACTCCATTTGATCAACTTCTTATCAACACGATCATTTTAAATCTGCAAATCATTTGCTTTTAAATCATCTTTCACTTTAAAACGTATATCTCCCAGGATTTTATTTATAAAATTCCTTTTGGTTTATAATTTTCTATTTTAAGTTCGTTTCATTATCGAATTCTATATATATCGATATATCGATTCCTAGTTTATCAAATCTTCTTAAAAATATTCTATCTCCATAAATTTCCGGATATATTTTCCATAACCTCCTTTATACCGGGTGCATCGGGAAAATCCCTAAACCGCCACACATGACTCTCCATTGAAAAAGAAAAAGAAACAGCCAAGCGGCTTGCCGATACGGCGCATAAATCTCATATACGAATTAAATACATACCTTTTTGTCGGGCATTCTAATATATATCTTCATTAACTACATTCCCTACCTATCTCATGTATATCCATACATTTCTAATTCATTTCAACTTAATACACTCTTTTTAACTCAACTCGTTAATTAATTCGTTAATTAACTCTTTGTCTATTTCACTTGTATATTTGAATATAACTTGTTTCAAATATATTTCAACTTACTCATAAACTAATTAAATTCCAATTTCCAACTCAGGTTCCATATTCGATTCGAATATGAAGTCACAAGTTAAATTTACTTATTCAAAAGTCAACTTGATTCAATTGTTTTAACTTAATTCATTAATCAGTATGCTAATTAACTCTTTTGCCAATTTCACTTTGAACAAGACATGTTCAAATATATTTTAATCTACTCATGAACCAAATCTAATTCTATTTCTAAGCTCGTTTCCTTATCGACTTCTATATTCAAATTCCAATTCAATTCTATTTGAATTTCCCATATTCAAATTCAATTTCAATTCTATTTGAATTCTATATTCAAATTCCATATTCAATTCTATTTCAATTCTATTTTCAAATTCCATATTCAATTCTATTTGAATTCTATTTTTAAATTCATATTCAATTCTATTTGAATTCTATTTATAAATTCATATTTGAATTCTAAATATTCAAATTATCCAATGATAATAATTTTCCCATTTCTATTTTTAAATACCATTTTATATTACCTGTTTTCCTGCATCCAAATATATTAGTCAACATAAATAATACCCATCCTGCTTCGAGGCAGGACATCGTGGTATGAAGGTCATCCACTAATATATATTTGTAGGGCGCATAGGGAAATCATCCGCTAATGGTACCGCGAGCATCCGCTAATGAGACTGCGCTAACAATCCAACCACAAAACCAATATATATATATATATATATATATATATATATATATATATATATATAATAGTCAAGCCTAAATAACTAATACTTTATCAACACAAAATATTTAAGCACATCCAAGCAACAATCAATTATTTTTAACAACTAAAAATAATTCTAATTAAATGGTGAGTGAGATTTACTCACCGTGAATTTTATTGCCGAATCCATTTAGATTTCCATATCGTCTCGGCTATGGATTTATTCGAGTTGTCTATCTTGCACCTACAATTATTTATTTTTATTTACCGATTAACGATTATTAATTTAACCTAACAAATAAATAAACTATCCTACGTATTCTAAATTTCGTAAACGTATACCTTGCTTCCTCGACCAAAATCAGCTCAAACCATTCGCAACACATCCTTCACCATTGAAATTTTACCAACAAGCAAGTTCGAACATTGTCTTGTTTTCTTGATTTTTTTTTACCTTGTATAAATTATATTCACATTCTTTTCTAAGCTAACGATATAAGTAATAAAATTTTCTTCTAGCAAATCAACAAATGGAAATACCTTAATCACTTAGTTAGAATCATTTTCCCCAAATCAAGAAGCTGCCTTCTTTCCTACTGTATCACTATCGTGGACACAGCTGAGCCCTTTCCACCCTTTTTTCTCCACTCTACACAGTTGAGCCTGCTTCCTTCATCTCCATGACCGATCCCTTTCCTCTTCCTTTTTCTTTACAATGCACAAAATTAACTCCTTTTAGCTCCCTGTCCGAATACTTTGGCTCATTCTCTTCTTCAGACATTTGAACCTACTTATAGTCATTAACCGAACACCCATCCCTACCGTTACCTCTTCCACACTATCATCCACCAGAAACTAAGTAATCGAACCCTAACATGCAATCGAACGAGATACAGGAAGTACAGAACAAAGACTGGCTTACCACCCATCGCGATGAACCCTTCAATACCTTCGTGTAAACCCACAGTGATAGCAGAAACTCATCGAAGGGTGAGCGTCTCTATCTCAGCCAACACGATGATGAATCGCGAATCCCAAATCCCCAGTGTTTGAAATCGGTTTTCCCTAAATTTGATTTGTTCCTCATTCCATAATCGCGGGCGATACTTGCCGTCCATCCTAACTTGTGAGCCATGAAATTCCGAGCGTCGAGCATCAGGGACCATCGCGTTCTTCGATCGCGCTTCCTGTTGCTTTTCTCTGTTTCCATGGAAACGAGATGGGGAGTAATATGGTCTTCGTGGGTTTATATAAAAGAAGGTGTGGCTTTGAATTGAACACCGATCCCATTATTTTCCTCCTTAGATTTTCTACGGGTTTGAAAGAGAAGACGTATTCCATTTTCTACCTTTTATTTTTCTGTGAACGCGGAGAAATCTTATTCACAAATGAAAAGATATTTTCTTATGATATTTTTGTTTTATTTTAAATTAATTATAATGGTATTCTTTAATTAAAATACTCCATGATTCTGAACTCCTTTCTGAACCCAACAAATGACATTCCTAGGGTTACACCACTATTCTGAACCCATTGGGACAGGTTTCGATGTCTCATTCGATCGTCTTGAAAAGATATTAATTTAAACCGATATAAATTTAATTTCAAACCATTAAATTCTTCGATAAGGAATTAAATATTATTATTCTAATTCTAACAGAATTTTGTATTGATCGTATGAACTAATTTCAATTTAGTTTTAACTTCGAATTGAATTAACTTCGTATTATGATAATTTAATATATTCGATTTTAAATCGATATCGATTATTAAATCGATAACTCAATATAAAAATTCATTTATATTATCAACTCAATATTTAAATCCATATTAAATATTTAAAATAAACTATTCAAAAATCCAGGTCGTTACAAATTCTAAGAGTGCAAAGGGTAAAGTTTATAAATCCTCTAAAAAGAAAGGAAATAAAAATGAATAGACAGAAGTAATAAACAAAAGGAAAAAACAAGTATGGCAGAGGAAGGAAAGTAGTAAAAAGCAGTTAGTTATTGATGAGGTTGATAAAATCTTAGATGAAGTGGTAGAAGTTATTGGGAGAGAAAAAATTTTGGTTGATGAAACAAATAATAATGAGGAAATGGAAATTAAAAGAGAGGAGGTTGACACAAATCGGCAACAGGTATATCAAGTTGATAATGTTGGTTGTTGTCATAAACAAGGAAACTTTGAGCATGGTAACTCCCCACAAGATAAGGTTCAAAAGGAAAATGATGATTTTGAAAGCCTGTTTAAAGCTACGGTTGATAAACTTCATTCTAATAACCCTTTTTCTATCCTTAATGATTCCACCGATCAGGAATCTTTTCTTTCAGGAGCTAATCCATCATTAACTTCATCTTCTTCTCTTGGAAAATCTATTCCCTCTCTATCCATTATTTCTTCATCGAACTCTATGTCATGTTCTTCTTCTTTTAGTTCATAAACTCCTCTTTCAAACAGTGTTTTTCCAAATTCCTCATCACCATATTTGAACCTCAAACCTCCTCCTCACATTATTCTCCCTCCCTCTCAATAATCTTCCTCTACAGTCTCATCTTTGAGTGATCTCAAGAAATCTGGTAAGAGAAAATGAAAATCTTCTGTTGTAGATGATTTAAATGAAGGAAAAGAGTTCAGGCTTGATGATGTTTTACCATCTAATAACAATCCTAAATCCACAACTATACACACAAGGAGTAATCCACCCACCCTCATTAATCCCATTCCTTTTAAATGATAAATAGGATAGCATTCTGGAATATAAGAGGTGCTAATCTTCCCTCCAAACAAAGAGAAATTAAGACTTTTATTTGGAATAATCATGTGCAATTGATGTGCTCATTAGAAGCAAAGCTTGATGCTAACTAATCTGGGAAATTGGTTAATTTAACCCCTTCCAATTGAAAATATGAAGATAATTTGGATCAGACGAACTTTGGTAGAATTCTGATTTTTTGGAATCCCGCGTTTTTCAAGCTCTCTACTGTCAGCAAATCAGATCAGTTTATACACTCTAATTGTGTTCACATTCCCTCTAACTCCTAATTTTTACTAACAGCTGTTTATGCTCAGAATGTTACGGCATTAAGGACTCCTTACTTGGACAATGTTCATTCACTTAATAGCTCAGATTCTCCTTGGTTGTTAGGTGGTAGGGCTGTCAACAGATACTTTCGGATGCGGATAATGTCATATCCGCATCCGCATCCGAAACCATTTTCGGATATCGAATATCGGATATCCGCATCCGCGGATACGGACGGATGTCAGATAATTATCCGCTCCGCCAACGGCCGATAAATCAATGGACATAAATGAAATTTTTTAGCTTAATATTAAGCTTTTTCAACCTAATTGATTACTGAAGTGCTAAAAATAGATAAATATTATAACAATATATAATTTTGAGCAATACACATGTGTTTAGTAGACTTTAAATTTTGCAAAGTAATAAAGTAATATATTTAATTATGTTAAAATACACATAGTTTAAGCTATACTCATGAAAAAAATGGACGGATAATTTTCGGATGCAGATATGTCCATATCCACATCCACATCCGTTTTTCCAGATATCGGATATTTAATTGCTTTTCGGATGCGGATGCAGACGGATTTCAGATTTTTCGGATATCCATTGACAGGCCTATTAGGTGGTGATTTTAATTGTATGTACTTGTGTCATCATAAACTTGTTGGGTCTCCTTTATCCATTAAGGATATCGCACCTCTCAATCAATGTATCATCAACTCTTTCATTCTTCCCATCAATTTTTATGGGTTGGAATATACCTGGTCTAATTGTTCCAGATTTGGTAGTCCAACTTTTTGTAGACTCGACCATATTTTTGCAAACTCTCACTTTCTTAAGCTTGGGCCTAAATCCTTTTACTTATCACTTCCCTCAACTCTTTCAGACCACTGTCCTTTAGTTCTTGATTGGGGTATTGAAGATGTCATTAACAAGGGTAAAGCAAATATTAAATTTTTTAATTTTTGGTTACAACATGTAGATTTCTCTAATCTTTTATTGAAGGTTTTGTCTAATCGGTATCCATATGATCCTTTGAGTTATTTGGTTTGTAAATTGAAGTAGCTAAAATTTCACTTGAGTGCTTGGTCTTCCTCTACTTTTGGTAAGGGGTCTGAGTTATCTTCATGTGTAAGAGATGAACTTTATGCAGTACAAGTAGCTTTACAAAGGAGTCCTTATGATTTAAACCTCCAGCAATCGGAATTGGCTATAAAAATTAAGTTGAAACACTCGCTGGATTTAGAATTTTAAGCATTAAGTCAAGCATCATTTTTAAGGAAAGAAAAGGAGGCTGACATAAATACAAAATTCTACCATAATTATCTGAAGATAAAGAAAAATAATCTGTTTTTCTTTATAAAGGATATTCACGGTAATCTGCTGAGCCAAGAAAATGACATCAATGGAGCCTTTGTAGATTATTTCTCCTCAATTTTAGCACCAGCTGAACCCTTTCAAATTGATCTGGAGCCTTATTATAACTTGAATTTTCCATATCTTTCTTCAGTTCAGTCTCAAGACATTATTGCTGAAATAACTACAAATGAAATAAAAGATGCTGTTTTTGGTTTGGATGCTATAAGCAGTGGTGGCCCAGATGGATATAATTCCTTCTTCCTATAGAAATGCTGGAAAACAATTGGTGATGACTTAATAAAAGGGATAAAATTCTTCTTTCTGAATAATTTTATGCCTTCAAGTTTAGCAGCTACTTCTATAACATTAATTCCTAAAGTGGACAGTCCTGTTTCAGTATCAGATTTTAGACTTATTTCATGTTGTAACGTGGTCTACAAGGTTATTTCAAAGGTGATTGCTAATAGATTATAGTTGGTCCTACCTTCAATTATTTCTTCAAACCAATCTGCATTTGTGAGTGGAAGAACAATAGGAGACAATCTGCTAATAACACTTGAATTGTTAAGTGGTTATAATAGGAAATCAATTTCTCCTCGCTGTATGATTAATCTAGATATTAAAAAAGCTTTCGATTCAGTTTCTTAGCATGCTATTTTTGCTGTTATGTCGCGCATGAATTTTCCACTGCCTTTCCTTCCTTGGATTTATACGTGCATATCCTCACCATACTTTTTCATATCAAGACAAGGAAGTCTTCATGGGTATTTCAAAGGGACTAAAGGTGTAAGGCAAGGAGACCCAATATCAGCTTACATTTTATTATTGTAATGGAAATTTTGAATTCTTTACTGAAGCAACAGGTTGAAGCTGGTCATCTAGAATTACATCCACGTTGCAAAAATCCTCAAATCATTCGCCTCCTCTTTGCTGATGATCTTGTTATATTCACTAAACCAACTCTAGCCAACATTCAATGTATTCTTGCTACTTTGGATAAATTCTACTCTCTTACTGGTCTCCAAATCAACTTGTGTAAATATCATATTTTGATAGCTGGATTATCACAGAATAGAAAGGAAGAGATAATTAGGTTTTCTGGTTTGCCGGTGCTACTAAAAATTCTTTCTATTTGGGTCTTCCATTAGTTTTCCCTCGTATGAATAAGAAGAATTGCATGCCTCTTTATGAGAAGATCATTCATAAGCTTCAGCAATAGCCGAATTGCAAGCTATCACAAGCTGATAGGCTAACTACAGTACAATCAGTGGCTATTGCAATTACTACATACTAGAGTAGACATTTCATTCTTCTTATTAAATTATTCTCTATGATAACTAGTGCGCTTAATAAATTTTTATGTCATGGAGGTCATTTTGCGAGGAAAATGGTTCCTATTGTTGGAATATAATTTGAAATGGTTTTTTGGCAAGCCATTAAAGATTGAAGATTTTTAGAAAGGTTTTAATGTTAAAAGGATAATTATTTATTAATTAGGAAAAGATAATTATTCATTAATGAGAGGTTTTAATGTTGCAAATCTAGAAAGATGTATTGTATGTTATAAATAAGAGTTTGTCTCATTTGTATGGATATGAAGGAAGAATTAAGAAAAGAAAAGAGTAATAAAGAAATTAAAAAGTTTTCCTCTTTTCCAAATATTCCTTTTTCTCATTAATCTATTCCTCTTCCTCCCAAAAAATGCTAACAAAGTGGTATCAGAGCCAAGTTCGTGAAGGTGTGATAAAATGTCAAACAGTGGAATGTTTTTCCTCCAATATCCTCGTCTCACAAAAGAAAATTATGAAAAATGGTGTCTTCGAATGAAAGCTATACTTGGCGGACAAGATGTATGGGAGATCGTAGACAAAGGCTACGACAAGCCAGAAAATGAAACTGCGTTATCTCGAGCAGAGAAGGAAGCATTAGCAAACATGAAGGGAAAAGATCAATATGCACTTAGCCTCATCCATCAATGTTTGGATGATTCAATGTTTGAAATAGTAATCGATGCAGCCACTTCAAAAGAAGCCTGGGAAATTTTGGAAAAATCTTTCCAAGGAGTTGACAAAGTAAAGAAAGTTAAGCTTCAATCGCTAAGGAGTGATTTCGAAGCAATGAAGATGAGTGAATCCGAATCGACTTCGGATTACTTTACAAGGGTGAATGCGAATGTGAATCAGTCAAGAGGCTATGGAGAAAAAATTGCTGATGTTCGAGTGGCGGAGAAGAAGTTAAAAGGTGAAGAGGAGCTGATGAGAGAGAAAGCTGCTAAATAAGAAATCGAGGAGGAAGTCGTGGAAGAATATGAAGTAGAAGTAAAAGATGACGTAAAAGAAGAGAAAGAAGAAGTCGGTGACCAGAATAAAGCGAATGAAAAACTTATTGATGCGGAGGAGGAAAATGGTGATAAAGTTGCTGATGTAAACCTCAAAGAGGATTTAAAAATTGAGAATGGTGAAAAGAATAAAGACATGATAGATGAATGGATAATCGAAGCAGAAGAGGACGTAAAGGATGGCATGGAGATAAAGGACGTTGAAGAAAGTTACAGTGAAATAAAAGAAGTTGCAGAAACAAAAGACAAAGGAGATAATAAAAATAAGGATATCAAGATGAGTGACCCTGACGATGCTGAGGTCGATGATGATTCAATAAAAAAGGATGCTTGGGAAAATGCGAAGAAGGCAGAAGAATGTAAAGGAGGTCCTGATGGTGTTCTTAATGTGATCTCTGGTTTTGGCTCCACAACTAGTGCAGCCTTTGCTAGTCACATGGATGTTAACGAGCTTGCTCATGTTGCATTGTTCTTTAATCAGGGGCAATATTATTGTGCTGGTTCTCGTACTTTTATGCATGAAAAAATATACGATGAGTTCATGGAAAAGTCAAAAGCTCGTGGTTTGAGTCATGTAGTCAGTGATCCTTTTAAGAAAGGTGATAACAAAAGAGATGGAAATAAAGAAGTCAAAGAAATTCAATATACTGTTAGAGATTTCAAGTACAAGAAAAATTTGGAAGTTATGAAAGAATGGAAAGATGACTTATATGACTCATTCAAAGTTAATGACACCAGAATTAAATGGAAGCTAGAGCACACACTTTTTGGAACATCTTGTGCGAATGGAGGAGGACAAAAAGAACGGAGCTTTGCAACAAGGATTCGAGAAATCATGTTAAAGATCTTCATGGTGAAAAAGAAGAGAAGAAAAAGGAAAGCTTGGATAATTTCTTTATTTCTGCCAAAACACGTGAGATACAAAGATTTTCGAAGAATGAGAGCTATGCTTGGAGTAAGAAAGGAAATTTCAAATTAGGAGGGAGTGTTGGAATATAATTTGAAATGGTTTTTTGGCAAGCCATTAAAGATTGAAGATTTTTAGAAAGGTTTTAATGTTAAAAGGATAATTATTTATTAATTAGGAAAAGATAATTATTCATTAATGAGAGGTTTTAATGTTGCAAATCTAGAAAGATGTATTGTATGTTATAAATAAGAGTTTGTCTCATTTGTATGGATATGAAGGAAGAATTAAGAAAAGAAAAGAGTAATAAAGAAATTAAAAAGTTTTCCTCTTTTCCAAATATTCCTTTTTCTCATTAATCTATTCCTCTTCCTCCCAAAAAATGCTAACACCTATATCTTATAATAAGTTGTACGACGACAAGTTGCATGGAGGACTAGGCATCACTAATCTTTTTGTATGGAATAAAGCTGCTATATCATGTTATTTTCAAAAACTTTTTTTTGATGATACACATTTATGGACGAGATGGATAAAGAACAACCGGATAGGAAATAAAGATTTATGGTCAATGCCAATTCCATCTAATTGCAGCTGGAGCTGGCGATGTATTCTAAAACTTAGAGGAACTTTTCTTCCATTTATTCAATTTCATAGAAGGAATTTGGCGCATGTCTCTTTTTGGAAAGATCCTTGGTCGAAGCCTGGTCTTATTTTGAATCAGATTGTATGTTACAGCTTGAAGGCTAACTCTGCTATACCATAAAATGCAGTGGTTAGTAATTATTTTCATGATGGTCATCTAGAATTGTCGTATTCTAGTTCTACGGAGTTAAGACAACTTTGGGGTGATATTGCTACTAATTGGAAATTGATTGATGATAATGTAATCATGTGGAATGGTAGACATCATTCTATACAATATGTTTATAAGCTGCTAAAGAATGAAAGGCAAATTTTCCCTTGGTCTTCTCGTATATGGAATACTGGGATTCCAGCAAAGGAGAATTTGCTTCTTTGGAAGGTTATGGCCAATGCACTCAATACAAAATATAACTTGTGTTCGTTGGGTATCATACAGGATAGTCAATGCTTGCTTTGTAGAAGTGAAGCTGAATCTAATATACATCTTTTCTTTGATTGTGCTTATGTGCGTCAAATTTGGGGTAGACTTTTGGCAATTGGTGGATTTCATAGAATGGAAAATACCAGTATGGCAGAATGGTTTAATATATTTAAGGCTACTAGATGGAGGACTAATCGATCTAAAATTCTGCTAATAATTTAAAAAAAAAAAATCATTCATTCTATTTGGTTAGAAAGGAATAATAGAGTATTTGGGCATGGTTTTCTCATGGCTAGTCAATTGCTTACTTTGATTCTGAATAAGCTGCAAAGGAGACTCTAGTTAAGATGAATATATGAAGTTTCTTCACTGTTCTGGGAGTTCAGGCAGTTTTGTCAATATAGTTTTTTTAGTTGATGCTTTAGATGTGCTGAGTTTTTTTTCTGTATTTCAATGGTTATATTGTTAGTGTTTTTTTTTCTCAACATATTTTTAGTCGAGTAATCTGTGTAAATTGTAATATGGGTATTCTTTGTACAACAAACTCTTGTATGTTGTTTCATGTGAATAACAAAATAGCCTTTCGAATTACCATTAAATAGTTAATAATTAATACTAAATAATTATTAGTAAGGAAGTATACTACTTTCGTTCTAGCTTGGATGCTATCAAGATTAGGTAATCATGAACAAAATAAAGATCATATGTGAGAATAAAATAAATTTTAAGTTCCATATGTAAAGTAAAAGGCAAATTCTATTTGAACCCACCTAATTGTTGAGTAGCCCCCTAATATACCGCAAAAACAAGTAAACCCATCAGTTTGCTGAGTAGCCTCCCGTTTAATTTAAAAAAAAAACTCAATAAAACCCTTCCTCATAGTGGCTCTACGTGGTAGTGTAGGAAACCACGCAGGGACACTACGTGGTTCCTAATCATACCTCGTATGGGTTCTACGGGGTATGGTTAGGAACCTAGTAGTGGCCTAGCGTGGTTTCCTACAATACCACGTAGAGCCAGTACGAGGTAGACTGAAAATTAGAAAAAAAAAATAACTGAAAAGGTGCGGTCTTGTCATTGATATTTTTTATAAAAATGTGGGGCTACTCAGCATTTCTCTGTGTTCAAATAGAATTTGCCAAAGTAAAAAATAATAATTTGTAATAAATAATTTTTGATAGTTAATAATATTTTATAATTAATAATCATATTTAATAATTATTATGTTTAAACAATAATAAATAACTAATATTTAAAAAATATTATAATTAATGGCTTATAGTCGATGATTTATAAATAATAACTTATAACTAAGGATTACCTGCTATGAGTTGAATGAACGTAGACAATTTAATTTCTCCTTAAAAGATTTTCATCCGTCGATTCTCTTGATTTCAATTCCAAAAAAATTGAAATTAGAATTGATTACTTAGTTATTATAGTGAATGGTATTTTTTTAATTATTTGTAAAAGGATAAGCCGCGTGCACAAGAAATTTAGATAAGACACATCTGTCAAAATATTGAAGCCCGCTTACGTCGCCATTATAATTTTCATTCGCAGCTAAAACTTTTCCTCTAGAGCCGCTTATTCCTTCCTTTCAAATTCAAATATCTTTCCAACTGCTAAAACTTCGTTAAAATTTGAAAACTGATTTGTACTCAATAAGTCATATCATTTTGCTTACATTCTCATAGTTAAATTTTCTCTTATTTTCATTCTACCATTTAAAATTTTCATTACCTTCATTCTATATTAAACACTTACAACAATACAAGATACACAGTGAACAATAGTAGCAGATGGAAGGAAAATATTTAAGCTCGAGGCAGGTCGATTTGGCGAGAGTTGTGCGACTTAAGAAACAATTAGGACTGACTAAGTTTCCCTAGCTATTGCTTTGGTATTTAAAACGTTGTAAAAAGAGTAGTTTACAACTTTTGTGCAAAAAAAGTTGTACAATATATAAATTTACAACGTTTCCATAGAAAGCATTGCAATAGATGAATTTTTCTACTTTTTTTACAAAAATGTTGTAACAAACAATCGGTTTACGAACTTTGTACAAGTTATAAAAATACCTCTTTTACAACAGTTTTATAATGTTGTAAGAAAATTTATGCTTACAAGTATATTAAATTATAAATAGTAAGAAATAAGTAACAAATAATTAAGAAGAAGAAGCAATTTTATTTATTAATGATTACTATTAAATAAAGAATCGATTATTTGGGAACAAAATTAAACACAAATTGGAAAACACAGAGTTTCTATGAGACCCCACGTCCGTTAATGTCACTCTTTATCAGAATGCATTAAATTCCACGAAGAGGTATAGGTAAACAGAAACAAAATCTAATTAGAAAGATACAAAAATAGCAGCGGAAATTTAAAACTTCATTATGCAGCAGAAAAACATCGTAGTCTGAAAACCAGTTACAGCATCAGGCTAAAATACTGAAACCAAATACTTCAAACTAAAGCATCTATCTTGCGCTAAAAACCATCAGAGTACAGAAATGTAAAATCATAATCCCCAATAATAGCCATAACAAAGTAGATAAGTAGTCGAAGAGTACATCAAAGCAGATCCAGATCCACCCTGAGCCTTCCCACCCTGAGAACCTGGGAGGAGGAAAGAGAGAAAGGGAAACAAAAAGGGTCAGACATAAAGTCTGGCGAGTCCAATGACTTTTAGCATATAAAGAAGTAAAATCATCAAGACAGGTAAATAAAACTAGATGAGAGGTAACAGTAACATACAACAGGTATAAACAGGATGAATGGGATAAGCGGAATATACAGGGTAATATGGAACAAGTTGTGCTTCTCACTTACTTTTCTCTGAACCAATACTTGCATAACATAATTTATTACAGAATTAGGTATTCCCTTATTACTTAACAAAAACAGAATGATCCCAACAGAAACATAATGGTAGGTTTAGGTGTACTCCTGTTACATAACGGGTTTTACCCAAACAGAAATAACAGGTACCTCAACAGAATATAACTGGTGTTACCCTAAACAGAAATAACGGGTACCCTAAAAGAAACAGCCAGGACTAGATGTAGCCCAATTACTACCCCAAACGATCGGCTCACCAACGTGTGAATATCATGTGTCGGCCCCACAGTAGGGTGTATTACTTCCTAAAGTGGCAACCTACAGAAGGACACAGACCTATTTACCAGTGCTACAGCGGCTTATTTTCCCCTACAGATCGGACCCATGCATGCCCATGACTCCGTTGGAACGCACCTGTATACACCACCTTTCAGATGAATCTCTTACTATCATTTCAGTATGTGTGCCCTGAACCCTACCTAGTGCAGGGTCCCCGTTTAATACCAGAATGGGTTACTGACTGATATGGGCCCCACATAGCAAATGACACAAGTCAGACCCCAAAAAATTGTGTCCCCAATTAACTAGGATTTTAACAGCTTAAGCCTTACAGCATAACCCTCACAGATTTAACAGGTTACATATTAACAGGTTCGTATAACCCCCACATATATAACGGGTTAAGTTTTACAGGTTAACAGGTTCATATAACCCCAACAGATGTAATATGTTTACTTAATCCCACAGTTTTAACAGATTTACGTATCCCCCACAGATGTAACAGATTCCAAATGTTATATACATTTTTATTAACATGTTCCACTTAATCTTTGAATTAAGCCTACAGGTTTACAAGTTTATACACCCCAAAATTTAAGTCATATTCCACAGTACAAGATATTCCCCTAAATTTCCCTCTTTTATTTTCATTCCCAAACATTCTCCAATTGTCCCAATTTCGTTCATCCATATGTCTCTTACGAGATTGTCCTAGGCTCGAAGGTAGCCTAAACTTATAAAAAAGGGGAAAAGAGAGGGAGAAGAACAGAAATAGGCATATAATAATAACTGAACAACATAACGGGGGTATAGAAAAAAATACATATAATTACAGAAAATTGTTTAGATGTGAATCAGTTTATTAGCAGGCATATGCTCAGATCTAGGTTTGTTAACATGTCAAGATTATTATTAAATTTTATATCTAAAAGTAACATGAACTCATAGAGATTGGATTTAAAGAACAGAGGATAATATGCTGATGTTGCAGAAGGGATTCTTGTATAAATCAAATAAGCATTGTCTTGATTCAATCCAAGTTTCGGCAGCATCTCCCTATCTTCATCTTAAATTTTTAGAATGGAAGTTTGAGGAAGAAGTATGAAGAAGTGTAATTGATTTGATAGGAGTCCATGCCTTTATATAGAGTTCACGAGACAGTCCTTAAGCATCAGATCCCTGTTTTCTAAATCCAACCACTTGGAAAAATAATGAACTCGGTCAACAAAACACTCCAGAACCAAAGAAATGAACTTTTCCAGATCGTGTGTGGGTCGACCCACCCCCACGAGGGTCGACCCATGGGTCGACCCACCTTACCATGGGTCGGCCCATATGTCGACCTAGACCAGGCGTTGGTCGACCCACAACGAGTCTGGTTCCCGCCCTTGTCGGCTTCGTTTCCAGCTTCGTTTATTTTGAAGTATTTTGAATTATATTTACATATATCCTTCTTATATGTATACAAACTTCTAACCTTTATGTGTTCCTCATACGATGTCCGTTTTACTCAAACCCGGAGTCTATCTGAACCAGAATTCCGAGACGAACACAATGGTACAATCCATTTTATTAATTCCCATCATTAATTAAGTGTCTCTTATGTTTATTAATATTCTTTAAAATTACGGGGTGTTACATTCTCCCTTACTTATAGGATTTTGTCCCCGAATTATCCAAGTCTAGGAGAACGTTGCTACGTTAACATCCACCTACAACCATCTACTAATCCATCATTCACAGGCACCCATTTTCCTTAAGGGGTTTCTAGTGCTTGCATGAACTTTACGCAAAGTGTTGTGCGTGTACATGTCCTTATCCTAATGTGAAAATCAAGCGTCTACTGATTCAGTCGACCTCCTTAATGCAGTATGTGTTGGTGCCATGGATCCAAAATGTAAGCAAATAGTCCTAGTATATCATATAAACTCTATATGTGTGCACAATCATCCGTCCAAATGCAACATCCACATGATGATACATCCATTTCCACCTATTAAAAAGTAAAATGCACACATATCCATATGCAGTATGAGAGTGTTTGAGCCGATCTAGTGCCTAGTGTGTGTATATGCATCCACGAGCAAGCACTAGCAGACACTTGCTTCCACTTGCATCCATCAAACATAACATGTCTCAAACACATGTTTACATCCATTGGTTTTCTACCTAAAGGTCGAAGATTCGATCGATAGGATATACTCGAATGATAGAAGCAGGTATGAATAAAAGCTTGGAAAAAGAAGTTAAGAAAATACTCTTGAAAAGAAAAGGGTACGAAGCGGGAATCTTGTCTTCATCTCCCAAGTTGCATCCTCGCGGTCTTCCCCCTATTGCACTTTTATTAACCTAACCTCTCTATTGCGCAGTTTCTCAACCTCTGATCCAAGTGTTCGGGTAGGAAGTCATCTAATTGTTGCCTCCTTTTTTACCTGTACTTTCTTAAGCATGTTTGGCTCAACCACTTCTGTTGTATCGTGAAGACATTTCCGCAAATGAGAAACATGAAAAACATCATGAACACCCGCCAGTCTTTCTGGTAATCTCACCCTATTGGCCATCTGGCCTATTCTCTCTACTATGGGAAATGGTCATACAAACCTTGGTGTCAATTTCCTTACAGATCCAAAGCGAACCACATTCCTCAGAGGTGATACTTTGATGAAAACATGTCTCACACCTTAAACTCAATGTCAGTCCTTCTCTTATCTGCGTAGGACTTCTGCCTATCCTGAGCTGTCTAAATACGTCTACGGATAAGATCAATCTTTTCTAAAGTCTCTTTAATCATCTCAGATCCAAGTAGAAGCCTACCTGTAGACTCCCACCAACAAGTCGGTGATTTGCAAGGTCGTCCATATAGTGCCTCGAAGGGTGCCATGCCCATACTAGTCTGATAGTTGTTGTCGTAGGCGAACTCCACCAATGCGAGATCGTCCTTCCAAGTCCCTCCGAAGTCTAGGATAAACAGCCTCAAAAGATCCTCAAGAAATTTATTCTCCCTCTCAGTATGTCCATCGGTCTGAGGGTGATATGCAGTGCTTAAACATAACTGTGTACCTAGTGCCTCTTGCAAGCTCTTACAGAACTCACTAGTGAAGATGGGATCACTATCACACACTATGCTAGAAGGTACTCCATGTAGACGGACTATCTCACGAAGATAAACTGATTCCAACCATGTTGTTGTTCTCTTGCTCTTAACAAGAATGAAATGAGAGCTCCTAGTAAGCATGTCTACTATAACCCAAATACTGGTGTTGGCACTCCTCGATCTCGGAAAATCATCGATGAAATCCATAGAGGCGCTCTCCCACTTCGATTGTGGGACGTCCAAAGGATGAAGCAAACTTCCAGGCTTCTTCTGTTCATCTTTTACTTGCTGGCAAACTAAACATCAAGCTACAAACTCAGCTACATCTTCCTTCATCCTGGACCAAAAGAAAATCCTCTTCATGTCTTAGTACATCTTATAGCCTCCTGGACGGATAGTCATCCTAGAATGATGGGCTTCCTCAAGGACTGTCCTCAACAAATTTCCAACTCGGGGAATACAAAGCCTCCCATCTCGCCATAGCCGCCCATTACCATCCGCGGAATATCTACTAAGGTGACTAGAAATCTCCCCTCCACCGAGCCTATCCCAGATGTCTGCTATCTAAGGGTCCTCTTGTTGCGAAGATCCTATACGATCAATAAGAGTAGGTCGCACCTCTAAAGATGCCAACAAACCAGGTGTAAGATCCGTAGATGGCCTGAAATCTAAGGTCAATATGTGCTCCAAACTCCGCCTCTCTACGAATAGAGGACTCAAAGTCATCCTCTGCCTACTCAACGCGTCCGCCACTACAATCCCTTTCCAGGGGTATAAGAAATCTCAAAGTCATAGGATGCCATGAACTCCATCTATCTTTGCTATCTCAAATTGAGATCCTTCTGCGAGAACAAATACTTGAACGACTCATGGTCCACGTATAACTCGAACCTTTCTCCAAGGAGAAAATGCCGCTAAGTCTTAAGTGTGAACAGTACAACAGCCAACTCCAAATCAACCTTACGGTAGTTCCTCTCATGAACTCTCAACTATCTACTACCATAGCATACTACCCTTCCCTCTTGCATCAAGACCGCACCAAACCCTGTACCACATGCATCAGTGTACACTACGAACACCTTGTTCCCATCAGGCAATGTCAAAACTGGGGTTGTTGTCAAAGCCTTCTTCAACCACTGAAAAGCATCCTCACAATCAATACTCCAAGAAATGGTCAGATTCTTCTTCGTCAGTCTGGTGAGTAGGGTTGATATCTTTGTGAAGTCCTTGATAAACTTCCTACAATAACCCGCCAAACAAAGAAAACTTCTCACCTCCATTGCATTTTTTGGAACCTTCCAATCTTGAACTGCAACTACTTTCGTGGGATCCACTGCTATCCCATCCTTAGAGACCACATGCCCTAGAAATCTTACCTCCTTCCTCCAAAAGTGACACTTTGAGAATATCGCCTTAAGCTGGTGTGCTTCGAGAGTCCTCAAAATCTATCCTAAATGTAGGGCATGCTCTTCCTCGCTCTTCGAGAAAATCAGGATGTCATCCACAAAGACCACCACAAACTTGTTTAGAAACTCCCTAAACACCCTACTCATCAGATCCACAAAATATGCGGGTGCATTCGTCAACCCAAAAGGCATGACTAGCCACTCATAGAATCCATCTGGAGTTCTAAAAGCGGTCTTGTCTATAATGCCTTTGGCCCCTTCAACTGATGAAATCCTGTGGCCAGATCTAAGTGCGAGAAAACAAATGTGCTGACAAGCTGGTCAAATAGATCGTCAATCCTCGGGAGTGGGTGCCTATTCTTCTTGGTGAGCTTATTCAACTCCCTGTAATCCACACATAGACAAAGTGAGCCATCCACCTTGGTTGCGAAGACGACTCGAGCACCCAATTCTGACATACTTTGCCTAATAAACCCCTTCTCAAGTAGCTCCCCTACTTGCTTGCTAAGCTACCTCCTCTCCCTAAGAGTCATGTGGCGCATAGGAAATGCGACTGGCTTCGCATTATCCACCAAGTATATCCGGAAATCAATATAAAGCCTTGGAGTTAAGCCCTTAACCTCATCAAAAACATCCGGATACTCATAGACTATGGGTACAGATTGCAAATCATCAACGGAAACATCAACTGATTCTAGAAAACTAAGCATGACAGACCCCTTTGGGTCATCGGAAATCTCGAGAGTATTCCCTTGGCAAGTCAAAAGTCTAACGACCCTCCTCTCATAGTCTAGGATGGCACCATACATGGCCAGCCAATCCATCCCTAGAACCAGACTGTAGCCCATAAAACCAAGCACATACGCATCGCACTCGAACTCGACGCCTAACACAGATATCTTCAAACCCTGACATATCATAGACAAGTGAGTTGTGCCCCCAATGGGGTTTGAGATGATAACGGGATCAGAAACAATACTATTACTAAGGTGCAGAGACTCAGCCGTAGAATAAGATATAAAAGAATGAGAAGTGCCAGAATCAAAAAGAGTCTGAACTGGATGATCGAAAAGGGAGATCAAACCTTCAACAAAAAGTTTCCTACCTCTGTCTGGTCCACTGGCCTCGAGAGCATGCACCTGGCCTCCAGAAGGTCCCTCCCTTTGCCCTTGTCCTTGCTTCTTCGGGAATTCCCTACTATATTGTCCAACTACACCACAGTTGAAACAAACGTTCTTCCTTTTTCTGCAATCCTTGACCAGATGACCCAAGCTCCCGCAACCGTGACATTTCTTCTTTTTCTCATCCTTGTCATTCTTTCCACCCTTCTTTTGTGTTTCTTTCTTGGGCAACACTTTTTTGTTTTGCGTCTCAATGGTATTAACCTCTTTCTTCTCATTCTTACCCTCTTCGTGCATCATTCCCAAGTCAACAAGTCTTTCAAAAGTTACCCCCATCGGTATATAAGACAATGCCAATGCTTGGAGAGGTTGATTTAATCCTTTCGCAAACCATAAAGCTTTCTTTTGTGGGGTATTCATCAATTCCAGACTAAACCTTGCCAACTGGTTGAACTTACTGACATACACTTTAACAGACATACTTCCTTGTTTAAGTGCCAAGAATCTCTCCATCTGGATACTCTCTTCTGCTTGAGAAAGAAAATTCATTTCGAATCTCTATCAGAAATCAGCCCAAGTATCTACTGGACGCCCTCCTTGTGTCACCTCCCACCAAAACAAAGCCTCGTCCTTAAGTTACCATGCGGCCAACTATATCTTTCTACGGTATTCCAAACAAGTTCTCTGTCTCTCGCAGCCAACTCCGTACTTTGACAAAGCTTTCAGTTCCATGAAATGGTTTTTCTCCCATAGCACAGAAGCCCTTGCATATCTTAGAGAAATTTTCTACTCGCAGAGGTGGAGGAACAACAGTTGTTGCTGGGGGAGGGGCATCTCCTTGGCCTCTGGCAGGCCAAGTAGCCCTAAGATATCCCCAGAACCAAGCCAGTATCTGAACGCCTCGAGAAAATTTGGTTCCCCAGACATGCTGAAAAGAAAAGGAAAAGGGATTCAAATAGATCGAAAAGATATTTTATATGGCTTTGGGGAATATGTTTTTCAAAAATAGACTTTTCTTTGAAAATACTTTATTTTTGAAAATAATTTTCAAAACTTTTATCCGATCTTGCAACCTTCAGTTCGGATACCAAATGCGACACCCAAAGTCCGTTAATGTCACTCTTTATCAGAATGCATTAAGTTCCATGAAGCGTTATAGGTAAACAGAAACAAAATCTGACAAGACAGATATAAAAATAGCAGCAGAAATTTAAAACTTCATTATTCAACAGAAAAACATTGTAGTCTCAAAACAAGTTTCAGCATCAGGCTAAAATACTGAAACCAAATACCTCAAATCAAAACATCTGTCTTGCGCTAAAAACCATCAGTGTACAGAAATGTAAAATCATAATCCCCAATAATAGCCATAACAAAGTTGACAAGTAGTCGAAGAGATACATCGAAGAAGATCCAGATCCAAGCAGAAAGAGAGAGAGAGTCCTAGTCACGACTGAGAGATCACACCCTGAGAACCTAGGGGTGGGGAAGGAAAGAGAGAAAGAAAAAAAGGTCAGACATAAAGTCTAGCGAGTCTAGTGACTTTTAACGTATAAAGAAGTAAAAGTATCAAGACAGGTAAATAAAACTGGATGAGTGGTAACAGTAACATACAACAGGTATAAACAGGATGAACATGATAAGCAGAATAAATAGGGTAATATGGACCAAGCTATGCTTCTCACTTACTTTTCTCTGCACCAATACTAGCATAACATGATTTATGATAGAATTTGGTGTTCCCTAATTACTTAACAAAAAGAGAATGATCCCAACAGAAACATAATGGTAGGTTCAGGTGTACTCTAGTTACATAATGAGTTTTACCCAAACAGAAATAATAGGTACCTCAACAAAATATAACGGGTGTTACCCTAAACAGAAATAAGGGGTACCCTAACAGAAACAGACAGGACTAGATGTACCCTAATTACTACCCCAAGAGATCGGCTCCTTAACGTGTAAATATCCTGTGTCGGTCGCTCAGTATGGTGTATTACTTCTTAAGGTGGAAACCTACAGAAGGGCATAGACCTATTTACTGGTGCTACAACGACTTATTTGACCCTACAGATTGGACCGATGCACACCCATGACTCCGCTCGAACGCGCCCGTATGCACCCCCTTTCAGATGAACCTCTTACTCCCAGTTCAGTACGCGTGCCCGGGCCCCTACCTAGTGCGGGGTCCCCGTTAAATACCAGAATGGATTACTGACTGATATGGGCCCCCACACAGCAGATGACACAAGTCAATCCCCTTAAACTTGTGTTCCCAATTAACTAGGATTTTAACAGGTTACGCCTTACTTCATAACCCCCATAGACTTAACAGGTTATAGAATAACAGGTTCGTATAACCCCCACAGATTTAACGTGTTAATTTTACAGGTTAACAGGTTCATATAACCCAAACATATGTAATAGGCTAAGTCTTACATATTAATAGGTTCATATAACCCCAACAGATTAAACATGTTTACTTAACCCCCATAATTTTAACAGATTTACTTAACCCCCACAGATTTAACATATTCCACAGGTTATATACAGTTTCATTAACATGTTTCACTTAATCTTTGAATTAAGCCTACAGATTTACATGTTCTAACACCCCAAAATTTCAATCATATTCCACAGTACAAGATATGCCCCCAAATTTCCCTTTTTTTATTTTCATTCTCAAACATTCTCTAATTGTCCCAATTTCGTTCATATGAATGTCTCTTACGAGATTGGCCTAGGCTCGAAGGTAGCCTAGACTTATAAAATAAAAAGTGGAAAAGAGAGGGAGATGAACAGAAATAGGCATATAATAATAACGGAACAACATAACAGGGGTACATAAAAAAATACATGTAATTACAGAAAACTATTTAGATGTGAATCAGTTTATTAACAGGCATATGCTCAGATTCAGGTTTATTAACATGTCAAGATTACTGTTAAATTTTATATTTAAAAGTAACATGAATTCACAAAGATTTGATTTAAAGAACAGAGGATAGTATGCTAATGTTGCAGAAGGGATTCTTGTATAAGTCAGATAAGAATTGTCTTGATTCAATCCAAGTTTCGGCAGCATCTCCCTATCTTCATCTTAAATTTTTAGAGCAGAAGTTTGAGGAAGAAGTATGAAGAAGTGCAATTGATTTGATAGGAGTGCATGCCTTTATATAGAGTTCACAAGACAATCCTTAACGGTAAGATCCCTGTTTTTTAAATCCAACTGCTCAGAAAAATAATGAACCTGGTGAACAAAACAGTTCTGAACCTGAAAAATGAACTTTGCCAAATTGTGTGTGGGTTGACCCACCCCCAACTGGGTCGACCCATGTGTCAACCCACCTGACCTTGGGTCGACCCATAAGTCGAACCAGACTAGGCGTTGGTCGGCCCACAATGGTATGGTTCCCGCCCTTGCCGCCTTTGTTTCCCGCTTTGTTTATTTCGAACTATTTTGAATTATATTTACATATATCCATCTTATATGTATACAAACTTCTAACCTTTATATCTTCCTCATACGATGTCCATTTTACTAAAACTCGGAGTCTACCCGAACGAGAATTCCGAGATGAATGCAATGGTACAATCCATTTTACTTAATTCCCATTATTTAGTTAAGTATCTCTTTTGTTTATACTACACCAAAAATTGCTTTTAACAGCGTTTCATAATCGTTGTAATAGGATATAACAGCATTAATAGAAATGTTGTATAATGACATGCGGTCGTTGGTACAGAACTTGTAACAACATAATAAAAAAACGATGTGGAAAACCCAATTTTACAACGTTTATAACGAGCTGTCAATAGTTTTTAATAGATTTCCTAAGTTAGTGCCATCCTTTTAATCAACGATTGATAAACGATGTTATTAACTTATAACATCATTTACAAATTGTTGTCAAAAGCACATTCATCTGCGTTTTACATTTCCAACAACAATTTATAAACGCTGTTAATAGCTTCCACAACATTTTCTTTTTTGTCATTAAATTTTTATCGGCATTTCATAATTGTTGTTATTAAGTATACATAGTATTTATAGCACTAGATAAATGTTGTTGATAAGTCCTAAAAATAATGACAACATTAAATAAACACGTAGCTATTAATCATTTACATATAATTCGCAATATTCATAAACAAAGACATCATATAAATAAGTCAACATAATTTCCATAAATAAAATTAACACCATAAACTAAGTTTACACGGTATCCTTTAAACAAAGTCACAATATCCATTAATAAAAATGAAATATCCATAATGCAAGTTTGCATCAAATACCAACAAAATAGACAATCAAAAAATCTCATGAGCTTACTACGAAAGAAGAAAGCGTTATCTTCTTTTTGCACCAACGATCTTTATTACCTACAATGAAGAAATTCATAAGTCAATGATTCTATAAGTAACACATGACATGTTCTAATTTTGATTGCAAATGATATACTGATTCTACTAGCAGCACATGAAAAACATACAGTTTATTCAATTTACCATCGATGATTCAATAATCGTATTAACGGCCCCTTGTTTATAATAAAACTTAAGTCAACTAAATATTTATGATAGTTAGTTGATTTTTATAAGCTATTTTAACTTTTAAATCTTAACTAATTTCAAAAAAATTATTAAATTGGTTAATTTATATATATTATTATATTTTTATAATATTTAGTTAATATTTTATAAACATTAATCAATTAGTTATTATTATAATAATTAGTTAACTTAGTTTAATTATCATTATTATAAACTTAATATTTTTTTATAAAAATTAGTTAACTTGTCAATATTTTATAATTTAATATTATTATGTTTATTATAAACTTAGGTTATTTTCATTACTATTATTATTATAAATTTGTAAATTTTAAGAAACTTAATTAACTTGGTTAATATTTCATAGTTTATACTTTCCTATTATTATTATAAGCTTAGTTAATTATCATTATTATAAACTTATTGTTTTTTTTTTATAAAACTTAGTCAACGTAGTTAAATTTTTATAAGCTTATTTAATTTTTATAAATTTTGACTATATTTTATAAAATTTATCTAACTTAGATAAATAATTATTACAATTATTGTTACTATTGTTATTATTATATATTTATATTACTTGGTTAATTTATTTGTAAAACATATTTGATTTATTATAATTATATTAAAAAACATAGTTAACTTTGTTGAATTATTATTATTATTATTATTATAAATTGAGTTAATTTTATAGAACTTAGCTAACTTGGTTAATATTTGTAATTTATTATTATTATTATAAACTTAGTTAATCATTAGTAGTAGTAGTATTACAAATTTGTTAATTTTTATAAAACTTAGTTAACGCTGTTAATATTTTAAAATTTATTATTATTATTATTATTATTAGCTTAGTTAACTATTATCATCATCATCATCATTATTAGTATAAACATGCTAGATTTTGTGAAATTTAGTTAACTTGGTTAAGCTTTGCAATACTTAGCTAATTTTTATAAACTTGCTTTTTGTATATCATAGTTAAATTTTTTATAATACTTAGTTAAATTTTGTGAATCTTTGTTAATTTTCATAAAATTTAATTAATTTATTATTATTTATAAAGATTATCTAATTTGTTTTTGTTATAGTTAATATTATAAAACTTTTTTAATACTTTATTATTTAATGTTATTATAAACACAGTTTATTATTAATTATTATTAATATTATAAACTTGTTGATGTTTATGAAATAATTTATTTGAAAATAAGAAATTAGTCAACTTTGTTAATATTTTATAATTTATTATTATTATAAGCTTAGTTAATTATTATTATCATCATCATTATTATCAGTATAAACATGCTAATTTTTGTGAAATTTGGTTAACTTAGTTAAATTTTGCAATACTTAGTTAGTGTTCATGAACATGCTTTTTATATATCATAGTTAATTTTTTATAACACTTGGTTAGTTTCAATGTGTCTTAGTTAATTTTCATAAAATTTAATTAATCTATTATTATTTATAAAGCTTATCTAATTTGTTGTTACAGTTAATATTTATAAAACTTAACTAATTTGGTTAATATTTAATAATTTATTATTTACTGTTATTATAAACTTAGTTAATTATTGATTATTATTAATATTATAAACTTGTCAATGTTTATAAAATAATTTATTTGGAAATAAGGATGAGTTGCTGCAATTCAGAATCCCTAGCAAACAATAAGTGAGCGATAACCAATTCAGCTAAAATTTAAACAGTTGAACAAACAAACTAATACTTCGATAAAATAACACCAATGCATATACAAAATATAGGAATGTGACGTACCAAATATACAGTCTACAGACCACGTATCAACTGGAGTCGAGTTGTAACATCCGCGATTTTTGACCGTTCAAATCGACAATGATCCTCAATGTCGACTTAAACAAATCAAAAATACGGATAGTTATTGGGATTTATATAGGAACAAAAAGAGAAGAAGAAAAACAAACACAGAATCTCACAGCGGAAGGACAAAATATAATAATTAAATAATAGTTCATGAAGCTGTAAAACATACATTTTTTGATTATACATTTACAACGATTATCAATGTTACTGTCATAAACATACCAATATTTGCAGCGGAATAAATACTAATAAATACGTCTGTTGAGCTCCATCTTCATGGCCTTATATTGTCAGGCAGAGGAGGAATGTTGATTTGGAGAGAAGAGACAGAGAAATTTGTTTGGGGTTTTGTTTCGTTCTTCTCTGAAGCAGGATGAAAAAAGAAGCGGGATGACAAGGGAGCGGGATAGATAAATGAAAAATGAAGCGGTCGAAAATCTTTTGAGGGTAAACAGTGGTAGATAGGTTTAACTCTTTTTCGTTGAAAAAAGGACAACATACAAATAAAAAATGCTGAGAAAATTTGCTGTTATAACTAACTTTTCTTGTAGTGTTATTAATATTCTTTAAAATTACAGGGTGTTACAGTTTCAATCGTTGAATCTTTTTATCCTTACATGGAGAGGTGGAATCAAGTGGCGATCCAATGGCTGAAATCGATTGTGCCACAAATTATGTTAGAATGTTGTGTCTAAATTGACATTCCCTTAAATAAATTATATCAAATAATTAATATTCAATATTCAATACTGATATTTAATCATTAATAATTGATTATTAATAATAATTAACAAGTAAAATTTTTATTTTATACTTGTTATTTAATAATTGATTATTATTGATAACTAACAAATAATATTTTTATGTTGTACTTGTTAATTAATAATTGAAATAATATTTAAAATTCATATTTCAAAAAACAAAATTTACTATAAGTTAAAAAATAGTTTTATTTTATGTTTACATGAATTTATTTGAAAATATAAAGAATTGCTTAAAAGATTATAGTAATTAATTATCTATAATTAACAGTAGATTTTTTAACTAGTCGATCACATGGTGAAGGCCCAAGGAGGCAGCTCCTCTTCGTAGGATGTGGAAACCAATCCATCTAAAAAAAGTGTTTTCACCAAAAATGGTTCAACACAAAAGATACGTAGAACGTACTTCACCAATTCGGTATGCAATAGAAAATGGGGCCACAAATGCAAAGTAAGCGGGGAAAAGTAAGTAAAGACACAAGATTTTTTATAATGGTTCGATCTAAAATAGTTCTACATCCACTTTGGAGGCGATTCTCATTATCACTTTGGAGAGTACAAAATACATGGATTCATTCATAATGTCCATCTCTCTTTTCACTCTTTTTATGATCTAGATTACGGTTCAATTCGTGGAGGAACGGAGGAGATCTCTTAATCAGTGAAGGTTGAAGTGTAGATCTTCAATCACTTAGAGATTTAGGTGAGCTTCCTTGATTCCATCATGAATTTATGGTAGATCTAGGCTTTAAAGAGAGTTAATGGCGGTAGGAGAGAAGTAGATAAAGCTTGAATAATCTCTAATGTAGATTGGAGAAGGTGACTTGGTTGAATTGGCGATGGCGGAAGGAGGAGAAAGCTTTGGAAGCCATTAATCGAGCTTTGAGAGATTTCTAATGAAGGATAAAGGTGATTTGATCTTCACTTCGTTGGAGGAAGATGGAGAGAGCTTTGGAAATCATTAATGATGGTTGGAGAGCTTTAGAATGGTGGAGGAAACCTTCGGCCAGCACTCCATGGTGGTGGAAATCTCCCCCCTTGAAGTGTGGTGAAATGGGGTATTTATAGGAGAAGTTTGGACCAGGTGGAAAAGTCATAATTATGGTGTTCAGGTTTTGGGTCGCATATCGGTGTGTTTACGAAACTGCCACTGGACAGCTGGAGCCAACTGTACACAACTGGCAACAGATGCCGCATGACCACTGGCATGTGACCCTGGCGTGCGACCCCGGGCGTGTGACCCCTGGCGTGCGACCCCAGGCGTGTGACCCCTGGTGTGCGACCTCAGGCATATGATCCCTGGCGTGTGACCCCTGGCGTGCGACCCCTGGCGTGTGACCCCCTGGCGTGTGACCCCTGGCGTGCGACCCTAGGCGTGTGACCACTAGCGTGCGACCCCAGGCATGTGACCCCTAGCGTGCGATCCCATACGTGCGACCCCAGGCGTGTGACCCCTGGCGTGCGACCCCAGGCGTGTGACCCCTGGCGTGCGACCCTAGGCATGTAACCCCTGCGTGTGACCGTACACTCTGAGATGCGCCTGAATCATCATTCTCTGAACCACGTTAAAAACGGGGTTAACATTTACCCCTCGAAGCTTGTATTTTTTGCTTTGCGAGCAATGCGGGCTTCGAAAAGAATGCTTTTTGTTGATGTGCAACTTGAGCTTGGATCTATTCGTTGCTTTTTGTTTACTAGGTCATTATTAGTCTTTATTATGGGAAGAATTTTTTATAGCTCAATATTTGTCTTGTCGATCAGTTCTAACATTGGAGACTTCATCGAATGCCCCCATATTTTGGAGAGGCCGTTATAATCCAATGCTCCTCCTCTTCTGTCGGTTGATTCAACATTTTAAAGTTCTTTAAGCTTTGTTGATCTCGCTTGTGGAGAATGTAACACCCCACGTCCGTTAGTGTCACTCATAAAGGGAATGCACTAAGTTCGGTGGAGCATTTAGGGTAAAAGATGCAGATAAATTACAAGACATACAAAATTAAACAGCGGAAAATAAAACTTTGCTTTATTGATAAATAGTTTGTACAATGATTTCTTTACAATATCAGAGTATCATCTGTCTTACAAAATAAAGAAGCATGAAAATACATTTATATTCCCAAATTTAGCAAGAGCCAGCCATAGCATCTGAAAAGAGAATCCAAGCAAACTTCGACAAATCTTCAAGCTGGGAAAGAGTGGCAGTCCAACTTAACCCGAGCTAAACTATTCCCTCCTTTACTACCTGGGGGGGAACGGAAGAAAAGAAGACGAAAGAAAAACAGAGTCAGACATAAAGCCTGAGTAAGTTTAGTAACTTCTAGCATGTGAACATGGAAAACAAAATGACATGAATTAACTGAATACAAGATTACACCATGACGATAGGGTCAACAATATTAGATAAGGTAGTCACAAGATATGCTAAGATAAACTGGATACGCTCTAATACTTTCGCCGCTTCGCTATTTCCTTGTTATACTGGTTTCTATATCTCTACACCGCCTATCTAGTGTCCCATATAGTAACGATAACGTGATCCCAATCCCTGTATTTCCCATTGCCTTCCAGCATACATTCATTATTTATTACCTAGATCAAATCTAGGGTTTTCTATCAAGTGCTTTCTAGATTTAACTAGAGTTTTACGCTATCTGCTGAACGCTTCTCTAGTTCAGGGTTTATGCCACCTAGTCCAACTAGGGATTATGCTACCTGTCGAACGATGCCCCCAAGTCCTAGGACACACCACCTAGAGTGGTATATGTTCCTATACTTCTCCACGCATGTATCGCGAATCGTTATCGCTTGTCTAGGTGCACATGTCCCATAATGTGCGGTCCGAGTCCTGTGTCAGGGCAAATCAAGGAAAACAAAACTCGGTTGGGAGCTTTCAGATATTTGCCGATGCAGATGCTAAGGTATGTTTTTATTCCAGTGGCTATGGTCCCACTTGACCCCTCCCTCAACTAATGAAAGGCACACCTTGTAAAATGAAAACTATACGCCGGCCCCCGGTGCCCCCACTATCCTATGGCCATCTGCAACCATAACTAGATAGCAAGTATATGGTCTTTTGGAGTTCTCCGTCTTTCTGCTTCACGTATCTCGATTGACTCAAGATGGATGGTAGACGACGAGTTGCTATCACAGGGCTACCGTTTGCTCGCCGAATCACGCGGGTCCATCCTAGTCTTTAGGTTGCCATGTATTGCAACCAAGGCATACCCCTGGTTCTTCTACGCTGACCTTAATCTCTGTGGGCCCAGGAGGATCATCTGCAGCCTCACAGAGGGATACCAAGAGTACCCTCACGTCCCCTCGAAGTGTAACACCCCACCTCCGCCAGGGTGTCTCTTGCAAGCACTCTGACTTTGGAGGGGCGTTTGAATCAGGTAAACATGCATAATGATATATCAAGGCAGAACAAGAACATATGTATATATGTAAACAGAGTAAATAAGATAAGTAAAACAGCGGAAGATTTCAAACTATTTAAAAACAAGTTTGGTACAACATATGTCAACTTTCCAAATACACAAGTCTAGATAAAAACAACATCACTGAAAAACTGAAATACATAAGTACTATCCCCAAAATAAGTGATAACCATAGCTAGCTTCATGTCAAGACCGTACATGAGCTAAAATCCCACAAGCAAGCGATCAGAAATCCAAGCTAAGCTCCAATATTCCCACCCTGAGAATCTGGGGGGAAACGGTAGAAAAGAGGCGAAAGAAAAACAGGTCAGTCAAAAAGACTAAGTAAGCCCTACTACAATCAATGTAAACTGATAAAGTTAACTGGCATGAGAAGCAAGGATGAACATAAGGATAACAACATACTAGCATGATGATTAACTAACAAGGTAGATAAAGGTGTCATCGCATACTCAGGTTTAAGGTTTTTGCACCACAGGTGTACTAGCAAGCTAACATGACTTGAATAAACAGGTATTGATCCCTTGGCCCAAGCTTTGGCCCAATAACATGAAGTGACCCTAATACGAGGTCCAATAACATGAAGTGACCCTAATACGAGGTCCAACCAAACGGTCTAGTCGATCGGCTCCCTATAAGCCTAACTCGTCACGTGTTGGTGTCAATACGGCCCAAACAGAATTGTAGTCAGACTGTGTCGGGTCTCCCGTCGGGTGTATCAAGCCCTAGGGTGTCAACCCCTGGACACCATAAACATAAGTGCACAGTCTAGATCTACTGGTACCCATGCTTGACTTCTCCAAATACGGACTACGTGCACGACCATAGTCCGTCCGGAACTACATCGGCGTACCACTCTGCCGTCGTTTTGGTCACTTACCTCAAGTCCCGTAATCGTGCCCCCACCCTAGCCTAGTCCCTAGGGTCGTAATGATACAAACTTGGGATTACTGCTGGAGTGGACCCCCATTGCTAGGATTTTCTAGTGGGTTAAGTACGGTTTAACCCTTTTTCTAATCATGGATTAACTTGGTTAAGTGTAACGATGAGTTCACGACTTAACCCTGATTAATCTACCAAGCCCAAATTGGTTAAGTATTAAGTGGACCATGAATTAACCCTAATCATGAGGCATTAATTAATTAATGTGCCTTAACCTCTCACATTAGACTTTGTTGCGGTTACTAGTTAAGCCGGGCGGGCCCGGGTAGCTTTACACCACAACTTGGTCTAACCTCGGGTTCAAGGTACAACATGGCCAACTTCTCACATTGGGTCCTATTGTTTGTAGCAACTAGTTAAGCCGATCGGTTCCGGGTAGTTTTACGCTACAAACTCAACCCAACCTCGAGTTGGTCACACTTATATTTTCTAAGAGTCATGTCCATCATGTTTCCAAAACATATTACAAGTTTTCAAGCATTTGGGTAGACCTAACTTAATAGGTAAATTCCCAATGGGTAGACCTAACTTAATAGGTAAATTCTCAATCTTGTGTTTTTATGTCTTTTAAGTTTTACCCAACCCCAAACGCAATCCCATCGCTTACATATCGCAATAGCGCATAAAGGATAGAAAGAGGGAACTTGGCATAATCGTGACATAAAGGTGTTGAAGCCACAAGTTTAACATGGTGGCATATGAAATGTACATATGTTCATATACTTGCATATTACATTTTTAGGCCTCAAAAGCATGCATAAAACCAAACTTAGCATATTGGTAATACATGGTGATAAATGACATGTAGAAATGGCCATAAGTTCGCATTTAGCCTCACATGCAAGTTATCATAAGAGATATGATAACTTACATGTTGCCAAAATGCAACCTTTAGCATAAAGCTTGAAGCTTTATGTTCATATACTCAAGATAAGCTTGCATAACATGATAACATGAACAAAATGATCATCCCAAACTTGCATAACATACTTGCATATCATATGACGAACTTGCATATCAGACTTGCATAACATAACATGATAAACTTGCATATCATAACATGGCAAACTTGCATAACATAACATGGTAAACTTGCATATCATAACATGGCATACTTGCATAACATAACATGATAAACTTGCATATCATAATGGTCAACCAAACTTGCACCATTCATTTAACTTTAGAGTTTAAATATGAAAGTAGAAAAGGGCTTACAATGCTTATGAAGACACAAAAATATATATAGATTGAGACAAAGCCCTTATGCAATCAAATAAACCCAAAATGCAAGCTCCAATAGAAAAACCCTTGAGCCAAAATGATCAAAACCCTTGCTTTGTGATGTAAATATGGAAACTTGACTTGAATGCAAGCTAATGACACTCATACAAGCTTGAAAACACTTATATGCATTGAAAATCTCTCATAGAAATAACTTAGAAATTTTATGAAGAAAGTGGAGGCCATGAGAGGAATGATTTTGCCATAGTTTAGTTACTTGAATGAATAATGATGATTTAGGGTTAGGTTAGGGGCTTATTTATAGAGATTAGGATTAGTTTCAACCTTAGGATTAAACCCTAATTCCAATCTCAGCCCTTAAAACCGAATCTGGCCCCAAAACCTAACCAAAACCCCAAAATGGTGCACCAGGCAAAACTGCCTAGCTGAACCAAGTCGACAGCCAAGTCGACAGGGCTGTCGACTTGGGTCCAACCAAGTCGACTCCCAAGTCGACAGGGCTGTCGACTTGGGTGCTCTGGCGGGAATTTTCCCGTCTAGCCCAATCTGACCGTTTTTCGAATTTTGAACCCGAAATTCGAAATCTGTTTTGAACTTGAAATTTTCTGAAAACTTCATTGGGCCTTAATCGGGTCATACGGACTCCGATTTTCGAAAACTCGGACTCTATTTCGCGTATTTTTCCGAGACGAACGCAATGGAATAGCCCGTTTCCCTTGATTCAGATTTATAAATTAAATTCTGCCTCGATTTATGTTATAACAGGTTATTGAAAATACGGGTTGTTACATTCTCCCCTCCTTAAAGGATTTCGTCCCCGAAATCTTCAAGTTAGGAAGAACGTATCCTACCATACAACATCCATCTACTCAAAACATCATCCACAAGCAATCATTGTCCTTACAAGATTCTAAATGTTGTATGAACATATGCAAAGGTTTGTGTATATGTACTTATCTAATGCAAATATCATCAATGCAAATTATGTTAGTGAAATGAATCCATATGTATGCAATTCCTAACATAATGTATAACATCTATATGTGTGCACATAACATACATCCATATGCAACATCCATGTGATAACACAAAAATTTTCATCCGTGAATAAGCGTAAACACTCATGCATATGCAATATGAGGAGTGTGTGAGCCGATCTAGTGCCTAATGTGTATAATGCATCCACGAGTAACCACTTGCAAACACTTGCAACCACTTGCAAACATCAAGCATAACATGTTTCAAACACATGTTTCATCCAAAGGGTTTCTACCTAAGGTTCTCATGACAAGATAAACACGATATAGATAGCAAAAGAAAGATATGCTACAAAGAGATCGGGAAGATAAGCAAGATATACTCCTTTTGGATTACAAGAAATCCCTTCCTAACCCAACCCATATTCTATAAAAGCCCAAAAGGTTTAGTCAACCTAACGGACCCCTTTAAACCTTGACATGTATTACTAACCGATGAGTCACACCCCCTTATGGAGTTTACAACAGAAATGGGATCGAGAACGGGACCGAGAGGATATATGTAAAAGATAACATGCAAGTAAGTTCCACCGGAAAACAAGGATCAAGGATATACTCTTAGAAAGAGATATGATGCGCGTATCTAGCCTTCAGTCTTCTAAGTCACGTTTCCTTGAGCTTGACTCCACTATGTTTTGACCGTCTTTTACCTCATGATTTCTTGGCTTCTTAACTCTTATTTCCCAATATGAGTTGGAACCCATTTCATTGTCGCCTCTCGTCTTCCTCTTTCACTTACTCTTCTATCATTCTTGGCTTAAACATAACTATGACCTCATGGTTTCATGCAAGCTCCCCAAAATTCACCAGTGAATCCTGGATCTCGTTTACTTACTATAAAGTATTCCACGCAGCAGAACTTTTCTTGGAAATACCAATCCACGTTGCTAATTGCTCTTACTAACGTGATTTTCTATAACTCATGCTTGAACGAAATGGACCATCCGCCTGCGAATGATAGGCCGTCCTTAGATTCAGCCGTTTGCCCATGACTTCCCGTAGACTATCTCAAAACTGGCTAGTGAAGATTGAGTCATGGTTACTAACTATACTTTAGGGAACCTCGTGCAACCGCTTTATTTCTCGAAAGTAAACTATCGCTAGCTATGATGCAGTCCTTTCGCTCTTTACCGGAGTGAAATGAGCGCTCTTCGTGAGTCTACCTACTATGACCCACATGCTCGTATTCCCTTTCCTTGATCTAGGCAGTCCATCCACGAAATCCTTCGTGATGCTTTACTACTTCCATTGCGGGGACCTCCACTGGATGTAATAGCCCACTGGGCTTTTTATGACTCGGCCTTAATCTGTTGGCACAACATGCACCTTGGGACAAACTCGGCCACCTCCTCGAGTGATGTGCATCTTCAAGAGCCTTCTTTCTCTGATTGCGTCTTAGCCATCCCTTGTCATCTATAGCGAGGTGTCTTAACATCTCGCCTCGAATCAACTTGTTCATGATCTCGACTAACTGCGGGTCTTCTTTTTGTGAAGTCCCTACTTGATCCAGAAGGGTAGGTCTAAGCTCAAGGGACGCTAACTAACTAATTAAACTGAGGAAGCTTCTTACTTCAATTGTCCTCGTCGGGGCTTTCTGGTCTTGAACCGCGACCACTTTAGCGGGATCCACCGCTAAGCCTTGTTTAGAAACTATGTGCCCAAGAAATCTAACTTCTTTTCTCCAAAATGACATTTGGAGGACTTGGCCTTCAACTGATGCGCTCTAAGCGTATCCATCACCTCCATGAGATGCCTTGCGTGCTCTTCCTCATCCTTAGAGAAGATCAGAATATCATCTACGAAGACCACGACAAACTTGTTCAAGAACTCCTTGAACACCCTACTCATCAAGTCCACGAAATATGCGGGTGCATTAGTCAAGCCGAACGGCATGACAAGCCATTCGAAGAATCCATCTGGAGTTCTGAACGCAGTCTTGTCTATACTATCTTCAGCTACCCTAAGCTGATGGAATCCAGTAGCAAGATCAAGCTTAGAGAAAACAGAAGCACCGACAAGTTGGTCAAAGAGATCATCAATCCTCGGTAACGGGTGTCTGTTCTTCTTAGTCAGCTTATTCAACTCTCGATAGTCAACACAAAGTCGGAGAGAACCATCTGCCTTGGTAGCAAATACCACAGGCGCTCCCCATTCAGATATACTTCGTCTAATGAAGTTCTTCTCAAGCAACTCCTTCACTTGCTTACTTAGCTCCCGCCTTTCACGCGGAGCCATGTGCCGAACGGGCAAAGAAACCGGCTTTGCATTATCCACCAGATAAATGCGGAAATCAATCTCTCGCTTAGGGGGCAACCCCCTAACTTCATCGAAAACATCCGGATACTCTCGAACTACTCTCACAGACTGAAGAGTTTCCATTGACGAGTCGAGTGATTCAAGATACCACAACATGACGGGACCTCTCGGATTACAAGAAATTTCTAGGGTGTTTCCGAGGCGAGTCACGAGCCTCACAACCCTATGCTCACAATCAAGGATGGCTCCATACCTGGACAACCAATCTATGCCCAAAATCAACCCATACCCCATGAAACCGAGAATATAAGCATCACGCGAGAATTCTATACTCAAGATAGAGATTTTCAAATCCACGTAGATAATAGACAAATGGGCGTAAACCCCAATTGGATTTGAAACACACACGGGATCATAAACTAGACTAGTACTTAGGTGCAAACTTTCAACTAAACCAGATGAAATAAACTATGCGATGCACCAGAATCAAACAAAGTACGAACAGGAAAATCAGAAATGTATACAAGGCCCTCAACAGAAATACTACCTCGATCGGGAACTGGAGCGGCATTGAGAGCATGAACTTGCCCTCCTGAAGGTCCAGCACGCTGAGTCTGACCCTGGCCTTGCCCTTGCTTCTTCGGGCAATCCTTACTGAAATGTCAAGTCTCACCGCAGAAAAAGCATTCACCATTCTTCCTTTTCCTCTTCTTACAATCCTTAATAAGATGCCCAACTGAACCGCAATAATGGCACTTCCCCTTGTTGTTATTGCCCTTGTTGTTGTTCCCCTTGTTGCCTTGACTCTTGTTCTTGTTCTTGTTCTGATTGCCTTGACTGCTCTGACCACTTGGATTACCCTGATTTCCTTTCCACTAGGAATCAGTCTTTTTGGCTTGAGTATCATTCATCTTGATCACTTTCTTGACATCTCCCTGAAGTAACGCCATATCAACCAAGCTCTCAAACGTGGCCCTATGGGGAATATGTGACATAGCCAATCCCTGCAACGGCTCATTCAATCCTCTAGCAAAACGAAGAGCCTTCTTCTGAGGAGTACTCACCATATCCAAGCCAAAACGAGCTAACTGATTGAACTTGTTCACATATTCTTTGACAGACATATCTCCTTGTTTCAAGGCTATGAACCTCTCCATTTGCAGATTCTCCTCAGCAGAAGATAGAAACTTAAGCACGAACCTTGCCCTGAAATCGGCCCAAGTCTCAACAGGCCTAGTACCATTGGTGACTTCCCACCAATAAGCGGCTTCATCCTTCATAAGCCAAACCTCCAACAAGATCTTCCTCTGATCGTCTAACCCAAAGATAGCAAATAAATCCTCGGTCTCTTTCAACCAATTTCTGGCCTCTACAAAAGTCTCAGTGCCTTGAAAGTTCTTGCCACCCATTGCTTTGAAATCTTTGCAAGTCTTTGCGAAGTCATCTTGAGGATGCTGAGGGGGAGGAGGAAGAGGAACCTCAGCGACAGGAGGAGGAGGAACATCAGCGACAGGAGGAGGAGGAGGAACATTAACTACTGGAGGAGGAGGAGGAGGAGGAGGAACATCTGCGGGGCCGGCTTCGGTCGCCCTAGCCTCCAAAAGTCTCCTATACCAAACAGGTACGTGTACTCCCTCCGGGATGGCAAAGTTATTGGCCATACTGAAAACGAAGAAAAAGATAGATTCAGAATGGAGAAAAACGAAGGAATTTTTGCTAATGGCTTTTTGGGGAATAGCCTTTAAAATAAACTAGACTTTTCTTTGGAAAATACTTTATACTTGGTTTTGAAAATAGTTTTCCAAAAGTTTTAAAAACCTTTTTGTTCCTTCTCGTAAACCATATGCTCTGATACCAAATGTAACGCCCCACCTCCGCCAGGGTGTCTCTTGCAAGCACTCTGACTTTGGAGGGGCGTTTGAATCAGGTAAACATGCATAATGATATATCAAGGTAGAACAAGAACATATGTATATATGTAAACAGAGTAAATAAGATAAGTAAAACAGCGGAAGATTTCAAACTATTTCAAAACAAGTTTGGTACAACATAATGTCAACTTTCCAAATACACAAGTCTAGATAAAAACAACATCACTGAAAAACTGAAATACATAAGTATTATCCCCAAAATAAGTGATAACCATAGCTAGCTTCATGTCAAGACCGTACATGAGCTAAAATCCCACAAGCAAGCGATCAGAAATCCAAGCTAAGCTCCAATATTCCCACCCTGAGAACCTGGGGGGGAAACGGAAGAAAAGAGGCGAAAGAAAAACAGGTCAGTCAAAAAGACTGAGTAAGCCCTACTACAATCAATGTAAACTGATAAAGTTAACTGGCATGAGAAGCAGGGATGAACATAAGGATAACAACATACTAGCATGATGATTAACTAACAAGGTAGATAAAGGTGTCATCGCATACTCAGGTTTAAGGTTTTTGCACGACAGGTGTACTAGCAAGCTAACATGACTTGAATAAACAGGTATTGATCCCTTGGCCCAAGCTTTGGCCCAATAACATGAAGTGACCCTAATACGAGGTCCAATAACATGAAGTGACCCTAATACGAGGTCCAATAACATGAAGTGACCCTAATACGAGGTCCAACCAAACGGTCTAGTCGATCGGCTCCCTATAAGCCTAACTCGTCACGTGTTGGTGTCAATACGGCCCAAACATAATTGTAGTCAGACTGTGCCGGGTCTCCCGTCGGGTGTATCAAGCCCTAGGGTATCAACCCCTGGACACCATAAACATAAGTGCACAGTCTAGATCTACTGGTACCCATGCTTGACTTCTCCAAATACGGACTACGTGCACGACCATAGTCCGTCCGGAACTACATCGGCGTACCACTCTGTCGTCGTTTTGGTCACTTACCTCAAGTCCAGTAATCGTGCCCCCACCCTAGCCTAGTCCCTAGGGTCGTAATGATACAAACTTGGGATTACTGCTGGAGTGGACCCCCATTGCTAGGATTTTCTAGTGGGTTAAGTACGGTTTAACCCTTTTTCTAATCATGGATTAACTTGGTTAAGTGTAACGATGAGTTCACGACTTAACCCTGATTAATCTACCAAGCCCAAATTGGTTAAGTATTAAGTGGACCATGACTTAACCCTAATCATGAGGCATTAATTAATTAATGTTCCTTAACCTCTCACATTAGACTTTGTTGCGGTTACTAGTTAAGCCGGGCGGGTCCGGGTAGCTTTACACCACAACTTGGTCTAACCTCGGGTTCAAGGTACAACATGGCCAACTTCTCACATTGGGTCCTATTGTTTGTAGCAACTAGTTAAGCCGGTCGGTTCCAGGTAGTTTTACGCTACAAACTCAACCCAACCTCGAGTTGGTCACACTTATAATTTCTAAGAGTCATGTCCATCATGTTTCCAAAACATATTACAAGTTTTCAAGCATTTGGGTAGACCTAACTTAATAGGTAAATTCCCAATGGTTAGACCTAACTTAATAGGTAAATTCCCAATCTTGTGTTTTTATGTCTTTTAAGTTTTACCCAACCCCAAACGCAATCCCATCGCTTACATATCGCAATAGCGCATAAAGGATAGAAAGAGGGAACTTGGCATAATCATGACATAAAGGTGTTGAAGCCACAAGTTTAACATGGTGGCATATGAAATGTACATATGTTCATATACTTGCATATTACATTTTTAGGCCTCAAAAGCATGCATAAAACCAAACTTAGCATATTGGTGATACATGGTGATAAATGACATGTAGAAATGGCCATAAGTTCGCATTTAGCCTCACATGCAAGTTATCATAAGAGATATGATAACTTACATGTTGCCAAAATGCAACCTTTAGCATAAAGCTTGAAGCTTTATGTTCATATACTCAAGATAAGCTTGCATAACATGATAACATGAACAAAATGATCATCCCAAACTTGCATAACATACTTGCATATCATATGACGAACTTGCATATCAAACTTGCATAACATAACATGATAAACTTGCATATCATAACATGGCAAACTTGCATAACATAACATGGTAAACTTGCATATCATAACATGGCATACTTGCATAACATAACATGATAAACTTGCATATCATAATGGTCAACCAAACTTGCACCATTCATTTAACTTTAGAGTTTAAATATGAAAGTAGAAAAGGGCTTACAATGCTTATGAAGACACAAAAATATATATAGATTGAGACAAAGCCCTTATGCAATCAAATAAACCCAAAATGCAAGCTCCAATAGAAAAACCCTTGAGCCAAAATGATCAAAACCCTTGCTTTATGATGTAAATATGGAAACTTGACTTGAATGCAAGCTAATGACACTCATACAAGCTTGAAAACACTTGTATGCATTGAAAATCTCTCATAGAAATAACTTAGAAATTTTATGAAGAAAGTGGAGGCCATGAGAGGAATGATTTTGCCATAGTTTAGTTACTTGAATGAATAATGATGATTTAGGGTTAGGTTAGGGGCTTATTTATAGAGATTAGGACTAGTTTCAACCTTAGGATTAAACCCTAATTCCAATCTCAGCCCTTAAAACCGAATCTGGCCCCAAAACCTAACCAAAACCCCAAAATGGTGCACCGGGAAAAACTGCCCGGCTGAACCAAGTCGACAGCCAAGTCGACAGGGCTGTCGACTTGGGTCCAACCAAGTCGACTCCCAAGTCGACAGGGCTGTCGACTTGGGTGCTCTGGCGGGAATTTTCCCGTCTAGCCCAATCTGACCGTTTTTCGAATTTTGAACCCGAAATTCGAAATCTGTTTTGAACTTGAAATTTTCTGAAAACTTCATTGAGCCTTAATCGGGTCATACGGACTCCGATTTTCGAAAACTCGGACTCTATTTCGCGTATTTTTCCGAGACGAACGCAATGGCATAGCCCGTTTCCCTTGATTCAGATTTATAAATTAAATTCTTCCTCGATTTATGTTATAACAGGTTATTGAAAATACGGGTTGTTACACGAAGCCTCGGGCTTCGTAACCCAATTCGTTGGAGCCTTCTCTCTATTTAGACAGACATTCGCTCCTTCCCGTGTTAGACTAAGAATTACTACTTAGTTTTACTAACTAAGATTTACCACTTAGTTTCCAGAATCGTTGTTTTCTAAGGTTTACTACTTAGTTCCCTTTCCCATCAATTTGGATTGGTTAAGTGTTATTAGTCAATTCAAGCTAACTTAACCCTCTTCATTCATCCTGTTATACTGGTTAAGTGTTACTGGTAATTCATGTTGACTTAACCCCACCACAGACCAAGTTATATTGGTTAAGTACTTCTTATTACTTAACCCTACCAATTCACCATGTATTGGTTAAGTGTTCCTTTTTAACTTAACCTTGCCCGTCTGTTTTAGCTAACCTATTATTAACGGTTAAGTATTATCCCTTCATGTTTTAGACTTAACCTTGTTCCTTTATCAAAATCTGATGGTTAAGTGTTTAAGTTTACTTAACCCTACGGTCTAGCCCAGCTAACATATCAAATTGGCTAAGTGTATTAAATCTTACTTAACCCCAACCTCTAGCCTAGTTAACATGTAAATTTGGCTAAGTGTATTAACTTTACTTAACCCCTACAAGTCTCGTTTTGCTACCTTGAGTTTGGTTAAGTGTCTCTATGAACTTAGACCTCCCATTCTAGCTTAACTGTGTTAAGTTGGTTAAGTGTTCTTATGGACTTAACCCTCCCTTTCTAGCTTAACTGTGTTAAGTTGGTTAAGTGTTCCTATGGAGTTAACCCTAGCATTCATGTTCTATCTTTAACTAAATAAATTAAAGCCATGACCACTCACATTAGACAGATATTGTTGCGATTACTGGATGTGCCGCTTGGTTCCGGGCAGGTTTACAACGCAACTCAGTCTAACCTCGGGTTAGGCCTATTCGTGTTTTCTAGTTCAAAGGGTTTCGATAAATTTTCAAATCAGGTTTTGAAAGTAACCATCCCGTCCGTCGGATCAATTAGGGATAGCCAGGGAGAGCAGGAAACTTGTATTTTCCAAACTCAAGCCTAGACACTATCCTCTCTGTCACCCTAGAACTTTCTGGTGTTTCATTAAAAGAGATGTTGTTAATAAATCTTTAATTTGTCTAGATTAATATTTCCTCATTTAGGACAAATTCTATAAGTAAATTAATCCTAATTTACTTATTTTCCAATTTCTCTTTTAATGTAAATTGTCAACATTTATTCTTACGGCCCATTTTCCCCTCTGTATCATGTTTATGCTTTTTGGTATGTAAACCATACCAAATGAAGTGTCACTAACCATGATTCTACTAATCCTGACAATTACCCCTAATTATGGCCAATTTCAAATTTATGCCAATATACTTATCGAGCCAAATTAGCTAATCCAATTCTGATTAACATTCTAAGACTTATTACTCTAGTTCACTATTCATGTAAATGCTAGATTTACACGTCAATACAAGATTCAAATTACACATCTTATAATTCATGTCAAATTTATCCAATTTTCATTTCTACGAACATGCCATAATACATGTTCCCAATTTATGCCAATTTCCAAGTTAAACTACGTTTTAGTAAATTTCATATTTTGCCCCAAATCGCATTCCCACCGTTCGTAAAATCGTGTTTCAATCTAGATTCTAGATTCGTAGCAAATAGGGAATGAACCAAAGATTTCTATGAAAAGGATAGATATAACAACTGGCATAAAATGGTTTTGAATAACGACGTAGGTTCAAGAACATGGGTAGACCTAACTTAATAGGTAAATTCCCAAGGTCTAAAACCAAGAATAGACAGAGTAGGTTCAAGAACATGGGTAGACCTAACTTAATAAGTAAATTCCCATAGTCTAAAACCAAAGAAACGCAAAGAAAACCAAGGACAAGCAGAATAAATAATTGGGTTTAGCCCCAATCTCAAAATCACGGAACTTAAGCAACACTTTCCTAGTCAGGAATCATGGAGGTTAAATCACAGATATCCTTGTTATGTCATAGGCGATAGTTTATGTTAATCAAAGGCATAGGTTTTGTCAAGGAAGTAATCCTCATAGTCGTAGTCACAATCATAGGCAATGTTCATAGTCATAGGCAGTGTCCATAGTCATATGCAATGTCCATAGTCATAGGCAAATGTCCATAGTCATAGGCATATGGTTTTTAGGTCCATAGTTTCATAGTCACGGTCTTATTTGTCTTTGAATCATGACAGTTCTAAATTAGGTCCAAGAGATAGGCACAGATTCAAATAGAAAGAAAGAGAATTGGCATATTCTTTTATTCATTCAATTTCATGTCATGAACAAAGAAAAACGTTCAAATCTAGAAATAACTGACTTACAGATATTTAGATTAGAAAAGAAAGATGGCGGTGCTATGATTCATAGAAAATCATTCGTTGAAGTCGTTTGAACCTCCTTTTGAATCCTAGCTTGAATCTCTTCTTCTTGAAAGTCTTTTGAGCAGCATCTCCTCGTCTTGTTTTATTTTATATATATTATTTATTTATTTATATATTTTAGAGGAGGAGAAGAAGCCATGTCTAACTAGAATCTTCGCAGCATAAGGGTAGAAAAGAATTGTGAATAGAGGAGGAGACCAGGGCTGTTTATATAGTTGCTCAAGACTTTATCGTACACGCAGCGCTGAGTCAGCATTGAACCTAGTTAAGAAAATAGTCCAGGTTCGCAGATGAATCTAGCCAAATCTTATCGTACATGCAGTGCTAAGTCAGCATTGGGTCCCACAAGCTGTTTTGGCGCAGAAATTTGAATTTCGAACTTTTGAATTTCTGGAATTCATTTAACTGTTTTATTCACATGAAATATTCTTATATGTATACAATTCCTTTAACGATCATTTTACGCGTATATATATATATACGCACAACTTCCATTTTATTTTCAAAATTCAAACGATGTTGCACCGTTATTTGATTCTTGCCATATTTCATTTACTATAGCCTTATCTTAAATTTTATCTTTTGTATACATATATTTCTGCATATATATATATATATATATATATATATATATATTCTCATGTATATACATATATTTTCTTTATTTCCTTATATGTACGTTCTTATCCTTTCAAATTTTGAATTTGTATATGTACATATATTTGCATGTTCAGTTGGCCCTCTTTAAAATAGAGATAAAAATTATGCTGCCGCCGGGGTTCGAACCCCCGACCTCCCTGTTACAAATCCAATGTCTTAACCAACTGAGCTACAAAGTCTTTTGTTAATAAGTCTTAGAACAATGATAATTATTGTTCTTTCTTTACTTCTCTTTTTCATGTTAGTTACAATACTTAAATTAAACCAATGCATGAATCTTTTTCTTTTAATGTTAATGCATTATGTTTGCAAATCAGTGCATGCAACATATTTACATCGCATGCAACCAATCCTTTCTTTCTTTCATATATTAATTAATTTTCATTATACATCACCATATTAATCCTATTTGTGGATATATATACATTTTTAATTACATTAAAAATACGGCGTGTTACATTCTCCCCCACTTAAAAGGATTTCGTCCCCGAAATCTTCAAGTTAGGAAGAATGTGTCCTACCATCCAATCACCCATCTACTCAACCATTCAATCACAGGCATTCATTGTCCTTAAAAAATTTCTAATGCTTTCATGTTCATATGCATATTGTGTGTATATGTCTTTATCTACTGTAAAATCAGGCGGTCTACTGATTCAGTCGACCTCCTTAATGCGAGTCATGTCAGTGCCATGCGTCCAACCATGTATGCAAGCATCCCTAGTTATGTAAATACTATATGCGTGCACAGCCATTCATCCATATGCAACACCCATATGATAACATATCAAGTTCAAGTTACAAACAAATACATATCTGTAAATGCAATATGAAAGCGTCTGAACTGATCTAGTGCTTAATACGTATGTATATGCATCCACGAGCAACCATTAGCAACCACTCGCAACCATCAATCATAACATGTTTCAAATACATGTTTACACCCAAAAGAGTTTCTACCTAAAGATCGAAGTTACGACCTAGAGGATATATTATGGAAAGAGAGAAACAATTATTTGTAAAGCTCCTACAAAAAGGAATCAAGGATGCACCCTTAAGAAAAAAGGTATGATGCAAGTATCTAGTCTTCTTGGGCTTTACTCCACTGTATCCTAACCAATTTAACTTTACGATTGTGAAGTTTCTGACCTCCATTTCCAAAATAAACAGATGTCAACCAAGTGTATATACTAGGATGATCAGAGATCTCTCCTCCTAGCTTATCCATCATGCCATAACTATAAGGGTCAAAAGGTCGCTACGTGCTTTTTGGAGTGCCTGCCGCAACTATTCCTCTCTCACGTAAACCATCCTAGTCAAACTTGACATTCCTCAAGTACAAGTCCCAAAGGCCTAAACCAATATCAGACAAGCACCCAAGGAATAACTCCTTTGAATTTAAACGATCTACGTGAGATGATATAAGCAGATTCGATAGCTATTCTCAAATCCCTACTAACCAAAAATAAACTGGTCGGACCACTAATTGGATTTGAGACTCTAGTGGGACCTTTCTACTATACAAGTACTATGGTGTAGAGACTCAACTATGGAAGTGGATACGAACAAATGCGAAGCAATAAAACCAAAGGAAATAGTACGAATAGCAAAACTAGACTCTTCCAAGAGAACTTTTACTACCTTTCTCCTAGGTACGCTTGGTGGCGAAAGGAGGTTCTTGCCCTTATGAAAATCTTGTTCCTCGTTCTTGCTCTTGTCCTTAATTATATGCCCTATTATATCATAGAAAAGCTACTTCCTCTTGTCTTATGCTTTATAATTCCTTCCTCCTTGGTGAGCCAAGTCCCTATCCATGAATTCCTTATCCTTGGGTTGTGCTCCTTAGCCAAACTCCTCATTCCCATCCGTGTGTAGTCATGTTGACAAATCTCTCGAAAACTGCCTCCATCATTCGGAAAACCCTATAAGCTTCGAAAGAAAACTGCCCGTAGATGAAACAACTACGGCTATGGATGGAAGCCGGGTACTACTTTGCCATTCGATGAGGTTACCTCCCAAAAAGCCAGGAGCCCCAGAGACTCAAGAAAGAAGGATACAAGAATTTAAACAGAGGAAGAGAAGATAGTGCGTATGGCTTCGGGGAATATGTCTTTAAAACAAATCTTTTCTCTTGAAAATGCTTCTTTAAAAACCGTTTTGAAAATAATTTTTCAAATCCTTTATCTAATCTGGTAACCTTCAGCTCTGATACCACGTGTAACACCCCACGTCCGTTAGTGTCACTCATAAAGGGAATGCACTAAGTTCTGTGGAGCATTTAGGGTAAAAGATGCAGATAAATTACAAGACAGACAAAATTAAACAGCGGAAAATAAAACTTTGCTTTATTGATAAATAGTTTGTACAATGATTTGTTTACAATATCAGAGTATCATCTGTCTTACAAAATAAAGAAGCATGAAAATACATTTATATTCCCAAATTTAGCAAGAGCCAGCCATAGCATTTGAAAAGAGAATCCAAGCAAACTTCGACAAATCTTCAAGCTGGGAAAGAGTGGCAGTCCAACTTAACCTGAGCTAAACTATTCCCTCCTTTACTACCTGAGGGGGGGACGGAAGAAAAGAAGACGAAAGAAAAACAGAGTCAGACATAAAGCCTGAGTAAGTTCAGTAACTTCTAGCATGTGAACATGGAAAACAAAACGACGTGAATTAAATGAATACAAGATTACACCATGACGATAGGGTCAACAAGATTAGACAAGGTAGTCACAAGATATGCTAAGATAAACTGGATACGCTCTAATACTTTTGCCGCTTCGCTATTTCATTGTTATACTGGTTTCTATATCTCTGCACCGCCTATCTAGTGTCCCATATAGTAACGATAACGTGATCCCAATCCCTGTATTTCCCATTGCCTTCCAGCATACATTCATTATTTATTACCTAGATCAAATCTAGGGTTTTCTATCAAGTGCTTTCTAGATTTAACTAGAGTTTTACGCTATCTGCTGAACGCTTCTCGAGTTCAGGGTTTATACCAACTAGTCCAACTAGGGATTACGCTACCTATCGAACGATGCCCCCAAGTCCTAGGACACACCACCTAGAGTGGTATATGTTCCTATACTTCCCCACGCATGTATCGCGAATCGTTATCGCTTGTCTAGGTGCACATGTCCCATAATGTGCGGTCCGAGTCCTGTGTCAGAGCAAATCAAGGAAAACAAAACTCGGTCGGGAGCTTTCAGATATCTGTCGATGCAGATGCTAAGGTCTGTTTTTATTCCAGTGGCTATGGTCCCACTTGACCCCTCCCTCAACTAATGAAAGGCACACCTTGTAAAATGAGAACTATACGCCGGCCCCCGGTGCCCCACTATCCTATGGCCATCCGCAACCATAACTAGATAGCAAGTATATGATCTTTTGGAGTTCTCCGCCTTTCCGCTTCACGTATCTCGATTGACTCAAGATGGATGGTAGACGATGAGTTGCTATCACAGGGCTCCTGTTTGCTCGCCGAATCACGCGGGTCCATCCTAGTCTTTAGGTTGCCATGTATTGCAACCAAGGCATACCCCTGGTTCTTCTACGCAGACCTTAACCTCTGTGGGCCCAGGCGGATCATCTGCAGCCTCAGAGAGGGATACCAAGAGTACCCTCACGTCCCCTCGAAGCCTCGGGCTTCGTAACCCAATTCGTTGGAGCCTTCTCTCTATTCAGACGGACATTCGCTCCTTCCCGTTTTAGACTAAGAATTACTACTTAGTTTTACTAACTAAGATTTATCACTTAGTTTCCAGAATCGTTGTTTTCTAAGGTTTACTACTTAGTTCCCTTTCCCGTCAATTTGGATTGGTTAAGTGTTATTAGTCAATTCAAGCCAACTTAACCCTCTTCATTCATCCTGTTATACTGGTTAAGTGTTATTGGTAATTTATGTTGACTTAACCCCACCACAGACCAAGTTATATTGGTTAAGTACTTCTTATTACTTAACCCTACCCATTTACCCCGTATTGGTTAAGTGTTCCTTTTTAACTTAACCTTGCCCGTCTGTTTTAACTAACCTGTTATTAACGGTTAAGTATTATCCCTTCATGTTTTAGACTTAACCCTGTTCCTTTATCAAAATCTGATGGTTAAGTGTTTAAGTTTACTTAACCCTACGGTCTAGCCCAGCTAACATATCAAATTGGCTAAGTGTATTAAATCTTACTTAACCCCAACCTCTAGCCTAGTTAACATGTAAATTTGGCTAAGTGTATTAACTTTACTTAACCCCTACAAGTCTCGTTTTGCTACCTTGAGTTTGGTTAAGTGTCTCTATGGACTTAGCCCTCCCATTCTAGCTTAACTGTGTTAAGTTGGTTAAGTGTTCTTATGGACTTAACCCTCCCTTTCTAGCTTAACTATGTTAAGTTGGTTAAGTGTTCCTATGGACTTAACCCTAGAATTCTTGTTCTATCTTTAACTAAATAAATTAAAGCCATGACCACTCACATTAGACAGATATTGTTGCGATTACTGGATGTGCCGGTTGGTTCTGGGCAGGTTTACATCGCAACTCAGTCTAACCTCGGGTTAGGCCTATTCGTGTTTTCTAGTTCAAAGGGTTTCGATAAATTTTCAAATCAGGTTTTGAAAGTAACCATCCCGTCCATCGGATCAGTTAGGGATAGCCAGGGAGAGCAGGAAACTTGTATTTTCCAAACTCAAGCCTAGACACTATCCTCTCTGTCACCCTAGAACTTTCTGGTGTTTCATTAAAAGAGATGTCGTTAATAAATCTTTAATTTGTCTAGATTAATATTTCCTCATTTAGGACAAATTCTATAAGTAAATTAATCCTAATTTACTTATTTCCCAATTTCTCTTTTAATGTAAATTGTCAACATTTATTCTTACGGCCCATTTTCCCCTCTATATCATGTTTATGCTTTTTGGTATGTAAACCATACCAAATGAAGTGTCACTAACCATGATTCTGCTAATCCTGACAATTACCCCCAATTATGGCCAATTTCAAATTTATGCCAATATACTTATCGAGCCAAATTAGCTAATCCAATTCTGATTAACATTCTAAGACTTATTACTCTAGTTCACTATTCATGTAAATGCTAGATTTACACGTCAATACAAGATTCAAATTACACATCTTATAATTCATGTTAAATTTATCCAATTTTCATTTCTATGAACATGCCATAATACATGTTCCCAATTTATACCAATTTCCAAGTTAAACTACGTTTTAGTAAATTTCATATTTTGCCCCAAATCACATTCCCACCGTTCGTAAAATCGTGTTTCAATCTAGATTCTAGATTCGTAGCAAATAGGGAATGAACCAAAGATTGCTATGGAAAGGATAGATATAACAACTGGCATAAAATGGTTTTGAATAACGACGTAGGTTCAAGAACATGGGTAGACCTAACTTAATAGGTAAATTCCCAAGGTCTAAAACCAAGAATAGACAGAGTAGGTTCAAGAACATGGGTAGGCCTAACTTAATAGGTAAATTCCCATAGTCTAAAACCAAAGAAAACCAAGGACAAGCAGAATAAATAATTGGGTTTAGCCCCAATCTCAAAATCACAGAACTTAAGCAACACTTTCCTAGTCAGGAATCATGGAGGTTAAATCACAGATATCCTTGTTATGTCATAGGCGATAGTTTATGTTAATCAAAGGCATAGGTTTTGTCAAGGAAGTAATCCTCATAGTCATAGTCACAATCATAGGCAATGTTCATAGTCATAGGCAGTGTCCATAGTCATAGGCAATGTCCATAGTTATAGGCAAATGTTCATAGTCATAAGCATATGGTTTTTAGGTCCATAGTTTCATAGTCACGGTCTTATTTGTCTTTGAATCATGACAGTTCTAAATTAGGTCCAAGAGATAGGCACAAATTCAAATAGAAAGAAAGAGAATTGGCATATTCTTTTATTCATTCAATTTCATGTCATGAACAAAGAAAAACGTTCAAATCTAGAAATAACTGACTTACAGATATTTAGATTAGAAAAGAAAGATGGCGGTGCTATGATTCATAGAAAATCATTCGTTGAAGTCGTTTGAACCTCCTTTTGAATCCTAGCTTGAATCTCTTCTTCTTGAAAGTCTTTTGAGCAGCATCTCCTCGTCTTGTTTTATTTTATATATATTATTTATTTATTTATATATTTTAGAGGAGGAGAAGAAGCCATGTCTAACTAGAATCTTCGCAGCATAAGGGTAGAAAAGAATTGTGAATAGAGGAGGAGACTAGGGCTGTTTATATAGTTGCTCAAGACCTTATCGTACACGCAGCGCTGAGTCAGCATTGAACCCAGTTAAGAAAATAGTCTAGATTCGCAGATGAATCTAGCCAAATCTTATCGTACATGCAGTGCTAAGTCAGCATTGGGTCCCACAAGCTGTTTTGGCGCAGAAATTTGAATTTCGAACTTTTGAATTTCTGGAATTTATTTAACTGTTTTATTCACATGAAATATTCTTATATGTATACAATTCCTTTAACGACCATTTTACGTGTATATATATACGCACAACTTTCATTTTATTTTCAAAATTCAAACGATGTTGCACCGTTATTTGATTCTTTCCATATTTCATTTACTATAGCCTTATCTTAAATTTTATCTTTCGTATACATATATTTCTGCATATATATATATATATATATATTCTCATGTATATACATATTTGTTTTATTTCCTTATATGTACGTTCTTATCCTTTCAAATTTTGAATTTGTATATGTACATATATTTGCATGTTCAGTTAGCCCTCTTTAAAACAGAGATAAAAATTATGCTGCCGCCGGGGTTCGAACCCCGACCTCCCAGTTACAAATCCAATGCCTTAACCAACTGAGCTACAAAGTCTTTTGTTAATAAGTCTTAAAACAATGATAATTATTGTTCTTTCTTTACTTCTCTTTTTCATGTTAGTTACAATACTTAAATTAAACCAATGCATGAATCTTTTTCTTTTAATGTTAATGCATTATGTTTGCAAATCAGTGCATGCAACATATTTACATCGCATGCAACCAATCCTTTCTTTCTTTCATATATTAATTAATTTTCATTATACATCACCATATTAATCCTATCTATGGATATATATACATTTTTAATTACATTAAAAATACGGGGTGTTACAGAGAAGTTAGAAGTTGCTTTCTCTATGGAAGGGATTTTTGGTTGTTGCAACATTTCACAGTGTGAATTCTATCGACTTTGGAGGGTTGCATCGCTTCGCGCTATGAACGCCCAAGCTTCGTTTCACTTATAGTGAACTCCCACATTTCGTTTCGCGCTTACGAATTCCCGCGACCTTTGGTGGATTGCATCGCTCCGCGCTACGAACTCCCACGCTTCGTTCCACTTAAAGTGAACTCCCGCGTTTCGTTTCGCGCTTACGAATTCCTGCGACCTTTGGAGGGTTGCATCGCTCCACGCTATGAACTCCCATGATTCGTTTCACTTATAGTGAACTCCCGCGTTTCGTTTCGCGCTTACGAATTCCCGCGACCTTCGGAGGGTTGCATCGCTCTGCGCTACGAAATCCTACGCTTCATTTCACTTATAGTGAACTCCCACGTTTCATTATGCACTTACGAATTCCCTTGACCTTTGGAGGGTTGCATCGCTCCGCGCTACGAACTCGTACGCTTAGTTTCACTTATAGTGAACTCGCGTTTCGTTTCGTACTTATGAATTCCCACGACCTTTGGTGGGTTGCATCGCTCCGTGCTAGGAACTCCCACGCTTCGTTTCACTTATAGTGAACTCCCACGTTTCGTTTCGCGCTTACGAATTCCTGCGACCTTTGGGATCTTAGATCCGTGGTTGTTCGTTTCCCTCTTTGCCATGTGACTCACTGGGACTTTTCCTATTCACTCTTCAAAGTGATGCTCTTCATCCTTGCATTATGCATATCGATGGTTACAACACTTGACATTTGAATTGGTGTTCGTCGGGATCGTCACACTTTGTTGGGCCTTGAGAGAGAAAATGCTCATTGGATAGCCTGTAATGAAAAATCGTCTATTAGCAAATTTTTGTGTAAATTCGGCAAGTCGGAGATTTATACTGGCAAGTAAAACTTCATTCGTAAAGCTATTGTTCGGTACAATGCATGTAAATCATTACAGACTATTTACAAGAAAGTAGAACATAGCAAGTAGTAAAGTAATGCAAGAAGTAGAGCAATGGCGAATAAAGTCGCTTATTTTGAGCCATGTATATTAGATCATCATCAACGGTCATCAGTTGATTATCGGCCTTGGATCAGGTGGAGCAGGAGCTCTGTCGCTTGGACATGATCGGTCATTTGATGCCCCTTGCCCCTGGGGAGTTGCAGAAGGATTGGCCTCTAGTGGATTCTGCACATACTGTTGCAAGCAGTTCTTCCTAATCAGCTCTTCAATCAACGATCTTAGATGCCTACATTCATTGGTATTGTGGCCTGGCTGATTATGAAATCGGCAAAACTTCCCATATTTGGTCAGATGGTCATTTATCTTCATTGGTCGAGGTTCCGGGTAATCTTATGCATCCTTTGTGGCAAGGTAAATGGTCTCAGGAGTGTCATTCAGAGGGGTCAATTCATATGAGTCAAGAAGGAAAAATTTCTTATTAGCTTTGTTGTTGTTCCCGTCATTGGCTCTTTTCTTCCCCTGAGTATTCTTCTGATTAGATTGAATAGCCGCACTTTTGGGAGCTTCAAGAACTTGGTTACCACCAAAGATCTGAAGAGGTATAGGATTATCGTCCACTCCCATGTACTCCTCTGCTTTCTTATAGAACTTGTCAAGTGTTTTTGGTTCCTTCATCTTTATCTATCTCCCGAATTCCCTTATTTTTTCTATAGCATCAAGTAAAGCCATGAGGATTATGCGTGGCTCTGGACTCCTTACTTCAGACAAGGCAATATTGAATCGACCGAGGAAGGCTTTGACAGTTTCCCCTGGTTTCTATTTCATTGCTGAGAGCGTTATAGCATCCTTGGCTTTGGTAGCATACAAGCGGAACTGCTCCTTGAACTTTTTGGTTAGATTAGAGAACCGGTCGATAGATTTAGGTGGCAACTTTGTGAACCATAATGATGCAGCACCTTCTAAGTAGAGAGGAAAGTACATGCATCTCATCTCGTCAGTCGCTTTAGCCGCACTCATATGTCATTCGTATTTGAACAGAAAGTAGTTAGGATCAACAAGGCCGTTGTATGGAGGCAAGGTTGGGGGATTGAACTTCTTTGGACACTCTGCTTCAAGGATTCTTTTGGTGAATGGAGTCCTTTTGGGAGAGAAGTCCTATTCTCTTTCATCGCCATTACCTACTTGATTCTTATTCATGATTTGTTCTATCATGTCCGAGATGTATTCTTCAGTGTTATGTTGCTCGGTGAAGCTGAGCTCTTTACCAAACGTTCGCCTGCGCAAGCGGTCTTGATTATAAAGCTTAGGTAGTTCACCTTCTCGCAAGGGGGTGCCTCCATGACTGGAGTGGTAACCTTTCGACCATTAACCTCAGAATGATTCTTAGCTTTTGATTTCGATATTTCGACGTTAGCTTAGTCCTTGTCACTCAACCAATCATAATCGTCTTCCATGTTGTCGTTACGGTTTTGATCGAAAACGGGCGATTTGTCATTCTCTTCGAGATCAACATGGACTTTTAAAGGGGCTGGATTTTTTCGAGCATTAAGGATAACGTCAAGTTTCTCCATCACAGCTTTAGTAGAAGAATCCATTCGTTGGTTCATGTTGGCAGTAGCGGCATTCAACTCATTTTTAGTCACACCGGCTCCACTTTCCGAGTTTTCACCAACTTCGAAACGGTTAGCAAGCGGTATTTCTTCATTAACAACATTATCGGCTTCTACCATGGTTTTACAAGTAGATTTCTAAGTTTTTTCCATGATTTCGGAGGAGGATGCAGTTTAGAACTTTAATGCCAGGCTTTTAGACTTGAGAAAAGTGTGAGAGAAGGAAGTGCGAATGCTACACCCATGGTGGACGTCAAATGTTTTCACCAAAAATGGTTCAACACCAAAGGTATGTAGAATGTACTTCACCAATTTGGTATGCAATAGAAAATGTGGCCACAAATGCAAAGTAAGCGGGGAAAGAGTAAGTAAAGACACAAGAGTTTTTATAGTGGTTCGATCTGAAGTAGATCTACGTCCACTTTGGAGGCGATTCTCATTATCACTTCGGAGAGTACAAAATACATGGATTCATTCATAATGTTCATCTCTCTCCTTTCACTCTTTTTATGATCTAGATTGCGCTTCAATTCATGGAGGAATGGAGGAGATCTCTTAATCGGTGAAGGGTGAAGTGTAGATCTTCAATCACTTAGAGATTTAGGTGAGCTTCCTTGGTTCCATCATGAATTCGGGTAGATCTAGGCTTTAAAGAGAGTTAATGGCGGTTGGAGAGAAGTAGAATAAAGCTTGAATAATCTCTAATGTAGATTGGAGAAGATGACATGGTTGAATTGGCCATGGGGAAGGAGGATAAAGCTTTAGAAGCCATTAATAGAGCTTTGAGAGATTTCTAATGGAGGATAATGGTGATTTGATCTTCACTTCGTTGGAGGAAGATGGAGAGAGCTTTGGAAGCCATTAATGATGGTTGGAGAGCTTAAGAATGGTGGAGGAAACCTTCGGACAGCACTTCGTGGTGGTGGAAATCTCCCTCCTTGAAGTGTGGTGAAATGGGGTATTTATAGGAGAAGTTTGGACCAGGTGGCAAAGTCGTAATTATGGTGTTCAGGTTTATGGTCGTACGTCGGTGTATTTACGAAACTACCACTAGACAGCTGGTGCCAACTGTAAACAACTGGTAACAGCTGGCGCATGACCCCTGGCGTGTGATCCCTGGCGTGCGACCCCTGGCGTGCGACCCCTGGCGTGTGACACCAGGCGTGCGACCAGGCATGCGACCCCTGGCGTGCGACCCCAGGCGTGTGACCCCTGGCGTGCGACCCCAGGCGTGTGACTCCTGGCGGGCGACCCCAGGCGTGCGACCCTAGGCGTGTGACCCCTGGAATGCGACCCCAGACGTGCGACCCCTGGCGTGCGACCCGTGGCGTGTGACCCCAGGCGTGTGACCCCTGGCGTGCGACCATACGCTCTGAGATGCGCCTGAATCATCATTCTCTGAACCGCGTTACAATGGTGTTAGCAAAAAGGTATATCTCAATATATTGAAATTTAAATTTAGACGATAATTGATTATAACAGACTACAATCAACAAATATAAGCTTTACCAGCAAATGTTTAGATAAAAAAGAAAAATACACTAGGAAGTGGTAATAGTGGTTTGCAAAAATTTTGAGCGGATAGATTAAATTTTGAGTGGGATTAAAAAAATATTTCTCCCATCCGCCTTTTCTTTTAATTACCACCTCTTCATTCGTTTCCTCAAATCCCTAATCATTTCTTTCAGTTCACTCCAAACCAACTCGTCTTCAAAATGGATGTGTCACCATCTCCCTTGGAGATCCCTTTGCTGGATCCTTTGGGCTAACTGGCCATCTCGGTCTATGTATTTCATGGCTTTCGATGCTCTGAGATAGAAATCAACTTGCAGGTCGCGCTATTTACTATTAGCTTTAGTGTTCCTCAAACAGTTTTTTTATGTACCTTATTACCATAGAAGAAACATTTATTCAATGGTTGTTGGTTGTTACAATACTTATAAAATAATTACCAACTACAATTTATAGCATATCAATGGATTCATATATATTGGGCAAGTAATATATACTATAATTTGCAACTCAATCGGTGAAATGTGGACTCTCCATCACTTTCATATTTGCATGATAGTACTATAACAAATGATGTGATCATAAAGTAGTCAATGATTGCTAAGGTTCGATCCTTTTTCCCCATAAATTTTGGTTAAATTTCGACGTTTTAATAGAAAATTCAATTGAAACGCAAAACTTAATTAGCGCGTTACTTTCCTCCTACTAGAAGGCAAACATATATTAAATGATCTGCAAAACAAAATATAGCTACAACCCGTGTGCGAAGCCCGGGTGCGCACTTGTTTAATGCTTAGTTTGTGTAGTTAAAATCAAAATAAGTTGTTAAATGTTTGATTTGGGCATGTATGCAAATTTGTAAAATTCATAACTTTTGCATACGATATCGTAATTCGACCATTCAAGATGCGTTGGAACAATATCGATGAGAGCTTCGCAATGAAACTTATTTGGAGAGATTTGGAGCTAGTCTCAATTTTTGCTGGAGGGAAACGTCAGATTCGGTCAATCGACCGTTTGACGATATTTAGCGACAAACAACCAATGTGAGAACTCTCTCACTCAAATATTTTGTACAGTTATTTATTTTTATAACTGGAAACATATTAAATGCTTATGTAAATTTTTATCTGTTACATGCGATATCCCTTGAGTTCAACACATGAACCATTCAACAAGTTTATTTGTTATTAGAAGCGTTGTTTGAATATACGACACTCGTATTTCAAACAATGTGGATGGACATTTTGTGGCACCCTAAATGGCATTGGATGATTAGTTATGTTATGTTGTTAATGTCAATTTGAAATAATTAACATGTTAAAAACGATGTTAAATTATTGTGGTAGTTGAAATTGGATTAAAAATCCAATTACAAGTCGAACGGCTTTTTTATGTTCACTCATTTAAATTATATCAATTAGATGGAATAAATAATTTATTAATTAATTATTTGTTGGTTGAAAACCTCACACGGGTATTGGGATGATATTTGATTTACACTAATCCCAAGTGTTTAGATTGAATGTTAATCGATTGGTTGATAGACCAATATAAGCGTTAAATATTTATTTATGGCTTATATGGATGTAAGTGCAATTTGGATGTGAATTGAATGTTTAATAGTTGTTTATAACTATTATTGAATACATGTGATGTATGAAATCCATATAACTGTAATTATATGGTAATTGATTGAATCTCATTTCAATCTGGAATAAAACGAATATTTTAATATAATACTCAGTTAACAGCCAAAGTTTGGTTTTGATGTCCGATTTTGGATGGGCACAAAAATATTAAAGTTTGGCTTTGATGTCCGATTTTGGATGCACACAAAAATATTAAAATTGACTGAACAGTGAAATGTGCAATTTTAAAGATAAACGACTGAAATGAGTTTTTAAAGATGAATATATATATTTTATATAATTTATAATAATGGTTTTAAAGCATTTCAATTTGTAAATAAAATTATAAATCGAATTCAGGCTTGAATAGAACGTGTCGCACAACGACAGTTCGCGAACGTCAACCCGTAACTTCCAGCTGACGTACCAGGAGATCCGACCGTTGGTTTATCCTGAAATTGGAACTGTAATGAAATGAGCTATCCAATAAAATGAGAATTTTTGAAATCCAATGGTTAGATTTTAATTTAAGTCCAAATCAGTTTTGAAAAAGGTCGCTATGAATATAGTTCGGTGGACGATATTTGTAACACCCCGTAAAATTCATAAGTATCAATAATAAATTAAATAATTATAAACAAGTAATTAAATCATATGACTGGAAAATGAGATTTTGCAGCTTTAGGAATTTGGCCACGAAATTCTTTTATTTGGATTCATGGCGAAATTCTGAAAATTTTCATATATAATATGCTGAAAACGGTCAATGTATGAAGAAGTTATGAACGAATGAATTTTGGATAGTAAATGTAAAAAATATATATAATTATATGAATATTATATATATTGTCCAAATTATAAATTAAAAATAAAGAGGGAAAAATTCAAATTTTGAATTAGAGATAAGATCTGGGGGGACAACGTATATTTCATATTTGGAATAACATTTTAAGATTTAGAAACGTATGAAATAAAATAAACAGCTCGACAACGCAACATTATTGGGCGTTCCAGCCCCAAAGGGGTCGACCCCCCTCCTTTAAGCGGTGCCAACCAACGATCGACCGCTAGGGTCGACCACTCGGCGGCTGGACAGCCCAATAAAGTTGGCTGGTTAGGGTTTTTCAAAGAGGATATATATAAATTGATGGCTTGGATTAATTCTAAGTAATCCAATGGCTTATGTCCACATGGACAACCACATGCCCCTCCTATCACACTATAAAAACCCTAATTATTCTCCATCTCTGCCTCCATGTTGCTTCTCCACCATTGTTAATTCCAGAGAAAAATAAGAGAATAGGTTGAGATTTTCTTCTAATTCTCTAACTCTATTCTTAATCTCTCTATTCTAATTAACATAAGATTATTATTTTGGAATTTAGCATCAACATATATGTATAAGATTCTGATGTATGTCTCCTATATGTATGTGAATAGGAGGATCGTTGGAACATGCTTGAACGTTAAGTATTGTTGCAGATACATTACAGATTTCTCTCCATTCTGCATAATATGTTAGTGGAATACAGTTTGCTTAAGGCATTTTCATGTTTTTAATAGTTTTCCATATGAATTGATATGCCTAGAAGATTTGGGAACCTCGATAATATGAACATTAAAATCCCCCAAATCCTCCGTCTTGTAATTTCCTATGAATTGTCATGATTATATGGCTTTGTGGATTTTTGGTTAATATTGAATTAAAGGTGAAAAAGCATGTTGCTATCATTATTCATATTTTATGTAATTCACCGTTATTATCATTTGATTTAACCTAAAAAGGTTTGGATTTGATTGTTTTGATAGTTTGAATTGGGTTTGGATACTATTTTGGGTGTAAACGCATTCATAAATTGAAATAAGTCAAATGTACACATTTTTGGGTGTATAACACCACAAAAAGGGTGAATTAGGTGAACTATGGATTATAAATATACATGTGTGAATGCATGTAATACTCTACTTTTAATTTAGTATTGAAACCATTTCTGCATGCCTAGGATGCAAGTTTAAATCTTATGTATGTATGTTTTTCCATCCACTGCTACTTGTTATGTTATCATATTGTTATTATGCCTATGTTGTAGCGGTAAAAGTATGGAAAACCCAATTTGCATGCCTTAATTTAGATAAATTGACAATTGCCGCCTCGTTAGAACGTTTCCCGGTTTACACGAATGTCAACGTTAATTAGGCGCTATTATTATATTACTTATATAAACGTAATCAACGTTGTATTAGCATAATAAATGCGATCAGGTTAGAGTTTGAATTTTAAATGTCCCCAAAATCAATATATGCTAGTTGCTTGTGTGTGCGTATAAAGAATTGCTTTAAATATCTATAAATAATGACACATTGACACGAGGTTAGTTGCCATTTGTGGTAGAAGTTTGCCCGGAACTGACCGTCAAATCTAGCAACCACAAGTAGGCCCGACTAATGTGAGATGTCTAAATGTCATGGACCATTCATAAACTTAGTACACTAGACATGAGGTTAAACCAAATTGTAGTAGAAGTCTGCCCAGAACCGAGTGGCATATCCAGCATCTACAGGTGTACAATTTAATGTGAGAGGTCTCGTGTGTGTATATATATATATATATATAACTATAACTATATGTATAAGTATATTGCATGTGAAAATAAGTAGTTGACTCTCTTTTTATCTAGTTTTGGATTAAGTGGTTAGGACTAGGATCCCTCGAAAGGTTTATTCCTTGGAGAGAAACCAAATTCATGGGACCCACCATTACAAGATTTGAAGTAGGACTTTGGGTCCTCCTTCTCTAAAAGTGGTAAGGCATAAAAAGGTAACGGAGTGGGGTAGTTCACGGGAATGTCCACTTCCTCTAGAAGCTTGTAAGGGCTCAACTAGGGATAGATTGGCAATTGAAAGATATGTGGCCATTATAAGGAAAATATACGTATGAGAGGCATATTTGTATATTGTACAGGTTTTTCAAACTATATATGTATATACATATATATACACACACACCCCCAATAACCATACGCATTTATATTAGGCACCTTTATTGTTTCTTCCCTTTTCAGCTTAGATACTATCTCAGGAGTATCCACTAAGGGATTCTTCCTTCTCTTTTCAGATAGTAGAATGGCTGGAAATCCTAATGAGCAGGGCAACCAGGCAAGACCCCGCTACTTGCCAAAATGGTTCCAGCAGTACCTCTGTACTGTGGAACAAGTCCCTGTAGCTAATTCTGCCCCAGTGGCTCCTACAGCTCCTGCTGCTGAAGTGGCCTTTGATTTCTCTCGCTTTTGTAAGACCATTATGAATCTGGGAGGGAAATCATTTTCTGGAAAGGAAGGCTTTGCTAGTGCCCAATTTTGGGTTATGGACTGTGAAAGAATCTTTGAGGCTACTGCCTGGCATTTGAAGGATGAAGCCCTTGAATGGTGGAACTTAATATCAATGGAGAATGAGGGTCGGATCTTTACATGGGCCGAATTCAAGACCTGTTTTGAAGCGAAATTTTTGCCAAGGGCAGAAATGACTATTCAGCTAGAGAAATTCATCCACCTCAAGCAAGGAAGCTTGAGCCTACAAGAATATATATCCAAATTCACTGAGTTATGTAAGTTTGGAAGAGGGTTGGTAGACACCCCCATGAACAAAGCCCTTAGGTTTGTTAAAGGACTGAATTCCCCGTTGAAAGAAACTTATTAGCCCAAGTTACATTTGGGACAACTTTTGAGACTCTAGTTGAGGCTGCTACCCTTTGCACGGCTGAAAGCTTCAAGGAGGATAAGGAGGGTGAGAAAGGAGAAAGCTAACAAAAATAAGAAGGAATGTTGGAAAAACAAGAAAAAGAAGAACTTCAAAAAGGATGCAAAAACTTGTACGATACCAAAAGGGGTGACAGATTCAGAGTCATGAGTAATGAAAGCAAATGCTATGAAGATTAAGATAAAAACAAATCCAATGACCGAGAGCCAAAGGCCTCTCCCTAATATACCCATACCGATAGGCCTGATTTCGATACGAGAGGTAGAGGCAACATCGACAAAAAACTCCGGAGAGCAACCCTCCTAAATCCAATCCCGATAGCTTTTACCGACACTAAAACCTTTATGATTCGATGAGGAAGCAAGGGACCACCAGGTCCATCATTGAGGAACAACTTCAAAGTCACCAAGAGGCATCACGAAGGCGAGTTGTCACCAAGTTAAGCCGTTGTACACTGAAAGTGAGAGGTACGATGCGAACCAACACCAGTGCCCCTGAGACCGAGAGCCACCAAAGCTAATCCCATTAGATTCGAGACTGACATTCCGCAAGCAAGAAAGGCAGCCGAAACCCTTCTACCGAAGCCAAAAAATACAAAGCGGTCGGGACCATGTTTCTGCATCCGAAAGAGACTTCTGCTGGGCTTATAACAGAAGGGGGCCCAATTAGCCTATAAATAAGACCCCAGGGGTCTCATTTTGGGATTTTTTTTTCTCATTCCTCAATCTTGCTCTCATTTCCTAAAAAGAAACCCCTAATTTGTAAATCACAAAGCCCTTAGAGTGGACGTAGGTTCAATCCGAACCGAATCACTATAAATTGTTATGTTCTTTATTATTTACGTATTCTATGGTATATTATCGTGCTATGCTAGTTAATGCTTCACAGCTCAATCCTTTCAATGGAAGCCAAGCTATCTTATGTTTTCCCCTGCATGAGGGCTTCACACGCAAGCCTTATCCTTGAACCTAGGACTTCTAAACACCTTATGCTTTCTTCTCAATGTAAGCCTTCCTGCACCAACCTTACTAACAACCTTGGATCATTAAGAAACCCTTCCACAAGCTGTTTTGCTTCCTAACTTGTGTTGTGCTTAGGAAAACCTTATCCCAAGGTAACTGTTGGTCCTTGAGTCGCAGAAGCTTGATAATCACCCCTTGAGGGAAGAGTAACTAATCTTCAGGCTTGAGACCTCGATATCTAGGAAACGGTGAACTAACTCAAGCTCGTGGGAGCTGAATAATCCTATTTTTCCTTAGGTCCATTTCCTTAGATCTATCTCCAGTGTTGACGAAAAGTATCATTAACATATTCGATTCAAAACACTTAAAATCATTTATTATGATTTATCATAAATTTTTCTCCTACTTTTAATAATTTAAAAACAACTGATTTCATTAAAACCCAATTTCGGGTCTTGAACTTCATCGTCGTGGTTTTTTTATTCAAATTTGATTTTAGATTATTTCAAAATTTTACCATTGGATCTTGAAACTTTCTTCTGCATTCGAACACTCTTTTCATTTCGAACCAAACATTTATCGTTTTGGGAAAATCCGATGATCGAATGTAACAACCCGGAAATTCTGAGCCAATTTAAAATTTTTATTTTGGCGATTTTAATGAATTTTGGTTATTTAAAATAATTTATTTTAAATAATAACGACGGAAAATTTATTTTCGACGAAGTTAAAACAAATAAATTTATTTTAATTATATAACGAGCCTGAAATGGCGCGACAGTTCGAAAATTCGATTTCAAATTTCAAATGAATATACATAATTCAACAAAGTCGGAATTGAACGAAACAAGAAATATTGGAATCTCTTCGATCATATCTTTCTAACGGATGTAAGAAACTAAGATTTCACTTTATAGAGTGTAAGACATGTCCAGTTTAAAATTCAGAAAAGTCGCTGTGGAATTTATATATATTTTAAAATATATAAAGGCCTTTGAAATGGGGAATTTTGCAAACGACCTCTGTTTTCGACGAAACCACTTTTGTTGGATCCAGGATGTCAAAATATCGCTAGGTTTCAAAATTCATAATTTTCTGAGTCAATATGTGAGCGTAGCGCATTTAAATGCGTTTGACCAATTCAGTTGAATTTAATCGACCATAAAATGGCCATTTTTCAAACGGTCTCAGAATTTGACGAAATTAATTTCGTTAGGACCGTATCGTTAATACGAAGCTAGAAATAATTTATCCGAAATTTTTAGAGACTGTATGTGGCCCCGGTAAATTGAAATGTGCGTTTAAATTGAATATATAAAGATTTATATTTTAATTTGAATGGAAACTGATCGAAATGGTCGAACTGGCTTTCGATACATATCCCATTGTGTTCGGAATAGGGGTAATTAGCTAGGGGCGACAGTCATTGAGTTTGATTCTGAATCCGAACGGAAAGTCAACTTTAAGGAGAATTAAATATAATATAAATAAAATTATAAAACCCATTTTTCACTTAACAGCCCACCCCCATTTCATTTTTCCCCGAACCCCCTTTCTCCTTCAAAAATCGAATGAAGAAAACCGCCCCTACCTGTCAATCGACGTCCGATCACTTCCATCGGCCCCTCCCCCCCTCCCCCCCCGATCAGCGCCGCCTCCGGCGTGAAGCCCCTCCCCACTCCGCGCCTCTCTTCCTCCACCTCTTTTGATTTGAAACCCGCGCTGCCCCCCCCCCCCCCCTCTCAGCCAAAAGCCGCCGCACCCTTCAACTTTGGCCCCTGCCACTAGCGCCGCGCCTACCTGTGCCACCCCCCTTCCACGACCGGCGAACCATCCCCCTCCCCCTCTCGATTTCTACTGTAAGTCCTCCTCTTTTTCTTTTTTTTTAGTTTATTTGTTTTTTTGGGATGTGATTAGTTCTATAAAAAAAGTCAGTTTATATATGAATATTAGTGCATAAAGAATGGATTTTTATTTATAAAAACTTAACATAAAGACTCGATTTTTATCCTATGAATGACATGTCAAAAATATGATCTTTAGTTTATAAAGATGGGTTTTTTTTAATATAGAAAAGATCGGATTTTTAATTTAGAAAAGATCGGATTTTTAATTATATAAAGATATAATTTTATCGTAGGAAGGAAATATTTGGCAAGTTAAAAATACAATTTTTAACTAAGGTATGATATGAAATTATTTTTTGAAGAATAAAAATAGAATTTTTTATATAATAGAGACGTTAAACATATAATTTTTATAACGAAGTGGAGGATAAAAATATGATTTTTATATACTAGAGAACAAAAAAAATGTGATTTTTATATGAGTGGGGATATAAAAATATAATCTTGATATAGGAAGTAGCGTTATAAAAATATAATTTTTAACATATACTTCGTGAAACAGACCGCGTTGGAAGCACGATGAAGATTTCCTACATATGAAGAGTCGTGGAGTTTGGCTTAGATAATTGGTGAGAAATTCTCACTTTAAATTTTCTTTTCAAGTTAAAAATATATACTAGGATGCAGGCGGTGCTTAGCAGCACCCGACACCATCGTCCACAGACCTTGGACTTGTTTGTTTGGTTGTGTAGTTGGTTAGATTATTTGTTTGAATTTGATTGTTTGGGTGAAATTGAATTGATTATATTGGTATGTGTATGGCGTGGGCCGTTATTAGACTGGGGATAAGGCTAGGCCTTGTCCCGTTTCTAGTATCGTGCCGTTATGCCGCCGAAATTTTCTAAAATAAGTTAGAAAAATAAAATATCATTTTGTTGAATAAATGAACTGAATAGAATATTCATAGGTTGAATAAAATATTTTATCGTTGAAAATATAATTTTTAACGCGTTGGATGAATAAAATAAAATATTCACTTACAAATCAGATGATTTGTTTATGTACACCTATTTGACGGATATGGATTGGGACGATAAATTTTACACATCGGCCAACTACACAAATAAAAATCTGTGTTTGTTGATTTGAAACCCCGCACGGGTGTTGGGATGATATTTGGCGTACAATAATCCCAATTATTTAGTTGTATGTCAATCGATAGGTTGACAGACAGTTGTGTTGTGCACCCTGGATGATGGTTGATTGTTTATCGTTGCTATTATATACATGTGTTGTATGGAATCCATATAAATAACATTATATGGTAATTGATTGGGCCTCATTCCAGTTTTGAAATAAAATATTTGAATAGAAATATTTTAATACAAATATTTGAGATGAAATATTTGAAATAGAAATATTTGAAATAAAATATTTGAAAATAGAATATTTGAAAACAGAAATATTTGAAATAGAAATATATGATGTCGTATTGATTAGATTTGCGCCATTTTGACGCAAGCGATATTTATATCGATTTTATTCGTTTTTATAACGAATATAAAAAAGGAAGTGATTTCAAAATATAATATTTTGAAAATATTATCATTTATATGTTAATGATATGGAATATTCAATTATGATTTGAAATTGAATATGAAGTTGAAACCGTTTTGAAAACAAATTTAAGACGATTTATAAAATACGTTTTGAAAGTCAATCGACGATATATATATTATATATATAATATAATGGTAATAGAATGCGCCGCGCCGCGGCAGTTCGCGAATTTCAACCATTGACTTCGAATTGACGTTACGGGAGATCCGACTGTCGGATTCTCCTGATACCGGGACCATTGGATTCGTATCGAAAAGAGCTTTCCAATGAATATTAGAAAGTTGAAATCTAACAGTTAGATTTGGAGATACGTCCAAATCAAATTTAGAAAAGGTCGTTGTAAGTGCAGTTCGACGACCGTTATTGGAAATCTACTGTACGGGCCTTGATAAAATTATTAAAAATATCTATAATTTGTTTAAAATCATAATATATGAATTGGAAAGAACTGGGATGAAAAATTCCCTATTTGAAAGGATAAAAATATATTTTTATCGAAATGAATTAGTTATGAACTAGAATTTAAATCCAATATTTTTAAATAAATAAATTGGGTTTGAAGTGGTTTTAAAAATAATCAGAATTTCCAATATACGTATTGGAATGCATTTGAATCGAAATTATCTTCGGAATATTTCGATGTTGGGTTTCGTGATTATAAAGATATGGTTGTGGAAATTTGAAAGATATATTTATATCGTTATTTCCAACACGATATTTGTTGGTTCCAGAATTTGATATTGAATATAAGCCGATATATTTTCTATTCAGAGCCTTGTATTTAATATCAAATGGGATTTTGGGGTTCGTCGTGAATGGTGTCTTAAATATCACTGTTCTTGAACCCAGTTTAGAAAAGAATAAATCTTTTAATTAAGATTTAGCGAAATTGTCCAGTTAATTAGTATTCAATTGGAATTGAATTGAAATTTATTTTTGGGTTTATCGTGAACGGTGTTTTAAATAACACTTGTTCTTTAACCCGATTAACAATGGGATGTGATTTTGGGTTTATCGTGAACTGTGTTTAAATGACATCGGTTCTTTAACCCAGTTTAAGATTAAAACTAAGTGGAGTTTTAATGAATCTTTAATTAGATTGAAATGATCGAGAATGGAGTATCACCAGTTTTGCTCCAAGCGATAGTTAAATCTTTAACTAAATTTGAACGTGAAATGGTAATTAATTTTACCGATAACACCGTGGTGTTAGATATGGAGTATTACCAGTTTTTGCTCCATGGGATAAATAGGTTGGGATTGGGAAATAAAATAAATAATTACTTCGGTGTGGTTCACTAATCCCGACTAGTTTGGAAGACCTTAACATGGTTTGAAAATATATCCAATGGAAGATTAAAGAATAAATTAAAAGAATTTATCTTTGATAAAATTAATGGGAACCTATTCCCTAATAATGTGAATATTTAAATAAAAGAATATTCTGAATTGGAATGAGGCATATGTTATGTCTGTGTAACACTTGTTCATAAAATACGCGAGTTATTCAGAAAGACCGGGTTTATCCCATTCTGAATAACTGATACGACGATAAGTCGAAGATGAAGACGGTGGTTGAAGACCGGAGGTCTTCACATCGTTTGGATAATCACTGATGATCTTGATTGGGTTGTACACCCAAGAGGAGGGAATACTTTGGTGATCGTCCAGACGTACTTGGAGATCGATGGATATGCAAGGTACAAGGTGCCTCCGGTTTCGTTCAGACCCAGAACGAACTTGTATGGACTGTATGTCTAACATTGGATTTTTCTCTGTGTTGATTGATCTCTATTAAATATATGTCTGCCTGGTGAAGGAGGATTTATCCTCTTACGTCACCCTTCTCTAAGACATACGGGATCAGAGGACAGCCTTTGTGGCATCTGTTGAAAAGCAAAGTCTTGTGGTTGATGATCAAAGCACAGCCTTTGTGGCATCGCTTTTTGTAGCGTTAATTCGCGAGCTTCACACCCCGGTGTGAACCAAAAAATGGAGAGGACGTCAGGGAGGGCATGCGTTTCCTTCTAGCTAGAAGTGGCATCAGTGGTTTTACACGCCCTGACGAGTTTGACTTATGTGGTTGTTGCTGTTGCGAGGCGCCTCGGATATATCAATCGTTCTCGAACCGATGGAGTCATTCATTGGCTCACTTACGCCCCAAAGGGCGGGGAAACGCAGTGTTCAGGAATTTTAATCCACATCAATGGACCGGCCCTGAGGATCCAAGGGACGATGCGTTCTGTTCCTGAGACATGGGCTAGATTGTGTCGAATCGGTAGAGGACTATCTTTTGCCTCGGTTCACAGATGGAAATCCAATTTCCAATACGACATTTTGCGGTTTTATTTGTAGAGCCTTGTATGGCGACATGATATATGGTGCCCATGCTGCCTATGATTAATACTTATTATTGAAATTGATTTCTTCACATATAGTAATAATAGAAGATGAAATTTAGCGTATCAAGCATTCTTTGGCTATTATAAGGGAAAACCCTATCCTCCGGCTTGTGTTGCATTGTGTGATGGGACCTGGGTCTTATAATAGCTTCATTGTTCTTTATTTAGCATTGCACTGTTTGTTTTATGCACTAGTATTCTTGGGAGGAAACCCGTTCCGTGTTATACGGCGTGGTCCCTTGATTTACCTAACTTTAAAAATAAGGAATAATAATTGTTTTAGTTCTCACACCAGTCACATGATTGACCTGGAGTTTATTATTTTAACTTAAACTCTGGGTGCCCTTATTTTCCGCACGGGCAGCTAGTAGTTGGGTTTTGCAGATTTATATTCACAGGATCCTGGTTTATAGCTGAAGTGATATTCGGAAAGCTCTATATCTGTGTATTTCTTTCAGTTATGTTTTGTATTATTTTTCCGCTGCAGTAATGTATTTAAATCTCTGATATTTTTTGTGGTATAATATTTATTCATACTCTGTATATTCTTGTGTTCTGATGAAATTGTTGTAATATACAATGAAATGTTCTTTTGTTTGTGTTCTGATTCGTTTTGTCCTCAATTCAATCCGTGCTTTCCTTCATGGGGAAGTTCGGGTCATTTCATTTTGGTATCAGAGCTCTGGTTTACAGAGCTCGAGAACAAGGCACATTAGAACCGAACGAAAGAATTCATCAGAAATTGGATTAGTAATATCCAATGACAATTGCTCGTTAGAGATGGGATCAGTAGTATCCTAGAACGAGTGTGAAGAGTATATTTTAAAATAAAATGAAAACCAATTTTGTTTTGAAAATTTAAATTCAAGTATACGTATTTGAATATTTTATTTTATATTGAATTTGGACAATCGAGTATATAAATATTTCGCGTATACGCGTCATGAACGTATATTCGAAGTGTTAATATACTAGATAGATATAGAATCACACTCTAGTTGCCCGGGGATGGTCTGATAATGCTGCAGCGTTATCAGTATTTATTTTCGAGTATCAAAAGTGTGATATCTATATATTTCCATTAGACTGGTGTGAGAACCAAAACTAGATGGGGCTTATTGTTGTGATTTGGCATCAAAAACATGATTTTTCATATTTATATCAAAGTTATATGATTGAAAAATTAACCAACTAATAGATTGTTGGTTGTGTTATATGATTATTGTTTGATTTATTAAAATTTTGAACCATTTAGCCTAATTGAACCAAATTTAGAACTGTTTTGAAATTTGCTTGAAATTTGCATGCATATACATATATAATGTGTGAACAGGTCATAGCAAGGAGGCTAGAGCAGAGAAATAAAATTGTATGCCCGACAAATAGGTATACATTTACTGTTTTGTTTGGGTGATGATGATTTTATGAGCCGATTGGCTAGACGCTTGGCTTTTTCTTTTTCTTTTTGATTGGTGAGGGCCATGGGAGGCTATTTGAAATAACCCGAAGCTCCCGGTGCAGGGGAGGTTATGGCGAAATTTTTCGAAAATTTAGGGTGTTAGCCAAATTTTTGAAAATTTTGAAAGGTTCTTAGAAACTGAAAAGTTGAAGAACTTAAGCCGTAATGAAAATAATGAAAGTTGAGTGGATTAGTTAAACAACTATCGGCTACGTTCCTTTTCGAGGACGAAAAGATTTTAAGTTGAGGAGATTGTAACAATCCGGAAATTCTGAGCCAATTTAAAATTTTTATTTTGGCAATTTTAATTAATTTTGGTTATTTAAAATAATTTATTTTGAATAATAATGACGGAATTTTTTTATTTTTGATGAAGTTAAAACGAATAAATTTATTTTAGTTATATAACGAGCCTGTAATGGCGCGGCAGTTCGAAAATTCGATTTCGAATTTCAAATGAATATACAGAATTCAATATAAGTCGGAATTGAATGAAATAAGAAATATTGGAATCTGTTCGATCATATCTTTCTAACGGATGTAAGAAACTGGGATTTCACTTTATAGAGTGTAAGATATGTCCAGTTTAAAATTCAGAAAAGTCGTTGTGGAATTTATATATTTTTTAAAATATATAAAGGCCTTTGAAAAGGAAAATCTTGCAAACGACCTCGGTTTTTGTCGAAACCACTTTTGTTGGATCCGGGATGTCAAATTATCGCTAGGTTTCAAAATCCATAATTTTCTAAGTCAATATGTGAGCGTGGCGCATTTAAACAAGTTTGGCCAATTTCAGTTGAATTTAATCGACCAGAAAATGGCCATTTTTCAAACGGTCTCAGAGTTTGACGAAATTAATTTCATTAGGACCGTATCGTCAATACGAAGCTAGAAGTAATTTTTCTGGAATTTTTAGAGAATGTACGTGGCCCCGGTAAATTGAAATGTGCGTTTAAATTGAATATATAAAGATTTATATTTTAATTTGAACGGAAACTGATCGAAACGGTCGAACTGGCTTTCTATACATATCCCATTGTGTTCCCAATGGGGGTAATTAGCTAGGGGCGACAGTCGTTGAGTTTGATTCTCAGTCCGAACGGAAAGTCAACTTTAAGGAGAATTAAATATAATATAAATAAAATTATAAAACCCCTTTTTCACTTAACACCACACCCCCATTTCAATTTTTCCCCGAACCCCCTTTCTCCTTCAAAAATCGAATGAAGAAAAACTGCCCTCCTCCCTGTCGATCGACGTCCGCCCACCTCCATCGGACCCCCCCCGGTCAGCGCCGCCTCCGGCGAAAAGCCCCTCCGCACTCCGCGCCTCTCTCTTCCTCCTCCTCTTTTGATTTGAAACCCGCGCTGGTCCCCCCTCTCAGCCAAAAACTACCGCACCCTTCACCTTGGGCCCCTTCCTCCAGCGCCGCGCCTACCTGTGCCACCCCCTTCCACGACCGGCGAACCATCCCCCTCCCCCACTCGATTTCTACTGTAAGTCCTCCTCTTTCTTTTTTTTAGTTTATTTCTTTTTTTTAGGAAGTGATTAGTTCTATAAAAAAAATCAGTTTATATATGAATATTAGTGTATAAAGAATGGAATTTTATTAATAAAAACTTAGCATAAAGACTCGATTTTTATCTTAGCATAAAGACTCGATTTTTATCTTAGCATAAAGACTCGATTTTTATCCCATAAATGACATGTCAAAAATATGATCTTTAGTTTATAAAGATGGGTTTTTTTAATATTGAAAAGATCGGATTTTTAATTTAGAAAAGATCGGATTTCTAATTATATAAAGATATAATTTTATCGTAGGAAGGAAATATTTGGCAAGTTAAAAATACGATTTTTAACTAAGGTATGATATGAAATTATTTTTAGAAGAATAAAAATAGAATTTTTATATAATAGAGAAGTTAAAAATATAATTTTTATAACGAAGTGGAGGATAAAAATATGATTTTTATATACTAGAGAATATAAAAATGTGATTTTTATATGAGTGGCGATATAAAAATATAATCTTGATATAGGAAGTAGCATTGTAAAAATATAGTTTTTAACATATACTTCGTGAAACAGACCGCGTTGGAAGCACGATGAAGATTTCCTACATATGAAGAGTCGTGGCGTTTGGCTTAGCTAGTTGGTGAGAACTTCTCACTTTAAATTTTCTTTTCAAGTTAAAAATATATACTAGGATGCAGATGGTGCTTAGCAGCACCCGACACCATCGTCCATAGACCATGGACTTGTTTGTTTGGTTGTGTAGTTGGTTAGATTATTTGTTTGAATTTGATTGTTTGGGTGAAATCGAATTGATTAGATTGGTATGTGTATGGCGTGGGCCGTTATTAGACTGGGGATAAGGCTAGGCCTTGTCCCGTTTCTAGTATCGTGCCGCTATGCCACCGAAATTTTCTAAAATATGTTAGAAAAATAAAATATCATTTTGTTGAATAAATGAACTGAATAGAATATTCATAGGTTGAATAACATATTTTATCATTGAAAATATAATTTTTAACATGTTGGATGAATAAAATAAAATATTCATTTATAAATCAGACGATTTGTTTATGTACACCCATTTGACTGATATGGATTGGGACGATAAATTTTACACATCGCCCAATTACACAAATAAAAATCTGTGTTTGTTGATTTGAAACCCCGCACGGGTGTTGGGATGATATTTGGCGTACGCTAATCCCAATTATTTAGTTGTATGTCAATCGATAGGTTGACAGACAGTTGTGTGGTGCACCCTGGATGATGGTTGATTGTTTATCGTTGCTATTATATACATATGTTGTATGGAATCCATATAAATAACATTATATGGTAATTGATTGGGCCTCATTCCAGTTTAGAAATAAAATATTTGAATAGAAATTTTTGAATAGAAATTTTTGAGATGAAATATTTGAAATAGAAATATTTGAAATAGAATATTTGAAAATAGAATATTGGAAAATAGAAATACTTGAAATAGAAATATATGAAGCCGTATTGATTAGATTTGCCCCATTTTGACGTAAGCGATATTTATATCGATTTTATTCATTTTTATAACGAATATCGAAAAGGAAGTGATTTCAAAATATAATGTTTTGAAAATATTATCATTTATATGTTAATGATATGGAATATTCAATTTTGATTTGAAATTGTATATGAAGTTGAAACCATTTTGAAAACGAATTTAAAATGATTTATAAAATACGTTTTGAAAGGTAATCGACAATATATATATATTATATATATGGCCTGAATAGAACACGCCGCGCCGCAACAGTTCGCGAATTTCGACCATTGACTTCGAATTGACGTTACGGGAGATCCGACCGTCGAATTCTCCTGAAACCGGGACCATTGGGTTCGTATCGAAAATAGCTTTCCAGTGAATATTAGAAAGTTGAAATTTAATGGTTGGATTTGGAGGTACGTCCAAATCAAATTTAGAAAAGGTCGTTGTAAGTGCAGTTCGATGACCGTTATTGGAAATCGACTGTACGGGCCTGGATAAATTTATTAAAAATATCTATAATTTGTGTCCAATCATAGTATATGAACTGAAAAGAACTGGGATGAAAAATTCCCTATTTGAAAGGATAAAAATATATTTTTATCGAAATGAACTAGTTATGAACTAGAATTTAAATCCAATATTTTTAAATAAATAAATTGGGTTGAAGTGGTTTTAAAAATAATTCGAATTTCCAATATACGTATTGGAATGGATTTGAATCGAAATTATCTTCGGAATATTTCGATGTTGGGTTTCGTGATTATACAGATATGGTTGTGGAAATTTGAAAGATATATTTATATCGTTATTTCCAATACGATATTTGTTGGTTTCAGAATTTGATATTGAATATAAGCCGATATATTTTCTATTCTGGGCCTTGTATTTAATATCAAATGGGATTTTGGGGTTCATCGTGAATGGTGTCTTAAATAACACTGTATTTTGAACCCAGTTTAGAAAAGAATAAATCTTTTAATTAGGATTTAGTGAAATTGTCCAGTTAATTAGTATTCAATTGGAATTGAATTGAAATTGATTTTTGGGTTTATCATGAACGGTGTTTTAAATAACACTTGTTCTTTAACCCGATTAACAATGGGATGTGATTTTGGGTTTATCGTGAACTATGTTTAAATGACGTCGGTTCTTTAACCCAGTTAAAGATTAAAACTAAGTGGTGTTTTAATGAATCTTTAATTAGATTGAAATGATCAAGAATGGAGTATCACCGGTTTTGCTCCAAGCGATAGTTAAACCTTTAACTAGATTTGATCGTGAAATGGTAATTACTTTTACCGATAACACCATGGTGTTAGATATGGAGTATTACCAGTGTTTGCTCCATGGGATAAATAGGTTGGGATTGGGAATACTTCGGTGTGGTTCACTAATCCCGACTAGTTTGGAAGACCTTAACATGGTTTGAAATGATATCCAAACGAAGACTAAAGAACAAATTAAAAGAATTTATCTTTGATAAAATTAATGGGAACCTATTCCCTAATAATGTGAATATTTAAATAAAAGAATATTCTGAATTGGAATGAGGCGTATGTTGTGTTTGTGTAACACTTGTTTATAAAATACGCGAGTTATTCAGAAAGACCGGGTTTTTCCCATTCTGAATAACTGATACGACGATAAGTCGAAGATGAAGACGGTGGTTGAAGACCGGAGGTCTTCACGTCGTTTGGATAATCACTGATGATCTTGATTGGGTTGTACACCAAAGAGGAGGGAATACGTTGGTTATCGTCCATACGTACTTGGAGATCGATGGATATGCGAGGTACAAGGTGCCTCCGGTTACATTCAGACCCAGAACGAACTTGTATGGACTGTGTGTCTGGCATTGGATTTTGCTCTGTGCTGATTGATCTCTATTAAATATACATCTACCTAGTGAAGGAGGATTTATCCTCTTACTTCACCCTTCTCTGAGACGTATAGGATCAGAGGTAGTATATCGATAGACATCAATCGCCTGGAGTGGATTGCCTGTGTGGCATGCCTCAGTGGAAAATGATCAAGGCTTCTGTTGAAAAGCAAAGTCTTGTGGTTGATGATAAAATCACAGCCTTTGTGGCATCGCTTTGTGTAGCATTAATTCGCGAGCCTCACACCCCGGTGTGAACCAAAAACTGAAGAGGACGTCAGGGAGGGCATGCGTTTTCTTCTAGCTAGAAGTGGCGTCAGTGGTTTTACACGCCCTGACGAGTTTGACTTATGTGGTTGTTGCTGTTGCGAGGCGCCTCGGATATATCGGTCGTTCTCGAACCGATGGAGTCATTCGTTGGCTCATTTACGCCCCAAAGGGCGGGGAAACGCAGTGTTCAGGAATTTTAATCCACATCGGTGGACCGGCCCTGAGGATCCAAGGGACGATGTGTTATGTTCCTGAGACATGGGCTAGATTGTCTCGAATCGGTAGAGGACTATCTTTTTCCTCGGTTCACAGATGGAAATCCAATTTCCAATACGACATTTTGCAGTTTTATTTGTAGAGCCTAGTATGGCGACATGATATATGGTACCCATGCTGCCTATGATTGATACTTATGATTGAAATTGATTTCTTCACTTATAGTAATAATAGAAGATGAAATTTAGCGTATCAAGCATTCTTTGGCTGTTATAAGGGAAAACCCTATCCTCCGGCTTGCGTTGCATTGTGTGATGGGACCTGGGTCTTATAATAGCTTCATTGTTATTTATTTAGCATTGCGCTATTTGTTTTATGCACTGGTATTCTTGGGAGGAAACCCGTTTCGTATTATACGGCGTGGTCCCTTGATTTACCTAACTTTAAAAATAAAGAATAATAACTGTTTTAGTTCTCACACCAGTCACATGACTGACCTGGAGTTTATTGTTTTAACCTAAACTCTGGGTTCCCTTATTTTCCGCACGTGCAGCAAGTAGTTGGGTTTTGCAGATTTATATTCACAGGATCCTGGTTTATAGCTGAAGTGATATTCGAAAAGCTCTGTATCCGTGTATTTCTTTCAGTTACGTTTTGTAATATTTTTCCGCTGCAGTAATGTATTTAAATCTCTGATATTTTCTGTGGTATAATATTTATTCATACTCTGTATATTCTTGTATTCTGATGAAATTGTTGTAATATACAATGAAATGTTCTTCTGTTTGTGTTCTGATTCGCCTTGTCCTCAATTCAATCCGTGCTTTTCTTCACGGGTAAGTTCAGGTCGTTTCATTTTGGTATCAGAGCTCTGGTTTACAGAGCTCGAGAACAAGGCACATTAGAACCGAACGAAAGAATTCATCAGAAATTGGATTAGTAATATCCAATGGGAACTGCTCATTAGAGATGGGATCAGTAGTATCCAAGAACGAGTGTTAAGAGTATTTTTAAAATAAAATGAAAACCAATTTTGTTTTTGAAAATTTAAATTCAAGTATACGTACTTGAATATTTTATTTTATATTGAATTTGGACAATCGAGTATATAAATATTTCGCGTATACGCGTCATGAACATATATTCGAAGTGTTAATATACTGGTTAGATATAGAATCACGCTCTAGTTGCCCGGGGATGATTCTGATAATGTTGCAGCGTTATCAGTATTTATTTTCGAGTATCGAAAGTGTGATATCTATATATTTCCATTAGACTGGTGTGAGAACCAAAACTAGATGGGGCTTATTGTTGTAATTTGGCATCAAAAACATGATTTTTCATATTTATATCAAAGTTATAAGATTGAAAAATTAACCAACTAATAGATTGCTGGTAGTGTTGTATGATTATTGTTTGATTTATTAAAATTTTGAACCATTTAGCCTAATGGAACCAAATTTAGAACTGTTTTGAAATTTGCCTGAAATTTGCATGCATATACATATATAATGTGTGAACAGGTCATAGCAAGGAGGCTAGAGCAGAAAAATAAAATTGTATGCCCGACAAATAGGTACACAGTTACTATTTTGTTTGGGTGATGATGATTTTATGAGCCGATTGGCTAGCCGCTTGGCTTTTTCTTTTTCTTTTTGATTGGTGAGGGCCATGGGAGGCTATTTGAAATATCCCGAAGCTCCCGGTGCTGGGGAGGTTATGGCGAAATTTTTCAAAAATTTAGGGTGTTAGCCAAGTTTTTGAAAAATTTGTAAGGTTCTTAGAAACTGAAAAGTTGAAGAACTTAAGCCGTAACGAAAATAACGAAAGTTGAGTGGGTTAGTTAAACAACTATCGGCTTCGTTCCTTTTCGAGGACGAAAAGATTTTAAGTTGGGGAGATTGTAACAACCCAGAAATTCTGAGCCATTTTAAAAATTTTATTTTGGCAATTATAATGAATTTTGGTTATTTAAAATAATTTGTTTAAAATAATAATGACGGAAAATTTATTTTCGATGAAGTTAAAATGAATAAATTTATTTTAATTATATAACGAACCTGAAATGGCGCGGCAGTTCGAAAATTCGATTTCGAATTTCAAATGAATATACAGAATTCAATATAAGTCGGAATTGAACAAAACAAGAAATATTGGAATCTGTTCGATCATATCTTTCTAACGGATGTAAGAAACTGAGATTTCACTTTATAGAGTGTAAGATATGTCCAGTTTAAAATTCAGAAAAGTCGTTGTGGAATTTATATATATTTTAAAATATATAAAGGCCTTTGAAACGGGAAATTTTGCAAACGACCTCGGTTTTTGACGAAACCACTTTTGTTGGATCCGGGATGTCAAATTATTGCTAGGTTTCAAAATTCATAATTTTCTGAGTCAATATGTGAGCGTGGCGCATTTAAACGAGTTTGACCAATTTCAGTTGAATTTAATCGACCAGAAAATGTCCATTTTTCAAACGATCTCAGAATTTGACGAAATTAATTTCATTAGGACCGTATCGTCAATACGAAGCTAGAAATAATTTTTCTGGAATTTTTAGAGACTGTATATAGCCCCGGTAAATTGAAATGTGCGCTTAAATTGAATATATAAAGATTTATATTTTAATTTGAACGGAAACTGATCGAAACGGTCGAATTGGCTTTCGATACATATCCCATTGTGTTCCGAATGGGGGTGATTCGCTAGGGGCGACAGTCATTGAGTTTGATTCTGAGTCCGAACGGAAAATCAACTTTAAGGAGAATTAAATATAATATAAATAAAATTATAAAACCCCCTTTTCACTTAACACCCAACCCCCATTTCATTTTTCCCAGAACCCCCTTTCTCATTCAAAAATCGAATGAAGAAAAACCGCCCCTCCTCCCTATCGATCGACGTCCGCCCACCTCTATCGGCCCCCTGGTCAGCGCCACCTCCGGCGAGAAGCCCCTCCGCACTCCGCGCCTCTCTCTTCCTCCTCTTCTTTTGATCTGAAACCCGCGCCGGTCCCCCCCTCTCAGCCAAAAACTGCCGCACCCTTCACCTTTGGCCCCTTCCACCAGCGCCGTGCCTACCTGTGCCACCCCCCTTCCACGACCGGCGAACCATCCCCTTCCCCCTCTCGATTTCTACTGTAAGTCCTCCTCTTTTTTTTTTTAGTTTATTTGTTTTTTTAAGGATGTGATTAGTTCTATAAAAAAAACAGTTTATATATGAATATTAATGCATAAAGAATGGTTTTTTATTTATAAAAACTTAGCATAAAGACTCGATTTTTATCTTAGCATAAAGACTCGATTTTTATCTAAGCATAAAGACTCGATTTTTATCCCATGAATGACATGTCAAAAATATGATCTTTAGTTTATAAAGATGGTTTTTTTTAATATAGAAATGATTGGATTTTTAATTTAGAAAAGATCGGATTTTTAATTATATAAAGATATAATTTTATCGTAGGAAGGAAATATTTGGCAAGTTAAAAATACGATTTTTAACTAAGGTATGATATGAAATTATTTTAGAAGAATAAAAATAGAATTTTTATATAATAGAGAAGTTAAACATATAATTTTTATAACGAAGTGGAGGATAAAAATATGATTTTTACATACTAGAGAATATAATAATGTGATTTTTATATGAGTGGCGATATAAAAATATAATCTTGATATAGGAAGTAGCGTTGTAAAAATATAATTTTTAATATATACTCCGTGAAACAGACCGCGTTGGAAGCACGATGAAGATTTCCTACATATGAAGAGTCGTGGCATTTGGATTAGCTAGTTGGTGAGAACTTCTCACTTTAAATTTTCTTTTCAAGTTAAAAATATATACTAGGATGCAGACGGTGCTTAGCAGCACCCGACACCATCGTCCACAGACCATGGACTTGTTTGTTTGGTTGTGTAGTTGGTTAGATTATTTGTTTGAATTTGATTGTTTGGGTGAAATTGAATTGATTAGATTGGTATGTGTATGGCATGGGCCGTTATTAGACTGGGGATAAGGCTAGGCCTTGTCCCGTTTCTAATATCGTGCCATTATGCCGCCGAAATTTTCTAAAATAAGTTAGAAAAATAAAATATCATTTTGTTGAATAAATGAACTGAATAGAATATTCATAGGTTGAATAAAATATTTTATCATTGAAAATATAATTTTTAACGTGTTGGATGAATAAAATAAAATATTCATTTACAAATCAGACGATTTGTTTATGTACACCCATTTGACTGATATGGATTGGGACGATAAATTTTACACATCGCCCAACTACACAAATAAAAATCTATGTTTGTTGATTTGAAAACCCGCACGGTTGTTGGGATGATATTCGGTGTACGCTAATCCCAATTATTTAGTTGTATGTCAATCGATAAGTTGACAGGCAGTTGTGTGTGCACCCTGGATGATGGTTGATTGTTTATCGTTGCTATTATATACATGTGTTGTATGGAATCCATAAAAATAACATTATATGGTAATTGATTGGGCTTCATTCCAGTTTTGAAATAAAATATTTGAATTGAAATATTTGAATTGAAATATTTGAGATGAAATATTTGAAATAGAAATATTTGAAATAGAATATTTGAAAATAGAATATTTGAAAATAGAAATATTGGAAATAGAAATATATGAAGCCGTATTGATTAGATTTGCGCCATTTTGTCGCAAGCGATATTTATATCGATTTTATTCATTTTTATAACGAATATCGAAAAGGAAGTGATTTCAAAATATAATGTTTTGAAAATATTATCATTTATATGTTAATGATATGGAATATTCAATTTTGATTTGAAATTGAATATGAAGTTGAAACCGTTTTGAAAACGAATTTAAAATGATTTTTAAAATACATTTTGAAAGGTAATCGACGATATATATATATATATATATATATATATATATATATATATATATAATGGCCTGAATAGAATGCGCCGCGCCGCGGCAGTTCGCGAATTTCGACCATTGACTTCGAATTGACGTTACGGGAGATCCGACTGTCGGATTCTCCTAAAACCAAGACCGTTGGGTTCGTATCAAAAATAGCTTTCCAATGAATATTAGAAAGTTGAAATCTAATGGTTGGATTTGGAGATACGTCCAAATCAAATTTAGAAAAGGTCGCTGTAAGTGCAGTTCGACGACCGTTATTGGAAATCGACTGTACGGGCCTTGATAAAATTATTAAAAATATCTGTATTTTGTGTAAAATCATAATATATGAATTGGAAAGAACTGGAATGAAAAATTCCCTATTTGAAAGGATAAAAATATATTTTTATCGAAATGAACTAGTTTTGAACTAGAATTTAAATCCAATATTCTTAAATAAATAATTTGGGTTTGAAGTGGTTTTAAAAATAATCAGAATTTCTAATATACATATTGGAATGGATTTGAATCGAAATTATCTTTGGAATATTTCAATGTTGGGTTTCGTGATTATACAGATATGGTTGTGGAAATTTGAAAGATATATTTATATCGTTATTTCCAATACGATATTTTTGGTTTCAGAATTTGATATTGAATATAAGCCGATATATTTTCTATTCAGAGCCTTGTATTTAATATCAAATGGGATTTTGGGGTTCGTCGTGAATGGTGTCTTAAGTAACACTGTTCTTGAACCCAGTTTAGAAAAGAATAAATCTTTTAATTAAGATTTAGTGAAATTGTCCAGTTAATTAGTATTCAATTGGAATTGAATTGAAATTGATTTTTGGGTTTATCGTGAACGGTGTTTTAAATAACACTTCTTCTTTAACCAGATTAACAATGGGATGTATTTTGGGTTTATCGTAAATTGTGTCTAAATGACATCGGTTCTTTAACCCAGTTAAAGATTAAAACGAAGTGGAGTTTTAATGAATCTTTAATTAGATTGAAATGATCGAGAATGGAGTATCACCAGTTTTGTTCCAAGCGATAGTTAAATCTTTAACTAGATTTGAACGTGAAATGGTAATTAATTTAACGATAACACTGTGGTGTTAGATATGGAGTATTACCAGTTTTTGCTCCATGGGATAAATAGGTTGGGATTGGGAAATAAAATAAATAATTACTTTGGTGTGGTTCACTAATCCCGACTAGTTTGGAAGACCTTGACATGGTTTGAAATGATATCCAAACGAAGATTAAAGAATAAATTAAAAGAATTTATCTTTGATAAAATTAATGGGAACCTATTCCCTAATAATGTGAATATTTAAATAAAAGAATATTCTGAATTGGAATGAGGCGTATGTTGTGTTTGTGTAACACTTGTTTACAAAATATGCGAGTTATTCAGAAAGACCGGGTTTATCCCATTATGAATAACTGATACGATGATAAGTCGAAGATGAAGACGTTGGTTGAAGACCGGAGGTCTTCACATCGTTTGGATAATCACTAATGATCTTGATTGGGCTCTACACCCAAGTAGAGGGAATACGTTGGTGATCGTCCAGACGTACTTGGAGATCGATGGATATGCGAGGTACAAGGTGCCTCTGGTTTCGTTCAGACCCAGAACGAACTTGTATGGACTATGTGTCTGACATTGGATTTTGCTCTGTGTTGATTGATCTCTATTAAATTTACATCTGCCTAGTGAAGGAGGATTTATCCTCTTACTTCACCCTCCTTTGAGACATACGGGATCAGAGGTAGTATATCGATAGACATCAGTCGCCTGGAGTGGATTGCCTGTGTGGCATGCCTAAGTGGCAAATGATTAAGGCTTCTGTTGAAAACAAAGTCTTGTGGTTGATGATAAAAGCATCGCCTTTGTGGCATCGCTTTGTGTAGCGTTAATTAGCGAGCCTCACACCCCGGTGTGAACCAAAAACTGAAGAGGACGTCAGGGAGGGCATGCGTTTTCTTCTAGCTAGAAGTGGCGTCAGTGGTTTTACACGCCCTGACGAGTTTGACTTACGTGGTTGTTGCTGTTGCGAGGCACCTCAGATATATCGGTCGTTATCGAACAGATGGAGTCATTCGTTGGCTCACTTACGCCCCAAAGGGCGGGGAAACGCAGTGTTCAGGAATTTTAATCCACATCGGTGGACCGGCCCTGAGGATCCAAGGGACGATGCGTTCTGTTCCTAAGACATGGGCTAGATTGTCTCGAATCGGTAGAGGACTAACTTTTGCCTCGGTTCACTGATGGAAATCCAATTTCCAATACGACATTTTGCGGTTTTATTTGTAGAGCCTAGTATGGCGACATGATATATGGTACCCATGCTGCCTATGATTGATACTTATGATTGAAATTGATTTCTTCACTTATAGTAATAATAGAAGATGAAATTTAGCGTATTAAGCATTCTTTGGCTATTATAAGGGAAAACCCTATCCTCCGGCTTGCGTTGCATTGTGTGATGGGACCTGGGTCTTATAATAGCTTCATTGTTCTTTATTTAGCATTGCGCTGTTTGTTTTATGCACTGGTATTCTTGGGAGGAAACCCGTTCCATGTTATACGGCGTGGTCCCTGGATTTACCTAACTTTAAAAATAAAGAATAATAATTGTTTTAGTTCTCACACCAGTCACATGACTGACCTGGAGTTTATTGTTTTAACCTAAACTCTGGGTGCCCTTATTTTCCGCACGGGCAGCTAGTAGTTGGGTTTTGCAAATTTATATTCACAGGATCCTGGTTTATAGCTGAAGTGATATTCGGAAAGCTCTATATCCGTGTATTTTTTCAGTTATGTTTTGTATTATTTTTCCGCTGCAGTAATGTATTTAAATCTCTGATATTTTCTGTGGTATAATATTTATTCATACTCTGTATATTCTTGTATTCTGATGAAATTGTTGTAATATACAATGAAATGTTCTTCTGTTTGTGTTCTGATTCATCTTGTCCTCAATTCAATCTGTGCTTTCCTTTACATGGAAGTTTGGGTCGTTTCATCGGATCTCCAGGTACGCTCATTTGAAGTCAACGGTCGAAATTTGCGAACTACCGCTGCGCGACTAGTCCTATTCTAGCCAAACGTTAACTTATATTTAAAATCAAGTCGAAATGCTCTGAAATAGTTTATTAATTATATAAAACATATATAATAACTTTTGGAAACTACACTTCCAATATTGAACTTTAAATTCAAATATTTCATTATTCGGATATTATAATACTATTTAAATCATTAAAATAATATTATTTTCCAAACTATATCTTTTGAAATCCAGACTTTGCTGAAGCCAAATTAAATAATATATAAGACTAATGAAACAATAAAATCGGTATCCAGACATCATTTGTATAGTGAACCAAACTTCACTTTTCTATTAAATTGAAATTTATTTAATTTCAATTTTAAAACTTTAACAAGCCATAACGTGTCTTTAACTTTTCCAGATCAATTCCCTTCTTTTACAAATGTTTATCGTAATGACTTTAATTTCATTTCTATAAAAAGTCGTATATCAGATTCAAATTTTTATTTTTCACTTATTATTTAATTAATAAAATATTCAATTAAATTCCGATTTGGAATAAGACTCAATCAATCACCATGTAATCTAACTTATATGGGCTTAAAACATCATTACATCCATTAATAATGAATTTGTAATTAATCAGGAAATAGCTTTTTATAGACAATAATGCAGCCACAAAATCAACTCCCTCTTCTTCTTCCTTTTCCTTCGTCTTCGACACTGCCTTCCCACCTATTCCCTCACGTTATTCTCCACTTATTCCCCCTCTCCCTGATCCACCCCCTGATGTCGTGATTTCATTCCCTGCCAAACCCTCCGACGCAAATCATAGATCTAATCTATCAGATCCATAAAATTCCTCTTTTAGATCTACTCCTACCAGTGTTTCCCCTCCACAAACTAACTATTCTAATGTGAATTTGACAAACACCAAACTCTTAATTAATCCATCGTCAACAAATGCCTCTTTTCCATCTTTTAAAAATTGGACTACGCATCTCTCTTTTATTCTCTTCCACGAAACGCTGGTGTGTTCCAGCCTCAACACTTCGACATCCCTAGGGACGGTAAACTGAAGAAGATTCCTGAAACTGTTCGATCTGAAGGCATGAAATATTGGAGCGATTTCGTGGTAGGCTTTTCCTGGATGAAACTTCATCATATCATACAGTGGTAAATTTCTTAAATCATTTCTGGAAATTAGATGGTGAAGTCAGTATAAAATCAGATGGAATTCAATTTTATTTCAAGTTTTCAAATGAATCAAGTAGAGAAAGAATTTTAAAATATGATCCCATTTTTATTAGAGGGCGTATGTTTATTATAACTAGATGGGATCCATCTATTGGTAATTCTCAAGCACAGATTAAAAGGGTTCCTATTTGGATTCATTTTTATCGCATTCCCACTATTCTTTGGATTTTGTTGGGTATAAACTAGCTTGTTTGTCGTGTGGGTAGATTAATTTGTTTTGATAGTAGCACTGAAAGTTTGTAGAGATTTAGATACGCTAAGGCGCTAATTGAGATTTCTCTGAGTTTGAGGTACCAAATAAAATAGTTTTAGATGAGTTAGGTAAAGATTGCCCATCAGTCAGGCTAACCTATGATTGGAGACCCAATATTTGTACCACTTGTAAGGTATTTGGCCATACAACTAAAAAATGTGAGTTTAATGCAAAGGCAGATGGGGATGTAGACCATGTAGAGGATTTTGAAAATAATTTTCATCACAAACCTCATGATCTAACTGGACGGTATAATAGGAAAGTCGCCACAAATGCTAATAACAATAACTGGACATCAGTTAATACTAAAGCTAAAAAGTATTGGAGAAAGAAAGGTGTTACTAACGATAAGGAAAATGTTAATGTTGTAGATGAAGTGCCTAATGTTAATTCAAATCCTTTTGATGCTTTAGCAAATGAGCATGACGGAAATGGTAATACTGAGGCAGTTATTGATGATGTTAACCCTAACTCTAGTGTGCAAGTTAATAGTCAAGAGGTTAAACATAACATAGGAGGTAATGATGATGCTACCACTGGTTTTGAAGTACCAGTCGACACTATTCAGGAGACTGCAGATCATAATATAGAGCAAATCAATCAAGATGTAGAAATGGAGGATCTGGTAGGCAATCTTTTTTATGAAAATATGCTAATGGTGACAAATATGCTAAAGGAAAGTCAGGTATGTCCAATTTTGCTGCATCATGTGGTTCAATGTGCACCACTGCTGTCAATACAATTACTTCTAAAACCTCTCCTATTGCCACAAAATCATGCACATCTACATCTATAACGTCTACACCCTCAAAATCTTCCCCTTATGAAAACTTGAAACCTCCCTCACTCATTCCTCCAAATGTTACAGGCTTAGGGTTGACTTTCCCTATTGTTAACACTGCTCTGCTATCCATTGCGGTGCCCACAAACTCACTTCCATCATTTAAATCCAAGAACTATAAACTAAAAGGAAAATTCTGGGAGGATGACGATCTAGATGAAGGAAATGGTTATGGTCCAGAGGATGTGATGCCTCTCAGTAGTAAACTGAAAATGACAAGAAGGCATACGAGGAAAAATCCAATGTATGACCCTTCTCCTACTTGAAGTGTTGCTGTTGTACCTCTTAGCTAAATACGAGATTAGCTGCTGTGTACAATTGATGAAGTTAGCTTCGATTTTTTTTTTTAAGTGCTATTGTGTTTTGGGATCTCTAATGATAGCAAGTGGCTTACTGATGCTAGCATAAGTTTCATGGCATGTTGATCTGAAGCTAGCATACTTTCATGGATCACTCAGAGGATTGGAAGAAGATCAGAGGTGATAAACTATTCTGGTAATGCAAAACGAGGAGATTAGTTATATACTCCGGTATCAGTTATGTATGCAAAATGCTTGTGAGTCATTAATATATGGTGAGGGTAGGGCCGTCAATTTCGTACACGACCCGAAACACGACCCGTAACCCGCACGATAAAAACCCGACCCGACCCATTTATAAACGGGTCAATTCCGGGTCAACCCGCTCTGACCCGTTTAATAAACGGGTTGACCCGACCCAACCCGTGAACCCGTTTCTGACCCGTCATGACCCGTTTAATTATAGAACATATTTTTATTACTCTACAATGTACAAACAATAGGCCCGGCCCAGTCCACTACCCGTCATGACCCATGAACCTGTTTTATATTTATATGGGTTGGACCGACCCGTTTACAACCCGTTTGACCCATGAACCCGAATTTGACCCGTTTATGACCCATGAACCCGTTTATGACCCGTGAACCCGTTTATGACCCGTTTATGACCCATTTATGACCCGTTTATACCTTATATGGGTTGACCCGACCCGTTTATAACCCATTTACGACCCGACCCGTCATGACCCGTTTACGACCCGACCCGTTTACGACCCGACCCGTTTACGACCCGACCCGACCCGTTTACGACCCGACCTGGCCAAATTAAACGGGTTACGTGGGTCGGGTCGGGTCAACCCGTTTATAAACGGGTCGGGTTCGGGTTGAGCTATTTCTGACCCGTTTAATAAACGGGTTGACCCGACCCGTTTAAAATCAACCCGAACCCGAATTGACCCGACCCGAACCCGACCCAACCCGACCCATTGACACCCCTAGGTGAGGGTAAATGAGGAGATATGTATAGCTAAGACGATATAGATTTGTTGTTATTGTAAACTGTAATTATCTTATAAGCAATAAAAAAATTCACGCTGTCTTACAAAAAACATCCATTAATGATCATTAACGATCATTAACGTCCAACTATCACTTAATAGCATCATTAACATAAGTGTTAAGGTCATTAACACTTAACATCATAACAAACCATCTTTAGCTTAAGTATCAATTATCGTTATTACTTTATTGCTATTACTAGCAAATCAAATCACGTCAAATTAATATCAACCCACACATTACATCAAGTTGTCAGCCAATGTCACATTATTATTGACCAATGTCACATCAACATTAATCGTGTCACTATTTATCACTTTTCATTTACTTAATAATTAAGTAAAACATTTCAAATTACTTCATCACTAAGAATATAACATTTTGGACTTTTCTAATTATCAAAACCAAAATTTTAATCACATAATCACTGAGAAAATTTTATTCATTATCAACATGCTAACGTTATATTCATTCAATAATCATCCATAACAACCACGTTATCATCCAAACCAACCAATCGTTTATTTATGGTTTTAGCTTCATAAGCATATGTGTAACCACTTTAATTACTAGACCACCAAGTAATTAACTTTCTCAATTAACCATTTTCACCATTTAACCCATAACTACTTGACCATATAGCAATTACTACATGTAGCATAATCAACTACAATAACTACAATAGCTAATCGAACGTCAGCAGGGCTTGCTCACCATAGCTATCCACTCCACCGATCTTTTGTGCATGACTTCTTTAGCTTTTCGATGACTTCAAATTTTACTTAACAACTAAGATAACAACTTTTTTGTTCCAATACTACTACAAATTCAAGATATATATACGTACATAGTTTAACATGCATTTAAATGTAGATGGATCTTTAGGGCATTAGGGTTCGGCCAAAGGAGTGGGGTCCACATGTGGGCTGGTGGCAGGTGTAGGCGTTGCGCATGCAAGTGGGGCCAAAGGGGAGGGTGCGGTGGTTGTAGGAGGAGGTGCTAGTGCTAGGGTATTGAAAATGGAGTAAAGGTAGGAGTTTTGGACTTTTACGGAGGGAAGGAAGTGGTTTTTTAGCCAAGGGAGCCCACGGCTTGGAAAAGGGGGTTAGTAGGGGACTACGCATGGGTGGGGGGTGGTGGTGGTGGCTGGCGTTAAGGAGGAGCAAGGGAGGTAGAGTTTTGGGGAGGAGCAAGAAGAAGGAAGCAAAATGGAAATGAAAACCAAAAGAAATGAAGTCATTCTCTCTTCATATGCCCAAGCACCTAAGGTGTATGGAAACATGGAAGAAGTTGATGAGCGTGAGAGAGTATGTTGTCTATTGGGTGGAAAATTAGGAGACTTATGGCTTAAGTTTTGGTTTTAAAAATTAAATTAATTTTGACATAAGCTTACATAAGAATGCATTATTGCCACTTCAAATTATTTACCCTATAAAACCTAAATGTATGTTATTAGGTTAGATTAAGCTGCCATAAGCTAATAAAAATACAAATGAAGGTTTTCTAAATAGCCATTTACAAATATTTCACTTCAAACGATTTCGATTTCCATGTAAATCCAGTGCAAATAATACCAATTTTTCCATTGATATTAATTAACTATAAAAATTTGTAAATTGATTTATTACTATTTAATTCATTTTAAACCATATTAAATCTATTTTATTAATATTTTCAAACCAAAATATATTTTAACCAAATTTGCTAAATTTACAGCTATTTTAATTCAATGAAACTAGTTAACAAATTTGACGATTTACTCACTGCTTTGTAAATCAAATTCTTATCTCTTTTTCTAAGATATTTGCTTAATATAATTAACCTTTACATTACATACTTAAAATACCATTTTTCAAAAATATAAAAATCCCATATGAAATAAATTTGAAACCCAACTAAACTTATCCATTTAAAAAATGCTTTTAAATAATTTTAAATCCATATTTTAAAGAGGTCAAAAATACGGGTTGTTACGATCTCCCCCATTTAAAATAATTTTGCCCTCGAAATTAGAACGAAGCAAAAAACAAAAGTACTGAAACAATACTAAAGCATCTATAACAAAAAGTTCATATCACATTATGTCATAAATAAAACATCATATTGCAATCACAGACAGAATCAATACCCTAGTGTACAGTGCTACTTAAGGTATAAGCTATGTATATGAACTTAACCTACCAACCTTAGCACGTACTACGTACTTGAGGTGGTATGTTAAATATATCAGAATTGTGTTGTGCCCCAAAATATATAGCTTGTGCTTATTCTGCACCAAAACGAGATTTAACCATATATATTATATCAACACAGACTGAAGCAACAACTGACTCCCTAATCCTCCTCGGAGTAATGAAATGAAGGTCCTGAAAGCTCTACTTCCTCTGACTCCTGGGATGCCTCACCAATATCCTAGTCCAATGCTCTATACTCCTCAACCCAAAAGTCATCTGGTTCCTCATCCAACAACTCATCCCCCTCATCATCATCAAGCCAATAGTCATCAGGAATCTCGGGGTCCCCTCATCAAGCTCATCTTTGGCATCATAGTCAGCCTTGTCGATCTCTGGATCCATCTCTGGATCAACCTCCTCATCAATCTCTGGCGCGAGATCCTATATTGGTGGGTCCTTCAATACTATAGGCTGTGCAAATCTTCTAATGTAATATACAACTCCTGCTCTATCTGTTGCTCATCCCATACCAGGCCAACTTACTCTGGCTATGGTTTCTTAGGCAATACACACTCAGGCTCCTCAAGAAAAGCCTCAGGAACAATCTCAGGAAAAAAATCGGGGATAATCACCATTATTTACGGCTCCTAAATACCCTTTATAGGTTGTGCTACTGGAACTAGATCACCTATAATGATGTGACCATCTGATTCAAACTCAAGTCCCTCGTCGCCTGCCAACATCCAATCATCCTAGGCACCTAAATCCTCTGGCTCTGTGGAATCTGACTCCATAGGAACATGCTCTAAATCCAAATCTAAGTCTAAAGCCTCCACAGGTCTAACGGCTAAGGTGGCATTTGATAGGTACTCATCGCCGCTACTATAACCTATCGCATCTAAAGAACTATCCAAGAGATCAGTACTTTGAGAGTTTGACAAACTACCATCCGAGCTATCAGAAGAACAACTGGATGCAGAGGGCTCTCTGAATGGTGCCAATTACTGTAGAACAGAAAGCTGCTTACCCCTCTATAATTTTATATAGAGAGCTTGTGATTAGAAAATAAGTTTTAAAAAATCTTTTAAACCAACACATTTTCCATAAACTTTTTGTTAAAGTGAGAAATGAGTTTCATGATGAAATCTACTTACTTTATTTAGTCCTTTCAAAGTTTTACCAAGTTAACCCTACTTATTTATTACACCTATAATTACTTTTCCTATTGATTCCTAAATGCATAGTTGAACATTTTAATTTTCTTATACCTCATATCTAGACTTATCTAAGTGTGCATTTATACTTTCCTCAATTAGTTTCGACTAATTATCATACTGCAATTGCAATCAATTGATTGATTATCTTTTCAAACGTATCTTTCATGTTATCAAAACATATATCTTTGGTATACTCAAAATGTATATTTTTATATATTCAAGATATTTTTTTCCAAAACCACAATCGTTTATATATAACAATCACAATACGTCTCATATATAATAATCTCAACTCATTCTAGTGTATTACTAAACCTATCTCTAATGAGTTACTCATCTTAGGATACTATTTATCCTATCTCTGACAAGTCTTTACTCTATAGAGCCAAGGTTTATCGCTAAACCAAAGCTCTGGTACCACGTATGACGACCCATCAAACCCCTATCTTTTTAACCGACCATAAATCACACAAGTCAAGTCAAGAAGATGAGCATCCTCGAGATATCCTACGATAAACCTAATTTTTTACCTTTGATAGTCGATACTTAACACATCCCCGGTGTCTATGTACCGCAAAACCAACTATCGAAAACTCAATCCATCGAGGTTTTATCAGAGTAAACACATCGAAACGGAATAATAGACAATAATAGAATCACACAGTGGAATAGAACAAAATATAATATTGAACATAATACTTTACAGTGGAAACTTTTACATTTTTAAAATCAGAGAAACGTACCATGGGTAGTTATAAACGTTGTCCTTAAATGATACATCCAGAAGATCCAATTATAGGTTGTAGAATATGCCTAGCCATCTGACGAAGTTCGCCAACTCTTTTAATTAGATTGGAACACCTCGAATCTTGTCCAGACCTGAAATACACTCGGATCTGACCCAAGTGTCAAAATGCTCGAGTCAGGCTCAAATTAGCGAGTTTAAGAACTAGATGACAAACCATACATATAACACTAAACAATGATCAAAGGGATTTTTAAAACTTTGTGTACGCTTTTCTTAAAATGAAGCTACCATAAGACTCAGATCCCAGCACACAATTCAAGCTCACACCATTAGCACCAAGTTTTACCCTATGATAACCAAATATGCTTTCATATGTAAATCATTTGGATATTGTCATTAATGTCTAATGTGGAAATCACGTGCGAAAATAAATGTAAAACTCTTAGTAGGCGTAGTTACCATATATTACGTCTACATACATAGATTACAAGAGAATAACGATTTATCAGTTCGAAAATTTTCTAGATCATGGGCAGAAGTCATCAGAGAAAACAAATTTCATAATAATTTCTCATAGCTAAGATATTACAAACCAGTGCGGAAGAATAACATTACATTTGCATAAATCAATGAGGATCTATTACATGTAGGTAGAGAAAAGTGGAATAACTCAATTGTATTCTACATCTATGGAAATAAGCCATATTACAAGTATCTTAAAGATTACATTGATAGATCATGGAAGATCAATGGGAGTTATCATCTTTTCAGTAGAGAAATGGTTTTTATATAATTAAATTGGAAAATTCAGAAGACTATGAGGCGATATTAGCAGGTGGCCCTTACCGTTATAATAAGAAGTTGATTTTTATGAAGAGATGGTACCCTGGGATGAGTTAATAAAGGATCATCTGCATATCATTCCAATTTGGGTGAAATTTCCAAATTTGGAGTTGGAATTTTGGTCCGTGGAAGCAAACAGTCGAATGGCTTCATTGTTGGGAACTCCAATCAAATTAGATCAAATAACAGAGGAAGTTATACGGATTTCATATGCAAGGGTGCTGATAGAAGTGGATATTAATTTTGCATTTCCAAATGAAGTTTACATACAGTGTTTCGATGGAAACATCTATAAGCAGAGTGTACGTTATGAGTGGAATCCCATTAAATGTTTTAATTGTAGAACATTTGGGAACAATTCTAATGCATGCATGGCTAAAAAGGTATAGGTCCAAAAAGAATTTCTAAATAATAAACAAGTTGACATGGAGGTTGAAGATAATCTGCTATCACAAAAAATGGGTAGTAATGAAGTTGATAAAATGATGCAGATGGAGAATAATTTAAGGATGGATGACAAGATAGAAGCACAAAATAATTTGAAGAAAGATTCTGATGGGGAAAGTTTGGAAATAATAAAGTTAAATACAGCAAAGATGAGACAAAAGCTAATTCAGTTAAGGAGAAAGAAATAGTGAACAAGTTTGGAATTTTAAATAGTATGGAAATGGAGACAGAAACAGCTGATAAAGATACTGTAGAGGAAAAATAGTTTGAAGTAAAATCCAAAATACAATCAAATTCACAAATGAAATAAAGAAGAGGATTTAATCTCTAATCTATCAGTAGAGGAAAATGAAGATAATTCAACTGATATGAATGTTGAAGTTTAGAACTCTAGTATGCAGTCAATGAGTAAAAGGAGTAAAATAAAACTTAAAAATCATGAAGGTAGTAGTAGTATGTTAGATAGAGAAACTTTGGTTGAATACAATCCAAAATGGAACAATTTAACATCACAATTAAAAACAAGATTCAAGAAAAAGAAGCAAAAAGAGGAAGGTAACCTCCCTGGTAGTGTGTTAACTAGGGGTATTACCAAAAATAAATAATATTATGTCTCTTTTATTGGAATGTGCGGGGTCTGAATTCTTTAACAAGACAGCAAGATATAGTTAGCTTAATTAGAGACAAGGATATCAACTGGATGGCGATGCTAGAGCATAAAATATCAAATAATTCTATAACTAATTTTGCTTTAAAATTTAAGGACTTGGAGCTCATTAATAATAATGAGGGTACTTATAAAGGCAGAATTTTCATTAGTTATGATAGAAGATTTTGGAGACAAACAATTTTACAGATAGATCAACAATGTATCTCTTGCAAAAAAATTAACAAAGGAGGACTTCAGATTGTTATATCAGCAGTATATGGTTCTAATCTATTAAATCAAAGAAGGATGTTATGGGAACATCTCAAACAAATAAAATCAAAAGGAAATGATGTGTGGATCATAGCTGGAGATTTTAATGATATTCTTTATACCAAAGATAGAATTAGTGACAAACAAGGTTATGCTACCCCTAATGAGAATTTCCTGGAATTCATTTCTTCCTTAAATGTCATGGGACAAATGAATTATGGTAATGAGTATACTTGGAGAGGTCTATTAAATTTTAATAATCATTCAAAGATAGATAGAGTTTTTATAAACAAGAAGGGTGCAGAAATATTGCCTCAGCTATTGGTCCGAAATCTTAATCACTCTACATATGATCATACTCCTATAGTAATTAACTTATGTTTTGGAAAGGTGGATAACTTATTTCAGAAAAAAACTCCTTTTAGATACAAGAATAACTGGTGTTAGAAAGAGGGATATTATGATATGGTAACTCCCATTCTTAAAAGTAAATTTATTGGTAGACCTTTGTTTCTGGTTATTAAGAAGCTGAAGACGATAAAATCAAATTTGAAGTTGTGAAATATGAATTTGCCTAGTATGGACAAAATTTTCAAAATGCTGAGAGGACAATAATCTTATATACAATAATCTTATTGATCATCCTTCAAATTCATATTTGGTAGAAAGTTATAAAAATAATATTAAAAAATTGGAAGAGGAGTTATTCAGACAAGCAGTTGATTTGAAGCAGAAAACTAAACTCAGGTGGTTATTGGAAGGTGATATGCCAACTAAATTCTTTACTCTAAAATGACAGAGAAAAAGAAAAAGATTCAGGTGAATTACCTTTTAAAGGAAGATCGCTCTCCAACTTTCAACAATGACCTCTTTGCAAATAAAGCAATAGAATACTTCAAGCAGCTTTTCAACACAGATTCGCCAAGCAGTGGTTTTCCAAATTTTACACCAAAAAGAAGAATCTCATCTGTAGGTAAGAAAATATTGATTAATCCAATTATTTTAGATGAACTGCATGAAGTTATTTTTCATATGAAAGATGATAGTAGCCCCGGTCCAGATGGTTTCAGTGCAAAAAAAAAATACACTGGAATGATTTGAGAGAAGATTTATTGCATGCTGTCGGTGACTCATTTTTCAGTGGAAACATTTTAAGGTAAATAAATCATATCTTCTTAACTTTAATTCCAAAAAATCATAATGTTGTTGAACCATCATATTTTAGACCAATTTCTTGCTGCAATGTCATATACAAAATTTTAATTTCTATTTGCAGCAATATATTGTTCTTCCATATATTATTTTAGAAAATCAAAATGCATTTATTAAAGGAAGACAAATGTTTGAAAATAACTTATTGGCATTTGAACCGGTCAAAAAATTTAATAAACCAGGGGCAGATATGATGTGTATTAAAATAGATTTGCAAAAAGCTTATGACAGAATTAGCAGGGAATTTATTATATATGCCATGGAGCAAATGGGTTTTCCTAGGTTATTCATTAATTTTATTTATTCCTTTATATCAACTCCTACATTTTCTGTATTAATCAATGGAAAGCCAATTGGATTTATACCCAGTAATAGAGGGTTGAGGCAGGGTGACCCTATATCACCTTATTTATTTACTTTGGCCATGGAATATGTCTCTAATATTTTGGAGCTACAATTGTTAAAAGGTAATATATCTCCCATTTCAAGGGTTTCTCCAATTATTACACATCTCATTTATGCAGATGATTTGTTAATATTTTCTAGAAGTGATGAAGGAAGTGTAGAGGCTATAAACAAAATATTATCTGATATGACTAAAATGGCCTTATTTTTTAACAAGCAATAATCTAAGTATATTTTAGTAGAGGAAACAAGAGAAAGGCAGCTGTTTCTAATACTTTACAATTAACAGAAGATAGCCTTCCTGTTTAATACCTTGGAAATCCTTTATCTAATATAAAATGAAGTGGTCGGATGCTTCTCAGCTACTTGATAGTATTACACACAAACTCAATTGTTGGACTAATAAATATCTATCTACAATGGGTAGAATAGAGCTTGTTAAATCTATAATATATCCCTGTATTCAATTTTGGGTTTAATCCTGTCAACTTCCCATGCGAATATAACTAAGATTGAGTCCACATGTGCCAATTTCATCTGGAAAGGCAAGATCCACAAAGTCTCTTGGGTTCAAGTGTGTACGCCAAAAGCTAATGGAGGCATAGGTATGAATGATATAAGGAGTTTAAAAACAGTTATGGCACTTAAACTTAGCTGGACTTTTCTAAAAGGAGAAACTCTATGGGCAAGATGGATGTACAATAGATATTATAAAAATGGTAAGAATTTCTGGAATCTTATGGTAAATAATAATGATTCTTATACATGGAAAGTAATGCTTAAGCATAGAGATTTGTTTAAAACCAATAGTAATAAGTGTATTGTAGATGGTAAGTCAACTCATCTTTGGTTTGATCCATGGGTTAAGGTTAAGAGTTTGATATCTTTAACTGGTTGGCATGGTAGAAGTGTCGAGGAGCTGTCTTTTTCTCATGTAGCTGATATTATAGATACTGGCAACTAGAATTTGGAGAAGCTAAACAGTCCTGAAGTATTAAAAAAGAGATACAAGATGTTAAAATAAGCTCAGAAAGAAATTTAGAATACTGAATATGGAAGGAAGGAAAACAAGGATAGTTTAGCATTAGAGAAGCTTATAAATCGACAATCAAATATTCTCAAAAATTTAATTGGGCTAAATTTCTATGGAAATATCCAATGGTTTCAAAGTATGCCTTAACAAGTTATTTAGCCTGTTCTAACAAACTGTAGACGCTAGATAAAATCAGCAAATGGTATCCTGCTATCAAAGGTTTGTGTTATTTACGTAGTATGCAGTTCGAGACTAATAATCACCTATTTCTTCACTGTGAATTCTCGTTTTCTGTTTGGAATTACATCAAGAGGAAATTTTCTCTTTCCACAAATTACAAGCACTGGTATTTCTGAACAAATTGAAGATTTTATAAAACGCAAGAATCATAATACAGCTATAATCTTCTTAACAGCTACCATCAATCATATATGGAAAGAACGTTGCAATCGACCTTTTAAAAACAAAATCTTAGACAAGGAATTATTATTTAAAACTATAGAGGCATAAATTGAAGCAGTTTTATCCAAATACTATCAATAGCAGTTAATCGCTAAGGCGAATAAATCTTACCATCTGAGGAGATGAGATCTCAGATCTGAAGAGCAGCCGCCATAGGTATGTTTTTCAAAAGATGCTTCCAGGATTGGAAGTTTGAATGGAGGATAGATAATGTTGGGAAGTGGAGGTAGCAAATTATGGGTCACGCAGGCATGTACGAATTTAATTTTTTCTTAGAGATTGTAATTTGTCCTGTTGTGACGGTTAGGTGAAGGGGAACCTTTTATTTTCCTTTGTTTTAGTTTGTTCATATGTGTTTATATTGTTATGTTATTCCCCTTACCTTATTTGTATCTTATCTGTTGTAAATAAAGTACCTCTTTTTCTTAAAAAAACAAATATCGTAAAGGTTTGTATTGGAGGTTGGATTCCGACAATGACCAAGGCAAAGAATCTTCCTTAACAGATTCGAGTATACCTCCAGTGGGATGTCCCAGGAACCAACAAATGATCCCCTTCTTCGTAGCCAAAGAGATGGCCCACCTATACTATGTGTAGTTCGGGTTTCTCAAGATATAACGTACCCCGGTCGTAACCGACCATTATTCAAGGCGCCTCGACCCATCATCCACATAAGTAAATTGCTTGGGCTCCATTGTAACGACCCGGAAAATCTGAACCAATTTAACTGTAATTTTTAAATTGGCTAAAATAGTGGATTTTAAATATTTAAAATAAATATTTTAAATAATAACAATGAAAAGTGAGTTTGAATCGACGTTTGAAAACAAATATAATTACTTTGAATTATAAACAAGGCCTGAAAAGGCGCGGTAGTTTCAAAATATGAATTCAAACTTCGACAGACTGTACCGGGTGCAAAACAAAACGGATTTGAGTAAAACCAAAAATATTTAAATCAGTTAGTGAATATCTTTCTAACGAATCTGAAAAATCGAAGTTTCATAGCGGGATGCAAAAGTTATGGCCAAATGAATTTTCAGAAAGGTCGCTATGGAAATTATATAGCCCGTGAAATTGGCCTTTTTGCAAACGACATCGGAATTCGACGAAACCACTTTTGTTGGATCCGGGATGTGAAGTTATTGCTAGGTTTCAAATTTCATAATTTTTGAAGCTAGTATGTGAGCGTGGCAAAGGAAAACGTGTTTTGGTCAATTACAGTTAAATTGGAACGGCCAGAAATGGGCCTTTTTGCAAACGGTCTCAGAATTCGACGAAACTAGTTTTGTTGGGACCGTATCGTCAAAACATAGCTAGATTTATTTTTCTGGAATTTTTCGAATCAGTTTGTGGCCCCGGCAAATTGAAATGTACGTTCAAATCGAATATTGAATGTTTTATATTTTAAATTGAAGGAAAACTGACTGAAACAGTCGAATGGGCCTATGAAACATATCCCATTGTGTTCGGAATGAGGGTAAAACGCTAAGGACGACAGTTGTTGGGTTTGGATTGGTGTTCGTGAGTGAAAGAGGGTATTTTTGGAAAAAAACATAAATTAAAGAAAAAACCCCATTGGCTCATCATCTTCTTTCTCCCCGTCATTTCTCTCTCTTCAATCGCAATAAACAGCGGAAATCTCCTCGAAGCTTCCCAAGCGTTTTGCCGCCGCCACATCCACTTTTAGCCCCGCCTCCAGTTGGGGTTTTTGTTCGCCTCCCTCCCCTCTTCAAATCCGACCCAACCTCGCCCTCCCTCGTGGTGTCTTCGTCGAGATCCAAGCCTCGGAAGTCAACGCCTTCGAAGAGCCGCCATGCCCTCCTCCCTGCGTCGAAGTGGGCCCCACCTACCTCCGCCTGAGCGCCGTTCCGAGCACTACAGGGTGGTATACTCCGATCGGCTTCAAGTTGCACGAATCGAAAGAAAAATTCAAACCAAGTTTTGAACATTTTATTGAAGGTAACGGCTATGGTTTATTTTCAACAGTTTTAACACCTTTAAACCGTTGCAAACTTTGAAAAATCATATCTTTTTCGTTTCTTGTTGAATTTCAGTGAAACAAGAGACAGTGGACTCGTGTGGACGTCTTCTACATTTTAGAAGAGACCGCATATTTTTATGAGCCTTCTGCTATTTTTGGTGGAGTGGAACCCAATATGAGGTTTATAATTTATAAACGATATGGAAAACGACGATGTATAAATTATATAGTCGATGTATGAGTTATATAAGCATTGTACACCTCTTGTATAAGCGTTGTATAAGTTGTACGTTCGATATATAAGTTGTATATGCGTTGTAAAAATTATATATATGTTGAAATAGAAGTGAAATGCTATATATAAATATATATACATATATATATATATATGCATATATATATGCCCCTCGTCCACAAATCATGGACGATATTTATTGGTTGTGATTGGTGTGAAAATTGATTGATAGCGAATGGTTGATTGGAATTGTTTGTGGTTGAAATTGATTGATTGTGGTTGAAAAATACCCGCTTGTGGTTGAGAAATATTTGGTTGAAACCACATAGGATTAGTTTGTGGAAATGATAAAAATACACATGCCGCCTGCGTGCGAACTAGATGCATGATTCCCCATTGTCAAAAGCTGCGAGGCTTTAAGGTAGAGCGAGGAGCCGTACTAGGGACGGTCCCGGTTTTAACTACCCTGCCGTTATACTGCCGAAATTTTGAATAATATTCATGTGTTTGAATTAATTTCATTTGTTGAAACTATACTTATTCGTTGAATAGAAAACCTTCATGTATTGAATTGAAACTCATTCGTTGAATAGAAATTCATATGTTGAATGTTATTCGTGTTTTAAATATAAAGATCACATTTTTACTCTATATATATAAACTATAGAAAACCTTCATGTGTTGAATCGATATTCATTCGTTGAATTGAATTTCATGTGTTGAATGATATTCGTGTTTTAAATATAAAAATCACATTTTTACTCTACATATATAAACTATAGAAAACCTTCATGTGTTGAATCGATATTCATTCGTTGAATTGAAATTCATGTGTTGAATGGTATTCGTGTTTTAAATATAAAAATCACCTTTTTAATCTATATATACAAACTATAGAAAACCTTCATGTGTTGAATCGATATTCATTCGTTGAATTGAAATTCATGTGTTGAATGGTATTTGTGTTTTAAATATAAAAATCACCTTTTTATCTATATATACAAACTATAGAAAACCTTCATGTGTTGAATCGATATTCATTCGTTGAATTTAAATTCATGTGTTGAATGGTATTCATATTTTAAAAGAAATTGTTTTATTCTAAAAATCCCATTTTTATCATCAATATGAGATGTATAAAATAATCTTGTTTCGAAATAAATTGTTTTATAATAAAAATCCTATTTTTATCACGTATATTAACTGTATAAAATAGTAGAGTTTTGAAATAAATTGTTTTACAATAAAAATCACATTTTTACTATATACATGAATCGTTAAAAAATACTGAAGTGTTGTAATAGAAGATAGTTAGATAAAAATATCATTTTTATCAAATGTATGAAAACCACATAGTTTTGAAATCGAAGAATCGATATATATATATATATAAATAGAATTGAAATATATCGGATAACGAAGCTACAGTTCGTATTTTGAAAACGTGATTTCAAACAATTAGTGCGGGAGATCCGACCATCGGATTTTCACGAAACCGCAACCGTTGGGTTCGCTTTGGAAATATCTTTCCAACGGCACCAACTTTGTAAAGATCCAACGGTTGGATTGTCTGGAATGTTTAATTCAAATCTGAAGAAAAACAGCGCCAGAATCGATTATATTTATATATATAAAAATATATTTAATCGAATAACGACGCTGCAGTTCGTATTTTGGAATCGAAACTTCAAACGATTATACCGGGAGATCCGACCGTCGGATTTTCCCGAAACTGGAACCGTTGGATTCGTTTTGAAAATATCTTTCTAATGATGTAAATTTTGTGAAGATCCAACGGTTAGATTTTCAGATATGTGTAACTCAAATCTGAAGAAAAACAGCGCCACGGCCGCGTTATGGCCCGAAGCGTCGTTTTAATAAATTGGCTATTTTAAAATAAATAAAATAGCGATAAATCGTTATAAAATATTATAAACGATATGGATGTGAAATTAGTAACTAACTAGAGGTTGGCTAAGTCGAATGGTTTCCTGGGTGTTAATCTGATGTTGGTTTCGGCCTTCGGGGTTAATATTTGGGAAATCGTTCTCTTACTGATTCACGGTTAGTGGCTAATGAATTGAAATGATGCGTAGTAGTGTTTGTGTAGCACTTGTTTATTATATACGCGAGTTGCTCAGAAAGACCGGGTTTATCCCATTCTGAATAACTGAATCGACGATAAGAAATCGAAGATGAAGACGGTGGTCGAAGACTGGAGATCTTCACCTCGTTTGGATGGTAACCGAGGTCCTGATTGGGAGGCATCCCGAAATATGGATAATGAGTGATGATCGTCCAGACGTACGTGGTGATCGATGGGTTTGCGAGGTATATAGTGCCTCCGGTTTCGTTTAGACCCAGAACGGACTTGCAAATGGACAGTGTGTCTGACATTGGAATTTATTCTGTGTGATTGATAGCCATCAGTTGCACAGTGTGAATTGCCTGTGTGGCATGCTAAGATGCAATGATCAGGGCTTCTGTTGAAAAGCAAAGTCTTGTGGTGATGATCAAAGCACCGCCTGTGTGGCGTAGCTTTGTGTATAACGTGAAATCGCGAGCCTCACACCCCGGTATGAACCAGAAACGGGAGAAAGGACCTCAGGGAGGGCATGCGTTTCTTTCTAGCTAGAAGTGGCGTCAGTGGTTTTACATGCCCTGACGAGTTTGACTTATGTGGTTGTTACTATTGCGAGGCGCCTCGGTTAGATCGGACGATCCAGGTCCGATGGAGTCATTTGTTGGCTCACTTTCGCCCCATAGGGCGGGGAAACGCATTGTTCATGAATTTTAATCCACATCGGTGGATCGGCCCTGACGATCCAAAGGCTTGACTGAGTACTTGCTGAGACATGGGCTAGATTGTCTCGAATTCGGTAAGGACTATCTTTTGCCTTGGTTCATAACGGAAATCCAATTTCCAAATATGTGACTGTGTGGTTTTGAATGTATATATATATGGCGACATGATATATGGTACCCATGCCGTCTATGATTGATAGTTATGATTGAAATTGTTTTTGAAACGTATAAACACTAGTAATAATATCAAATGCTTTTTGTTTTATTCGTATCAAGCATATTTTGGCCATTATAAAGTAAAACTCTATCCTCCGGTTTGCGTTGCATTGTGTGATGGGAACTGAGTCTTATAATGGCTTCATTTTTATAAAAGGCATTGCGATGCTTCAAAGAATGATTTGTTTTAAAGCACTGGCGATCCGATGGAGTAAACCCGTTCCACGAAAGTGGCGTGTTCCTGTGATTAGCCATATATATTTTAAATGTGTTGAGTAGATTTCTCATACCAGTCCCATGAATGACTCGTAGTTTGTTTCACTTTCAAACTCGGGTGCCCCTCTTTCTACATGGGCAGCCTTGTATTCAGGTTTTAGCTGGCTTTCTCTGGATAGCTGGAGCTGAAGATGGATTCTATCATTTATCTCTTTTTATGCTGTTCAGCTCCTATAGTACATTATGTTTGTTTTCCGTTATAGACATTTATATATAGCTGAATTGTATTTGTACTAAGTATGATCCTGTATACTGTGTAACTCTGATGGTTACGTTTATATTCTATTGTGCATTATCTGGTGTATTTATTTAATTTATGTTCTGTTATTATCTGTTTCTGTGTTATATTCCAAGGATTACCCTTGCCGCCGTCAGTACGGGGTTTGGGGTCGTCTCATTTGGTATCAGAGCTTTGGTTAAGCTTAGTTCTGGAATATAACACATTAACGAACTCTTCAGAAATAGAACCATTAGTATTCTAAGATGAGTAACTCATTACAGATAGGATCAGCAATATCCTAGTATGAGTAAAGCAGAATGAAATACACCCCAAATAGACACATTTACATTTGAAGTATTTGTTACTATGATTTAAAATATCTTTTCTATGACCTGACACTTGATCTGCTATTTGCAGAAGTACTAGAAAATGAGTGTCAGAAACAGAAGGAATACAGAGCCGGATATTGAGGCCCTATTAATCAAGTATCGAAATATGGGTGGAATACCGTTCTCTGGTGAAGAATCTATTATGAAGATACAGGCTTGGATTCGTTCTGCTGAGAAGATCTTTAATGGTTTAAAGCTGAGGGATAACCAGAAAAGATTACTGGCATCCTGGGCACTCAAAGACGAAGCTTTGTCCTGGTGGGATTCGGTAATTAAGGATAATACAGAAGGTGATATCACCTGGGACAGATTCAAAGTGATTTTCCTGGAAAGATTTACTCCTCCCGAAGCGACTGAGCGATTATGTGATGAATTTTCTTATCTGATACAAGGAGATATGACCATTCCAGAATATCATAAGAAATTCAACGAACTTTCTCACTTTGCTCCCCATCTAATTCAAAATACGAGGAGAAAGAATCTAAGATTTATTAACGGGCTTCAAAGGAAATACCAGAATAAAGTAATGGGGCATGTAAAGCTTCTTTTTTCAGAAATGATTTATATGGCTTATCGGTACGAAGACCTCGACAAGAAAGGTACCTTATGCTACGAAGAAGAGGTCAGTTCTAGTAATAAAGGTGAGCCAGAAACTGATAATCCTGAGGCCAGTGCGATATCTGAGGTGAGTAAAAAGCCGAAAGTCAATCGAAAAAGGGCCAGAGCTGAGAAAGAACCAGCGACGACCGTTGTATGCAACAACTGCCATAAGCAAGGGCATTTGCAGGGGAATTGCAAATCCTCGAAGAAACGAATAAAAAATGGACCCAAACCTACTAAGAAGCAAAAGAACCCGCATGGTGAAAGGAAAGGCCATAAGTGTCGCCAAGTAGGTCATATTGCACGGGAGTGCCAACTCTCGAAGAAATCTGAAACAGTACATATAAATGAAGTAGCAGAAGCTTCTGAGCCCTCAGCTATTCAGGAAAGGCCAGATATTTTAGAAGGCATGCTTATTGTCAAAGATATTCCAATTAAAGTATTGTTTGACACCGGCGCGTCACGAAGCTTTGTTGCAAAGATTGCAGCTAAGAAGCTGGATTTGAATTTGAAGAAGCTCAAGGAACCAATAACTGTCCAGAATCCGGTTGGGGGTTCCATTGATCTCAGTTGGGTTTGTGGAGTATCGGTTTCTTTTTCTCGTTATCGGTTCCCTACCATCGCAGTCGTCATGAATTTTACAGAATTTGATCTTATCTTGGCGTTAGACTGGTTGACCAAGTATGAAGCTGAGGTTAAATGCGCCGATAGAGTCGTTAAGACGAAGATTAAATTAGGTGATTATATAACTATTCCCTGTGAAGGTCAGAATGCTAATAGAAAAGACTTCTGGGCAGCTTTGGATGTTTCTCCCGTTCAAATAGAAAATATCCCTGAAGTCACAGAGAATATTCCTGACCTCATCAAAGACATCCCTGTCGTCAAGAACTATGCGGATGTGTTCGAAGAAGTTGTTCGCTTACCTCCGCAGAGAGAAATAGACTTCAAGATTGCTTTGATTCTGAATGCAAGGCCGGTAGTTCACGCTATTCGAAGAATGTCCTTGAAGGAGAAAGAAGAACTTGACAATCAAACACAACAGCTCGTATGGAAGGGTCTGATCAGGCCTAGTTTCTCTGATTGGGGAGCAGCAGTGGTGTTTGTCCCAAAATCTGACGGTACTCTACGGCTATGTGTGGATTATCGTGATTTGAACAAGCAGACCATAAAGAACAAATATCCATTGCCGCGAATAGATGATTTGTTGGATTGATTAAATGGCGCACAAGTATTTTCATGAATGGACCTAGCTACAGGTTTCCATCAGCTTCGTATCGCTGAGGAGTGTGTTCCTTTGACAGCATTCAGAGGTCCAGACTTATTCTACGAGTGGTTAGTAATGCCCTTCGGCTTATGTAACGCTCCATCCTATTTCGTCGATCTAATGAACAGAGTATTCAGAGGAGTATTGAATAAATTTGTTCTGGTTTTCAATGATGATTTCCTTATCTTCTCTAAGTCAGAAAGCGAACATGAAAAGTATTTGGAACAGGTTCTGGAAATCCTCAGAAGGAATGTATTAAAAGCCAAACTATCCAAATGTATATTCTGGCAAGATGAAGTGAAATTTCTAGGCCACGTCGTATCGAAAGAAGGAATTGCTGTGGATCCAAGTAAGATCACAGCTATTCAAAACTGGAAACAACCTAGTACTCCTACAGAGGCTCGCAGTTTTCTTGGATTGGCTAGTTATTACCGGAAGTTCGTTAAAAACTTTTCAAAGATATCTGGTCACTTAACGAAGCTTACAAAGAAACACTCTAAATTCAAATGGACTCCAGAAAGTGAAGAGGCTTTTGAAGAGCTAAAGTTAAGATTAACAACAGCTCCAGTGTTAACCATCATCGATGGCAATCAGGATTTGAAAGTCTAGACAGATGCTTCTAGAGAAGGCCTTGGCGCAGTGTTAATGCAAAGGGGTCAAGTGATTGCTTATGCTAGCCGTCAGCTGAAGCCGCACGAGAAAAACTACGTCACTCATGATCTTGAGTTATTGGCTGTTGTGTTCGCTATGAAAATCTGGAGACATTATCTTCTGGGTGAGAGATTTGAACTGTTTACAGATCACCAGTCGTTAAAGTATCTGTTCACCCAGAAAGACTTGAATCTGAGGCAGCAACGTTGGCTAGAGTTCCTTGCAGCATACGATTATGAGATTATATACACTCCAAGGAAAGCCAATGTCGTGGCCGATGCGTTAAGCCGAAAGAATGAAATGATCGCCAGTTTTATTATCACGACTTCATTGATAGATAAAATATTTGCTCTTCAAAAGGATGACCACTTCATTCAGAAGACCAGAGAGATAATTCAGAAATGCGAGCCCTCGAGTTTTCAAGTTGATAGTGAGGGAATTCTAAGGCTCAAAGGTCGAATATGTGTCCCTAACATTTCTGAGCTCTGAAAGGATGTACTGGATGAGTGCCACAAGTCAAAACTTAGTATCCATCCGGGAGTAAGCAAAATGTATAATGACATCAAACGCACTTTCTGGTAGAAGTCGATGAAGAGGGACATTTCTTTATATGTTAGCCGATGCCCTACTTGCCAGCTAGTCAAAAGCGACCAACAGAAACTGGCTGGATTATTGCAACCGCTAGACGTTCCTGGTTGGAAGTGGGAACATATTTCCATGGACTTCATAGATGGTCTGCCCAGAACCAGAAAAGGGAATGACAGTATTTGGGTGATCGTAGATCGCTTCACGAAGACCGCCCATTTCATACCTGTCAGATCAAACAGAACTGCTCAGAGTCTGGTGCAGATATACTTCAAGGAAATAGTTAGACTACACGGAGTGCCGCTCAGTATAGTCAGTGATAGAGATACAATATTTACTAGTAAATTCTGGGAGGCATTTCAAGTAGAGCTGGGAACAAAGCTGAACCTAAGCACCGCCTATCATCCTCAGACAGATGGTCAGACTGAGAGGGTGAATCGTATTTTAGAAGATCTATTGCGGGCTTGTGTTCTAGATTTTGGTGGACCATGGGAAGACCATCTGCATTTGGCTGAATTCTCTTATGACAACAGCTACCAGGCGAGCCTGACAATGTCACTGTTTGAAGCGTTGTATGGTAGACCGTGCTGATCTCCTGCTTGTTGGGTCGAACCCAGTAATAGACTTGTGTTAGGGCCTGATATGATCCGAGAAGCTGCCAACAAAGTCGATTTTATTAAGAAACGATTATTGGCCGCTCAAAGCCGACAAAAGAGTTATGCCGATAGGAGAAGAAGAGATATATCATTTGCGGTTGGAGACTATGTATATTTGAAAGTATCGCCGATTAGAGGAGTTATCTGGTTCGGTAAGACTGGGAAGTTGGCGCCCAAATTCATTGGTCCGTTTCCTATTCTAGAACGGATCGGAACTCTCGCTTATAGGGTTAAATTGCCTAATTGGTTGCCTGGAGTGCATGATGTATTTCACATATCTCAACTTCGAAAGCACGTTCATGATCCAGACTTGATCGTGGAAGAAGTAGCTCAACAAGATATTGAAATTACTCCAGAATTAGCTGTGAGAAGAGAGCCGCTCAAGATCATTGGCAAAGAAACCAAAGAGCTGAGGAACAAGAAGGTTCACTTAGTCAAAGTGCAATGGAGTGGAGATCCGCGAGATTGTACTTGGGAAACTGAGTAGAGCATTCAGAAATCCTATCCTAGATGCCGAGTAGATATCTCTGATTGACTCCGGTGCAAGGTACATTTACCATACTTTGCATTACCAATTAGTTCTCTATTTTGTTCTTATTTTCTTTCCATGGATGTGGACTTTTAATTCTGTAGTCTGAATGATTTTAAAAGAATATAGAAATTGATTAGTATATTTTTGAAAAGTTAAAAAAAATTGATTGTTGTTTGTGTTGTGTGATAGTAAATTGGATTAATTAAATAATAGAAACGATAGTTAATTTAATCAATAATAGAATAATGGTAGAATTTATTCGATATAATCACACATTGAACTGATTAGAAAATAGATAGAAATATATACATGTGCATTATATATGTTTGAACAGGTAAATGGATAGCTGTTGAGTAAAGATTTTATTTGCGTGCCCGACAAATAGGTAAACCTTAATGAGTTGGATGCGAAATATTATTATATCAACTCCTATGAATGCCATTGGATGCGGAGTGCTGGTTATTCTATGTGTAATAATAAACGTCGCCATAGGATAGTAACAATTAATTTTGAACTACAATACATGGCATACTTCTGAAGATAGGCATACTTCATCATATACCACATAAGCATTTGGAGCTTGTGTGACGAGGTGGAAGATTTACCATACGAGCGAGAGGCTTGTATGGTGATGACTATATTTTACAGGTTGAACTGATGACTGATATGGACTATTTAAATTGTAACGATAAAATGGCCAAATTAATAAAAAAACCCACACGGATCTGGAGTGGACAATAATCACATCTCTCTAGTCATTAGATATGGCACATGGATTATTTATTTCCCACACGGGACGAGGTGACGAGGATTTATCCTCTGGAGCAATTAAAATAAACACTCCCTCAGGCTTTGACAGGGTGACGAGAATTTATTCTCTGGAGTTATTATCTATACACGCACCCCTGTAAACACCAGAATATATCACCATAAATATGTGTATGCTTATTAGGATTTATTGGGTACCTGATACGGCCCAATAAATTTCCAAACCTCTCCCCGTACAAAGGAGGTTATGGCGAAATTTTTCGAAAATTTCGGGTGTTAGCCAAATTTTTTAAGAATTTAAAAATTCTCAGAAACTGAAAAGTTGGAGAATGGAAGCCAGATCGAACGTAGAGTTGATAAATCAAACCACTTTCGACTTTGTTCCTTTTCGAGGATGAAAAGTTTTAAGTGGGGGAGATTATAACGACCCAGAAAATCTGAACCAATTTAACTGTAAATTTTAAATTGGCTAAAATAGTGGATTTTAAATATTTAAAATAAATATTTTAAATAATAGCAATGAAAAGTGAGTTTTAATCGACGTTTGAAAATGAATATAATTACTTTGAATTATAAACAAGTCCTGAAAAGGCGCGGTAGTTTCAAAATTTGAATTCAAACCTCGACAGACTATACCGGGTGCAAAACAAAACGGATTTGAGTAAAACCAAAAATATTTAAATCTGTTAGTGAATATCTTTCTAACGAATCTAAAAAATCGAAGTTTCACAGTGGGATGCAAAAGTTATGGCCAAATGAATTTTAAGAAAGGTCGCTATGGAAATTATATAGCCCGTGAAATTGGCCATTTTGCAAAGGACATCGGAATTCAACGAAACCACTTTTGTTGGACCCAGGATGTGAAGTTATTGCTAGGTTTCAAATTTCATAATTTTTGAAGCTAGTATGTGAGCGTGGCAAAGGAAAATTTGTTTTGGTCAATTACAGTTAAATTGGATCGGCCAGAAATGGACCTTTTTGCAAACGGTCTCAGAATTCGATGAAACTAGTTTTGTTGGGACCGTATCGTCAAAATATAGCTAGATTTATTTTTATGGAATTTGTCGAATCAGTTTGTGGCCCCGGCAAATTGAAATGTACGTTCAAATCGAATATTGAATGTTTTATATTTTAAATTGAAGGAAAACTGACTGAAACAGTCGAATGGGCCTACGAAACATATCCCATTGTGTTCGGAATGGGGGTAAAATGCTAGGGACGACAGTCGTTGGGTTTGGATTGGTGTTCGTGAGTGAAAGAGGGTATTTTTGTAAAAAAAAATATAAATTAAAGAAAAATTTCCATTGGCTCATCATCTTCTCTCTCCCCGTCGTTTCTCTCTCTTCAATCGCAATAAACGGCGGAAATATCCTCGAAGCTTCCCAAGTGTTTTGCCGCCGCCACATCCACTTTCAGCCCCGCCTCCAGTTGAGATTTTTGTTCGCCTCCCTCCCCTCTTGAAATCCGGCCCAACCTCACCCTCCCTCGTGGTGTCTTCGTCGAGATCCAGGCCTCGGAAGTCAGCGCCTTCGAAGAGCCACCGTGCCCTCCTCCCTGCGTCGAAGTGGGCCCCACCTACCTCCGCCTGAGCGCCGTTCTGAGCACATAGGGTGGTATACTCCGATCGGCTCCAAGTTGCACGGATCGAAAGAAAAATTCAAACCTAGTTTTGAACATTTTATTGAAGGTAACGGCTTTGGTTTATTTTCAACAGTTTTAACACCTTTAAACCGTTGCAAACTTTGAAAAATCATATCTTTTTCGTTTCTTGTCAAAATTCAGTGAAACAAGAGACAGTGGACTCGTGTGGACGTCTTCTACATTCTAGAAGAGACCGCATATTTTTCTGAGCCTTCTGCTATTTTTGGTGGAGTGGAACCCAATGTGAGATTTCTAATTTATAAACGATATGGAAAACGACGATGTATAAATTATATAGTCGATGTATGAGTATATAAGCGTTGTACACCTCTTGTATAAGCGTTGTATAAGTTGTACGTTCGATATATAAGTGGTAAAAATTATATATGTGTTGAAATAGAAGTGAAATGCTATATATAAATATATATATATATATATATATATACGCCCCTCGTCGACAAACCATGGACGATATTTATTGGTTGTGATTGGTGTGAAAATTGATTGATAGCGAATGGTTGATTGGAATTGTTTGTGGTTGAAATTGATTGATTGTGGTTGAAAAATACCCGTTTGTGGTTGAGAAATATTTGGTTGAAACCACATAGGATTAGTTTGTGGAAATGAAAAAAATATACATGCCGCCTGCGTGCGAACTAGATGCATGATTCCCCATTGTCAAAAGTTGCGAGGCTTTAAGGTAGAGCGAGGTGTCGTACTAGGGACGGTCCCGGTTTTAACTACCCTGCCATTATGCTACCGAAATTTTGAATAATATTCATGTGTTTGAATTATTTTCATTTGTTGAAACTATATTTATTCGTTGAATAGAAAACCTTCATTTGTTGAATTGAAACTCATTCGTTGAATAGAAATTCATGTGTTGAATGGTATTCGTGCTTTAAATATAAAGATCACATTTTTACTCTATATATATAAACTATAGAAAACCTTCATGTGTTGAATCGATATTCATTCGTTGAATTGAAATTCATGTGTTGAATGGTATTCGTGTTTTAAATATAAAAATCACATTTTTACTCTATATATATAAACTATAGAAAACCTTCATGTGTTGAATCGATATTCATTCATTGAATTGAAATTCATGTGTTGAATGGTATTCGTGTTTTAAATAAAAAAATCACCTTTTTATCTATATATACAAACTATAGAAAACCTTCATGTGTTGAATCGATATTCATTCGTTGAATTGAAATTCATTTGTTGAATGGTATTCGTGTTTTAAATATAAAAATCACCTTTTTATCAATATATACAAACTATAGAAAACTTTCATGTGTTGAATCGATATTCATTTGTTGAATTGAAATTCATGTGTTGAATCGATATTCATTTGTTGAATTGAAATTCATGTGTTGAATGGTATTCATATTTTAAAAGAAATTATTTTATAATAAAAATCCCATTTTTATCATCAATATGAGATATATAAAATAATATTGTTTTGAAATAAATTGTTTTATAATAAAAATCCTATTTTTATCACGTATATTAACTATATAAAATAGTAGAGTTTTGAAATAAATTGTTTTACAATAAAAATCACATTTTTACTATATACATGAATCGTTAAAAATAGTGGAGTGTTGAAATAGAAGACAGTTAGATAAAAATATCATTTTTATCAAATGTATGAAAACCACATAGTTTTGAAATCGAAGAATCGATATATATATAAATAGAATTGAAATATATCGAATAACAAAGCTGCAGTTCGTATTCTGAAACCGTGATTTCAAACGATTAGTGCGGGAGATCCGACCATCGGATTTTCCCAAAACCGCAACCGTTGGGTTCGCTTTGGAAATATATTTCCAACGGCACCAACTTTGTAAAGATCCAACGGTTGGATTGTCTGGAATGTTTAATTCAAATCTGAAGAAAAACAGCGCCAGAATCAATTATATATATATAATTATATTTAATCGAATAACGACGCTGCAGTTCGTATTTTGGAATCGAAACTTCAAACGATTATACCGGGAGATCCGACCGTCGTATTATCCCGAAACTTGAACCGTTGGATTCGTTTTGAAAAGATCTTTCTAATGATGTAAATTTTGTGAAGATCCAATGGTTAAATTTTCAGATATGTGTAAATCAAATCTGAAGAAAAACAGCGCCACGGCCGCATTATGGCCCGAAGCGTCGTTTTAATAAATTGGCTATTTTAAAATAAATAAAAATAGCGATAAATCGTTATAAAATATTATAAACGATATAGATGTGAAATTAGTAACTAACTGGAGGTTAGCTAAGTCGAATGGTTTCCTGGGTGTTGATCTGATGTTGGTTTCGGCCTTCGGGCTTAATATTTATGAAATCGTTCTCTTACTGATTCACGGTTAGTGACTAATGAATTGAAATGATGCGTAGTAGTATTTGTGTAGCACTTGTTTATTATATACGTGAGTTGCTCAGAAAGACCGGGTTTATCCCATTCTGAATAACTGAATCGACGATAAGAAATCGAAGATGAAGACGGTGGTCGAAGACCGGAGATCTTCACCTCGTTTGGATGGTGACCGAGGTCCTAATTGGGAGGCATCCCGAAATATGGATAATGAGTGGTGATCGTCCAGACGTACGTAGTGATCGATGGGTTTGCGAGGTATATAGTGCCTCCGGTTTCGTTCAGACCCAGAACGGACTTGCAAATGGACAGTGTGTCTGACATTGGAATTTATTCTGTGTGATTGATAGCCATCAGTTGCACGGTGTGAATTGCCTATGTGGCATGCTAAGATGTAGTGATCAGGGCTTCCGTTGAAAAGCAAAGTCTTGTGGTGATGATCAAAGCACCGCCTGTGTGGTGTAGCTTTGTGTATAACGTGAAATCGCGAGCCTCACACCCCGGTATGAACCAGAAACGGGAGAAAGGACCTCAGGGAGGGCATGCGTTTCTTTCTAGCTAGAAGTGGCGTCAGTGGTTTTACACGCCCTAACGAGTTTGACTTATGTGGTTGTTACTGTTGCGAGGTGCCTTGGTTAGATCGGACGATACGGGTCCGATGGAGTCATTTGTTGGCTCACTTACACCCCATAGGGCGGGGAAACGCATTATTCAGGAATTTTAATCCACATCGGTGGACCGGCCCTGACGATCCAAAGGCTTGACTGAGTACTTGCCTGATACATGGGCTAGATTGTCTCGAATTCGGTAAGGAATATCTTTTGCCTTGGTTCATGATGGAAATCCAATTTCCAAATACGTGACTGTGCGGTTTTGATTGTATGTTTATATATATATATATGACGACATGATATATGGTACCCATGCCGTCTATGATTGATAGTTATGATTGAAATTGTTTTTGAAACATGTAAACACTAGTAATAATATCAAATGCTTTTGTTTTATTCGTATCAAGCATATTTTGGCCATTATAAGGTAAAACTCTATCCTCCGGTTTGCGTTGCATTGTATGAAGGGAACTGAGTCTTATAATGGCTTCATTTTTATAAAAAGCATTGCAATGTTTCAAAGAATGATTTGTTTTAAAGCACTGGCGATCCAATGGAGTAAACCCGTTCCACGAAAGTGGCGTGGTCCTGTGATTAGCCATATTTTAAATGTGTTGAATAGATTTCTCATACCAGTCCCATGACTGACTCGTAGTTTGTTTCACTTTCAAACTCGTGTGCCCCTCTGTAACACCCCATAATTCTGTAACACTAAGATTCGCAAATCAAGGAAGAATTAAATGTTAAAATCAAAATCAAGGGAAACGGGCTGCGCCATTGCGTTCGTCTCGGAAAAATACGCGAAATACAGTCCGAGTTTTCAAAAATCGGAGTCCGTATGACCAAGATATGGTCCGTCAAAGTTTTTAGAGAATTCCAAGTTCAAAACAGTTTAAAATAGAGTTAAATTCGAATTCAAACGCGCAGGGGGCAGGGCGGGAAAATTCCCGCCCAGGACAAGTCGACAGGGGTGTCGACTGCACAGTCGACACCCCCCCCCCCATGTCGACTGCTCAGTCGACATGGGTGTCGACCTGCCTGCTTTTTCCAGCTTTCTGCACCTGGTTCGTTCTGCTGTATTTGGTCACGTTTTCTGACCAGGTTCGTCCGCCTAACACTATATAAACAGCCCTGGTCTTCTCCTCTATTCACAATTCTTTTCTACCTTTATGCTGCAAAGATTCTTGTTAGACATGGCTTCTCCTCCTCCTCTAAAATATATAAATAAAATAATATATAAAATAAACCAAGACGAGGAAATGCTGCTAAAAAGATTTTCAAGAAGAGGTTCAAGTCAAGCTAGGATTCAAGAGGAGGTCCAAACGACTTCAACGACTGTTTTTCTACGAATCTTAGCAACGCCATCTTTCTGTTCTAATCTTATCTCTGTAAGTCAGTTATTTTTAGATTTGAACGTTTTGTTTTTATTCGTGACATGAAATTAAAGGGATAAAAGACTATGCCTAATCTTTCTACTTGAGTCAGTGCTTGTACCTTTGGACCTAATTAAGAACTGTTGTGATTCGATGACCAATAAGACTATGACGGTGAAACTATGGACTTTGGAACCATATGCCTTGGAACTATGAACATAAGCCTTTGATTTTGGGACATAAAACATTGCTTATGACTATGAATATTTCCTATGACTATGAACGTTGCCTATGACTATGAACATCGCCTAAGACTGTGATTCATTGAACTGTGAGGATTATTGCCTATGACTATGAACATTTCCTATGACTATGAACGTTGCCTATGACTATGAACATCGCCTATGACTGTGATTCATTGAACTGTGAGGATTATTGCCTATGACTATGGATATAAGATTATTATTTATGCCCATGACATTGTAGTTACAAAACCATGTTGTTTAACAAACTGACATTATTTTGGATCTAGGCCTGACTTTCTATTCAGTTTATTCTTGGTTATCTTTGGTTTTAGACATTGGGAATTTACCTATTAAGTTAGGTCTACCCATGTTCTTGAACCTCTGTCTCTATTCTGTCTATTCTTGGTTTTAGACCTTGGGAATTTACCTATTTAGTTAGGTCTACCCATGTTCTTGAACCGACGTCGTTATTCAACCCTTTTTATGCCAGTTATTATGTCTATCTTTTGCATAGCATCTTTGGTTCATTCCCTATTTGCTACGAATCAAGATTTATCTATAATCTAGATTGAAACACGATTATACGAACGGTGGGAATGCGATTTGGGGTAAAATATGAAATTTACTAAAACATAGTTATAAACTTGGAAATTGGCATAAATTGGGAACATGTATTATGGCATGTTCATAGAAATGCGAATGGGATAAATTTGACAGGAATTATAGGATTGTGTAATTTGAATCTAGTGTTGACATGTAAATCTAGCATTTACATGAATTGTGAACTAGAATAATAAGTCTAGTTTGACATGAATTAGAATGTTAAATTAGAATGGGATTAGCTAATTTGGCTCGAAAAGTATATTGGCATAAACTTGAAATTGGCCATAATTGGGAGTAATTGTCAGGATTAGCAAAATCATGGTTAGTGACACTTCATTTGGTATGGTCTACATACCAAAAAGCATAAACATGATATAGAAGGGAAAATAGGCCGTAAGAATAAATATTAACAATTTACATTAAAAAAGTAATTGGGAAATAAGTAAATTAGGATTAATTTACTTATAGAATTTGTCCTAAATGAGGAACCTTTAATTTAGACAAATTAAAGGTTTGTTAACGACATCTCTTTTAATAATAAACCAGAAAGTTCTAGGGTGACAGAGAGGATAGTGTCTAGGCTTGAGTTTGGAAAATACAAGTTTCCTGCTCTCCCTGGCTATCCCTAACTGATCCAACGGACGAGATGGTTAGTTTCAAAACCTGATTTGAAAATTAATCAAAACCCTTTGAACTAGAAAACACGAATGGCCTAACCCGAGGTTAGACTGAGTTGCGATGTAAAACTGCCCGGAACCAACCAGCACATCCAGTAATCGCAACAATATCTGTCTAATGTGGGTGGTCGTGGCTTTAATCTATTAAATTAAAGCTAGAACAAGAATGGTAGGGTTAAGTTCACTAAGACACTTAACCAATTCAACATAATAACCAGACTAGTGGGTGGGGTTAGGGCCATACAGTTAAGCTAGAAAGGGAAGGTTAAGTCCATAGGAACACTTAACCAATTTAACACAGTTAAGCTAGGATGGGAGGGCTAAGTCCATAGGGACACTTAACCAACTTCACATGGTAACAAGACAAGATTTGTAGGGGTTAAGTAACTAAGGAAACACTTAGCCAAACTAACATGTTAACTAGACTAGAAGGTGGGGTTAAGCAAAACTAATACACTTAGCCAAATTAACATGTTAACCAGTCTAGGGATTGGGGTTAAGTAAAATTTAATACACTTAGCCAATTTGATATGTTAGCTGGACAAGACCGTAGGGTTAAGTAAACTTGAACACTTAACCATCAGATTGTGATAAAGGAATAGGGCTAAGTCTAAAACATAAAGGGATAATACTTAACCATTAATAGCATGTTAGTTAAAACAGACGGGCAAGGTTAAGTTAAAAAGGAACACTTAACCAATACAGGATGAACGGGTAGTGTTAAGTAATACTTAACCAATATAACTTGGTTTGGGATGGGGTTAAGTCAACATGAATTACCGATAACACTTAACCAGTATAACAGGGTGAATGAAGGGGGTTAAGTTGGCTTGAATTGACTAATGACACTTAACCAATCCAACAGAAAAGGGAACTAAGTAGTAAACCTTAGAAAAACAACGATTCTGGAAACTAAGTGGTAAATCTTAGTTAATAAAACTAAGTAGTAATTCTTGTATGACACGGAAAGGAGCGAATGTCCGTCTGAGTGGAAAGAAGGCTCCAACGAATTGGGTTACGAAGCCTGAGGCTTCGAGGGGACGTGAGGGTACTCTTGGTATCCCTCTGTGAGGCTGCAGATGATCCGCCTGGGCCCACAGAGGTTAAGGTCTGCGTAGAAGAACCAGGAGTATGCCTTGGTTGCAATATATATGGCAACCTAAAGACTAGGATGGACCGGCGTGATTCGGCGAGAAAACGGTAGCCCTGTGATAGCAACTCGTCGTCTACCATCCATCTTGAGTCAATCGAGATACGTGAAGCGGAAAGGCGGAGAACTCCAAAAGACCATATACTTGCTATCTAGTTATGGTTGCGGATGGCCATAGGATAGTGGGGCACCAGGGGTCGGCGTATAGTTCTCATTTTACAAGGTGTGCCTTTCATTAGTTGAGGGAGGGGTCAAGTGGGACCATAGCTACTGGAATAAAAACAGACCTTAGCATCTGCATCGGCAGATATCTGAAAGCTCCCGACCGAGTTCTGTATTCCTTGATTTGCCCTGACAACAGGACTCAGACCGCACATTATGGGACATGTGCATCTAGACAAGCGATAACGATTCGCGATACATGCGTGGGGAAGTATAGGAACATATACCACTCTAGGTAGTGTGTCCTAGACTTGGGGGCATCGTTCGACAGGTAGCATAATTCCTAGTTGAACTAGGTGGCATAAATCCTAAATCCGAGAAGCATTCAGCAGATAGCGTAAACTTTAGAGGAATCTAGAAAGTACTTCGTAGAAAACCCTAGATTAAATCTAGGTAACAAATAAATAAATGGATGCCTGAAGGCGATGGAAAATACAGGGATTGGGATCACGTTATCGTTACTAGTTGGGACATTAGTTAGTTGGTGCAGAGATATAGTATAACAAGGAAATAGCGAAGCGGCGAAAGTATTAAACCATATCCAGTTAGTCTTATCTTAGCATATCTTGTGATTACCTTGTCTAATCTTGTTGACCCTATCGTCATGGTGTAATCTTGTATTCAGTTAATTCATGTCGTTTTGTTTTTCCATGTTCACATGCTAGAAGTTACTGAACTTACTCAGGCTTTATGTCTGACTCTGTTTTTCTTTCGTCTTCTTTTCTTCCGTCCCCCCCCCCCAGGTAGTAGAAGAGGGAATAGTATAGCTCAGATTAGGTTGGAATGTCACCCTTTCCCAGCTTGAAGATTTGTCGAAGTTTGCTTGGATTCTCTTTTCAGATGCTATGGCTGGCTCTTGCTAAATTTGGGGAATATAAATGTATTTTCATGCTTCTTTATTTTGTAAGACAGATGGCACTCTGATATTGTAAAGAAATCTTTGTACAAACTATTTTTTCAATAAAGCAAAGTTTTGTTTTCCGCTGTTTAAATTATGTTTGTCTTGTAATTTATCTGCATCTTTTATCCTAAATGCTCCACAGAACTTAGTGCATTCCCTTTGTGAGTGACACTAACGGACGTGGGGTGTTACACCCTCTTTCTACACGGGCAGCCTTGTATTCAGGTTTTAGCTGGCTTTCTCTGGATAGCTGGAGCTGAAGATGGATTCTATCATTTATCTCTTTTTATGCTATTCAACTCCTATTGTACACTATGTTTGTTTTCCGCTGTAGATATTTATGTATAGCTGAACTGTATTTGTACTAAGTATGATCCTGTATACTGTGTAACTCTGATGATTACGTTTATCCAGTATATTCTATTGTGCATTATCTGGTGTATTTATTTAATTTCTGTTATTATCTGTTTTTGTGTTATATTCCAAGGATTACCCTTGCCGCCGTCTGTACGGGGTTTGGGGCCGTCTCATCCATACCATAACATCACTTTCTCAAATAGAAGGAAACGTTTTCCATCAACTTTGAAGTACTTCGCCCTGTTTCGTCTCATATCCGGGTTGTGAAGCCTTGAAGTCATGTTCCACAAATCTCGGCTTTTCAACAAAAGCTTTCTATCAACCAGCAGCACTTAGCATGCCACACTATCAATTTACAATATATAATCCGTGTTGATTAATATATAACCCTCTGAGTACGTATGCCTCATAGGAGGGTGCTAAGCTAAGAGGATAACTCCTCCTCCAAACTAATATATATCATTAATAAAAACCTAATCGCCTAGGTTTGAACGAAACCGAAGGCACTTTATTCATCGAAACCGCTTGGGTATAAAAGCCCTAGTAATCCAAATCGCTTCAAGTATAGTCAGATCGCTACTACTTAAATATCATAATGGATGGTTGCCCGAGACATTAACAAGCAATCCATCTGATGTGAAGATCTCCGATCTTCAATCACATTCATCGCCATTTTCAGTTGCTCTTATTATGTCATATAATTATTCACAATAGGCTAAAAGCTAGTCTTTTCGAATAACTAGCGCATCTTTTAAACTAATATAGACGTATAGGGATATCTTGAGTCTCATTCCCTTTGGAATATTCTTTGATTTCAATTGAACCTTAACATGAAGGTTATTACATAAATCAGTATCCCATTCCCATCCTATTAATCCCATGGAGTAAAACTGGTAGTACTCCATGTGATAACCCCAAACTTCCACGGGATGAAAGTAAGGAATAATCATTCGGAATACAACATAAATACAATAATACATATCACAGATACAACATAGCATAGGAAATTCATAGAGTAACAACATCATAGCAGCGGAAATATAATGTCATCAACCACAGAAAGTCCACAGTCACAGAATTCTAAATTATTACATCAAGTTTGCAGAAAAAGAAATAAGTTCCAACTCCAATTTAAACAACGTGAAATGAAACAAGTTTAATGTCTGGAATTAAAAAGAGAAAGATGCAATAGCAGCAAATGATAGATGTCTTCAAGCTCCAAGTCATCACCTCTCCACGAAAGCAAATCCAAGAAAGATAACAAGCAGCTCCAAAGAAAAGACTCCAAGCAAAGAATGAACCTGTTTAGTTGGCTGCCCGTGTAGAAAGGAGGGCACCTGAGTTTGCAAAAAGGTGTAAACAGACAACGGGTCAGTCGTGGGACTAGTGTGAGAATTCTTAACTAATTTAACTACTAGTAATAAGGCAAATCCAAGGACCACGCCGCTAACGCGGAACAGGTTTTCTCTAATGGATTGTCGTGCATAATCTAAAGTGACAGAATAAATAGTAAGTGAATCGTAAAACAATGCTATGCTTTTGAGAAAAATGGAATCACCATAAGACCCAGGTCCCATCACACAATGCAACACAAACCAGAGGATAGGGTTTTACCTTATGGTGATTAAACATGCTAAATGCGGCAAATACGAGCTTAATATTATTATTAGTATATATCAAAACATTTCAAAATAAATGTATCAATCCTAGGACACATAGATACCGTAATACTATGCTTCCATACTAGTAATACAATCAAATCCGTAGGTTCGTATTGGAAGTTTGGATATCCATCATGAGTCAAGGCTAGGGAGGAGCTCCTTACCGATTCGAGACAATCTAGCTAATGCCTCGGGGTCCCCCGCAGTGAACCCTTGGATCCTGCAGGGCTGGTCCACCATACGAGTTGCAGATTAGTTATTCCTGAACACACGTTTCCCAGTCCTATAGGACCTATCATCCGAGGCGCCTCATTCCATCATCCACATAAGTAAAATGTCGGGCCGTGTTAAAGCCCAATCACCACTTCTAGTGTAATGACCCGAAATGTTGGGGCCAATTTAATATTTTTATTTTAGAAATTTTAATGGGTTTTAATATTTAAAATAATTTATTTTAAATAAGAATGACTAAAAATTTATTTTAATTGAAGTTAAAATGAATAAATTTAATTTAATTATAAAAGGAGTTTAAAACAGCGCTGTAGTTTGAAAATTTGAATTTGAACTTTGACTGAATGTACAGGATTCATTTGAAATCAGAATTGAGCGAAACAAGAAACATTTAAATCCGTTTAATCATAGCTTTCTAACGAATCTGAAAGACTAAAATTTCACTTTATAATTTGAAAGTTATGCCCAGTTTAAAATTTAGAAAAGTCGCTGTAGAATTTATATATATTTTAATATAATATACTGGCCTTAAAAATAGTCATTTTTTTCAACAACCTCGGTTTTCGACGAAACCACTTTTGTTGGAACCGGAATGTCAAATTATTGCTAGGATTCAATTTTCAGAATTTTTCGAATTAGTATGTGAGCGTGGCAAAAGAAAATGTGTTTTGACAGTTTCAGTTAAATTTAATCGACTTGCAAATGGCCATTTTTCAAACGGTCTCAGAATTTGATGAAATTAGTCTTGTTAGAACCGTATCGTCAAAACATAACTAGAAATAATTTTTCTATAATTTTTCGAGTCAGTTGTGGCCTCGGTAATTTAAAATGTACGTTTGAATTTAATAATTAAATGATTTATATTTTAATTTAAAGAAAAACATATCCTAACAGCCGAACTGGGTTACGAAACATATCCTCTTAACAAAAACCAAAATTCCAAGAACCAAATTAAAGAGATTTTCAAGGATTTTAATTCTATAAGGCGATGATCGGTAGTTATGAACTGTGGTGGCCGGATTTTTGAGTGAAAGCCGCCGACTTTGGCGCGGTTTCCAGGGTGGTAGGGCCCACCGAGCTTGGCCTCGGTCTGGGCGGAGGGTGCTCTCATATAGGCGGTTGACGTGGGCTAGTCGGATCTTGCTCCGGTGTGGTGATGGCGACGTGAAGAGGAGAGAGAAAGGGCGGCAGAATGGGTTCAATTTGATCGTGGTATATACAGGAAGAAGAGGGAACCGAAGGGATTAACATGGTAATTAGGAGATAATTAAATTTTAATTTTAATTTAAACTATCTAATTATGTAATAAATCTTTAAATTGCAATATCTTATTCATATCTAATCAGAAATTGACGAAACTGGTTGCATTGGATTCGTATTTCCGAGCACTACGACATGGAACAGACTAGAGCTAAAAAGGAGCACTTTGAATTTTCAGCCAAACCAATGTGAGAATCTATGATTTTTTAAAATTTAATTAATTTAATTAATTGTTCTGTCGTTGTTAAATAATTATATGGATGTTATTTATTCATACTGTGCTGTGATCAAATTTGCTTGTGTTTTGATGAATTGTATTGCATTGTAATGTTTAGATTTGTTATCATACGATCTAGATCTATACGAATCCGGTAAAAATCATCATGTTCTGTAAATTAGGTTAAATTAAAATATTATATAGACTGTGTTTATTTAGGGACATTAAAATTGTTTATTATATTTTTATTTACATTTTTAGATAAAAAGGTAAAATTGTTTTAGGTATTCTAATTTACACTCCATATATAAATAAAAGAAACAAGTTTGGAAACACATTTTTATTAACATTTTATTTGTTAATAAAAATGTCAAGAATACAAACACATTTTTATTGACATCTTATTTGCAAATGAAAAGGTCAAAATTAAGAATACACTTTTATTAACATTTTATTGGTTAATAAAAAGGATAAGATTTAAAATACATTTTTATCAATATCATATTTGCAAATAAAAAAGACAAGTTAGAAATCATATTTTATTTTGCATTTTATTTGCGAATTTAAAAGCCAGAATTAGAAAACTTATTGTATTAACATTTTATACGCAAATAAAAAGGCAGAATTAAAAATCATTTTTTTTATTTACAGACAAACTTATTCTATACATTTTTTTTATATCCTTTGTGTAAGTAAAAAGGCAAATTTGTAAAATCACTTTTATTCACATATCATTTGTAAATAAATGAGCTGAAATGAAATTTAGTATTTTTATTGTAAATTCATTACCATAAAAGAATGGGCATTAAAGATTTTGTTTTATTTATACTTTTGTTTAAATATAAAGATTTTACATTAATGGCTATATCTTTATGTAGTACTGTTTGAATAAAAGTTTCTGATGAAAGAACTTATTCTTTTGTTGTAACTTTGTAGGAAAAAAAAGGACATTTTTGTTTAAAAATGTTAGATATGATAAAAGAAACATTTTTTGTTTACATTAGAAGTATTAAACAAAATCAACACTTTTGTCAATCAGATTATGTTAAACAAAAATGGACATTTTTATTTGCAATATGTTATGCAAATCAAAATGACATTTTTGATTAGAAGTTTGTTATCAAACAAAAGAATATATTTTGTTAAACATTCTTTTTAAAAAACAAAAGAATAGATTTTAAGTACCTTTCTTTCCAATAAAAAAAAATCATGTTATATTGTAATATTTGATTACATTAAAAGAATGAGTAAAGAATGTATATTTTTATACATTAAAAAGAAGAAGTTAAGAATGTATATTTTTATACATTAAAAAGAAGAAGTTAAGATGTATATGTTTATACATTAAAAATAAAGATTAGCGAACGAAATTAACATTTTTGGTCAAAAGAAAGATTAACATTTTCATTGTAAAATGTGACATTATAGAAAAATCAACATTTTATTTGAAAATATATTATGCATATAAAATAAATATTTTTTTGCATTAAAAAGAATGATGTTTTTGTGTTAAACTTGATTAGTAAACAAAATTCACATTTTGTTAATATTAAAAGGATTATAACAAAATTCACATTTTGTTAACATTTTATGTAAAGGAAATTAAAAAAGAACATTTTTGTCACTTTGAAATAAAGGAAACAAAAAGGACATTTTTGTATATTAAAAATGAATTAGACAAAATGGACATTTTTGTATATTAAATAGAATATTAGAAAAATTATCATATTTTCACAAGTAGAATATGCTGACATTAAAAATCTACCTTTTAATGTAAAATAGAATATTAGAGAAATGTTCATATTTTGACAAAGCAAATTATGTTAACATTAGAATCTTATATTTAAAGAAAAGAATAGAAAAATACATTTTTATATGAATTCAAAGAAAAGAGTAAAAAGCACATTTTTATGTGTATTGAAAGAAAGAAATAGGAAAGTACATTTTTTATATGTATTCAAAGTAAAGAATAACTGATTACAATTTTTGTGCATAATCAAAGAATGAAAAGAAAAGGTTACATTTTCATGTAGTAAAAGAAATAAAAGATTTCACTTCTATGTGATATTTAAAATATTCATTTTGTCCTTTAAAAAGAATTTCACCAAAATATTCATTTTTGGTCAAAACTTGATTATCAAATGAAAATGTATATTTTTATACATTAAAAAGGAATGAATATGAAATGTATATTTTTATATTTTAAAAAGAATGAATCTTTGTTTGAAAACTTTGTTAACATGTAATTTCCGTTTTTTTTATGATAATTAGAATTAATTAAAAAGAATGAATCTTTGTTTGAAACTTGTGAACATGTAATTTACATTTTTATATAAATGAATTATTAAAAAGAATAAAACCTTGGTTAGAATGTGTTACCATGTAAAATTACATTTCTATGTAATTAATGTTCATCGAAAAGAATTAAACAAAAATGTACATTTTACTCATTTAAAAAGGATGTTATAAGAAAATATCATTTTTGGGTAAAACATGATTAGTGAAGAAAAATTATCACATTTTTGTTTATTTAAAAAGAATTATAACATAATTTTACATTTGGTTTACATTAAAAGGATTATAACAAGATTTACATTTTGTTTACATAAAAAGGATTAAACAAAATCATCATATTTTGTTTACATTAAAACTAATTAGTCAATTCTAACATTTTGTTTACATAAAAAGGATTAAACAAAATCATCATATTTTGTTTACATTAAAAAGAATTAGTCAATTCTGTCATTTTGTTTACAATAAAAAGAGATTGAGATAAAAGTGAATATTTTTATTGACACTTTGTTTTCAATAAAAAGATTGTACATTAAAAATTACATTTTCAATGTAGTTTAGATTCCATTGAAAGGATTAGAATAAAAGGATTATATCTTTATAGTCATTTGGTTACAATGAATGATTAGGAAATAAAGATAACACCTTTAGGGTAATGGAAATAAAAGATTAGTTTTATTGTCATATTGAATTAAAGGATTACCTTTTATTGTAACATTGTTTACAATAAAAGAATTGAATTAAAAGACTAGGTTTTTATTGTCATTTGTTCATAGCAAAAAGAATAGAAATATATGTCTAATTGTTGAAATATGTGATGTGTCAAAAATAATGTTTATTATATTCATGTTTGAATATTACACTTCCATTTACAAGTTACCCGACTTGTTTATGTGATTGGGACGATAATTTTCACACATCGCCCAAGTGCACAAATAATTTATTATTTGCTTGATGGATGAAACCCCACACAGGTATTGGGATGATATTGGATACACACTAATCCCAATATTTAGTTATCTGTCAATCGATGGATTGACAGTCTGTGATGAGCGTCAGTTATTTACTTTAATGCTCACACAGTTATAGATTCCACTTTGGTCGTCATTTGGATGTTTAATAATTATTCATCATGATTGTTGATTTCATGCAACATATGGATGTTGATTGAGTCACATTCCAATAAAGAATATTCTAGAAAAAGAATATTTTGGAAAATTTATTTTTGAAAAAGAATATTTTAGAAAAAGAATATATTTTGGAAAATTATATTTTTATTGAAATGAACCAGTTATCAACTAGAATTAATCATTAAATTTACATTTAATGAAGTTTTTCCAATTTGTAATATTTAATTGGAAATTAAATTGAATAAATTGGATTTGTCGTGGATAGTGTCTTAAATAACACTGTTCTTAAACCCCGTATGAAAAGAATAAGCTTTTAATTTAGATTATTAAAGTTTTCAATTATATTTTGTAATTGAAATAAGAAATGTGAGTTGGATTTATTGTGAACTGTGTTTTTAAGCGACATTTGTTCTTTAACCCAACTGGCAGTGAAAATATGATTTGAAATTTGTAAATCTTTATTTAAGATTTAAATAGAAATTTTCCCAAAAGTAAAGTTTTCCAATTTAATATATTAAATTGGAGTCGAATGGAATTTGAATTAATAATAACCGAGATAAGCTTCTGTAAAAGAAGATCGATACTACATATGGAATTTAAACGGCTTTGCCGTTATTCCATTTATATTATTAGTCGGATACAGAAATTTATAACGATTATATATTGATTTGATTTCTGTGAAGATTCCATATTTTATGGCGATTTTGGGTTTATCATGAACGGTGTTTTTAAAATGACATTAGTTCTTTAACCCAGTTAAAGTTAAGATTAATTTCTTAAATTTAATTAATCACTGAATAATGTTTCGTGATATTTAAAACCAAATTAGGTTCTTAATAATTCTTTAAAAGAAAGATTTAAGAATAAATGTAAAGGATTTATCTTTGATAAGAATATGTGGATACTTGATTTAGAAGAATAATTCTGAATTGGAATGTGGCGTTGGATGTGTTTTTATAGTAATTGATTTTTAATTATAAAATACGTGAGTTATTCGGGAAGACCGGGTTTAACCCATTTCGGATGATTTCTATGACGATGAAGAGTCGAACATGAAGACGGTGATTGAAGACCGACGATCTTCACATGGAATGGATGTGTTGCTACAGAGACCCTTGATGGGAGTAGCTACCTTGAAGGGGCTTCAGTGGTGGCCGTCCGGACTATTGTTGATTGTTCGGATTTGGTTTTCGCTCAGACCCAGAGCATAAGCTAGTAAATGGATGCGTGTCTGACATTGGATTTCGTTCCATGTGAATTAAATCGATTTCTGTTAATGTATGGCTGTTTGGTGGTGGAGGATTTATTCTCTACTTAACACCCTAGTATATATTAATAGTGACTGATCGCATGGCGTGAATTGTCAATGTGGCATGCCAAGATGCAAATGATCAAGGCTTTTGTTGAAAAGCAAGGCCTTGTGGGATGATCAAAGTATAGCCTATTATGGCATAACTTTGTGTATATCGTGACTTCGCGAGCCTCACACCCCGGTATGAGTCAAAAACGGGATACGGACCGTAGGGAGTGCACACGTTTCTTTCTAGCTAGAGTGATGTCAGGGACCTACCAGCGCTGACATTTTACTTATGTGGATGATGGAATTTGAGGCACCTCGGATTTTTATAGGCCGTTAGTGGTCATACTATAGGTTCAAAGGAACCGGGAAACGTGTGTTCAGGCATAACTAATCCACTGCCGATAGGCGGGGACCGGCCCTACCGCTCTAAGGGTTCACTACGGGGGATCCTGAGGCATTTGCTAGAGTGTCTCGAACCAGAGAGGAGCTTGCCCCTAGCCTCGACTCATGTTGTAAATCCAATTTCCAATACGACCTTGTGGTTTTGATTGTAGAACTAGTATGGCGACATAGTAGGATGGGGTACTATGTCGTCCATGATTAATACATTATGATTGAAATTGTTTTTGAAATATCTATATATACCCATAGATATACACACTAATATCAAATCCGTTTTTATCGTATCAAGCATCTTTTGACCATTATAAGGTAAAACCCTATCCTCCGGTTTGCATTTCATTGTGTGATGGGACTTGCGTCTTATAATGGTTTCATTTTTCTAAAAAGCATTGCGTTGTTTTACGATTTACTTTAATTTATGCACTGGCAATCCAATGGAGTAAACCCGTTTCGCGTTAGCGGCGTGGTCCTGTGATTAGTCTTATTATTAGATAGTTAAGTTAGATTTCTCATACCAGTCCCATGACTGGCCTGTAGTTTGTTTCACTGGCAAACTCGGGTGCCCTTATTTTCCATACGGGCAGTCGAGTAGCTTTTTGCAGATATATTTACAGGGTTTTGGCTTACAGCTGAATCGGTATTCGGAAAGCTCTGTATCCGTGTATTTCTTCCAGTTGTATATTTGTATTGTTTTTCCACTACTATTTAAATGTAATTTAAAACTCTGATATTATTGTATTTCTATTTTTGTAATAAGTATCCATACTCTGTTGCATTCTTGTACTCTGATGTAATTGTTGTAATCAGTAATAAAATGTTCTTCAGTTTGTGTTTTGATGTGTGTTGTTCTCAACGCAATCCAGGCTTTCCTTTACTGGGAAGTTTGGGTCGTTTCAGTTGGTATCAGAGCTTTGGTTTACAGAGCTCAAGAACAAAACACATTAGAACCGAACGAAAGAATTCATCAGAGATTGGATTAGTAATATCCAATGAGAATAACTCGTTAGAGATGGGATCAGTAGTATCCTAGAACGAGTATGAAGAGTATTATTTTCTTTAAAATAAAAATGAAAACAAATTTAGTTTTGAAAATTTTATCTAAATATACGTATTTGAGTATATTATTATATTTTTATGTGGACAATCGAGTATATAAAGGTTTCGATTATACGAGTAATTGACGGATATTGGAAGTTTTAATATACTGGATAGATATAGAATCACACTCTAGTTGCTCGGAGATAATTCTAGTGATAGGTCGACCATCACCCGTATTTATGTTCGAGTAGCGAAAGTGGGATATTTATATATTTCCATTGACTGGTATGACAACCAACACTTAGTTAGAATACACTGCTGTGATTTGCACTAAAAATATGATTTTTAATTATATATAAAAGTTATATATATTTGAAAAGTTAATCACCTAATTGATTTCTGGTTGTGATGTTTTAGTTTAACTAATAAAAGTATAGAAATGATAATTAATTTAACTAACAAATCTATGGAAACCGGTAAATAAAAAATTTAAAGTTGAGTTGGTTAATTAAACAACTTTTAGCTTCGTTCCTTTTCGAGAACGAAAAGATTTTAAGTGGGGGCGATTGTAACGACCCGGAATTTTGGGGCCAATTTAAAATTTTTATTTTAGAAATTTTAATGGGTTTTAATATTTAAAATAATTTATTTTAAATAAGAATGACTAAAAATTTATTTTAATTGAAGTTAATACGGATAAATTTAATTATAAAAGGAGTTTAAAACAACGCTGCAGTTTGAAAATTTGAATTTGAACTTTGACTGAATGTACAGGATTCATTTGAAATTAGAATTGAGCGAAACAAGAAATATTTAAATCTGTTTAATCATAGCTTTCTAATGAATCTAAAAGACTGAAATTTCACTTTATAATTTGAAAGTTATGCCCAGTTTAAAATTTAGAAAAGTCGTTGTAGAATTTATATATATTTTAATATAATATATTGGCCTTAAAAATAGTCATTTTTTCCAAGGACCTCGGTTTTCGACGAAACCACTTTTGTTGGAACCGGAATGTCAAATTATTGCTAGGTTTTAATTTTCATAATTTTTCGAATTAATATGTGAGCGTTGCAAAAGAAAATGTGTTTTGACTGTTTCAGTTAAATTTAATCGACTTGAAAATGGCCATTTTTCAAACGGTCTCAGAATTCGATGAAATTAGTCTTGTTAGAACCGTATCGTCAAAACATAACTAGAAATAATTTTTCTATAATTTTTCGAGTCAGTATATGGCCCCGGTAATTTAAAATGTACGTTTGAATTTAATAATTAAATGATTTATATTTTAGTTTAAAGAAAAACATATCATAACAGCCAAACTGGGTTACGAAACATGATCCATTCAATCCGAGACGGGGGTTATCAGCCAGGAGCGACACTCGTTGGGTTCGATTTGGAGTTGATAGCAACGAACAATTATTTTTCAAAGTAAAGGGATTAAATAAATAAATTAAATATAAAAATACTGTATAAATATGGTGTACTATACAGAACCCTAATCAGATGAACCTAGCCGCCATCTAACATTTCCTATGGCTGAAATCATCTTAATTTGTTTCTTCAAATTCTCCCAATCCTCTTAACAAAAACCAAAACTCCAGGAACCAAATTGAAGAGATTTTCAAGGACTTTAATTCTATAAGGCGATGATCGGAAGTTATGAACTGTGATGGCCGGATTTTTGAGTGAAAGCTGTCGACTTTGGCGCGGTTTCCAGGGTGGTAGGGCCCACCGAGCTTGGCCTCGGTCTGGGCGGAGGGTGCTCTCATGTAGGCGGTTGACGTGGGCTGGTCGGATCTCGCTCCGGTGTGGTGATGGCGACGTGAAGAGGAGAGAGAAAGGGCGGCAGAATGGGTTCAATTTGATCGTGGTATATACAGGAAGAAGTGGGAACCGAAGGGATTAACATGGTAATTAGGAGATAATTAAATTTTAATTTTAATTTAAACTATCTAATTATGTAATAAATCATTCAATTGCAATATCTTATTCATATCTAATCAGAAATTGACAAAACTGGTTGCGTTGGATTCGTATTTCCGAGCACTACGACATGGAACAGACTAGAGCTAAAAAGGAGCACTTTGAATTTTCAGCCAAACCAATGTGAGAATCTATGATTTTTTAAAATTTAATTAATTTAATTAATTGTTTTGTCGTTTTTAAATAATTATATGGATGTTATTTATTCAGACTGTGCTGTGATCAAATTTGCTTGTGTTTTGATGAATTGTATGGCATTGTAATGTTTAGATCTGTTATCATACGATCTAGATCTATACAAATCCGGTAAAAATCATCATGTTCTGTAAATTAGGTTAAATTAAAATATTATATAGACTGTGTTTATTTAGGGACATTAAAATTGTTTATTATATTTTTATTTACATTTGTAGATAAAAAGGTAAAATTGTTTTAGGTATTCTAATTTACACTCCATATATAAATAAAAGAAACAAGTTTGGAAACACATTTTTATTAACATTTTATTTGTTAATAAAAAGGTCAAGAATACAAACACATTTTTATTGACATCTTATTTGCAAATGAAAAGGTCAAAATTCATAATACACTTTTATTAACATTTTATTGGTTAATAAAAAGGATAAGATTTAAAATACATTTTTATCAATATCATATTTGCAAATAAAAAAGACAAGTTAGAAATCATATTTTATTTTGCATTGTATTTGTGAATTTAAAAGCCAGAATTAGAAAACTTATTGTATTAACATTTTATGTGCAAATAAAAAGGCAGAATTAAAAATCATTTTTTTATTTACAGACAAACTTATTCTATACATTTTTTTTATATCCTTTGTGTAAGTAAAAAGGCAAATTTGTAAAATCACTTTTATTCACATATCATTTGTAAATAAAAGAGCTGAAATGAAATTTAGTATTTTTATTGTAAATTCATTACCATAAAAGAATGGGCATTAAAGATTTTGTTTTATTTATACTTTTGTTTAAATATAAAGATTTTACATTAAAGGCTATATCTTTATGTAGTACTGTTTGAATAAAAGTTTCTGATGAAAGAACTTATTCTTTTGTTGTAACTTTGTAGAAAAAATAAGGACATTTTTGTTTAAAAATGATAGATATGATAAAAGAAACATTTTTTTTTACATTAGAAGTATTAAACAAAATCAACACTTTTGTCAATCAGATTATGTTAAACAAAAATGGACATTTTTATTTGCAATATGTTATGCAAATCAAAATCACATTTTTGATTAGAAGTTTGTTATCAAACAAAAGAATATATTTTGGTAAACATTCTTTTTAAAAAACAAAAGAATAGATTTTAAGTACCTTTCTTTCCAATAAAAAGAAATCATGTTATATTGTAATATTTGATTACATTAAAAGAATGAGTTAAGAATGTATATTTTTATCATTAAAAAGAAGAAGTTAAGAATGTATATGTTTATACATTAAAAAGAAAGATTAGCGAACGAAATTAACATTTTTGGTCAAAAAAAAGATTAACATTTTCATTGTAAAATGTGACATTATAGTAAAATTAATATTTTATTTGAAAATATATTATGCATATAAAATAAATATTTTTATGCATTAAAAAGAATGATATTTTTGTGTTAAACTTGATTAGTGAACAAAATTCACATTTTGTTAATATTAAAAGGATTATAACAAAATTCACATTTTGTTAACATTTTATGTAAAGGAAATTAAAAGGACATTTTTGTCACTTTGAAATAAAGGAAACAAAAAGGAAATTTTTGTATATTAAAAATGAATTAGAAAAAATGGACATTTTTGTATGTTAAATAGAATATTAGAAAAATGATCATATTTTCACAAGTAGAATATGCTGACATTAAAAATCTACCTTTTAATGTAAAATAGAATATTAGATAAATGTTCATATTTTGACAAAGCAAATTATGTTAACATTAAAATCTTATATTTAAAAAAAAAAGAATAGAAAAATACATTTTTATATGAATTCAAAGAAAAGAGTAATAAGCACATTTTTATGTGTATTCAAAGAAACAAATAGGAAAGTACATTTGTTATATGTATTCAAAGAAAAGAATAACTGATTACAATTTTTGTGCGTAATCAAAGAATGAAAAGAAAAGGTTACATTTTCATGTAGTAAAAGATATAAAAGATTTCACTTCTATGTGATATTTAAAATATTCATTTTGTCCTTTAGAAAGAATTTCACCAAAATATTCATTTTTGGTCAAAACTTGATTATCAAATGAAAATGTATATTTTTATACATTAAAAAGAAGAATATGAAATGTATATTTTTATATTTTAAAAAGAATGAATCTTTGTTTGAAAACTTGTTAACATGTAATTTCCGTTTTTTTAAGATAATTAGAATTAATTAAAAAGAATGAATCTTTGTTTGAAACTTGTGAACATGTAATTTACATTTTTATATAAATGAATTATTAAAAAGAATAAAACATTGGTTAGAATGTGTTATCATGTAAAATTACATTTCTATGTAATTAATGTTCATCAAAAAGAATTAAACAAAAATGTACATTTTACTCATTTAAAAAGGATGTTATAAGAAAATATCATTTTTGGGTAAAACATGATTAGTGAAGAAAAATTATCACATTTTTGTTTATTTAAAAAGAATTATAAAATAATTTTACATTTGGTTTATATTAAAAGGATTATAACAAGATTTACATTTTGTTTACATAAAAAGGATTAAACAAAATCATCATATTTTGTTTAAATTAAAAAGAACTAGTCAATTCTGACATTTTGTTTACATAAAAAGGATTAAAAAAAATCATCATATTTTGTTTACATTAAAAAGAATTAGTCAATTCTGTCATTTTGTTTACAATAAAAAGAGATTGAGATAAAAGTGAATATTTTTATTGACACTTTGTTTTCAATAAAAAGATTGTACATTAAAAATTACATTTTCAATGTAGTTTAGATTCCATTGAAAGGATTAGAATAAAAGGATTATATCTTTATAGTCATTTGGTTACAATGAAAGATTAGGAAATAAAGATAACACCTTTAGGGTAATGGAAATAAAAGATTAGTTTTATTGTCATATTGAATTAAAGGATTACCTTTTATTGTAACATTGTTTACAATAAAAGAATTGAATTAAAAGACTAGGTTTTTATTGTCATTTGTTCATAGCAAAAAGAATAGAAATATATGTCTAATTGTTGAAATGTGTGATGTGTCAAATATAATGTTTATTATATTCAAGTTTGAATATTACACTTCCATTTACAAGTTACCCGACTTGTTTATGTGATTGGGACGATAATTTTCACACATCGCCCAAGTGCACAAATAATTTATTATTTGCTTGATGGATGAAACCCCACACGGGTATTGGGATGATATTGGATACACACTAATACAAATATTTAGTTATCTGTCAATGGATGGATTGACAGTCTGTGATGAGCGTCAGTTATTTACTTTAATGCTCACACAATTATAGATTCCACTTTGGTCGTCATTTGGATGTTTGATAATTATTCATCATGATTGTTGATTTCATGCAATATATGGATGTTGATTGAGTCACATTCCAATAAAGAATATTTTAGAAAAAGAATATTTTGGAAAATATATTTTTGAAAAAGAATATTTTAGAAGAATATATTTTGGAAAATTATATTTTTATTGAAATGAACCAGTTATCAACTAGAATTAATCATTAAATTTTCATTTAATGAAGTTTTTCCAATTTGTAATATTTAATTGGAAATTAAATTGAATAAATTGGATTTGTCGTGGATAGTGTCTTAAATAACACTGTTCTTAAACCCCGTATGAAAAGAATAAGCTTTTAATTTAGATTATTAAAGTTTTCAATTATATTTTTTAATTGAAATAAGAAATGTGAGTTGGGTTTATTGTGAACTGTGTTTTTAAGCGACATTTGTTCTTTAACCCAACTGGCAGTGAAAATATGATTTGAAATTTGTAAATCTTTATTTAAGATTTAAATAGAAATTTTCCCAAAAGTAAAGTTTTCCAATTTAATATATTAAATTGGAGTCAAATGGAATTTGAATTAATAATAACCGAGATAAGCTTCTGTAAAAGAAGATCGATACTACATATGGAATTTAAAAGGCTTTGCCGTTATTCCATTTATATTATTGGTCGGATACAGAAATTTATAACGATTATATATTGATTTGATTTCCGTGAAGATTCCATATTTTATGGAAGTCGATTTTGGGTTTATCGTGAATGGTGTTTTTAAAATGACATTAGTTCTTTAACCCAGTTAAAGATAAGATTAATTTCTTAAATTTAATTAATCACTGAATAATGTTTTGTGATAATTAAAACCAAATTAGGTTCTTAATAAATCTTTAAAAGAAAGATTTAAGAATAAATGTAAAGGATTTATCTTTGATAAGAATATGTGAATACTTGATTTAGAAGAATAATGATGAATTGGAATGTGGCGTTGGATGTGTTTTTATAGTAATTGATTTTTAACTATAAAATACGTGAGTTATTCGGGAAGACCGGGTTCAACCCATTCCGGATGATTTCTACGACGATGAAGAGTCGAACATGAAGACGGTGAATGAAGACCGACGATCTTCACATGGAATGGATGTGTTGCTACAGAGACCCTTGATGGGAGTAGCTACCTTGAAGGGGCTTCTGTGGTGACCGTCCGGACTATTGTTGATTGTTCGGATTTGGTTTTCGCTCAGACCCAGAGCATAAGATAGTAAATGGATGCGTGTCTGACATTGGATTTCGTTCCATGTGAATTAAATCGATTTCTGTTAATGTATGGCTATTTGGTGGTGGAGGATTTATTCTCTACTTAACACCCTGGTATATATTAATAGTGATTGATCGCATGGCGTGAATTGTCAATGTGGCATGCCAAGATGCAAATGATCAAGGCTTTTGTTGAAAAGCAGGGCCTTGTGGGATGATCAAAGTATAGCCTATTATGGCATAACTTTGTGTAAATCGTGACTTCGCGAGCCTCACACCCTAGTATGAGTCAAAAACGGGATACGGACCGTAGGGAGTGCACACGTTTCTTTCTAGCTAGAGTGATGTCAGGGACCTACCAGCGCTGACATTTTACTTATGTGGATGATGGATTTTGAGGCGCCTCGAATTTTTATAGACCGTTAGTGTCATACTATAGGTTCAAAGGGACCGGTAAACGTGTGTTCAGGCATAAATAATCCACTGCCGATAGGCGGGGACCGTCCCTTCCGCTCCAAGGGTTCACTGCGGGGGATCCTGAGGCATTTGCTAGAGTGTCTCGAATCGGAGAGGAGCTTGCCCCTAGCCTCGACTCATGATAGAAATCCAATTTCCAATACGACCTTGCGGTTTTGATTGTAGAACTAGTATGGCGACATAGTAGGATGGGGTACTATGCAGTCTATGATTAATACATTATGATTGAAATTGTTTTTGAAATATATATATATATACCCATAGATATGCACACTAAGATCAAATCCGTTTTTATCGTATCAAGCATCTTTTGACCATTATAAGGTAAAACCCTATCCTCCGGTTTGCGTTGCATTGTGTGATGGGACTTGGGTCTTATAATGGTTTCATTTTTCTAAAAAGCATTGCGTTGTTTAACGATTTACTTTAATTTATGCACTGGCAATCCAATGGAGTAAACCCGTTCCGCGTTAGCGGCGTGGTCCTGTGATTAGCCTTATCATTTGATAGTGAAGTTAGATTTCTCATACCAGTCCCATGACTGACCTGTAGTTTGTTTCATTAGCAAACTCGGGTGCCCTTATTTTCCACACGGGCAGTCGAGTAGCTTTTTGCAGACATATTTATAGGGTCCTGGCTTACAACTGAAGCGGTATTCGGAAAGCTCTGTATCCGTGTATTCCTTCCATTTTTATATTTGTATTGTTTTTCCGCTACTATTTAAATGTAATTTAAAACTCTGATATTATTGTATTTCTATTTTTGTATTAAGTATTCATACTCTGTTACATTCTTGTACTCTGATGTAATTGTTGTAATCATCAATAAAATGTTCTTCAGTTTGTGTTTTGATGTGTGTTCTTCTCAAAGCAATCCAGGCTTTCCTTTACTGGGAAGTTTGGGTCGTTTCATCTAGCTAGAAAGAAACGTGCTGCTCTCCCTGCGTTCCCTTCTCCCGTTTTAGACTTCGCCAGTGTGTGAGGCTCGCGAAGTCACGCTATACACAAAACTATGCCTGTACAGGCTATGCTTTGATCATCCCACAAGGCCTGCTTTTCAACAAAGCCTTGATCATATGCATCTTAGTATGCCACATCACCACTCCATATCACACTACCAATCCTTTGCCGAAATATATAAACGGGTGTTAAGCAAGAGAATAAATTCTCCACCACCAAACATCCATACATTCGGCAGAAGATTAATAACATGATATTTAATGGAGTACGATGTCAGACACACAATCCATTTATTAGCTTATGCTCTGGGTCTGAGCGAAAACCAAACCCGTGAAATCAACATGTACGTTTGGGCAATGACCATGACCCTTGAATTGGGAGCAAGTCAAATCAGGGCCTCGATCGTTGTCCATTCGAGGGAAGATTTACGGTCTTCATACGCCATCTTCATACTTCCATTAACGTCGTTTGATTATTTGGAATGAGAGAACTCGAACTTTCCAAATAATCCTTGTATATATATATATATATATATATATATATATATATATTTAAAATCCTTCATATCACTTTATAATGATTACTTATTATTTTAATTATTTAAAATAATTAAATTTATATATAACGACTCCTTAAGTCAATGGGTGACTATGGCGCTGCATTCAATCAATTTGGATTTTTACATTTCTCAGAATCTAACCGTTGTATCTTAACGTAATATATATCGTTGGCAAGATTTTTCCAAGACGGTTCTAACGGTTTCAGTTTCAAGAAAATCCGACGGCCGGATCTTCTTGTATAGTCATTTAAAGGTATGATTTCAAAACGCGAACTACCACGCTCCATTCGTTTAATTTTAATTATATATATATATATATATCATCGTTTAATCATAATAACGTCGTTTGATTTAAACAACGCTCTAACAACTACCAATCCTTATTAAATTTCAATTCATTTGAAAATGAAGATCATATTACAACATCCTAAATTCATTCTTTACTTACATTAAAAATGTAAATTCCGTCCTTTTCATTTACATGTAAATTTAATTTCTATTTTCTATTTACATGTAAAAATGTAAATTTTGATACATTGCAAAATCCTACTTTTAAATTACATATAAAATGTAAATTTTAACTTCAATGTACATTCTCATCTTAATTACATAATAAAAAAATGTAACTTTTATTTGCTGTGTGAATCCAATTCTAAATTTACATATAAAAATGTAAATTTAATTACAATGCAAATTCTACTTTCTATTTACATTATAAAAATATGATTTTTAATTTCAATGCAAACTCTACTCCTTATTTACATTGTAAAAATATGATTTTTAATTACAATGCAAACTCTCATCATATGTTACATTATAAAAAAAATGTAAATTTTTAATTTCAATGCAGACCCTCATTCTAATTACATAGAAAAATGTAATTTTAATCCTACGGTGTAAATTCACATTTTAATTACAAAGAAAAATGTAATTTTATACATACAGTATAAATTCACCTGTTAATTACAAAGAAAAAAGTAATTTTTAACATACCGTGTAATTTCCTATATAATTTACATATAAAAACGTAAATTTTAACATACGATGTAAATTCACATTCTAATTACATAGAAAAATGTAATTTTTAACATACAATGTAAATTCACCTTTTAATTACAAAGAAAAATGTAATTTTTAACATACCGTGTAAATTCACATTTTAATTACAAAGAAAAATGTAATTTTATACATACAGTATAAATTCACCTTTTAATTACAAAGAAAAATGTAATTTTTAACATACCATGTAATTTCCTATATAATTTACATATAAAAATGTAAATTTTAACATATGATGTAAATTCACATTCTAATTACATAGAAAAATGTAATTTTTAACATACAGTGTAAATTCACCTTTTAATTACAAAGAAAAATGTAATTTTTAACATACCGTGTAAATTCACATTTTAATTACAAAGAAAAATGTAATTTTATACATACAGTATAAATTCACCTTTTAATTACAAAGAAAAATGTGATTTTATTTGCGATGCCAATTCTCCTTTTTATCCACACATAAAAATGTAAATTTTTTTATACATGCTAACTCTCATTCTTTATTTACATATAAAATGTATATTTTTATTTACTATGTAATTTCTCATTTCCAAGCTACAAAAAAAGTAATTTTTCATTTACGATGCAAATTCCTACTTTTTATTTCAATGCAAATCCTACTTTTTATTTACATTATAAAAATGTAGTTTTCATTTACATGCCCATTTCTTACTTCTTATTTACATTATAAAAATGTAACTTTTATTTACATATGAATTCTTAACTTCAATTACATATGAAAAATGTAAGTTTTAGTCAATGTAAATTTCCTACTTCTTAATTACATAAAAAAAGTAATTTCATACGATGTAAATTTCTACTTTTATTCACATTAAAAATAATGTAAATTTCACACGATGTAAATTTCTACTTTTATTCACATTAAAAGTAATGTAAATTTCACACCATGTAAATTTCTACTTTTATTCACATTAAAAATAATGTAAATTTCACACGATGTAAATTTCTACTTTTATTCACATTAAAAATAATGTAAATTTCATACGATGTAAATTGTCATTTCCAATTACATATAAGATGTCAATTTCAACTCATGTCTTTGATTAACCCGAATGGTTATTCTATTTACACAAGTCATTATACGAGGTAATGTATTCCATAACAAGCACAAGATGATATATTTTTATACATGATTCATATCCACAAGGCATACTTCAACAAATTTAAACAAGGTAAAAATCTAATTTTTTTTCCTCCTACCGATATATAATTTTAATTAACAGATTTGAACTTTTAGCTACAGGTTTATAATCTAACTAACAAATCTACGATTTAAAATAACAGATCTATAACTTTAATTGACAGATCTATGATTTAAAATAACGGATCTAAAATCATAACATCACAAACAATTCAGATCCATAACTTATGGTAACATCCATCGCAGATCCATTTATATTTGACTTTCAATTTCACCTAACGCAAGAATAATAATTAAATTAATTTAAAAATAAATTCTCACCTCGATTTAAGCGAAATCACAAATCCAAATAAATTCAGAAATGGCCGCAATCAATCTCAGCAACCACTATACGTCCTTACGGTTCCGTCGGATCTGAAATTTTCAGAATCAGAGTTCATATGAATTAATTATCAATTTTTAATTATTAAATCTAAATTTGTAACACTTATAAGCATCACAATTTCTGAAAATATACCTTTAAAGTAAAGGCCGTGGTTTTCAGAATTGGTTCCAATCTTTGAATCCGATTTTCGTGAGGTAGGAAGGTCGGTTTGGGGTGTGTTTTGTTGGAGGTGGTCGGCCTCGGAGAGGCCCACGTACGCCTAGCACGGTGGAGGGTGCGGCGGCGATAGTTGGGGGCGGCGGCGGTTCAAAGGCCGTGCCTTTGGAGGCGCGGTTCTCGAGATTCGGGGCACGAGGAGGTGCGGTGTTTGTCTGAGATCGAAGGGCGTTCAAAGATCTTCAAAAAGTCCAAAGGGGCATATGTCAATTCGCCATGGATTGGGAGAAATCGGAGCTCAAAGATTTGATGTATAATGGGTTCGGCGGCCGATAATACGAAGAGGAAGAAGGACTGTAGCACCGTATTTATACGGTATACTAGGGTATTTTCTTTATATTTTTTTAATTAAATCCAAAATTAGGGTTTTTCCATCCGATCTCCAAACGGACCCCAACGACTGTCGAACAATATGTTTTGACGTCTTCTGAACGCGATGGTGCTATTTGCGAAGTCCAATTTTGAAGTTTACAGTATGTTTTCTTTATTTTCAAATTAATTCTATTATATTAAATTCGAACGTACTTTCTAATTTTACCGGGGTCACATACGAAGTAAGAAAAATCCGGAAAAATTATTTTTGGCTTTCTTATGACGATACAGTCCTAAAAAAATTTATTTCGTCGAATTCTGAGACTGTTTGAAAAATGGCTATTTTCCATCAATTAATTTTGACCGAAATTGACAAAACACAGTTTCTTTTGCCATGCTCACATACTAGCTTCAAAAATCATGAAATTTGAAATCTAGCAATAATTTTACATCCCGGATCCAACAAAAGTGGTTTCATCGAATTCCGAGGTCGTATGCAAAATGTCGATTTTCAAGGGCGATATATTCTCTATAGCGACCTTTCTGAAAATTCATTTGGCCATAACTTTTGATTCCCGCTATGAAACTTCGATTTTTCAGATTCGTTAGAATGATATTCATTAACAAGTTTAAATATTTTTGGTTTCACCAAAATCTGGTTTATTCTGCATCCTGTGTAGTCTGTCAAAGTTCAGGTTTGACTTTTCAAACTACCGTCCTTTTCTAATTCCTTTTATAATTAAATTAAATATATTCGCATTAAATTCAGTCAAAATAAATTTCTAGTCATTTTTATTTAAAATAATTCATTTCAACTATTTAAACACCTCTAAAATGAAAATTTTAAATTGGCCCCAAATTCCGGGTTGTTACAATCTCCCCCGCTTAAGAACTTTTCGTCCTCGAAAAGGAAAAGGGAAGAATAGAAGGTAGGAACCAACATAAAGAATGGAAAATATTTTAAGCGTACCTCAAAATAAAAACTAATCGGAGATATCCACTCTGCATTTGGGATAGGCTTGTTTGATACTCTCCTTGGTTTCCCAAGTGCAGTCTCTAGGATCACCGCTCCATTGCACCTTGACTAGGTTGATACTTTTATTTCTCAGCTTCCTAGCCTCCTTGCCAATAATTTTCAGTGGTTCCCTTCTCACTACAAGGCTTGGGGTAATCTCCAAATATTGTTGTGCTGCTTCTTCCACAATCAGATCTGGATCATGGACATGCCTTCGAAGTTGAGATAAATGGAATACATCGTGCACTCCAGGCAACCAGTCGGGCATCTGAATTCTGTAGCCTAGGGTGCCAATCATTTCAAGAAAGGGAAGGGGCCGATGAATCTAGGTGCTAATTTTCCTGTCTTTCCAAAACGTATTACACCTCGCATTGGAGCAACTTTCAGATAGACATAGTCACCCACTTCAAAAGCTAATTCTCTCCTTCTTACATCTGCATAGCTCTTATGCCTACTTTGGGCAGCCAATAGTCGCTTCTTAATAAAGTCAACTTTGTCCGAAGCTTCCCGGATCATGTCTGGACCCAGCACAAGCCGATTTCCTTTTTCAACCTAACATGCGGGCGATCTACACGGCCTACCATATAAGGCTTCAAATGGAGACATTTTCAAACTTGCTTGATAGCTATTGTTATACGAGAATTCAACTAAATGCAAGTGATCCTCCCAAGAACCTCCAAAATCGAGTATGCAAGCTAGCAATAGACCTTCAAGAATGCGATTCACTCGCTTAGTCTGGCTGTCAGTCTGAGGGTGATATGCGGCACTGAGATTTAACTTCGTTCCCAACTCATTTTGGAATGCTTCCCAAAATTTGCTAGCAAAGATAGGATCACGATCGCTAACAATGCTACTAGGAACTCTGTTTACAACAAAAGGCTATTATTTAATTTGGAAAAGAAAATTTTCAATCAGATTATGATGAAAAGGAAAGATTTAGTTTTATTACCCATGTAGCCTGACGATTTCTTTGAAATAGATTTGCGCCAGACTTTGAGCAGTTCTAGTGGACTTGACAGGTATGAAATGAGTGGATTTTGTGAAGCGATCCACAATCACCCATATGCTGTCATTTCCTTTCCTGGTATGAGGCAGACCATCTATAAAATCCATGGAGATTTGGTCCCACTTCCAATCTGGAACTTCCAATGGCTGCAACAACCCCGCAAGCTTTTGTTGATCACTTTTTACTTGTTGGCATGTGAGACATCTACTCACATAAATGGATATATCCCTCTTCATAGATCTCCACCAAAATGTGCGCTTTAAGTCTTGATACATTTTTCTCACACCGGGATGGATGCAAAGCTTTGATTTGTGACCTTCATCCAAAACTTCCTTTATTAGGTCTTTGATATATGGAACACAAATCCGCCCTTGAAATCTAAGAAATCCCTTGCCATCTATTTGGAAGTTCGTGTTTTCACCTGCTTCAATTCTCTTGATCATTATCTGAATGAATTTATCATCCTTTTGAAGAGCAGAAATTTTATCAATCAAGGAAGGGGTAACGATGAGGCTTGCGACAATGACGTCATTTCTACTGAGAGCGTCCGCCACAACATTGGCTTTCCCCGGCGTATATAAGATGTCAAGATCGTATGCCGCCAGAAATTCTAGCCATCGTTGCTGCCTTAAATTCAGATCGTTTTGATCAAAGAGATATTTCAAGGATTGATAGTCTGTGAATAATTCAAATTTTTCGCCCAAAAGATAATGTCTCCAAATTTTTAAAGCAAAGACTACGGCCAACAGCTCTAAGTCGTGGACACGATAGTTTTTCTCATGCGGCTTTAATTGACGACTTGCATAGGCAACAACCTTGCCCCTTTGCATCAGTACTGCTCCAAGACCACCACTTTGAGAAGCATCCGTATAAACTTTTAAGTCTTGGTTGCCATCGATGATGGTAAGTACCGGAGCAGTGGTCAAACTCACTTTTAGCTTTTGGAATGCCTCCTCACAATCCGATGTCCAATTGAACTTGGTATGCTTCTTAGTGAGCCATGTTAATGGGCTAGACAGCTTGGCGAAATCTTTGACAAATTTCCTGTAATATCCAGCCAATACTAGGAAGCTTCTTACTTCAGTGGGTGTACTGGGCTGCTTCCAATCTCGAATGGCGGCAATTTTACTTGGGTCAACTGCAATTCCTTCTTTTGACACAACATGGCCCAAGAATTTTACTTCTTCTTGCCAAAATGTGCATTTGGAAAACTTTGCTTTTAAAACATTTCTTCGCAGAATTTCCAACACTTCCCTTAAATGCCCTTCATGCTCCTTAGTTTTAGAATAGATTAGAATATCATCAATGAAGACTAGGACAAATTTATTTAGGACCTCACGGAAGACCCTATTCATCAAGTCAACAAAGTAGGATGGAGCATTGCATAGACCGAACGGCATCACTAAACATTCGTAGAATATGTCAGGACCTCTGAAGGCGGTCAAAGGTATGCATTCTTCGGCTATGCAGAGTTGGTGGAAACCTGTGGCTAGGTCCATCTTCGAAAACACCTTGGCTCCATTCAATTGGTCCATCAAATCATCTATGCGGGGCAAGGGATATTTGTTCTTCAATGTTTGTTTGTTAAGATCGCGGTAATCAACACAGAGCCTTAGAGTACCATCGGATTTGGGGACAAACACCACAGCTGCACCCCCAATTAGAAAAGCTAGGTCGGATGAGTCCTTTCCACAAGAGCTGCTTAGTTTGGGTTTGCAATTCTTCCTTTTCTTTAGGAGTCATCCTTCTGATAGCATGAACTACAGGTTTTGCATTTGGAATGACATCAATCCTGAAATCGATTTCCCTTCGCGGGGGTAGGCTGTCTACTTCTTCAAATACATCCACGTAATTTTTGACCATGGGAATATTTTCTAAAGAAATAGGAGTGATCTCCAGGGAAGACCAAAATGCCTTCCTATCCGATTTTGAACCATGGCAAGGTATGGAAATAATATCTCCAAACTTTGTTTTGGTTTCAACTACTCTATCCACACACCTTACCTTGGCATCAAATTTTGTTAGCCAATCCAGACCAAGTATGATATCAAACTCAGAAAAATTCATAATGATCAAGTTAAATGGAAACTGGAAGTAGGAGTAGGATACAGGCACCTTACAAAATAAATCTAGAGTGGTAGAACCTCCTATAGGATTATGAACATTAATTGGCTCTTTAAGACTCCTTTGTTTTAGTTTCAATTTCTGGACCTTATTGCTAGAAATAAAACTTCTTGATGCACCCGTATCAAACAAGGAAGTGGCAGGAATGTTTTTAACAGAAATGGTACCATCTAAAACATCAGGCTTACCTGCTCCTTCGGAAGAAGTAGGAGCGGAAGAAGATGGTGCACTTACCCCTCATACACATGTGCAACCTGCGCTCCTTTCAGCAGCGGACAATTAGGCTTGATATGACCCTTCTTGTGGCAATTATAGCATTCCTTGGTGTCGTCGCTTCGGGCCTTCTTTGGATTTCTGCAGTCCTTGCTGTAGTGTCCAAACTTCTGGCAGTTGTAGCATTGCACCTTTGACTTATCGTAGGTTTTAGCAGCTCGAGAACTGCTTCCTTCAGTCTTCTTCTCGGATTGTTTCCTCTTATTGTTGGCTAAGCTCCTTTCCCTGTCTTGTTGGGAATTCTTCTTATCATTCTCCTCATATCGACAAGCAAACTCCACCAGCCTATTGAAAGGAAGGTCGATGTGGGCAGTGGCTCTATTGATATACTTCCTCGAAAGCCCATTTTTGAACCTCTTGTTCTTCTGAAAGTCATCCTGAATCAATTCAGGGGCATAGCGGGAGAGGTCTTCAAATCTTCGTACATATTTTGAGATGGTCTTGTCGCCTTGCTTCAGATTGGCGAACTCGTCATGTAGTCTTTCTACCTCCTGCCTTGGAATGTATTTGTCATTGAAAAGCTCCTTAAACCTTGTCCAAGTCATATTGTCTGCAACCCCTCCAACCGTGACTGTGTCCCACCAGTTTTGAGCTTCCTCTTGTAGCAGCCATGAAGACACTAATCTTTTCCTATGATCCTCCAGCTCTAATCCTCCAAAAATCTTTTCGCAATTCCTCAGCCAAGATTGAGCTTGTGTCACAGTTTCAGTACCCTTGAATGGCACTCCTCCCAGGTTTTTGTACTTCTTTGCCACCTTATCCAAATCAAAGGGCTGTGGTGGTGGCTGTTGAACTGTGGCCTCCTCAGTTTCGGCAATATTTTGCCTCCTTGCTCTAGTTCTAGTGGCAGCGGTACTCATTTCTAGTTAGTTCTGTACGATCAAGGAAAGAGTCAGAACAACTATAATGGTAATTTGAAGAATTGATAAAGATAAAAGAACGGATAAAAAAATAATGATAGAATGACTGACTATTATGTATTCACATGAAATGTTCGCCATAGAATATTGTGATTCTATGTAAAGAATTATCATAAATATGTTATATTCCAAAGCAAAGTTTAACCAAACCTCTGATACCAACTGTGATAACCCCAAACTTCCACGGGATGAAAGTAAGGAATAATCATTTGGAATAAAACATAAATACAATAATACATATCACAGATACAACAAAGCATAGGAAATTCATAGAGTAACAACATCATAGCAGCGGAAATATAATGTCATCAACCACAGAAAGTCCACAGTCACAGAATTCTAAATTATTACATCAAGTTTGCAGAAAAAGAAATAAGTTCCAACTCCAATTTAAACAACGTGAAATGAAACAAGTTTAATGTCTGGAATTAAAAAGAGAAATATGCAATAGCAGCAAATGATAGATGTCTTCAAGTTCCAAGTCATCACCTCTCCACAAAAGCAAATCCAAGAAAGATAATAAGCAGCTCCAAAGAAAAGACTCCACGCAAAGAATGAACCTGTTTACTTGGCTGCCCGTGTAGAAAGGAGGGCACCCGAGTTTGCAAAAAGGTGTAAACAAACAACGGGTCAGTCGAGGGACTGGTGTGAGAATTCTTAACTAATTTAACTACTAGTAATAAGGCAAATCCAAGGACCACGCCGCTAACGCGGAACGGGTTTTCTCAAATGGATTGTCGTGCATAATCTAAAGTGACAGAATAAATAATAAGTGAATTGTAAAACAACGCTATGCTTTTGAGAAAAATGGAATCACCATAAGACCTAGGTCCCATCACACAATGCAACACAAACCAGAGGATAGGGTTTTACCTTATGGTGATTAAACATGCTAAATACGGCAAATACGAGCTTAATATTATTATTAGTATATATCAAAACATTTCAAAATAAATGTATCAATCCTAGGACACATAGATACCATAATACTATGCTTCCATACTAGTAATACAATCAAATCCGTAAGTTCGTATTGGAAGTTTGGATATCCATCATGAGTCAAGGCTAGGGAGGAGCTCCTTACCGATTCGAGACACTCTAGCTAATGCCTCAGGGTCCCCCGCAGTGAACCCTTGGATCCTGCAGGGCCGGTCCACCATACGAGTTGCGGATTAGTTATTCCTGAACACACGTTTCCCAGTCCTATAGGACCTATCATCCGAGGCGCCTCATTCCATCATCCATATAAGTAAAATGTTGGGTCGTGTTAAAGCCCAATCACCACTTCTAGCTAGAAAGAAACGTGATGCTCTCCCTGCGTTCCCTTCTCCCATTTTAGACTCCACCGGTGTGTGAAGCTCGCGAAGTCATGCTATACACAAAGCTATGCCTATACAGGCTATGCTTTGATCATCCCACAAGGCCTGCTTTTCAACAAAGCCTTGATCATATGCATCTTAGTATGCCACGCCATCACTCCATATCGCACTACCAATCCTTTGCCGAAATATATGAACGGGTGTTAAGCAAGAGAATAAATTCTCCTCCACCAAACATCCATACATTCGACAAAAGATTAATAACACGATATTTAATGGAGTACGATGTCAGACACACAATCCATTTATTAGCTTATGCTCTGGGTCTGAGCGAAAACCAAACCTGTGAATCAACACGTACGTTTGGGCAATGACCATGACCCTTGAATTGGGAGAAAGTCAAATCAGGGCCTCGATCGTTGTCCATTCGAGGGAAGATTTACGGTCTTCATACGCCATCTTCATACTTCCATTAACGTCGTTTGATTATTTGGAATGAGATAACTCGAACTTTCCAAATAATCCTCGTATATATATATATATATATATATATATATTTAAAATCCTTCGTATCACTTTATAATGATTATGTAACGATACGGATTTTGCCCGACCTTAATCGATCGCAAAATCGACCAAGACCGTTCAAAACTCGCATACGTTAACTTTGGGAATACAAAACATTAGAACAATAACAGCAGACTTTTATTACATTACAATAATATAACATCAGAGTACAGAATATCAGAGTACAAATAAAGTAAACTACAGCGGAAGATAAATTACAACAGATTTAATACATTAAACAGCGGAAGACTTCTAAGCTCTGGACACAGCTTTAGGCTTCGATCCAGGATCCTGCTAAAGAGAGAGATATCTGCAAAAAGCTACTCGACTGCCCGTGTGGAAAAGAGGGCACCCGAGTTTGCAAAGTGAAACAAACTACGAGTCAGTCATGGGACTGGTGTGAGAATTCTAAACTAATTTAACTAATAAGACAAATCCAAGGACCACACCGCTAATGCGGAACGGGTTTTATTCCAATGGATTGTCGGTGCATAAACTAAAGTAAATCGAGAAATAACGCAATGTCTTTTTGGAAAAATGAAACCATTATAAGACCCAGGTCCCATCACACAATGCAACGCACACCAGAGGATAGGGTTTTACCTTATAATGGTCAAAAGATGCTTGATACGTATAAAACGGATTTTATATTAATGTGTATATGTTTTAAATAAAAACATTTCAATATAAATGTATTAATCCTAGACGGCATAGTACCCCATCCTACTATGTCGCCGTATATAAGTTTACAATTAAAATCGTAATGTCGTATTGGAGAATTGGTTTCCATCATGAGTCGAGGCTAGGGGCAAGCTCCTCTCCGATTCGAGACACTCTAGCAAATGCCTCAGGATCCCCCGCAGTGAACCCTTGGATCTTCAGGGCCGGTCCCCGCCTATGGGCAGTGGATTAGTTATGCCTGAACACACGCTTCCCGGTTCCTTTGAACCTATAGTATGACCACCAACGGCCTATAAAACACGAGGTACCTCAAAATCCATCATCCACATAAGTAAAATGTCAGCGCTGGTAGGTCCCTGACATCACTCTAGCTAGAAAGAAACGTGTGCACTCCCTGCAGTCTGTATCCCGTTTTTGACTCATACCGGGGTGTGAGGCTCGCGAAGTCACGCTATACACAAAGCTACGCCTAAACAGGTTGTGCTTTGATCAACAACCACAAGGCCTGTTTTCAACAAAAGCCTTGATCCATGCATCTTGGCATGCCACATTGTCAGTCCAACCATATCATTGATATCTACCAATATATAACCTCTAAGCTCGTATGTCTCAGAGAAGGGTGTTAACCACCAAACAGATATATATATTAATAGAGATCAACGAATGTAGTATAAAGGACTACAACGTCAGACATACATTCCATTTATAAACTTATGCTCTGGGTCTGAGCGAAAGTCAAATCCGTACAAATCAACACTACGTCTGAACGGCCACCACTGAAACCCTTTCAAGGTAGCTACTCCTTTCATGGGTCTCAGTAGCAACACATCCATTCGATGTGAAGATCGTCGGTCTTCAATCACCGTCTTCAACTCTTCGACTTAGATCGTCGTATAATCATTTAAAATGAGATTGAACTCGGACTTTTCAAATGATTCTCGAGTATATATATAATTTAAAATCATTTCATATCGTTATTAATATTTAATAACGATTTATCGCTATTTTATTTATATAAAAATAACTTAAATTAATTAAACTACGCTTCGGGTCAATGGGCGACCCTGGCGCTGTTTTCAACCAAATTTGATTTACACTTATCTCGAAAACTAACCGTTAGATTTTGATGAAGTTTATATCGTTGGAAAGATCTTCCCAAAGCGGTCCTAACGGTTCCAGTTTTGGGAAAATCCGATGGTCGGATCTTTCGGTATAACTATTTAAAGTTACGATTGTCGATACGCGAACTGTCGCGCGTGTGTCATTAAGTTTATAATTTATATTTATATATATATAAATATAAATCATTTGGCGATTTTAATTACAAAAAAAAAATTCTTTTTATCGCATATAAAATGATGATAAAAATATCACCTTTAATGTCACTGTTTTATTCACACTTAATGTAAATAAATTATTCTTTTCTAACATTTGTTTTATTTACTCTAAATGTAAATAAATGCAACGATTCTATCTTTTGGTTTTATTTACACTAAATGTAAAAATTATCCTTTTTCTATGATTTGCTTTATTTACCTAAATGTAAATAAATTATACTATTTCTATATTTTGCTTTACTTACCTAAATGTAAATAAATTATACTATTTCTATATTTTAATTTATTTACACTAAATGTAAATAAATTAAACTCTTTTTCTCATCCTATTCATTTACCTAAATGTAAATAAATATATTCTTATCTTTTTCTTATTTATTTACCTAAACGTAAATAAATGTATTTAATTCTCTTTTTCTTATTTATTTACATAAATGTAAATAAATGTTTTTAATTTCTTATTCTTATTTATTTACACTATTTGTAAATAAATATTTACCTTTACCTTTTCTATATTTATTTACACTAATTATAAATAAATGTATCTTTTATTTTTATCTTATTTATTTACATAAGAAAATGTAGATAAATCCTATTCACATAATTATTCTTTTAATCCTTTTTATTTACATAAGAAAACGTAAATAAATACTATTCACATAATTATTCTTTTAATCCTTTTTATTTACATAAGAAGATGTAAATAATCTTTATTACATAGAAATGTAATTTTATTTACAATGTAAAAATATATGCTTTAATTACATATAAAATGCAATTTTATTTAATCTTTTATTTATCTAAGGTAAATAAATGTATTTCCTTTTTCTACGTTTTATTTACCCTAAATATTTGTAGTAATTTACATATAAAATGTAAATTTAGAAAATATGAATATGCTTTAACCTCCCACATTGGATAGGTATTGTTGTGATTACTGGACAGCCGGGCGGGTACGGGCAGGTTTACATCACAACTCAATCCAACCTCGGGTTAAGCATTCTTTATTTATTTATTTATTTATTTATTTATTTACCTAAGTGTAAATAAATGTCTTTAATTTCTTTTCTTTCTATTTATTATTTTGTTCGCATTGAAAAATGCAAACAAACAAAACCTATTATTAAATGTAACATCCTAATTTGACGCTTTTGTTCTCTTTTATTTTTGTAAATTCTATTGTTAACATTTTTTTTTTTGCATTGTAAAATGCAAACAAAACATAATCTTTTTATTTTGCATAAATTCTATTTTTAACATCTTTGTTCGCATTGTAAAATGCAAACAAAACATAACCTTTTTATTTTACATAAATTCTATTTTTAATGTTTTTGTACATATTCCTATTTTCACATTTTTCTATTTTAATGTAAAATCTTATTTTTACATCTTCCTATTTAATATAAAATCTATTTAATCATTTATGTTTACATCGTAAAACGTAAACAAAAGATAAACTTTTATATAATTAACAAATGTAAATTTCGATTTAGACATTTTTGTTTACATAAAAATTGTAAATAAAAGATTAACTTTTTATTAAATTGACAAATGTTAATTTAGATTTTGACATTTTTTTTTTATACTTTGTTCAAACAAAAAGGGTATTTTGAATATGAACAAACATAAAAGTTGACATTTTGAATCCTAGCATAAGTGGTATTTTTAACTCAACATAAATGTCATTTTGAATACTAACATAAATGGTGATTATAACTCAACATAAATGACCTTTTGAGCTTTATCATAAGTGGTGATTCTAATAGGTCAATTGTCATAAATGACATTTCAAATATGCAGTTTATTATGTTCGCAAAAATAAAGGTAAAGCTCGTATTTTATTTTGTAAACAGAATTAAAAATTAAAATTAGCATTTTATTTTGTAAACAAAATAAAAGATTAAAACTTTCTTTTTATTTTATAAAGGTAAAAATTGGTGTTTTATTTTGTAAACAAAGTAAAGTTAAAAACTTGTCTTTTATTTTCAAATGACAAAATATATTCTTTCATTTCATTCTTTTAATATGAATAAAAATGATAATCTTGTATGTTGACTTTCAATACACAAACAAAAATGAAAATTTGTTTGTTAACTTTTGATTAAAACAAAAATAGAGATTTTGTTTATTAACTTTTAATGCAAATAAAAATAGTGATTTTTGTTTATCAATTTTTAAATAAATCAAAATGTTCATTTTCCAATTAATCCCTTTCAATGAATAAAAAGGTTCATTTCTAACTCACTAACATATTAACCCAAAATGAGTATTTAAATTCACTAATCAAGTCTTGACAAGAATGTTGTTCTTTTTCACTAATGTGACGTTTATATAAAAATGTTGTTTGTTTGTCTAACCAATTTCTTAACCAAAATTGTCAATTTGATTTAATCATCATTTCTAATCAAGGTGATATTTTTATTAGTCTAATAAATCATTTCTACTAAAAGGGCATTTCTATTCTAATCATAACATTTCTAATAGAATGATATTTTTACCTAACATTACATTCTATAATAAAAATGATATTTTTATTCTAATATACATTTCTAACATAAATGAGGTTTCTATTCTTATGTAACACTTTTAACATAAATGTCTTTTTAACATAAATGATCTTTTTATCTATAATAACTTTTTATATCAAAATGACAACTTAATTTTGATGCAAAACTTTTAATTAAAATGTCCATTTTATACCAATGCAAATTTTTTAACTAAAATGTTAATTTTATAATAATGCAACATTTCTAACAAAGATGATAATTTTATTTCTAATGTGACATTACTAACTAAGATGATAATTTTAATTCTACAAAACATATAAAGTGATAATCTTGTTATGTCAATTCTAAGAACAACAAAAATGACATGATTATTTTGTCAATTCTAATTTCAATAAAAATGACATGATTAATTTGTCAATTTTAATACAACATAAATGACATATCTATTTTTTTCAATTTTTAATGCAACATAAATGTGATTTTTGTTGTATAAACACTCCTTTCGAAAACCTTAACATTTTTCTTATTCTCATATATATACAATAAGAACATGTTTTTATTGTACGAATAGATTTTGACAATCATGAATATTTTATTTTTATGTATGCAATAAAAATATGTTTTTTTTATATTGTATACACAAATTTTGACAAGACATGAATACACACCATTTAATTCAATAGTTCACGTATTAAAATAAAGGTTTTTATCTTTCTTATAAACACGAACCATAAACATGAATCTACATAAAAGATACCAACTTTATTATAAAAACATATATTCCTAGACCCAATCATAAAAATATGATTTCTATTTCAAATCAAAGTCTAGACAAACTATAGTTCCTAGCGAATAAATATTCATCACAGATTTAGATAAACAAACAAGAGCATCATATTCAACCACAACAACAATCAACAAATTTCAATCGTGAATCACAGACCTGATTTGATTATATACATACATCAATTTCAAATAACTAGATAATAATTAAATTTTAATTATTTAATAAGAATAGAAATCTCACCGTGATTTGGAATTCCTCAGAAATTATCGATCAATCTAAATTACCCTGCTCGCTTCTAGAATGCCGTGTATGATGCCATGAGTCCAATGTCTCCTCTTCTTCCTCCCGACACTTTTCGGCTCCGAATCGCTTCAAACTCATACCAATCGAAGCTCATACTCATATGAGTTCAAAGAACTCATCTTTGCAATTTATAGATTTTTCCTTGAATTGTTTTTTTTTTTTTTTGAATTTAGAAGCTTGCAATTATGTTTAGGAAAAAAGAAAGAAGAGAAAGGGGTTGCCGTTGTTTTGGGATTAGGAATAGGTTTAGATAAGTTTAAGATGTTATATAGTGGAGCGAAAATATATGTACATATATTTTTATTTGGTTATATACTTTATTTTATCCCTCACGTGTGTCGCTACATATGTAGCAGGTTACAAATGAAATAAATTCACTGACCAGACATGATGGGGTAATATTTATTTTCCATTCAAAAGTAAATAACAATGGGAGAGAGAGAATAAACAGGAAGAAATGAATGCTAGATTACTATTTAATGCTGATTGTTAGAAAGTAATTTGCAACTTTTCAAATTTCAAAACATATAGTATTAAATATCATGAGTTATTACATTGATAAAATTAAAAGTTTACGGTATTATTTTATTTTGTTTGCTTCAGAATATAAACAACATAATATAAAAATAAGAGAACATATATATTTAACAAAATGGAAAAAGGAGATTTAAGAAATGAGAATACAAAATAAGATACATGTAAATAGAATGTAGGGAAGGAAATTAATAGAATGTAAAAAAAAAAATTAATATAATTAAGGAAACAAATGAAGAGGGAAGGTCATTGAAAACAAATGCAGCCATCCACATTTTAAAATTTATTAATTAATGTTTGTCACACTTTTGATAGACAAGGAAAGTATTAAAGATAACTTTTTTTTAACAATGAAAATTATAACATAATGACATTTTTATCATAATACCACATATTATAACATAATGACATCTTTATCATAATTTATTTAGAGTCTATATAATATTTGAAATCAACCTATTCAATGCTCATGCAAGAATAAATAAAATAAATAAATATATATACAACTTGATACTAATTTCAATTGTAATAAATCATTATTTATCTAATTACAAATAATTGTTTATTAGAAATAAATTAGAAATAATTTATAAATAACATCGTAATTTTATTTAAAAGTTCTCTTTTTTTTTCTCTTTTTTTGGAATTTTTAAATTCTGACGCATTTTCTGTCAAAATTTCCTTAAAATAATTTTTTAAATTAGTTCCAAAATTCCGGGTTGTTACAATCTCCCCCACTTAAAATCTTTTCGTCCTCGAAAAGGAACTAGGCTAAAAGTTGTTTAATTAACTAACTAAATTTTAATTTTACTTTAATTAATTTCATTTGTTGGCTAACTTATCAAATATATATATATATACTTTTATATATTTAAAATCATATTTTCTGAAATAGGATTATATATATAATCAAAATACGTTAATTATAAACTTAACACTCTGAACGCATTCTAGGGCATTACTAACCCCATCTCTAATGAGTTTTCTCATTCTAGGATACTGCTGATCCTATCTCTAATGAGTATTCTTATTGGACATTACTAATCCAATCTCTGATGAGTCTTTTGTTCAGTTCTAACGAATTGTACCCCAAAGATTTGAGCTAACCAAAGCTCTGATACCACTGTAACGATACGGATTTTGCCCAACCTTAATCGATCGCAAAATCGACCAAGACCATTCAAAACTCGCATACGTTAACTTTGGGAATACAAAACATTAGAACAATAACAGCAGACTTTTATTACATTACAATAATATAACATCAGAGTACAGAATATTAGAGTACAAATAAAGTAAACTACAGCGGAAGATAAATTACAACAGATTTAATACATTAAACAGCGGAAGACTTCTAAGCTCTGGACACAGCTTTAGGCTTCGATCCAGGATCCTGCTAAAGAGAGAGATATCTGCAAAAAGCTACTCGACTGCCCGTGTGGAAAAGAGGGCACCCGAGTTTGCAAAGTGAAACAAACTAAGAGTCAGTCATGGGACTGGTGTGAGAATTCTAAACTAATTTAACTAATAAGACAAATCCAAGGACCACGCCGCTAATGCGAAACGGGTTTTATTCCAATGGATTGTCGGTGCATAAACTAAAGTAAATCGAGAAATAACGCAATGTCTTTTTGGAAAAATGAAACCATTATAAGACCCAGGTCCCATCACACAATGCAACGCACACCAGAGGATAGGGTTTTACCTTATAATGGTCAAAAGATGCTTGATACGTATAAAACGGATTTGATATTAATGTGTATATGTTTTAAATAAAAACATTTCAATTTTAATGTATTAATCCTAGAGGGCATAGTACCCCATCCTACTATGTTTTCGTATATAAGTTTACAATTAAAATCGTAATGTCGTATTGGAGAATTGGTTTCCATCATGAGTCGAGGCTAGGGGCAAGCTCCTCTCCGATTCGAGACACTCTAGCAAATGCCTCAGGATCCCCCGCAGTGAACCCTTGGATCTTCAGGGCCGGTCCCCACCTATGGGCAGTGGATTAGTTATGCCTGAACACACGCTTCCCGGTTCCTTTGAACCTATAGTATGACCACCAACGGCCTATAAAACACGAGGTACCTCAAAATCCATCATCCACATAAGTAAAATGTCAGCGCTGGTAGGTCCCTGACATCACTCTAGCTAGAAAGAAACGTGTGCACTCCCTGCAGTCCGTATCCCGTTTTTGACTCATACCGGGGTGTGAGGCTCGCGAAGTCACGCTATACACAAAGCTACGCCTAAACAGGCCGTGCTTTGATCATCAACCACAAGGCCTGCTTTTCAACAAAAGCCTTGATCCATGCATCTTGGCATGCCACATTGTCAGTCCAAACATATCATTGATTTCTACCAATATATAACCTCTAAGCTCGTATGTCTCAGAGAAGGGTGTTAACCACCAAACAGATATATATTAATAGAGATCAACGAATGTAGTATAAAGGACTACAACGTCAGACATACATTCCATTTATAAACTTATGCTCTGGGTCTGAGCGAAAGTCAAATCCGTACAAATCAACACTACGTCTGAACGGCCACCACTGAAACCCTTTCAAGGTTGCTACTCCTTTCATGGGTCTCAGTAGCAACACATCCATTCGATGTGAAGATCGTCGGTCTTCAATCACCGTCTTCAACTCTTCGACTTAGATCGTCGTATAATCATTTAAAATGAGATTGAACTCGGACTTTTCAAATGATTCTCGAGTATATATATAATTTAAAATCATTTCATATCGTTATTAATATTTAATAACGATTTATCGCTATTTTATTTATATAAAAATAGCTTAAATTAATTAAACGACGCTTCGGGTCAATGGGCGACCCTGGCGCTGTTTTCAACCAAATTTGATTTACACTTATCTCGAAAACTAACCGTTGGATTTTGATGAAGTTTATATCGTTGGAAAGATATTCCCAAAGCGGTCCTAACGGTTCCAGTTTTGGGAAAATCCGATGGTCGGATCTTTCGGTATAACTATTTAAAGTTACGATTGCCGATACGCGAACTGTCGCGCGTGTGTCATTAAGTTTATAATTTATATTTATATAAATATAAATCATTTGGCGATTTTAATTATAAAAAAAATTTATTCTTTTTATTGCATATAAAATGATGATAAAAATATCACCTTTAATGTCACTGTTTTATTCACACTCAATGTAAATAAATTATTCTTTTCTAACATTTGTTTTATTTACTCTAAATGTAAATAAATGCAACGATTCTATCTTTTGGTTTTACTTACACTAAATGTAAAAATTATCCTTTTTCTATGATTTGCTTTATTTACCTAAATGTAAATAAATTATACTATTTCTATATTTTGCTTTACTTACCTAAATGTAAATAAATTATACTATTTCTATATTTTAATTTATTTACAATAAATGTAAATAAATTAAACTCTTTTTCTCATCCTATTCATTTACCTAAATGTAAATAAATATATTCTTATCTTTTTCTTATTTATTTACCTAAATGTAAATAAATGTATTTAATTCTCTTTTTCTTATTTATTTACATAAATGTAAATAAATGTTTTTAATTTCTTATTCTTATTTATTTACACTATTTGTAAATAAATATTTACCTTTACCTTTTCTATATTTATTTACACTAATTATAAATAAATGTATCTTTTATTTTTATCTTATTTATTTGCATAAGAAAATGTAGATAAATCCTATTCACATAATTATTCTTTTAATCCTTTTTATTTACATAAGAAAACGTAAATAAATACTATTCACATAATTATTCTTTTAATCCTTTTTATTTACATAAGAAGATGTAAATAATCTTTATTACATAGAAATGTAATTTTATTTACAATGTAAAAACATATGCTTTAATTACATATAAAATGCAATTTTATTTAATCTTTTATTTATCTAAGGTAAATAAATGTATTTCCTTTTTCTACGTTTTATTTACCCTAAATATTTGTAGTAATTTACATATAAAATGTAAATTTAGAAAATATGAATATGCTTGAGCCTCCCACATTGGATAGGTATTGTTGTGATTACTGGACAGCCGGGCGGGTCCGGGCAGGTTTACATCACAACTCAATCCAACCTCGGGTTAAGCATTATTTATTTATTTATTTATTTATTTACCTAAGTGTAAATAAATGTCTTTAATTTCATTTCTTTCTATTTATTATTTTGTTCGCATTGAAAAATGCAAACAAACAAAACCTATTATTAAATGTAACATCCTAATTTGACGCTTTTGTTCGCATCGAGAATGCAAACAAAATATAAACTCTTTTATTTTTGTAAATTCTATTGTTAACATTTTTTTTTGCATTTTAAAATGCAAACAAAACATAATCTTTTTATTTTGCATAAATTCTATTTTTAACATCTTTGTTTGCATTGTAAAATGCAAACAAAACATAACCTTTTTATTTTACATAAATTCTATTTTTAATGTTTTTGTACATATTCCTATTTTCACATTTTTCTATTTTAATGTAAAATCTTATTTTTACATCTTCCTATTTAATATAAAATCTATTTAATCATTTATGTTTACATCGTAAAACGTAAACAAAAGATAAACTTTTATATAATTAACAAATGTAAATTTCGATTTAGACATTTTTGTTTACATAAAAATTGTAAACAAAAGATTAACTTTTTATTAAATTGACAAATGTTAATTTAGATTTTGACATTTTTTTTTATACTTTGTTCAAACAAAAAGGGTATTTTGAATATGAACAAACATAAAAGTTGACATTTTGAATCCTAGCATAAGTGGTATTTTTAACTCAACATAAATGTCATTTTGAATACTAACATAAATGGTGATTATAACTCAACATAAATGACCTTTTGAGCTTTATCATAAGTGGTGATTCTAATAGGTCAATTGTCATAAATGACATTTCAAATATGCATTTTATTATGTTCGCAAAAATAAAGGTAAAGCTCGTATTTTATTTTGTAAACAGAATTAAAGATTAAAATTAGCATTTTATTTTGTAAACAAAATAAAAGATTAAAACTTTCTTTTTATTTTATAAAGGTAAAAATTGGTGTTTTATTTTGTAAACAAAGTAAAGTTAAAAACTTGTCTTTTATTTTCAAATGACAAAATATATTCTTTCATTTCATTCTTTTAATATGAATAAAAATGATAATCTTGTATGTTGACTTTCAATACACAAACAAAAATGAAAATTTGTTTGTTAACTTTTGATTCAAACAAAAATAGTGATTTTGTTTATTAACTTTTAATGCAAATAAAAATAGTGATTTTTGTTTATCAATTTTTAAATAAATCAAAATGTTCATTTTCCAATTAATCCCTTTCAATGAATAAAAAGGTTCATTTCTAACTCACTAACATATTAACCCAAAATGAGTATTTAAATTCACTAATCAAGTCTTGACAAGAATGTTGTTCTTTTTCACTAATGTGACGTTTATATAAAAATGTTGTTTGTTTGTCTAACCAATTTCTTAACCAAAATTGTCAATTTGATTTAATCATCATTTCTAATCAAGGTGATATTTTTATTAGTCTAATAAATCATTTCTACTAAAAGGGCATTTCTATTCTAATCATAACATTTCTAATAGAATGATATTTTTACCTAACATTACATTCTATAATAAAAATGATATTTTTATTCTAATATACATTTCTAACATAAATGAGGTTTCTATTCTTATGTAACACTTTTAACATAAATGTCTTTTTAACATAAATGATCTTTTTATCTATAATAACTTTTTATATCAAAATGACAACTTAATTTTGATGCAAAACTTTTAATTAAAATGTCCATTTTATACCAATGCAAATTTTTTAACTAAAATGTTAATTTTATAATAATGCAACATTTCTAACAAAGATGATAATTTTATTTCTAATGTGACATTACTAACTAAGATGATAATTTTAATTCTACAAAACATATAAAGTGATAATCTTGTTATGTCAATTCTAAGAACAACAAAAATGACATGATTATTTTGTCAATTCTAATTTCAATAAAAATGACATGATTAATTTGTCAATTTTAATACAACATAAATGACATATCTATTTTTTCAATTTTTAATGCAACATAAATGTGATTTTTGTTGTATAAACACTCCTTTCGAAAACCTTAACATTTTTCTTATTCTCATATATATACAATAAGAACATGTTTTTATTGTACGAATAGATTTTGACAATCATGAATATTTTATTTTTATGTATGCAATAAAAATATGTTTTTTTTATATTGTATACACAAATTTTGACAAGACATGAATACACACCATTTAATTCAATAGTTCACGTATTAAAATAAAGGTTTTTATCTTTCTTATAAACACGAACCATAAACATGAATCTACATAAAAGATACCAACTTTATTATAAAAAACATATATTCCTAGACCCAATCATAAAAATATGATTTCTATTTCAAATCAAAGTCTAGACAAACTATAGATCCTAGCGAATAAATATTCATCACAGATTTAGATAAACAAACAAGAGCATCATATTCAACCATAACAACAATCAACAAATTTCAATCGCGAATCACAGATCTGATTTGATTATATACATACATCAATTTCAAATAACTAGAGAATAATTAAATTTTAATTATTTAATAAGAATAGAAATCTCACCGTGATTTGGAATTCCTCAGAAATTATCGATCGATCTAAATTACCCTGCTCGCTTCTAGAATGTCGTGTATGATGCCATGAGTCCAATGTCTCCTCTTCTTCCTCCCGACACTTTTCGGCTCCGAATCGCTTCAAACTCATACCAATCGAAGCTCATAATCATATGATTTCAAAGAACTCAGCTTTGCAATTTATAGATTTTTCCTTGAATTGTTTTTTTTTTTTTTTTTGAATTTAGAAGCTTGCAATTATGTTTAGGAAAAAAGAAAGAAGAGAAAGGGGTTGCCGTTGTTTTGGGATTAGGAATAGGTTTAGATAAGTTTAAGATGTTATATAGTGGAGCGAAAATATAAATACATATATTTTTATTTGGTTATATATTTTATTTTATCCCTCACGTGTGTCGCTACATATGTAGCAGGTTACAAATGAAATAAATTCACTGACTAGACATGATGGGGTAATATTTATTTTCCATTCAAAAGTAAATAACAATGGGAGAAAGAGAATAAACAGGAAGAAATGAATGCTAGATTACTATTTAATGCTGATTGTTAGAAAGTAATTTGCAACTTTTCAAATTTCAAAACATATAGTATTAAATATCATGAGTTATTACATTGATAAAATTAAAAGTTTACGGTATTATTTTATTTTGTTTGCTTCAGAATATAAACAACATAATATAAAAATAAGAGAACATATATATTTAACAAAATGGAGAAAGGAGATTTAAGAAATGAGAATACAAAATAAGATACATGTAAATAGAATGTAGGGAAGGAAATTAATAGAATGTAAAAAAAAACTTTAATACAATTAAGGAAACAAATGAAGAGGGAAGGTCATTGAAAACAAATGCAGCCATCCACATTTTAAAATTTATTAATTAATGTTTGTCACACTTTTGATAGACAAGGAAAGTATTAAAGATAACTTTTTTTTAACAATGAAAATTATAACATAATGACATTTTTATCATAATACCACATGTTATAACATAATGACATCTTTATCATAATTTATTTAGAGTCTATATAATATTTGAAATCAACCTATTCAATGCTCATGCAAGAATAAATAAAATAAATAAATATATATACAACTTGATACTAATTTCAATTGTAATAAATCATTATTTATCTAATAACAAATAATTGTTTATTAGAAATAAATTAGAAATAATTTATAAATAACATCGTAATTTTATTTAAAAGTTCTCTCTTTCTTTTTCTCTTTTTTTGGAATTTTTAAATTCTGACGCATTTTCTGTCAAAATTTCCTTAAAATAATTTTTTAAATTAGTTCCAAAATTCCGGGTTGTTACAGATTACTTCTTATTTTAATTATTTAAAATAATTAAATTTATATATAACGATGCCTTAAGTCAATGGGCGACTATGGCGCTGCATTCAATATATTTTGATTTTTACATTTCTCAGAATCTAACCGTTGTATCTTAACGTAATATATATCTTTGGAAAGATTTTTCCAAGATGGTTCTAACGGTTTCAGTTTCAAGAAAATCCGATGGTCGGATCTTCTTGTATAGTCATTTAAAGGTATGATTTCAAAACGCGAACTACCACGCTCCATTCGTTTAATTTTAATTATATTTATATATATATATGTGTGTGTGTATATATATATATATATATCATCGTTTAATCGTAATAACGTCGTTTGATTTAAACAACGCTCTAACAACTACCAATCCTTATTAAATTTTAATTCATTTGAAAATGAAGATCATATTACAACATCCTAAATTCATTCTTTACTTACATTAAAAATGTAAATTCCGTCCTTTTCATATCCATGTAAATTTAATTTCTATTTTCTATTTACATGTAAAAATGTAAATTTTGATACATTGCAAAATCGTACTTTTAAATTACATATAAAATGTAAATTTTAACTTCAATATACATTCTCATCTTAATTACATAATAAAAAAAATGTAACTTTTATTTGCTGTGTGAATCCTATTCTAAATTTACATATAAAAATGTAAATTTAATTACAATGCAAATTCTACTTTCTATTTACATTATAAAAATATGATTTTTAATTTCAATGCAAACTCTACTCCTTATTTACATTGTAAAAATATGATTTTTAATTACAATGCAAACTCTCATCATATGTTACATTATAAAACAAATGTAAATTTTTAATTTCAATGCAGACCCTCATTCTAATTACATAGAAAAATGTAATTTTAATCCTACGGTGTAAATTCACATTTTAATTACAAAGAAAAATGTAATTTTATGCATACAGTATAAATTCACCTTTTGATTACAAAGAAAAATGTAATTTTTAACATACCGTGTAATTTCCTATATAATTTACATATAAAAATGTAAATTTTAACATACGATGTAAATTCACATTCTAATTACATAGAAAAATGTAATTTTTAACATACAGTGTAAATTTACCTTTTAATTATAAAGAAAAAATGTAATTTTTAACATACCGTGTAAATTCACATTTTAATTACAAAGAAAAATGTAATTTTATACATATAGTATAAATTCACCTTTTAATTACAAAGAAAAATGTAATTTTTAACATACCGTGTAATTTCCTATATAATTTACATATAAAAATGTAAATTTTAACATACGATGTAAATTCACATTCTAATTACATAGAAAAATGTAATTTTTAACATACAGTGTAAATTCACGTTTTAATTACAAAGAAAAATGTAATTTTTAACATACCGTGTAAATTCACATTTTAATTACAAAGAAAAATGTAATTTTTAACATACCGTGTAAATTCACATTTTAATTACAAAGAAAAATGTAATTTTATACATACAGTATAAATTCACCTTTTAATTACAAAGAAAAATGTAATTTTATTTGCGATGCCAATTCTCCTTTTTATCCACACATAAAAATGTAAAAAAATTTATACATGCTAATTCTCATTCTTTATTTACATATAAAATGTATATTTTTATTTACTATGTAATTTCTCATTTCCAAGCTACAAAAAAAGTAATTTTTCATTTACGATTCAAATTCCTACTTTTTATTTCAATGCAAATCCTACTTTTTATTTACATTATAAAAATGTAGTTTTCATTTACATGCCCATTTCTTACTTCTTATTTACATTATAAAAATGTAAGTTTTATTTACATACGAATTCTTAACTTCAATTACATATGAAAAATGTAATTTTTAGTCAATGTAAATTTCCTACTTCTTAATTACATAAAAAAAAGTAATTTCATACGATGTAAATTTCTACTTTTATTCACATTAAGAATAATGTAAATTTCACACGATGTAAATTTCTACTTTTATTCACATTAAAAATAATGTAAATTTCACACCATGTAAATTTCTGCTTTTATTCACATTAAAAATAATGTAAATTTCACACGATGTAAATTTCTACTTTTATTCACATTAAAAATAATGTAAATTTCATACGATGTAAATTGTCATTTCCAATTACATATAAGATGTCAATTTCAACTCATGTCTTTGATTAACCCGAATGGTTATTCTATTTACACAAGTCATTATACGAGGTAAAGTATTCCATAACAAGCACAAGATGATATATTTTTATACATGATTCATATCCACAAGGCATACTTCAACAAATTTAAACAAGGTAAAAATCTAATTTTTTTTCCTCCTACCGATCTATAATTTTAATTAACAGATCTGAACTTTTAGCTACAGGTTTATAATCTAACTAACAGATCTAAGATTTAAAATAACAGATCTATAACTTTAATTGACAGATCTATGATTTAAAATAACGGATCTAAAATCATAACATCACAAACAATTCATATCCATAACTTATGGTAACATCCATCGCAGATCCATTTATATTTGACTTTCAATTTCACATAACGCAAGAATAATAATTAAATTAATTAAATTAAAAATAATTTCTCATCTCGATTTAAGCGAATTCACAAATCCAAATAAATTCAGAAATGGCCGCAATCAATCTCAGCAACCACTATACGTCCTCACGGTTCGGTCGGATCTGAAATTTTCAGAATCGGAGTTCATATGAATTAATTATCAATTTTTAATTATTAAATCTAAATTTGAAACACTTATAAGCGTCACAATTTCTGAAAATATACCTTTAAAGTAAAGGCCGTGGTTTTCAGAATTGGTTCCAATCTTTGAATCCGATTTTCGTGAGGTAGGAAGGTCGGTTTGGGGTGTGGTTTGTTGGAGGTGGTCGGCCTCGGAGAGGCGCATGTGCGCCTAGCACGGTGGAGGGTGCGGCGGCGATAGGTGGGGGCGGCGGCGGTTCAAAGGCCGTGCCTTTGGAGGCGCGGTTCTCGAGATTCGGTGCATGAGGAGGGGCGGGGTTTGTCTGAGATCGAAGAGCGTTCAAAGATCTTCAAAAAAGTCCAAAGGGGCATATGTCAATTCGTCATGGATTGGGAGAAATCGGAGCTCAAAGATTTGATGTATAATAGGTTCGACGGCTGATAATACGAAGAGGAAGAAGGACTGTAGCGCCGTATTTTTACGGTATACTAGGGTATTTTCTTTATATATATTTTTAATTAAATCCAAAATTAAGGTTTTTCCATCCGATCTCCAAACGGACCCCAACGACTGTGGAACAATATGTTTTGACGTCTTCTGAACGCGATGGTGCTATTGCCGAAGTCCAATTCTGTGTTGGATCTAGATTAACCCTAGAGGGGGGGTGAATAGGGTTTATCACAGTTTTTAACTGAATTAACAAAACTAACGAGATATATAATAATAAACAGATCACAGAATATAGCAGAAATAGAAATGCAGAAAATAATTCACACACAGATATACCCAGCTTCGGCAAAACTCTGCCTACAGCTGCATTTCTAAGGTTTCTACTAGGAGATAGAACAGATCCCGCATACAAGACCATGTACACTCGCAAACCCTGCTCCTATTCTAACCCTACGCTCAAAACCATAGACTGATCGATATCCCCTCGATCAGATTTTCTCGAATTACAATCCCGTAATCCGTAACCCAGATTTTACAGACTCTGAAACTGACAGTCAACACCCTGACTGATTCACTCTAGTTTATACAGACACTAGGAAACTGTTTCAACGGTTTTACAACTCAAAATAAAAACAATACAACAGATAGAAAATTAAAACAAGGAGAAACCCTAATTAAAAAAAAGGAGATTGAATTTAAAGGGGTCATCCCCTTTTCACATGGAAAAACATGGCCGGCCCATTTCAATTTGTTGCACTCGTTCTCTATTTTCTTTTGCTCTGGGAAAAAAAGAATGGCGGCGGGCAATTGGAAAAAAATCTAGGGTTTCTTCTTGTAATCCCAAATCGATCGATTGATGATATAAATCTCTGGTGCTCGAATTTGTTTTGTTCTCAGCTTGGTGCTTCGATTTGTTGCTCAATCGATTTGGAACAATTCATGATCGAAAATCTGTGAGTATGAAATGATTCCTTTGCTTATTCTTTTGAATTTGTTTGCTGTGATTTTCGAATGCATATTGCCTGTGATGAATTGGTGTGTATATAATAGGATTTTTGAAATCCTTTAATTGAGCTCTGATTTCAAATAATGATTCGATCTGAATTTGTGGGTTTCCCTCTTTTGACATTTTCGGTTTAAAAAGAATTCCTTGATTGAATTTGTATTCCTCTTATGACTGGTTGAATGTTGTTGTGTGATTTTTGGAAATGAATGTGGTCCTGCGGAAAATTCCTTTCCCCTTTTTGCTCGAAGATTGTTGGACATTAAATTTTTCCCAAAACAGATTTAATCTTTGCCAAATATTGTTTTCTCTGATTTCTGAAAAAGAGTTAAAACCTTCTTGAAAAAAGATCTCTCGATTTTGCTAATTCTGGAAAGAAATCTTGCCACATTTTAAACACTGAATTTATGAAAAATATTTAAAAGTATTTCCATCAATATTTTGCATGCCATTTGAAAACATTTTGCCCCAAAAATATTTGCCAGTTTTAACACAAACCAAAACAGGAAACTTTGAAATATGTTGACAGAGATTTCCCTGATTGTCTCGGCTTTGTATTGAAAAAGAATCTGGAAATATTTTGTCCGCTGTGTGTGTGATTCTTGACTGATTTTATTACTTGATTCATCCTGTACGACACGTGCATGGTTTCCTGAAATGTGTATAGATGATTCCTTTTTCAAACACTTGTATTCCCCATTTAAAAACAGATTTGAAATCAGAACTGATTTTCTGGAGACAAGTTATTGCTTTAATTCCTCACTATATTTGTTTTCTTCTGTTTTGAATGTTATCTCTATCACTTTACCATTCATGCATGCTATTTCACATTTACTCCATTAGTCCATACATGTATATGTGCACTGTCCCTTTGAACTTGATCACTAAGCAGTGTACAGACCTGTTTTTGCTGCTATGACACTTAAATTTCCTGAATTGAATAACTTTTGAAACTAGTTGGTCTATTTTGATCCTGTTGCACATGTACATGAATCGTACACCCTCTTCACCATTCATCCTTGCTTAAATTTGTCATATGCATGTATACTTGATGTTGTCACTGTATTGTGCTTGACCTTATGCAGTTGTGTGTTGGCTTGACTTTGACATATATTAGATCACCCCTAGTTTGTGTGTGCAAGCACATATGTGCTCGACCACTCCATGCAAAACCATGCTTGTTATCCAGAATTGTAGGCACTATCTTTGTCACATTCTTGTAGTTGTTGCTGTATCACACTATATGTATTGTTGCTTGGCTGCTTTGTTCACAGAAAGCACCTTGAACCCAACTGGGCTGCACCACCACTATGCTGACCATTCTGAAACATTACATTTGCATGAGTTTGTCTTTGCACCTTTTGCTCGACTGTGTTAAACACCAATTTGCCTTGTACTTGTGTCACTTGTCTTGGTCTGGCCACTTTAGTATTGACTGAAATACTTGTGTTTGCTTCATGCTCGAACCCAAAACTTGTGATTTCTGTGTTGTTACTGGCTAGACAATTTTGATATGTTTTGACCACTTTGACATGAAACTTGCTGTTTCCTTTACTTTGACATTTCTGACTTGGTGGACTTGAAAAGTGTGCTCTGTTATGATTTCCATCTTGTGTTTTATGATCTGAAATTTTGCACTTCCATTTCTCTTTTGATTTTTGACCTGTCTTGTATACTGGAAAAAAAATAAGCAGACTGACTGTACTGTGTTGGGGCTGGTCAGAATCAGCTGAGTTTGATGCTGGTTCTGATCAGCAAACCAGTATGGTTATGTCGAGGTTGATCAGTGGGTACTGAAAATATATCAGATCAAGTCATGAAAGATGATGAGAAACACACCAGAAATCTGAGGCAAATAAATGTTTAAAATAAAAAATTATATTTGCAAGAATATGAAATTATTTTTGTTCTAGATACTGTGTGTGTGTGTTTCTGTATATGACAGGTATGAAGACTTGGACTGACGGACAGCAGTGAGCTGGACTAACAGTGCTGACAGACTAGGAGGCTGGAGAAATAAGACAAAAAAAGAAAGACAGCATGTGTCATTGTATAAGCAACAGTGTCAATAAAAAAAAGTGTGTATATGAGTTGTATGTAAATGATCAGTGATGTAGTGAAGAGCTTTGTATAAGAATGTGAGAATTGTACAGATATTTGTAACAAACAAATTTGTCTGAAATAAAATATTATTTTATTGTCGCCAAACAAAATTTGTTTATCGTATACTATGTATTTACAAGTACAAATTCTGTGAAGTGATTAAATAGTGGAGTTGTAGATAATTGTACTGTTCAAGTGTTTGAAATATAATATTTAATTTAAATAAAATACTGTAAGAAAAATATGAATATCCATACAGTCGTATTCTATTTAAATATAAACAAAATATTCATGTATGTGATGTAGAATAGCAGTACGATTTCAAACACATCAATAATAATATTTGTTTGGTTGTTATCATCAAACAAAAATCATATAATTGTGTATACAACACTGTTATATACAACAATCTCCCCCTTTTGATGATGACAAACAAATAAAAGATTTTGAGCATAACACATGTGTTTGACAATGAATCTTGAACTCCCCCTATTTATTAGCTCCCCCTATAACTGTGCATGAGACGAGTGAAGTGAATGAAAATTTAATAAATTTTCAAAATTGAAAATATTTATAAAATATTCACTCATAAATCAAAATCTCAACCCATTCTCCCCCTTTTGTTATCATCAAAAGGATACAGAGTTTAAAATACAGATGAAAAATGACTAAAAGTATAATTTCAGCTTAAGAGGAAGAACGGTTATCATAAATCTCAATCAGTCAAACAAAAATCATAATAAACTGAGAACTAGTGGCATATTTCACTTTGCAGAGAATGACGGATTTACGATGAACTTTATATAAATGAGGAGAGTTATATAAAAATAAATTTCAATTAATTTTCAAAAAGATTTATAAGTTGAAGCATAAAAACAGTGACAGATTTGGACTATAATTAATAATTCAATTTAAGTGACAAAATCGTATAATCTCAAATCCCAATAGCTATCAATCAACAAATCATAATACTTCATAAAATATTAACACATTTCACAAATTAGAATATGGATTGATAGGCTGATTTTTATACTCAGAGGAGAATTTCAAATTTATTTCTATTTTTAGCACTTTATTTCCTTTTTATTTATTTTTTATTTAAGAGCACACTGACCACGCATAACCAGAGCTTGGATTTTTAAATGAGGTCAGTTGCAACTTAAATTATAAGTTGTCTCATAACCATGCATGACCAGAGCTTGGATTTTTAAATGAGATTAGAGACACACTTATGTATGTTATATTCATTACTTTCAGCTTTTAAAGGAAAAACTCCTCGGTATACAAAACCAATATGGACGATAGAAAAATGATAGGTACAGAAATGGTTTGTGAAATAAATTTATAAATTAATTATATTATGAAATATGACCAACTGTACCGGGATTACTGAAAATTCTCAATTATCACTAATTCTGAATAATAATATAGTCCCATTTGTATCACGAATATTTTCACTATTTATTCAAAAAGATTTTCTAAAAAATATTAACTCTCCATATTTATATAAAATCATAATGGATTGTAGAAGAATGATAGATAATGAAAATGGTCGGGAAATAATTGCCAGTTCAAAGGTATTATAATAAATATTCAACCATCATGAAAATCCAGATAAAATCTCCTCTTATTGTGGAATATACTGCAGTCACAATTCATCACAATTTCAAAAACTGATAATAATTTTGATGAATTATAAATACAGTTCAATTTGGGTATCGATTTCAATTTCTGAATGAATAATCAATAAATAGTTTTAAAATTGAAAATCAATTACAAGAGGAATATGCTGATCTATACACGACAAGAGGGAAAAATATGTACAAGACAAAAAGAGTGTGTGGATTTATACATGGTGAAGATTTGAATCTAAGTATAGATGGGTGAGACAAATATAAGGTGCTTCTGATACCACTTGGTGTCTCTATTAATGAGGATTTTAACATGATACTGAACAAGAATGTCATAGACAAAAGAATTATTAAGTACCAAGCCCAAACAGACGAGATAATAGATTATGCACATGTATTAGAGCAGCAAGCATGAGATTCCAAAACAAACATTTTTCAAAACAGTATCAGAGCAACACAGTAGAAACAGTTTCAAATCAGACTTGTTAAGATGTTGGTCACACAAGATGATTCCTGATCCAATGATTAAAAATACCGTTTATTTAAAATTATTTGATGAATATAAAGGTATCGGGATTCACTGAATCGATCACACCAGATTATTAATTTCACATTTAAGATATGTGTGTGATAATTTCAAATGATTTTAAACAAACAAATATTTAAATCAATTAGCCAAGGAATAACAAAGAGTTTCAAGACCGTTTTTTTAAAGAATTTTTCCAAAATATTTCTGATAAGCCCAAAGAATTTTTCAGCATATTTACATCAATTTTGAAAGATAATTCATGATCCAAAAATATTTATTTGAAATCACTTGAAACAATGTCAAGTTTGAGATATAAAGAATTATTCACACAAGATTGGTAATTTCAATTTTTGAGTGGTGTGTGATATTCAAAATATCTAGAATCTCAAATGATTTCAAACAAAAAAAACTAATTTCAATCATAATAATCATGAATAATGATGAAATTTCAAGATGTATCACTGAGTCAGGACAGGTCAAAAAAAAATATCCAAGCCAATCTAAAAAACCAATGAAATTATCACAACTGTGAAATGATAATGTGATGTAATGAGTATAAATTTTCAAGCCTTTCTGAAATGAATTAGAAGAACTTCAGAACAGTAGAGATGTGTGAGATTTCAATCGTTTTTCAGATCTTCAAAAAAAAAAAAAATTAGAATTCATATTAACAGTGTTCAAGATATGACAAGAATACGTCAACACCGTTAGGAATTCAGAAAACAGAAAATGAACTTCAAAACAATTGCAGAAAAAAAATCAGTATCTGGAAATGATTAAAAATATTAGAGTTCTACACACGCAAAACAAATTTCCAGAATATCATGAATACTGCAATTCTAGAAGCACAACAAAAATATGGCAGTGATAAATCAAATCAGAATAGGCAGAAGAAAGAGATATAAGGGAGAAGAAGAAGAAATAAACAAAAAAAAAATCAAAACAAGAAAAAATATTTACAGAGGTGAGTTCAGAGATCATACCAGAATCCAATGTAAATCAGAATCTCTAACTCAACAGCCTTGGCTTAAGGAACTGTGAATGATTACAGAAGTATTGAGCAGCTTGAATTCAAATCTCTTTTGCTTAGTAGTTCCTCAGCCACCTCTGGTACCTAATAGTTTAGAGAATCGAGTGGTCTAACAAAATTTGTAAAACCACTCACAGTTTTGTTCATAGCTTTAGGTACCCAACTTGTTTATATAACAATCCATCAGAATTTACCAAAGTACCTTTAGGGACCCAGATCTGTTTGAAATTAGACGAATTCACTTTACTTCTTTTTGAGGTCCAAGAATAATAGAATGGTTTGTTATAAAACAAATTCTTATTTTTTTTATGTTTCAAAAAATCTTTTGAATTGCCAGAGTTTAAAAAATCAAAGCAATCTTTTCCAAGATAATTTGAAGTGTCTTTAAAATCATTTGAATTCATCCTATCAAAACGATTGATATTCACAAAGCCAAGACCAGATTTATTTCCAATAGAAACTTGGTTTTGTAATAGCATATTTAACGATTTTTCCCTATTAGAAAATTTAGTCAAAGTTGACTCTGGTCGTTGAATTTTGAATTTAAGATCACCGTTCTCTTTTATTAAATCTGAAGAGCGGTTATCAGTGATCTTCCTTTCAGCATCATTTTGTTTCAAAAACAAATTTTCAGATTCAAGAGATTTAATTTTGGTTTGGGATTCAGCGATTTCAAATTCAAAATGTTTTCGACTTTTAGATTCAAATTTCTTGAAATTTTCAATCTCGTTTTCAAGTTCTTTCAAAATCGAATTTGATTTCAACAAATTTTCCTTTTCGGCAACTTCAAGTCTGGAATGAATATTAGTTTTAAAAATTTCAAATTCTTTTTGCAGATGATTGTTCAAACTTGATAACTCAATCCTGTTGTTTTTTAAGATCAGAATTTCATTTTCAAACTTTTGAATAATTTTATTGAGATGAACAAGATTGGTTTCCAATTTCAAACAATTTTTGCAATCAGAATTTGAAGAGTTTTTAAAAGATTTAAGCTATGATTCCAAAACATCAATTTTGCTGGTCAACTCACGATTCTTAGATTTAAAGGATTTATTTTTGAATCTGAGTCTGTCAACAGATTTAGTTAAGTCCACGCACATATAAACTAAATCTACATAAGAGAAATTTCCTATTTCTTCGTTTGTTGAATCTCCATCGTTAGATCTATTTGTTTCTCCATTCAAGATTAGATCTGAATCTGAGTTGTCACTTCGGGGTTTTGAGCAGTCGTCATCAATTTGTCCATACACTGTATTGAGAGCTATCCAGATTTCCTGCGCAGTCAAACAATGGGAGATAAGACAGTATCGATCATCATTAAGATGTGAATATAAGATATGCGTAGCACGATTATTAAAACATATATCTACCTTATCAATTCCATTAATAATAACATCCCAACATTTAAGATTGACAGATTTTAAATAGGATTCCATTTCAGATTTCCAATTCAAAAAATCTATACCATTAAAAATAGTTGGAGATGAACTAGACTGACTCTCACTAGACTGACAACTAGGGTTACCCATGACTCTAGAGTTAATGAAAATACCTGCTCTGTTACCACTTGTTGGATCTAGATTAACCCTAGAGGGGGGTGAATAGGGTTTATCATAGTTTTTAACTGAATTAAAAAAAACTAACGAGATATATAATAATAAACAGATCACAGAATATAGCAGAAACAGAAATGCAGAAAATAATTCACACACAGATATACCCAGCTTCGGCAAAACTCTGCCTACTGCTGCATTTCTAAGGTTTCTACTAGGAGATAGAACAGATCCCGCATACAAGACCATGTACACTCGCAAACCCTGCTCCTATTCTAACCCTACGCTCAAAACCATAGACTGATTGATATCCCCTCGATCAGATTTTCCCGAATTACAATCCCGTAATCCGTAACCCAGATTTTACAGACTCTGAAACTGACAGTCAACACCCTGACTGATTCACTCTAGTTTATACAGACATTAGAAAACTGTTTCGACGGTTTTACAACTCAAAATAAAAACAATACAACAGATAGAAAATTAAAACAAGGAGAAACCCTAATTAAAAAAAAAAATAAAGGAGATTGAATTTAAAGGGGTCATCCCCTTTTCACATGGAAAAACATGGCCGGCCCATTTCAATTTGTTGCACCCGTTCTCTATTTTCTTTTGCTCTGGAAAAAAAAGAATGGCGGCAGGCGATTGAAAAAAAAATCTAGGGTTTCTTCTTGTAATCCCAAATCAATCGATTGATGATATAAATCTCTGGTGCTCGAATTTGTTTTGCTCTCAGCTTGGTGCTTCGGTTTGTTGCTCAATCGATTTGGAACAATTCACGATCGAAAATCTGTGAGTATGAAATGATTCCTTTGCTTATTCTTTTGAATTTGTTTGCTGTGATTTTCGAATGAATATTGCCTGTGATGAATTGGTGTGTATATAATAGGATTTTTGAAATCCTTTAATTGAGCTCTGATTTCAAATAATGATTCGATCTGAATTTGCGGGTTTCCCTCTTTTGACATTTTCGGTTTAAAAAGAATTCCTTGATTGAATTTGTATTCCTCTTATGACTGGTTGAATGTTGTTGTGTGATTTTTGGAAATGAATGTGGTCCTGCAGAAAATTCCTTTCCCCTTTTTGCTCGAAGATTCCTGGACATTAAATTTTTCCCAAAACAGATTTAATCTTTGCCAAATATTGTTTTCTCTGATTTCTGAAAAAGAGTTAAAACCTTCTTGAAAAAAGATCTCTCGATTTTGCTAATTCTGGAAATAAATCTTGCCACATTTTAAACACTGAATTTATGAAAAATATTTAAAAGTATTTCCATCAATATTTTGCATGCCATTTGAAAACATTTTGCCCCAAAAATATTTTCCAGTTTTAACACAAACCAGAACAGGAAACTTTGAAATATGTTGACAGAGATTTTCCTGATTGTCTCGGCTTTGTATTGAAAAAGAATCTGGAAATATTTTGCCCACTATGTGTATGATTCTTGACTGATTTTATTACTTGATTCATCCTGTACGACACGTGCATGGTTTCCTGAAATGTGTATAGATGATTCCTTTTTCAAACACCTGTATTCCCCATTTAAAAACAGATTTGAAATCAGAACTGATTTTCTGGAGACAAGTTATTGCTTTAATTACTCACTATATTTGTTTCCTTCTGTTTTGAATGTGATCTCTATCACTTTGCCATTCATGCATGCTGTTTCACATTTACTCCATTAGTCCATACGTGTATATGTGCACTGTCCCTTTGAACTTGATCACTAAGCAGTGTACAGACCTATTTTTGCTGCTATGACACTTAAATTTCCTGAATTGAATTACTTTTGAAACTAGTTGGTCTATTTTGATCCTGTTGCACATGTACATGAATCGTACACCCTCTTCACCATTCATCCTTGCTTAAATTTGTCATATGCATGTATACTTGATGTTGTCACTGTATTGTGCTTGACCTTATGCAGTTGTGTGTTGGCTTGACTTTGACATATATTAGATCACCCCTAGTTTGTGTGTGCAAGCACATATGTGCTCGACCACTCCATGCACAACCATGCTTGTTATCCAGAATTGTAGGCACTACCTTTGTCACATGCTTGTAGTTGTTGCTGTATCACACTATATGTATTGTTGCTTGGCTGCTTTGTTCACAGAAAGCACCTTGAACCCAACTGGGCTGCACCACCACTATGCTGACCATTCTGAAACATTACATTTGCATGAGTTTGTCTTTGCACCTTTTGCTCGACTGTGTTAAACACCAATTTTCCTTGTACTTGTGTCACTTGTCTTGGTCTGGCCACTTTAGTATTGACTGAAATACTTGTGTTTGCTTCATGCTCGAACCCAAAACTTGTGATTTCTGTGTTGTTACTGGCTCGACAATTTTGATATGTTTTGACCACTTTGACATGAAACTTGCTGTTTCCTTTACTTTGACATTTCTGACTTGGTGGACTTGAAAAGTGTGCTCTGTTATGATTTCCATCTTGTGTTTGCTGATCTGAAATTTTGCACTTCCATTTCTCTTTTGATTTTTGACCTGTCTTGTATACGGGAAAAAAAATCAGCAGACTGACTGTACTGTGTTGGGGCTGGTCAGAATCAGCTGAGTTTGATGCTGGTTCTGATCAGCAAACCAGAATGGTTATGTCGAGGTTGATCAGTGGGTACTGAAAATATATCAGATCAAGTCATGAAAGATGGTGAGAAACACACCAGAAATAAGAGGCAAATAAATTTTTAAAATAAAAAATTATATCTGCAAGAATATGAAATTATTTTTGTTCTAGATACTGTGTGTGTGTTTCTGTATATGACAGGTATGAAGACTTGGATTGACGGACAGCGGTGAGCTGGACTAACAGTGCTGACTGACTAGGAGGCTGGAGAAATAAGACAAAAAAAAGAAAGACAGCATGTGTCATTGTATAAGCAACAGTGTCAATAAAAAAAGTGTGTATATGAGTTGTATGTAAATGATCAGTGATGTAGTGAAGAGCTTTGTATAAGAATGTGAGAATTATACAGATATTTGTAATAAACAAATTTGTCTGAAATAAAATATTATTTTATTGTCGTCAAACAAAATTTGTTTATCGTATACTGTGTATTTACAAGTACAAATTCTGTGAAGTGATTAAATAGTGGAGTTGTAGATAATTGTACTGTTCAAGTGTTTTGAAATATAAAATTTAATTTAAATAAAGTACTGTAAGAAAAATATGAATATCCATACAGTCGTATTCTATTTAAATATAAACATAATATTCCTGTATGTGATGTAGAATAGCAGTACGATTTCAAACACATCAATAATAATATTTATTTGGTTGTTATCATCAAACAAAAATCATATAATTGTGTATACAACACCGTTATATACAACATTCTGAAGTTTACAGTATGTTTTATTTATTTTCAAATTAATTCTATTATATTAAATTCGAACGTACTTTCTAATTTTACCGGGGTCACATACGAAGTCAGAAAAATCCTGAAAAATTATTTTTGGCTTTCTTATGACGATACAGTCCTAACAAAATTTATTTCGAAGAATTCTGAGACTGTTTGAAAAATGGCTATTTTCCAGTCAATTAATTTTGACCGAAATTGACAAAACACAGTTTCTTTTGCCACGCTCACATACTAGCTTCAAAAATCATGAAATTTGAAACCTAGCAATAATTTAACATCCCGGATCCAACAAAAGTGGTTTTGTCGAATTCCGAGGTCGTATGCAAAATGTCGATTTTCAAGGGCGATATATTCTCTATAGCGACCTTTCTGAAAATTCATTTGGCCATAACTTTTGATTCCCGCTATGAAACTTCGATTTTTCAGATTCGTTAGAAAGATATTCATTAAAAAATTTAAATATTTTTGGTTTCACCAAAATCCGGTTTATTCTGCATCCTGTGTGGTCAGCCAAAGTTCAGGTTTGACTTTTCAAACTACCGTCCTTTTCTAATTCCTTTTATAATTAAATTAAATATATTCGCATTAAATTCAGTCAAAATAAATTTCTAGTCTTTTTCATTTAAAATAATTCATTTCAACTATTTAAACACCTCTAAAATCTCTAAAATGAAAATTTTAAATTGGCCCCAAATTCCGGGTTGTTACACTCCATATATAATTCCCCTCGTATTTTGGTTATTTTATTACTTCATTAATGCCATTCTTTCATTTCAAATCATTGCTCAAAGATCTATTAAAAATCTAACTTAGTTTTAATCTTTAAAATCATTCTTTTAACAAAGTTTAATGTTTCACACAATTATTAATGATTATTCCATCTTATCTTTACTAGAAAACGCGCTTATCCAATCCCAATCCATTCACTAACCATTAATTATGGTCGGTTACTTTATCTTTCCCAGATCAAATCTTTAACCAAAAATCGAACTTACAATTTCTAAATCTTATCATTAGGGAAAACAATTCATTCACTAACCATTAGTTATATGATTCAGAGTACCATTTCCTATTTGATCCCTTGAAATCCATATTCAAAGTTGTGATTGGATCTATTCATTAAAAATAATCGATTCGATACATTTCTTATGTACTCACTTACGATTTCAAAATCGTATCGTTAGGGAAAACCATTCATTGTCCCAAATAAGATCTCAATTGCACAAGGACAAGAGAATAATCTACCAAATGTATGACACCGAAGGCCTAAACCAACATCAGATCAGACATCCAGAAGAACATCCAACTAAATGATAAAACCATCGAATTCCAACTCCTTTGATTAAACCTTATTTAAGATTCAATCTAGTCTTTTTGCAAAAACCCACTTATCCACTCTTAGTGATCTTTAATCATTGTTCCCATTTTCATTTGCCAAGGGAAACTCTTTCATTAACTCTTTATATTCAAATTAAATAAGGATTTCCCTTCAACTTAACTTGGAAAATCATCCCTTTCTTAAAAAGGATTTCCCAAACATTTTTCTTTTTGGAAAGGGATGATTTTCCAAGTTAGTTTGAAGGGAAATCCTTATTTAATTTGAATATAAAGAGTCAATGAAAGAGTTTCACCTAGAAAATGAAAATGGGAACAAAGATTAAAGATCATTAAGAGAGGATAAGCGGGTTTTTGCAAAAAGACCAGATTGAATCTTAAATAAGGTTTAATTAAAGGAGTTGGAATTTGATTGATTTGTCGTTTAGTTGGACGTTCTTCTGGATGTCTGATCTGATATTGGTTTAGGCCTTCGGGGTCATACATTTGGTAGATTATTCTCTTGTCCTTTTGCAATTGAGATCTTATTTGGGACAATGAATGGTTTTCCCTAACGATACGATTTAGAAATCGTAAGTGAGTACATAAGAAATGTATCGAATCGATTATTTTTAATGAATAGATCCAATCACAACTTCGAATATGGAATTCAAAGGGATCAAATAGGAAATGGTACTCTGAATCATATAACTATAATGAAATATACGATCAACCAACATTTTGATTTTGGGTTAAATATTTGGTCTGGGAAAGATAATGTGACCAACCATAATTAATGGTTAATGAATGGATTGGGATTGGTTAAGCATGTTTTCTCATAAAGATAAGACTGAATAATCCTTAAAAGTTGTGTAAAAGGTTTAACTCTTGACTAAAGTTAAGCAATCGTTGGAATGATTTTGAAGATTAAAACTAAGTAAGAGTTTTAATAGATCTTTGAGTAATGAATTGAAATTAAAGAATTTGTATAATAAAGGTAATTAAACTTACCAAAATACGAGGGAAATTAGATATGGAGTACTGCCATGTTTTCTCCATGGGATGAATAGGATAGGAATGGGATACTGATTTATGTAATAACCTTTGTGTTAAGGTTCAATTGAAATCAAAGAATATTCCAAAGGGAAATAGACTCATGATAACCCTGTACGTATATGTTGGTTTAAAAGATTCTCTATTTATTCGAAAAGACTAGCTTTCAACCCATTGTGAATAACTAAATGATGTAATAAGAGCAATTGAAAATGGCGATGAATGTGATTGAAGATCGGAGATCTTCACATCGGATGGATTGCTTATTAATGTCTCAGGAAGCTACCCGTTATGATATTTAAGTAGCAGCGATCTGACCGTACAAGAAGCGATTCGGATTACAAGGGCTTTTACATCCTGACGGGGTCGTTGAATAGAGTACCTTCGGCTTCATTCAAACCTAGGCGATTAGGTTTCTATTAATGATATATATTAGTTTGATGGCGGACGAGTTATCCTCTTAGCTTAACACCCTCCTCTGAGGCATACGTACTCAGAGGGTTATGTATTAATAGACACCAATTATATATTGTAAACTGACTGTGTGGCATGCTAACTATTGCTGGTTGATAGATCAAAGCTTTTGTTGAAAAGATGAGCTTTGTGGAACGTGACTTTAGGGCTTTACAACCCGGAAATGAGCCAAAACAGGACGAAGTACCACAGAGTTAAGGACAAACATTTCCTTCTAGTTGAGAAAGTGATGTAATGGTATTGAGCCCAGGCAATTTACTTAGGTGGATGATGGGTTGAGGCGCCTCGAATAATTGTCAGTTACGACCAGACGACGTAATGTCAAGAGAAACCCGAGCTACACTTTGTATAGGTGGAACGGCTCTGCTACTACGGAGAAGGGGATCATCTGTTGTTTCTTGGGACATCCCGCGAGAGGTACACCTAAATCGGTTAAGGAAGATCCTTTGCTTTGGGCATTGTTGGAATCCAACCTCCAATACGAACCTTTACGATATTAGTTGTAATCTATGTATGTAGACGTAATATATGGTAACTACGCCTGCTAAGACTTTTACATTTATTTTCGCACGTAATTTCGACAGTAGACATTAATGAAAATATCCAAATGATTTATATATGAAAGCATATTTGGTTATCATAAGGGAAAACTTGCTGCTAATGGTGTGCGCTTGCATTGTGTGCTTGGATCTGAGTCTTATGGTAGCTTCATTTTAATAAAAGCATACACGAAGTTTTGAAAACACCTTTGATCATTGTTTAGTGTTATATGTATGGTTTGTCATCTAATTCTCAAACTTGCTAATTCGAGTCTAACTCGAGCATTTTGACACTTGGGTCAGATCTGAGTGTATTTCAGGTCTAGATAGGATTCGAGGAGTTACAATCTATTTAAAAGAGTTTGTGATCTTCGTCAGATGGCTAGGCGTATTCTACAACCTATACTTGGATCTTGTGGATGTATCCTGTAAGGATTGCTTTTATAACTAACCGTGGTATGTTTCTCTGATTTTAATAATGTAAAAGTTTCCGCTGTAAAGTATTATGTTTAATATTATATTTTGTTCTATTCCGCTGTGAGATTCTATTCTTGTACATTATTTTGTTTCGCTGTGTTTACTCCGATAAATCCTCGATGGATTGAGATTTCGATAGTTGGTTTTGCAGTACATGGACACCAGGGATCTTTTAAGTATCGACAATCATAGATCGAAAATTCGGTTTATCATAGGACATCTCGAGGATGGTCATCTTATGGACTTGACTTTTGTGTTTTATGGTCAGTTAAAAAGATAGAGGGTCTGAGGGGTCGTCACACATGGTACTAGAGATTTGTTTTAGCGATAAACCTTGGCTCTATAAAGTAAGACTTGTCAAAGATAGGATAAGTAGTATCCTAAAATGAGTAGCTCATTAGAGATAGAGTTAGTAATACCCTAGAATGGGTTGAGAGTATGATAGAGACGTATTTGTGATTCTTATATACAAACAATTTCGATTTTGGAAAAAAAATATCTTGAATATATAAAAAGGTATATTTTGAGTATACCAAAGATATATGTTTTGATAACATGAAAGATATGTCTGAAAAGATAAGCAATCAACTGATTGCTATTGCGGTATGATAATTAGTCCAAACTAATTAAGGAAAGTATAAATGTACACTTAGATAAGTCAAGATATGAGGTTTAAGAAAATTAAAATGTTCAACTATGCATTTAGGAATCAAGAGGAAAAGCAATTCTAGGTGTAATAACTAAGTAGGGTTAACTTGGTAAAACTTTGCAAAGGATTAAATAAATAAAGTAGATTTTAACATGAAACTCATTTGTCGCTTTAACAAAAAGGTTTTAGAAAATATGTTAGTTTAAAAGGGTTTTTTTAACTTATTTTCTAATCAGAAGCTCTCTATATAAAATTATAGAGGGGTAAGCTTCTTTCTGTTCTACAATAATTGGCATATTCAGAGAGCCTACTAAATCCAGCAGTTCTTCTGATAGATTGGATGGTAGTTTGTCAGACTCTTAGAGTAGTGATCTCGTGGATAGTTCTTCAGATGCGACAGATTATAGTAGTGGCGATGAGTACCTATCAGATGCCACTCATTCTTAGACTTGTGGAGGCTTTAGACTAAATTTTGGATTTAGGGCATGTTCCTATGGCGTCAGACTCCATAAAGCTTGAGGATTCAGGTGCCTAGGATGATTGGATGTTGGCAGACGACGAGGAGTTTGATTCAGATGATGACATCATTATATGTGATCTAGTTCCAGTAGCACCACATATAAAGGATATTCAGGATCCATAAATGATCGAGATTGTCCCTGATTTTTTTCCTCTGATTGTTCCTAAGGCTATTCTTGAGGAGCCTAAGTGGTTATTGCCTGAGAAACCGTAGCCAGAGTTAGTTGGGCTAGTATGGGATGGGCATCAGATGGAGCAGGAGTTGTATATTGCATTAGAAGATTTTCACAACCTAAAGTATTGGAGGACCCACCAGTATGGGATCTCCCGCCAGAGACTGGTGAGGAGGTTGAGCCAAAGATGGATCCCGATATCGACGAGGCTGACTGAATATGAGCTCGACGAGGAGGACCCCGAGATTCCTGATGACTATTGGATTGATGTTGATGAGGGGATGAGTTGTTGGATGAGGAACCAGACGACTTTTGGGTTGAGGAGTATCTAGCATTAGACTGGTATATTGGTGAGATAGCCTAGGATCCGGAGGAGATAGAGCTTTCAGGACCTTCAGTTCATTACTCCGAGGAGGATTAAGGACTCAATTGTTGCTTCAGTCTGTGTTGATATAGTATATATGGTTAAATCTCATTTTGGTACAGGATAAGCACAAGCTATATATTTTAGGGCACAACACAATTCTGATATATTGTATATACCACCTCTAGTACGTAGTACGTGCTCAGGTTGGTAGGTTAAGTGCATATACATATCTTATACCTTAAGTGGCACTTTACACTAAGGTATAGGTTTTGTCAGTGACTACAATATGATGTTCTATTTATGATATACTGTGATGTGATATGATATGACATTTTTTGGTATAGATGCATTAGTATTGTTTCAGTACTTTTGTTTTTTGCTTCGTTCCAATTTCGTAGGCGAAATTATTTTAAACAGGGGAGATTGTAATGACCCGTATTTTTGACCTCTTTAAATATGGATTTAAAATTACTTAAAAGGATTTGTAAATGGATATGTTTATTTGGATTTCAAATTTATTTCATATACGATTTTTGTATATTTGAAAAATGGTATTATAAGTGTGTAATGTAAAGGATAATTGTATTAAGCAGATATATTAGAAAAATAGATTAGAATTTGATTTACAAAGCCGTGAGTAAATCGTCAAATTAACTAGTTTCGTTCAATTAAAATTGCTCTAAATTTAACAAATTTGGTTTAAATTTCTTTTGGTTTGAAAATATTAATAAAATAGATTTAATACGGTTTAAAATGAACTTAAATCATAATAAATAAGTTTACAATTTTTTATAGTTAATTAATATCGATGGAAAATACTTGTATTATTAGCACTGGATTCACTTGGAAATCGATATCGTTTGAAGTGAAATATTTGTAAGTGGCTATTTGGAAAACCTTCATAGTATTTTAATTAGCTTATGGCAGCCTAATCTAACCTAATAACATATATTTAGGTTTTATAAGGTTAATAATTCTAAGTGGCGATAATGCATTCTTATGTAAGCTTATGTCAAAATTAATTTAATTTTTAAAACCAAAACTTAAGCCTTAAGTCACCAATTCTTCCCCCCAATAGACAACACACTCTCTCTCACATACACTCATCAACTTCTTCCATGTTTCCATACACCTTAGGTACTTGGGCAAATGAAAAGAGAACCACTTCATTTCATTTGGTTTTTCATTTTCATTTTTCTTCCTTCTTCTTCCTCCTCCCCAAAACTCCACCTCCCTTGCTCCTCCTTAACGTCGGCCATCTCCATCACCTCCCCACCCATGCGTAGTCCACTAGCAACCCCCTTTCCCAAGCCGTGGGTTTCCTTGGCTTAAAAACCACTTCCTTCCCTTCGTAAAGGTCCAAACTCCCACCTTTACTCCATTTATCAATACCCTAGCACTAGCACTAGCACCCTTTCCTACAACCACCGTACCCTCCCCTTGGGCCCCACCTACGTGTGCAGCCCCTAAACTGGCCACCAGCCCACATGTGGACCCCACCCCTTTGTTTGATCCGTAAATGCCCTAAAGATCCAAGCTTTCCACATTTAAACGCATGTTAAACTATATACGTATATATATCTTGAATTTGTAGTAGTATCGGAGCAAAAAAGTTGTTATCTAAGTTGCTTAGTAAAGTTCGAAGTTATCAAGAAGCTAAAGAAGTCCTATACAAAAGACCAGACGTGGAGTGGATATCTATGATGAGCACACCCTGTTGACGTTTGGTTAACTATTGTAATTAGCGTAGTTGATTATGCTGTATGTAGTAATTGTTATATGATCAAGTAATTATGGGTTAAATGGTTAATTAATAAAGTTAATTACTTAGTGGTCTAGTAAGTAAAGTGGTTACACATATGCTTATGAAGTTAAAACCATAAAGAAACGATTGGTTGGTTTGGATGATAACGTGGTTGTTATGGATGATTATTGAATGAATATAAAGTTAGCACGTTAATGTTGATAACGAATAAAATTTGCTAAGTGGTTATATGTTTAAGAATTTGGTTTTGATAATTAGAAAAGTTCAAAATGCTATATTCTTGGTGATGAAGTAATCTGAAATGTTTTACTTAATTATTAAGTAAACGAAAAGGGATGAATAGTGACATCGATTAATGTTGACTTGACATTGGTCAATATTTATGTGACACTGCCTGACAGCTTGATGTGATGTGTGGGTTGATATTAATTTGACGTGATTTGATTTGCTAATAACAGCGATAAAGCATTAATGATAATTAATACTTAAACTAAAGATGGCTTGTTATGATGTTAACTGTTAATGACCTTAACACTTATGTCAATGATGCCATTAAGTGATAGTTGGACGATAATGATCATTAATGGTGTAACGACCCGGAGATTTTTGACCCCGAAAATCAACACAAAACACCATGTTGACTATTCGAGCATCAGAAATACCATATCATTAATAGAAAGAAGTTAGAGGATGAGAAATAGAAAGAAAAAAATTTAGAATAGAAGAAGAAGAATACAACTGAACAGGATCAGAGTAAACACGAATCTCACAGCGGAACAAATAAAATATATTATGTAACATAACTTTTGAAATACAAACTTATATCTGTATATACATACCATTTCAGAGTACAACTCATAACGTCACAGTGGAAATAAACTCTGTATATAACTAATGTTGAAGCCTCCTGCTCCACGCTCCTCCAGGTATATCTGAAAAATCTCGACTACTTGACTGCCCGTACAAATTTGGGCACCCAAGAGTTTAGGGTAAAACAAAACAAAATAAACTCTGGGTCAATCAAGGGACTGGTGTGCGTAAACTCCAACCATTTCGGTTTAACTTTTCAAACTCCTTTTCAAAAGAAAGGATAATCATAAGACCGATCCACACATAAACACGAATGGTTTTTACCTTACGATAACCCAAAACATTTTTGAAATCAATAATATTCTAATATTATAATAGTGTCTAAATACAAGTAAATAACAATCTAGTAGAACGCTTGCATCCCACGCTCTACATATATAATATACAATCAAAACAGCAGGCACTTATTGGAGATTGGATTTCGACTAAGACAAGGTATGGAACCACCTGCCGATAGTGTATCTCTAGAGGGGAATACACTGGGTTCAACAAGAACATCTTGCAACCCAGCCCACACATGACCGACCACTCATTTAGCTTAAGTGTATTGAATATATTGTCACCTACGGTTGCTAGCAACATAACCGTTTTCAGGAGATACAGAAGCGAAAAGAAGTAACAAATATGAATATTCTCCAGATGGTGACAATACACCCTAATGGGGGTGACCCACATAGCCATGCTGCCTGCCCGATTTTTGTAATTTCTCGGTTGTGAGGCTTGAGGTCATAACATATCCTTTGACAGATCACACCTTCATTTACTTTGAATGCCACATCGTCATACCCGCCAAATCACAAATTGATTTCCCCAAAAATACCAAGGGTATAAAGCTAAGAGAAACGAATTTCTCCGCCACCAGTCGTAAGTACATTTGAAGATATCAACTTACGCGATCTATTAGATATACTCTGCTAGACATTCGTCCATTCAAGTTGTCCTGGGACTAGACAAACCGAGGGCACTATTCTGTAAATCCATCTTAGGCAATTTCTACCTAGGATTGCCAGAACAGCCCTTGCATAAACTTTGTCTTCAATTATCTCCATCATATTCGGTTCGCAATGCTAATGCCCACACGGAGTGGTTTTCAGATAATAAACCTGATCCCGGTCTTTCCGTATTGACAACGGAAAAATGGTCAAAATCTTTGATAGGCGGTGATTTAACTATCAAAGGAACATCAATACAAACAACGATCTTATTTCCAAATGGAAATTATATCGATCAAACATTAATCAACACTGAGCCCCTTTAAATAGATTTATTATTAGTTATTTCATTTCCCAATTCCCCTTTAATATCTCTACTCAAATATTTCTCTAACTCGTTTAATTAGCTTCTCACGATCCTTGGAAAAACGTTTCCATTTATTTCGAGCTATTTGTTTTCTATATTTAGAAAATATCTCCTTTAACATCGAGAATTAATTCCATATATCCATGTGACGACCCCAAAACCGGTACTGACGGTGTTAAGGGTAATCTTTGGAATATAATACAGAAACAGATAATAGCAGAATAGAAATAAATAAATACACCAGATAATGAACAAATAATACACTGTATAAACAAAATCATCAGAGTTACACAGTATACAGGATCACACTTAGTACAAATACAGTTCAGCTATACATAAATGTCTACAGCGGAAAACAAAACATAATGTACAATAGGAGCTGAACAGCATAAAAGAGATAAATGATAGAATCCATCTTCAACTCCAGCTATCCAGAAAAGCCCGCTAAACCTGAACACAAGGCTGTCCGTGTGGATAAAGGGGCACCCGAGTTTGAAAGTGAAACAAACTACGAGTTAGTCATGGGACTGGTGTGAGAAATCAACTTAACACATTTATAATATGGCTAATCATAGGACCACGCCACTTTCGTGGAACGGGTTTACACCATTGGATTGCCAGTGCTTTAAAAAAAAATCTTTTAAACATCGCAATGCTTTTTATAAAAATGAAGCCATTATAAGACTCAGTTCCCATCACACAATGCAACGCAAACCGGAGGATAGAGTTTTTACCCTATAATGGACAATATATGCTTGATACGAATAAAACAAAAGCATTTGATATTATTAATAGTGTTTATATGTTTCAAAAGCAATTTCAAATCATAAGTATCAATCATAGACGGCATTAATGCCCCCATACCACTATGTCGCCATATATAGGTATACAATCAAAACCGCACGGTCACGTATTTGGAAATTGGATTTCCATCATGAACCAAGGCAAAAGATAATCCTTACCGACTTCGAGACTCCCTAGCCCGAGCCTCAGGATCAGAGCTCGAGTGACCCTAGGAGCGACAGGGCCGGTCCACCGATGTGGATTAAAATTCCTGAACACTACGTTTCCCCGCCCTTTGGGCCGTAAATGAGCCAACGAATGACTCCATCAGTCCCGGATCGACCAACATAACCGTGGCGCCTCGCAACAGCAACAACCACATAGGTGAAAACAATATAAATGTCAGCCAGTTCAAGCACCGACATCACCTCTAACTAGAAAGAAACGCATGTCCTCCCTAAGGTCCTCTCCCGTTTCTGGTTCATACCGGGTGTGAGGTTCGCGAATTAACGTTATACACAAAGCTACGCCACACAGGTGGTGCTTTGATCATCAACCACAAGACTTTGCTTTTCAACAGAAGCCTTGATTACTGCATCTTAGCATGCCACACAGGCAATTCACACCGCGCAACTGATGGCTATCAATCACACAGAATGAATTCCAATGTCAGACACACAGTCCATTTACAAGTCCGTTCGGGTCTGAACGAAACCGAAGGCACTATATACCTCGCAAACCCATCAATTTCCACGTACATCTGGACAATCACCACTCATTATCCATATTTCGGAATGCCTCCCAATCAGGACATCAGTTACCATCCAAATAAGGTGAAGATTTCCGGTCTTCAACCACCGTCTTCATCTTCGATTTCTTATCGTCGATTTAGTTATTCAGAATGGGATAAACCCGGTCTTTCTGAGAAACTCGCGTATATAATAAACAAGTGCTACACAAACACAACATACGCATCATTTCAATTCATTAGTCACTAACCGTAAATCAGTAAGAGAACGATTTCCCAAATATTAGCCCCGAAGGCCGAAACCAACATCAGATCAAAATCCAGGAAACCATTCGACTTAGCCAACCTTCAGTTAGTTTCTAAATTTCACATCCATATCATTTATAATATTTTATAATGATTTATCACTATTTTTATTTATTTTAAAATAGACAATTTATTCAAATGACGCTTCGGACCATAACGCGGCCGTGGCGCTATTTTTCTTCAGATTTGATTTACACATATCTGAAAATCTAACTGTTGGATCTTCACAAATTTTATATCTTTAGACAGATCTTTTCAAAACGAATCCAACAGTTCCCGCTTCGGGAAAATCCGACGGTCGGATCTCCCAGTATAATCGTTTGAAGTTTCGATTTCAAAATACGAACTGCAGCGTCGTTATTCGATTTAATTTAATTATATATATATATAAATATAATCGATTCTGGTGCTGTTTTTCTTCAGATTTGAATTAAACATTCCATACAATCCAACCGTTGGATTTTTACAAAGTAGGTGTCATTGGAAAGATATTTCCAAAGCGAACCCAACGGTTTCGGTTTCGGGAAAATCCGATGGTCGGATCTCCCGCACTAGTCGTTTGAAATCACGGTTTCAAAACACGAACTGTAGCTTCGTTATTCGATATATTTAAATAATATTTTTATATATATAAATATAATCGATTCTTCGATTTCAAAACTATATGCTTTTCATATATTTGATAAAAATGATATTTTTATCCAACAGACATTCACTTCGACACTTCACTATTTTTAACAACTGATGTATATAGTAAAAATTTGATTTTTATTATAAAGCGATTTATTTCAAAACACGACTATTTTATATAGTTCGTATAGATGATAAAAATATGATTTTTATTATAAAACAATTTCTTTCAAACACGAAGACCATTCAACACATGAATTTCTGTTCAACGAATGAATTTCTATTCAACACATGAACGGTTTCAACATATGAAAATAATTTCAACAAATGAAAATAATTCTAACACATGAATATTTCAGACAATTTCGGCAGCATAACGGCAGGGTAGTTAAAACCGGGGCCGTTCCTAGTATGGCTCCTCGCTCTACCTTAAAGCCTCGCAGCTTTTGACAATGGGGATTTCATGCATCTAGTTCGCACGCAGGCGGCATGTATATTTTTCATTTTCACAAGCTAATCCTATGTGGTTTCAACCAAATATTTCTCAACCACAAACAGGTATTTTTCAACAACAATCAATCCATTTCAACCACAAACAATTCCAATCAACCTTTCGTAATCAATCAGTTTTCACACCAATCACAACCAATAAATATCGTCCATGGTTTGTGGACGAGGGGCGTATATATATATAAGCATTTCACTTCTATTTCACCACATTTCAATGCATATATGTTTCATACAATGCTTGTATATTTTATACATCGCTCATACAACTTATACAACACATGTACATGAGGTATACAATGCATATATAATTTATACTCCGCTTATATAACTTATACAACATGCTTTCATTCACATTTTGAATTCAGAGTTCTCACATTGGTTCGTTGCTTTTCTAAAAATTGTAGAAGGCTCAGAAAAATCCACGGTCTCTTCTAGAATGTAGAGAGCGTCCTTGCGGTCACGATGTTTCCTATTTCATCGAATTTTCAATACACGATACAAATATGATTTTTAAACTGAAATCATCGTTTGCAACACTTAAAAGTGTTATTTTCAGTTCTGAAAATCAAAACCGTTACCTGCGTTGAAGGTTCTAAACTAGGTTTGCACAAATCTCCGAATCCGTTGCACGCTTGAACGATCGGCCTTCACCACAGTGGAGTGCCTCGAGAGGCGCGCCTGACCAGGGGGACGTGGTCCACTTCGATGCCACATGGCAGGCAGGGCGTCGAATGGAAGTTCGAAACTTCCTAGGGGCGATGCGCGATGGTTTCGAGACGGGGGGCGATGAGACTGGTATTGATTTGGAGAGGGAAGGGAGGGCTTCAATGTCTGGGTGGTGGCGCTTGTTTTTATTGTGTGTGGAAGGGGAAAAAGAGGAGAGAAGGAATGATGCAGTTCCGCCGTTCGTTGAAAGGAGCTATCGGGTTTTGGATGGTCAATGCGGAAATGGGAGAGAGAAGGTGATTGGCCCAACATATATTTAAATATTTATTTATTTTAAATTCGAAAATATCCTCTTGTCCAAACGAACACCAATTCAAACCCAATGACTGTCACCCCTAGCTAAATACCCCTATCCCGGACACAATGGAATATGTTTCGTAGGCCATTCGACTGTTACAGTCAGTTATTCTTCAAATTAAAGTATAAAACATTAAAATTCTGTTTTGAACGTACATTTTAATTTGCCGGGGCCACATACTGCTTCTAAAAATTATCGAAAAATTTATCTGGCTATGTTGGGGCAATACGGTCCCAACAAAACTGATTTCGTCGAATTCTGAGATCGTTTGAAAAATTGCCCTTTTCTGGTCGACCCGATTTGACTAAAATCACCAAACACATTTTCTTCTACCACGCTCACATACTAGCTTCAAAAATTATGAAATTTGAAACCTAGCAATAATTTAACATCCCGGATCCAACAAAAGTGGTTTCGTCGAATTCCGAGGTCGTTTGCAAAATGGCCATTTTCACGGGCTATATAATTTCTATAGCGACCTTTCTGAAAATTCATTTGGCCATAACTTTTGCTTCCCGCTATGAAACTGCGATTTTTCAGATTCGTTAGAAAGATATTCACTAACAGATTTAAATATTTTTGGTTTCACTCAAATCCGTTTTTTTTGCACCTGGTACAGTCAGGCAAAGTTTGAATTCAAATTTTGAAACTACCGCGCCATTTCAGGCCTTGTTTATAATTAGAATTAATTATATTCATTTTCAAATGTCGATTCAAACTTACTTTCCATCATTATTATTTAAAATATTTATTTTAAAAATTTAAAATCCACTAAAATAGCCAATTAAAAAAAATTAATTGGTTCAGATTTTCCGGGTCGTTACAATCTCCCCCACTTAAAACTTTTCGTCCCTAAAAAGGAACAAAGTCGAAAGTGGTTTGATTAATCAACTCTACTTCTAATCTGGCTTCCATTCTCCAACTTTTCAGTTTCTGAGAATTTTCAAATTTTTCAAAAAATTTGGCTAACACCCGGAATTTTCGAAAAATTTCGCCATAACCTCCTTTGTACGGGGAGGGGTTTGGAAATTTATTGGGTCGTGTTACGTACCTAGTAAATCCTATAAAGCATACACATATTTATAATGATATATTCTGGTGTTTACAGGGGAGCGTGTATAGATAATAACTCCAGAGAATAAATTCTCGTCACCCTGTCAAAGCCTAAGGGAGTGTGTATTTTAATTGCTCCAGAGAATAAATTCTCGTCACCTCGTCCCGTGTGGGAAATAAATAATCCATGTGCCGTATCTAATAACTAGAGAGACGTGATTATTGTCAACTCCAGACCCGTGTGGTTTTTTTTATTAATCTGGCAATTTATCGTTACATTTTATATGGTCATATCAGTCATCAGTCCAACCTGTAAAATATAGTCATCGCCATACAAGCCTCTCACTCGTATGGTAAATCTTCCACCTCGTCACACAAGCTCCAAATGCTTATGTGGTATATGATGAAGTATGCCTATCTTCAAGAAGTATGCCATGTAATGTAGTTCAAAATTAATTGTTACTATCCTATGGCGATGTTTATTATTACACACAGAACAACCAACACTCCGCATCCAATGGCATTCTCAGGAGTCGATATAATAATATTTCTCATCCAACTCATTAAGGTTTACCTATTTTTCGGGCACGCAAATAATTTCTTTACTCAACAGCTATCCATTTACCTGTTCAAACATATATGATGCACATGTATATATTTCTATCGATTTTCATATCAGTTCAACGTGTGATTTAATCAAATAAATTCTACCATTCATTCTCTTATTGATTAAATTGACTATCGTTCTAATAATTTAATTAATCAAATGTACTATCACACAAAGCAAACAACAAGCAATTTGTTTTTAACTTTTCAAAATCATACAAATTAATTCATACACTCTTTTTAAATTAATCAGACTATAGAATTAAAAGTGCACATCCATGGAAAGAAAATAACAACAAAGTAGAGAACTCAATGGTAATGCAAAGTATGGCAAACGTACCTTGCACCGGAGTCAATCAGAGATATCAACTCGACACTTAGGATAGGCTTTCTGAATGCTCTCCTCAGTTTCCCAAGTACAATCTCGCGGATCTCCACTCCATTGCACTTTGACTAAGTGAACCTTCTTATTCCTCAGTTCTTTAGTTTCTTTGCCAATGATCTTTAGCGGCTCTCTTCTCACAGCCAACTCTGGAGTAATTTCAATATCTTGCTGTGCGGCCTCTTCCACAACCAAGTCTGGGTCATGAGCATGCTTTCGAAGTTGAGATATGTGAAATACATCATGCACTCCAGGCAACCAATCAGGCAATTGAACCATATAAGCGAGAGTTCAAATCCGTTCAAGAATAGGAAACGGACCAATGAATTTGGGCGCCAACTTCCCAGTTTTACCGAACCGGATCACTCCTCTCATCGGCGATACTTTCAAATATACATAGTCGCCAACAGCAAATGATATGTCTCTCCTTCTCTTATCGGCATAGCTCTTTTGTCAGCTTTGGGCGGCGAGTAATTGTTTCTTAACGAAATCGACTTTGTCGGCAGCCTCGCGGATCATATCAGGCCCCAACACAAGTCTATTACCGGGTTCGACCCAACAAGCAGGGGATCGGCACGGTCTACCATACAACGCTTCGAATGGCGACATCGTCAGGCTCGCTTGGTAGCTGTTGTTATATGAGAATTCAACCAAATGTAAATGGTCTTCCCATGATCCACCAAAATCTAGAACACAAGCCCGTAATAGATCTTCTAGTATACGATTCACCCTCTCAGTCTGACCATCTATCTGAGGATGATAAGCGGTGCTCAAGTTCAGCTTCGTTCCTAGCTCTACTTGAAATGCCTCCCAGAATTTACTAGTAAATATTGGATCTCTATCGCTAACAATACTGATCGGCACTCCGTGTAGTCTAACAATTTCATTGAAATATATCTGCGCCAGACTTTGAGCAGTTCTGTTTGATCTGACAGGTATGAAATGGGCAGTCTTCGTGAAGCGATCTACGATCACCCAAATACTGTCATTTCCTTTTCTGGTTCTGGGCAAACCATCTATGAAGTCCATGGAAATATGTTCCCACTTCCAACCTGGAACGTCCAGCGGTTGCAACAGTCCAGCCAGTTTCTGTTTGTCGCTTTTGACTAGCTGGCAAATAGGGCATCGACTAACATATATTGAAACGTCTCTTTTCATAGCCTTCCACCAGAATGTTCGCTTGAGATCGTTATACATTTTGGCCACACTAGGATGGATACTCAACTTGGATTTGTGACACTCGTCTAACACTTCCCTTTTTAACTCTGGGATGTCGGGAACACAAATCCTTCCTTTCAATCTCAGGGTCCCATCGTTATCTATTTGAAAACACGAGGGTTCGCCTTTCTGAATCCTTTTGATCATATCCTTAATAAAGTTATCCTCCTTCTGAAGAATAGATATTTTGTCAATCAAGGAAGTCGTAATAATAAAGCTAGCGATCATTACATTCTTTTGGCTTAACGCATCGGCCACGACATTGGCTTTCCCTGGAGTGTATAGAATCTCAAAATCATTTGCTGCAAGGAACTCTAGCCAACGTTGCTGCCTCAGATTCAAGTCTTTCTGGGTGAACAGATACTTTAACGACTGGTGATCTGTAAACAGTTCGAATTTCTCACCCAGAAGATAGTGTCTCCAGATTTTCAAAGCAAATACGATAGCCAACCACTCCAGATCATGGGTAACGTAGTTTTTCTCGTGCGGCTTTAGTCGACGGCTAGCATAAGCAACCACTTGACCTCTTTGTATTAACATTGCACCAAGGCCTTCTCTAGAGGCATCTTTCCAGACATTTAAATCATGATTGCCATCGATAATCATTAACACTGAAGCAGTTGTTAATCTTAACTTTAGCTCTTCAAAAGCCTCCTCACACTCTGGAGTCCACTTGAATTCCGAGTGCTTCTTTGTAAGCTTCATTAAGTGACTAGATATCTTCGAAAAATCTTTAACGAACTTCCGGTAATAACTAGCCAATCCGAGAAAACTGCGGACTTCTGTAGGAGTACTAGGTTGTTTCCTATTTTGAATAGCCGTGATTTTACTTGGATCCACAGCAATTCCTTCTTTTGATACGACGTGGCCCAGAAACTTCACTTCATCTTGCCAGAATATACATTTGGATAGTTTGGCTTTTAATACATTCCTTCTCAGATTTTCCAGAACTTGCTCCAAATATTTTTCATGTTCGTCCTTTGATTTAGAGAAGATTAGAATATCGTCAATAAAAACCATAACAACTTATTCAAAACTCCTCTGAACACTCGATTCATCAGATCGACGAAGTAAGCTGGAGCGTTACATAAGCCGAACGACATTACTAACCATTCATAGAATAAGTCTGGACCTCTGACTGCTGTCATAGGAACACACTCTTCGGCAATTCGAAGCTGATGGAAACCTGTAGCTGGGTCCATCCTTGAAAATACTTGTGCTCCATTCAGACGATCCAATAAATCATCGATTTGCGGCAATGGATATTTATTCTTTATTGTCTGTTTGTTCAAATCACGATAATCCACACATAGTCGCAGAGTACCGTCAGATTTTGGGACAAACACCACTGCTTCTCCCCAATCAGAGAAACTAGGCCTGATCAGACCCTTCCATACGAGCTGTCGTGCTTGATTGTCTAGTTCTTCTTTCTTCTTTAGGGTCATCCTCCGAATAACGTGCACTACTGGCCTTGCGTTCGGAATTAAAGCGATCTTGAAATCAATTTCTCTCTGCGGAGGTAAGCTAACAACTTCTTCAAACACGTCCGCATAATTCTTGACGATAGGAATGTCTTTGATGAGGTCGGGAACATTCTCTGTGACTATAGGGATATTTTCTATTTGAGCCTGAGAAACATCTAGAGCTGACCAAAAGTCTTTTCTATTTGAATTCGGGCCTTTACATGGTATGGTTATATAATTCCCCGATTGGGCCTTTGCCTGAACAACTCTCTCGGCGCATCTAACCTCTGCCTCATATTTGGTTAGCCAATCCAATCCCAGAATAAGATCGAATTCAGTAAAATTCATGACAATAGAGATGGTAGGGAACTTATAACAGGAAAAAGAGACAGGTACCGCACACCCAACTGAGATCGAGGGAACCCCAACCGGATTATGGACAGTCATTGGTTCTTTGAGCTTCTTCAAATTCAAATCCAGTTTCTTAACTGCATTCTTTGCAATAAAGCTTCGCGACGCGCCTGTATCAAACAGTACTTTGACTGGAATATTTTTGACATTAAGTGTGCCTTCCAAAACATCAGCCCTTTCCTGAGCAGACGAAGATGCAGGCACTTCTGCCACTTCATTTACATGTGCTGCTTCAGGTTTTCTGAATAGCGGGCAGGCCTTTGAAAGATGACTGGTCTGATGGCATTGACTGCACTTTCTATTCTCTTGAAACTTCTTACCGGATTTAGGTTCATCCTCCTTTCGTTTCTTTAGAGATCTGCACCTTATCGAGAGATGTCCTTGCCTATTGCAGTTACTGTATACAGCTGTCGTTACTGGTTCTTTCTCAGATCTGGCCCTTTTCCGATTGACTTTAGGCTTCTTACTGACCTCAGACATCGTACTGGCCTCCAGACGATCAGTTTCAGACTCCCCTTTATTACTAGAACGGACTTCTTCTTGGTAACGCAACATGCCATTCTTGTCGAGATCCTCATACTGGTAAGCCATGTATATCATTTCAGAAAAAGGAAGCTTCACATTCCACATCACATTATTTTGATATTTCCTTTGCAGGCCATGAATAAATCTCAGATTCTTCCTCTTTGGATCTTGAATCAAATGAGGAGCAAAGTGAGAAAGTTCGTTGAATTTCTTATGATATTCTGGGATTGTCATATCTCCTTGTATCAGATAAGAGAATTCATCACTTAACCGCTCAGTTGCTTCGGGAGGAGTAAATCTTTCTAGGAAAATCACTTTGACTCTATCCCAGGTGATACCACCTACTGGATTATCTTTGATGATTGTTTCCCACCAGATTAAAGTTTCTTCTTTGAGTGCCCAAGACGCCACTAATCTTTTCTGATCATCTCTCAACTGGATACGCTCAAAAATTCTTTCGACAGAACTCATCCAAGCTTGAGTCTGAATTATAGATTCATTGCCCGAGAATTGTGCTCCGCCCAGATTTCAATATCTCTTTAATAGAGCCTCTAGATCTGGTTCTGCATTTCTTCTGTTTCTGACACTCGCTTTCTAGTACTTCTGCAAATAGCAGATCAAGTGTCAGGTCAACAGAAAAGATATTTTAAAACACAGATACAAATACTTGAATGTAAATGTGTCTACTGGGGTGTATTTCTGTGACGAGCAGGAATTTCGCTCGGTCCGAACCAGTCGCTAAACCGACCCAGACCGTTCGAAACGCCCTATCGTTTGAGAACACGACAAATCAGAACACATACAGAAGAACATTTCATTGTATATTACAACAATGCATCAGATTACAAGAATATACAGAGTATAAATGGATAAATATTACACAGAAATATCAGAGATTTAAATTACATTTAAATACATAGCAGCGGAAAATAATACAATACACAACTAGAAGTAGATATGCGGATACAAAGCTTTCCGGATATCATTCCAGCTGTAAACCAGGATCCTGTGGATATAAATCTGCAAAACCCAAAACTACTAGCTGCCCGTGTCAAAATAAGGGCACCCAGAGTTTAGGTTAAAACAATAAACTCCAGGTCAGTCATGTGACTGGTGTGAGAACTAAAACAGTTAATCTTTATTTTTAAAGTTAGGTAAATCAAGGGACCACGCCGTAAAACACGGAACGGGTTTCCTCCCAAGAACACCAGTGCATAAAACAACAGCACCATGCTAAATAAAGAAATATGAAGCTATTATAAGACCCAGGTCCCATCACACAATGCAACGCAGCCGAGGATAGGGTTTTCCCTTATAACAGCCAAAGAATGCTTGATACGTTGAAAACAAATCATTTGATACTATTATAAGTGCCTAGTGTATAAAACAACTTCAAATCATAAGTATCAATCATAGGCGGCATGAATGCCCCATACCACTATGTCGCCATATATAGGTTATACAATCAAAATCGCAAAGTCACGTATTTGGAAATTGGATTTCCATCTATGAACCGAGGCAAAAGATAGTCCTCAACCGATTCGAGACTGCCTAGCCCGAGTCTCAGGATCAGAGCTCGAGTGACCCTTGGATCCTCAGGGCCAGTCCACCGATGTGGATTAAACTTAAACCCTGAACATGCGTTTCCCCGCCCTATGGGGCATAAACGAGCCAACTAAATGACTCCATCGGTTCGAGAACGACCGATCACTCCGAGGCGCCTCGCAAAAGCAACAACCACATAAGTCAAACTCGTCAGGGCGTGTAAAACCACTGACGCCACTTCTAGCTAGGAAGAAACGCATGCCCTCCCTGACGTCCTCTCCCGTTTTTGGTTCATACCGGGTGTGAAGCTCGCGAATCAACGTTACACAAAGCTACGCCACAAAGGCCTTGCTTTGATCATCACCACAAGACTTTGCTTTTCAACAGAAGCCTCGATCATTTGCCATTTAGGCATGCCACACAGGCAATTCACTCCATGCGTTTGATATCCATCAATATATAACCCCTGAGCTCGTACGTCTCAGAGAAGGGCTTTAAGCAAGAGAATAAATTCTCCGCCGCCAAACATATATATATTTAATAGAGATCAATCACACGGACTAAAATCCAATGTCAGACACACAGTCCATTTACAAGTCCGTTCTGGGTCTGAACGAAACAGGAGGCACCTAGAACCCCGCATATCCATCGATCTCCAAGTACGTCTGGACGATCACCAACTGTTTCCATCTTCTTGGGTGTACAGCCCAATCAAGATCATCAGTAATTACCCAAACGACGTGAAGACTTCTGGTCTTCGACCACCGTCTTCATCTTCGACTTATCGTCGTATCAGTTATTCAGAATGGGATAAACCCGGTCTTTCCGAATAACTCGCGTATATTTTATATAAGTGTTACACAAACACAACATACGCCTCATTCCAATTCATCAGTCACTAACCGTAAATTAATCAAGAGAATAATTTCCCAAATATTAACCCCGAAGGCCGAAACCAACATCAGATCAATATCCAGAAAACCATTCTGCTTGCCTAACCGACAATTAGTTTCTAAATTTCACATTCATAGGGAAAGGTTCCCATTAATTTTATCCAAGATAAATTCCTTGAATTTATTCTTTATTCTATTTTTGAATATCAATTCAAACTAGTCGAGATTAACGAACCTTACCGAAGTAATCATTGGTTTTAATTTCCCAATCCCAACCTATTCATCCCATGAAGTAAAACTGGTTATACTTCATATCTAACACCACGGTGTTATCGGTAAATTCAATTACCATTTTACGTTCAAATCTAATTAAAGATTTAACTATCGCCTGGAGTAAAACTGGTGATACTCCATTCTCGACCTTTTCAAACTAATTAAAGATTCATTAAAACTCCACTTAGTTTTAACCGTTAACTGGGTTAAAGAATCCGTGTCATTTAAAACACGGTTCACGATAAACCCAAAGTCACATTCATTAATTATCGGGTTAAAGAACGAGTGTTATTTAAAACACTGTTCACGATAAACCCAAAAATCAATATCAATTCAATTCCAATTAAATATTATTTAATTGGTACACTTCATTAAATCTAAATAAAAAGATTTAATCATTTCTCAACTGGGTTCAAGAACAGTGTTAGTGAAGACACCATTCACGACAAACCCAAATCACATTCGATATTCAATACAAGGCTCTGAATAGAAAATATATCGGCTTATATTCAATATCAAATTCTACGACTAACAAATGTCGTATTGGAAATAACGATATAAATATATATCTTTCAAATTTCCATAACAACACCTGTATAATCACGAATTCCAACATCGAAATATTCCGAAGACAATTTCGATTCAAATCCCCTCCAATGCAATCATTGGATATTCTGGTTATTTTCAAAACCCTTTTTTTATTCAATTCATTTATTTAAAAATAAATAGAATTATAATTCTAGTTCAAAACTAGTTCATTTCGATAAAAATCTATTTTTATCTTTTCAAATATGGGGTTTTTCATCCCAAATCTTCACAAATCATTTCTTATGATTTTACACAAATTATTACTATTTTTAATAATTTTATCGAGGCCTGTACAGTCGATTTCCATCAATGGCCATCGAACTGCACTTACAGCGACCTTTTTCAAATTTGATTTGGACATAATTCCAAATCCAACTGTTAGATTTCAAATTTCTAATATTCGTTAGAAAGCTCTTTTCGATATGAACCCAACGGTTCCGGTTTTAGGAGAATCCGACGGTCGTATCTCCCGTAATGTCCGTTTGAAATAAATGGTCGAAATTCACGAACTGCCGCGGCGCGGCGCGTTCTATTCAGGCCATTATATTATATATATAATATATATAATATATATTTTGTCGATTTCTATTTAAAACGAATTATATAAATAGTTTTAAAATTCGTTTCAAAAGCAATTTCAACTTCCATTTCAATTCAAATCAAAATTGAATTCTTCTTTATAAATTCGGTTTAAAATTCATTTCTATTCAATTCAAATTTCAATTCAATTTGAATTCATTTCAATTCGTTTTCAATTCAATTTGAATTCATTTCAATTCATTTCGAAATCGTTTTCAATTCAATTCATTTCGAAATCGTTTTCAATTCAATTCATTTCGAAATCGTTTTCAATTCAATTCATTTCGAAATAGTTTTCAATTCAATTCATTTCGAAATAGTTCGAATTTCAAATCTATTCAATTTCAATTCCAATTCGAATTCATTTACAATCAATTCTTTTCAAAATATCAGATTTTGAAATCACTTTCGATATTCATTATAAAATGAATAAAATCGATATAAATATCGTTCACGTCAAAATGGCGTCAATCTAATCAACACGGCTTCATATATTGATATTTTCAAATATTCCATTTCGAATATTTCTATTTCAAATATTTCTATTTTAAAACTGGAATGAGGCCCAATCAATCTCCATATAATGTTAATTATATGGATTTTCATACATTACACCCATATAATAGCATTGCAAAATAATCAACCATCAACCAAAGTGCACTACACTGTATAAGCATCAAATATAGATATCTAACGCTTATAACAGCCTGTCAATCCATCGATCGACATATTTAATCAATCAGGATGAGTGAACTTCAAATTTCATCCCAACACCCGTGTGGGGTTTCAAACAAACAAACACAGATTTTATTTGTGCAGTTGGGCGATGTGTAAAATTTATCGACCCAATTAACGTCCTTCAAATAGGTGTACATAAACAAACCGTCTGGTTTGTAAATGAATATTGATTTATTCACATTCACGTTAAAAATTATATTTTTAACGATAAAACATTTTATTTTAACTTATGAATTTCTATTCAGTTCATTCTATAGATAAAATGATATTTTTATTTTTCTAAATTATTTTAGAAAATTTCGGCGGCATAACGGCACGATACTAGAAACGGGACAAGGCCTAGCCTTATCCCCGGTCTAGTGAAGGCCCACGCCATTCACACATCAATCAAAATCACCAAACAACCAAATTCAAATCAAATCATATAACTAATCTATGCAACCAAACAAACAAGTCCATGGTCTGTGGACGATTGTGTCGGGTGCTACTAAGCACCGTCTGCATCCTAGTATATATATATAACTAGAAAAAGAAATTGAAAGGTGAGAAATTCTCACCAAAGCTAAACCAATCGCCACGACTCTTCTTATGTAGGAAATCTTCACCTTTTCGTCCCTTGTCACTTTCGTTGCCCGCACTCACTACATGTATAAAAATCACATTTTTATTATTCTAAAAATATAAAAATCATATTTTTATTATTCTAAAAATATAAAAATCATATTTTTATTATTCTAAAAATATAAAAATCATATTTTTATTATCTATAGAACAATGGATATTTTTATTTTACAAATTCCAATGCTACTTTTATTTCTTTCTTAAAAATTACCTCTTTATATCATATATATTTATATACAAATTTAGTTTCCAAAACTATGCTATTTTTACTTTTAAAAACTGATTTTAAACTTTGTATATATATTTTTTAAAACCGTTTTTAAAACACTGTCAAATTTTACATATATAAAAACTGAGATTTAAATACATCTTTATTACAGAAAAGAAGAGATGCTCACGGTTTAACCTTCAGAAGTGCTCAACGTCGCTCCAGAAGTTGTTCGAACCCTAAGGTTCGGATTTGTGCCTCCATCGTCCACCGTGAGTCCGAACAGGCGTCGCTGGTGCTCGCGTCGAAGTCTGCAGGTCGGAGAGGGGGAGGTGGCGCGGAGCATCGACGAGGTGGTGGCTGGACTGGGCGCGACTGTCGGATGGCCTAGGGTTCGATTCGGGCTTTGGGCTTTGGGGATTTAGGGCGTCGGATTTACTGAGCTGGTGGAGGAGGAAGAGGGGATCGAAGAGGAGGGAGGGCGGCGAACTTGGAGGCGGAGGTGGGCGTGCTCCGACGAGCGGAGGTGAAGGCGACGAAAGCTGGAAGAGGGGGCGACGGATCTGAAGTAGTCGGGGTTTTTTTTTTTATGAGCGTTGACCACAAGGGAAAGGAGGGAGTTAAGGGAATTTATAATTTAATTTTTATTTTTCTTTCCATGAAAGGTACCCCTTTCATTCGAACTCAAAATTGAACCCACCGACTGTCGTCCCTAGCGTTTTACCCCCATTCCGAACACAATGGGATATGCTGCGTAAGCCAATTCGGCCGTTACGATCAGTTTTCGTCAGAATCAAAATATAAATCAGTATATATTCAATTTGAACGCACATTTAAATTCACTGGGGCCACATACGGATCCCAAAAATTACAGAAAAATTATTTCTAGCATCGTGTTGACGGTACGGTCCTAACAAAACTAATTTCATCAAATTCTGAGATCGTTTGAAAAATGGTCATTTTCGGGTCGACCCGATTTAAATTTAAACTGTTCAAAACACATTTAACTTCACCACGCTCACATATTGATTCAGAAAATTATGAATTTTGAAACCTAGCAATAATTTGACATCCCGGATCCAACAAAAGTGGTTTCGTCGAAATCCGAGGTCGTTTGCAAAATGTCCATTTTTAAGGGCCTGAATTCCATAGCGACTATTCAGAATTTTCAACTGGACATATCTTTTGATTCCCGCTATGAAATCTTGATTTTTCGGATTCATAGAAAGATATTATCAATTAGATCCTATCAGTTTTGGTTTCACTAAAATCCGGATTGTTTTGCACCCGGTACATTCAATTGAAGTTTGAAATCGAATTATCGAACTACCGCGCCATTTTCAATTCTATTTATAATTATATATAAATATTTATATTCCAACGACGACGTATATAATATATACGTTCTAATTATATTCAAAATAAATTTCTCGTCGATAATTATTTAAAATAATTCATTTTAAATATTCAAAATTCGCTAAAATTGCCAAATTAAAAATTTTAAACTGGCCCAGATTTTCGGGTTATTACAATCTCCCCCACTTAAATCTTTTCGTCCCCGAAAAGGAACAAAGTCGAAAGTAGTTTGCTTATTCAGCTCTACATTCGATCTGGCTTCCATTCTCCAACTTTTCAGTTTCTGAGAATTTTTCAAAAATTTCAAAAATTTGGCTAACACCCTAAATTTTCGAAAAATTTCGCCATAACCTCCCCTGCACCGGGAGCATCGTGGAATTTCAAATAGCTTCCCCGGTCCTTCAGATCTCAAAAAGAAAAAAAAAAGCCAAGCGGCTAGCCAATAGGCTCATAAAATCATCATCACCCAAACAAAACAGTAAATTATGTAGTAAACATGTACCTATTTGTCGGGCAAACAAATTTTATTCTCTGCTCTAGCCTCCTTGCTATGACCTGTTCAATGATATACATGTATATGCAAGCAGATGCGACCAATTTTCAGTACAGTGTTCAATATTTGATTCAATTAGGCTAAATGGCTAAAAATTATCAAACAAGTAAACCAACAACACAAACATCAATCAATTAGTGAATTTAACGTTTCAAATTCATAATTTTGATACATATACAGAAAATCTTGTTTTTGATGCCAATTCACACAAAGTGTTCTAGCTATATAAGATTTGGTTCTCACACCAGTCTAATGGAAATATATAGAAATCTCACCTTCGAAACACGAAAATAAATTCTAATGATGACGCGTCAATCATTAGAATCATGTCCGAGCGACTAGAGTGTGGTTCTATATCTATCGAATATATTTGAGGCTTCAATACACGTGGATCAGACGTATACTAAAATCTCTATATATTTGATTGTCCAAATCAATGTAGATAAATAATCAAATACGTATAATTGATTTAAATTTTCAAAACAAAAATTTGTTTTCATTTTCAAAAATATACTCTTCACACTCGTTCTAGGATACTACTGATCCCATCTCTAACGAGTCATTCCATTGGATATTACTAATCCAATATCTGATGAATTCTTTCGTATGGTTCTAATGTGTCTTGTTCTCTAGCTTTGTAAACCAAAGCTCTGATACCAACTGTGACGAGCAGGAATTTCGCTCGGTCCGAACCAGTCGCTAAACCGACCCAGACCGTTCGAAACGCCCTATCGTTTGAGAACACGACAAATCAGAACACATACAGAAGAACATTTCATTGTATATTACAACAATGCATCAGATTACAAGAATATACAGAGTATAAATGGATAAATATTACACAGAAATATCAGAGATTTAAATTACATTTAAATACATAGCAGCGGAAAATAATACAATACACAACTAGAAGTAGATATGCGGATACAAAGCTTTCCGGATATCATTCCAGCTGTAAACCAGGATCCTGTGGATATAAATCTGCAAAACCCAAAACTACTAGCTGCCCGTGTAAAAATAAGGGCACCCAGAGTTTAGGTTAAAACAATAAACTCCAGGTCAGTCATGTGACTGGTGTGAGAACTAAAACAGTTAATCTTTATTTTTAAAGTTAGGTAAATCAAGGGACCACGCCGTAAAACACGGAACGGGTTTCCTCCCAAGAACACCAGTGCATAAAACAACAGCGCCATGCTAAATAAAGAAAGATGAAGCTATTATAAGACCCAGGTCCCATCACACAATGCAACGCAGCCGAGGATAGGGTTTTCCCTTATAACAGCCAAAGAATGCTTGATACGTTGAAAACAAATCGTTTGATACTATTATAAGTGCCTAGTGTATAAAACAACTTCAAATCATAAGTATCAATCATAGGCGGCATGAATGCCCCATACCACTATGTCGCCATATATAGGTTATACAATTAAAATCGCAAAGTCACGTATTTGGAAATTGGATTTCCATCTATGAACCGAGGCAAAAGATAGTCCTCAACCGATTCGAGACTGCCTAGCCCGAGTCTCAGGATCAGAGCTCGAGTGACCCTTGGATCCTCAGGGCCAGTCCACCGATGTGGATTAAACTTAAACCCTGAACATGCGTTTCCCCGCCCTATGGAGCGTAAACGAGCCAACTAAATGACTCCATCGGTTCGAGAACGACCGATCAATCCGAGGCGCCTCGCAACAGCAACAACCACATAAGTCAAACTCGTCAGGGCGTGTAAAACCACTGACGCCACTTCTAGCTAGGAAGAAACGCATGCCCTCCCTGACGTCCTCTCCCGTTTTTGGTTCATACCGGGTGTGAAGCTCGCGAATCAATGTTATACAAAGCTACGCCACAAAGGCCTTGCTTTGATCATCACCACAAGACTTTGCTTTTCAACAGAAGCCTCGATCATTTGCCACTTAGGCATGCCACACAGGCAATTCACTCCATGCGTTTGATATCCATCAATATATAACCCCTGAGCTCGTACGTCTCAGAGAAGGGCGTTAAGCAAGAGAATAAATTCTCCGCCGCCAAACAGATATATATTTAATAGAGATCAATCACACGGACTAAAATCCAATGTCAGACACACAGTCCATTTACAAGTTCGTTCTGGGTCTGAACGAAACCGGAGGCACCTAGTACCCCGCATATCCATCGATCTCCAAGTACGTCTGGACGATCACCAACTGTTTCCATCTTCTTGGGTGTACAGCCCAATCAAGATCATCAGTAATTACCCAAACGACGTGAAGACTTCTGGACTTCGACCACCGTCTTCATCTTCGACTTATCGTCGTATCAGTTATTCAGAATGGGATAAACCCGATCTTTACGAATAACCCGCGTATATTTTAAATAAGTGTTACACAAACACAACATACGCCTCATTCCAATTCATCGGTCACTAACCGTAAATTAATCAAGAGAATAATTTCCCAAATATTAACCCCGAAGGCCGAAACCAACATCAGATCAATATCCAGAAAACCATTCTGCTTGCCTAACCGACAGTTAGTTTCTAAATTTCACATTCATAGGGAAAGGTTCCCATTAATTTTATCCAAGATGAATTCCTTGAATTTATTCTTTATTCTATTTTTGAATATCAATTCAAACTAGTCGAGATTAACGAACCTTACCGAAGTAATCATTGGTTTTAATTTCCCAATCCCAACCTATTCATCCCATGAAGTAAAACTGGTTATACTTCATATCTAACACCACGGTGTTATCGGTAAATTCAATTACCATTTTACGTTCAAATCTAATTAAAGATTTAACTATCGCCTGGAGTAAAACTGGTGATACTCCATTCTCGACCTTTTCAAACTAATTAAAGATTCATTAAAACTCCACTTAGTTTTAACCGTTAACTGGGTTAAAGAATCCGTGTCATTTAAAACACGGTTCACGATAAACCCAAAGTCACATTCATTAATTATCGGGTTAAAGAACGAGTGTTATTTAAAACACTGTTCACGATAAACCCAAAAATCAATATCAATTCAATTCCAATTAAATATTATTTAATTGGTACACTTCATTAAATCTAAATAAAAAGATTTAATCATTTCTCAACTGGGTTCAAGAACAGTGTTAGTGAAGACACCATTCACGACAAACCCAAATCACATTCGATATTCAATACAAGGCTCTGAATAGAAAATATATCGGCTTATATTCAATATCAAATTCTACGACTAACAAATGTCGTATTGGAAATAACGATATAAATATATATCTTTCAAATTTCCATAACAACACCTGTATAATCACGAATTCCAACATCGAAATATTCCGAAGACAATTTCGATTCAAATCCCCTCCAATGCAATCATTGGATATTCTGGTTATTTTCAAAACCCTTTTTTTTATTCAATTCATTTATTTAAAAATAAATAGAATTATAATTCTAGTTCAAAACTAGTTCATTTCGATAAAAATCTATTTTTATCTTTTCAAATATGGGGTTTTTCATCCCAAATCTTCACAAATCATTTCTTATGATTTTACACAAATTATTACTATTTTTAATAATTTTATCGAGGCCTGTACAGTCGATTTCCATCAATGGCCATCGAACTGCACTTACAGCGACCTTTTTCAAATTTGATTTGGACAAAATTCCAAATCCAACCGTTAGATTTCAAATTTCTAATATTCGTTAGAAAGCTCTTTTTGATACGAACCCAACGGTTCCGGTTTTAGGAGAATCCGACGGTCGGATCTCCCGTAATGTCCGTTTGAAATAAATGGTCGAAATTCACGAACTGCCGCGGCGCGGCGCGTTCTATTCAGGCCATTATATTATATATATAATATATATAATATATATTTCGTCGATTTCTATTTAAAACGAATTATATAAATAGTTTTAAAATTCGTTTCAAAAGCAATTTCAACTTCCATTTCAATTCAAATCAAAATTGAATTCTTCTTTATAAATTCGGTTTAAAATTCATTTCTATTCAATTCAAATTTCAATTCAATTTGAATTCATTTCAATTCGTTTTCAATTCAATTTGAATTCATTTCAATTCATTTCGAAATCGTTTTCAATTCATTTCGAAATCGTTTTCAATTCAATTCATTTCGAAATCGTTTTCAATTCAATTCATTTCGAAATAGTTTTCAATTCAATTCATTTCGAAATAGTTCGAATTTCAAATCTATTCAATTTCAAATCTATTCAATTCCAATTCGAATTCATTTACAATCAATTCTTTTCAAAATATCAGATTTTGAAATCACTTTCGATATTCATTATAAAATGAATAAAATCGATATAAATATCGTTCACGTCAAAATGGCGTCAATCTAATCAACACGGCTTCATATATTGATATTTTCAAATATTCCATTTCGAATATTTCTATTTCAAATATTTCTATTTTAAAACTGGAATGAGGCCCAATCAATCTCCATATAATGTTAATTATATGGATTTTCATACATTACACCCATATAATAGCATTGCAAAATAATCAACCATCAACCAAAGTGCACTACACTGTATAAGCATCAAATATAGATATCTAACGCTTATAACAGCCTGTCAATCCATCGATCGACATATTTAATCAATCAGGATGAGTGAACTTCAAATTTCATCCCAACACCCGTGTGGGGTTTCAAACAAACAAACACAGATTTTATTTGTGCAGTTGGGCGATGTGTAAAATTTATCGACCCAATTAACGTCCTTCAAATAGGTGTACATAAACAAACCGTCTGGTTTGTAAATGAATATTGATTTATTCACATTCACGTTAAAAATTATATTTTTAACGATAAAACATTTTATTTTAACTTATGAATTTCTATTCAGTTCATTCTATAGATAAAATGATATTTTTATTTTTCTAAATTATTTTAGAAAATTTCGGCGGCATAACGGCACGATACTAGAAACGGGACAAGGCCTAGCCTTATCCCCGGTCTAGTGAAGGCCCACGCCATTCACATCAATCAAAATCACCAAACAACCAAATTCAAATCAAATCATATAACTAATCTATGCAACCAAACAAACAAGTCCATGGTCTGTGGACGATTGTGTCGGGTGCTACTAAGCACCGTCTGCATCCTAGTATATATATATAACTAGAAAAAGAAATTGAAAGGTGAGAAATTCTCACCAAAGCTAAACCAATCGCCACGACTCTTCTTATGTAGGAAATCTTCACCTTTTCGTCCCTTGTCACTTTCGTTGCCCGCACTCACTACATGTATAAAAATCACATTTTTATTATTCTAAAAATATAAAAATCATATTTTTATTATTCTAAAAATATAAAAATCATATTTTTATTATTCTAAAAATATAAAAATCATATTTTTATTATCTATAGAACAATGGATATTTTTATTTTACAAATTCCAATGCTACTTTTATTTCTTTCTTAAAAATTACCTATTTATATCATATATATTTATATACAAATTTAGTTTCCAAAACTATGCTATTTTTTACTTTTAAAAACTGATTTTAAACTTTGTATATATATTTTTTAAAACCGTTTTTAAACCACTGTCAAATTTTACATATATGAAAACTGAGATTTAAATACATCTTTATTACAGAAAAGAAGAGATGCTCACGGTTTAACCTTCAGAAGTGCTCAACGTCGCTCCAGAAGTTGTTCGAACCCTAAGGTTCGGATTTGTGCCTCCATCGTCCACCGTGAGTCCGAACAGGCGTCGCTGGTGCTCGCGTCGAAGTCTGCAGGTCGGAGAGGGGGAGGGGGCGCGGAGCATCGACGAGGTGGTGGCTGGACTGGGCGCGACTGTCGGATGGCCTAGGGTTCGATTCGGGCTTTGGGCTTTGGGGATTTAGGGCGTCGGATTTACTGAGCTGGTGGAGGAGGAAGAGGGGATCGAAGAGGAGGGAGGGCGGCGAACTTGGAGGCGGAGGTGGGCGTGCTCCGACGAGCGGAGGTGAAGGCGACGAAAGCTGGAAGAGGGGGCGACGGATCTGAAGTAGTCGGGGTTTTTTTTTTTATGAGCGTTGACCACAAGGGAAAGGAGGGAGTTAAGGGAATTTATAATTTAATTTTTATTTTTCTTTCCATGAAAGGTACCCCTTTCATTCGAACTCAAAATTGAACCCACCGACTGTCGTCCCTAGCGTTTTACCCCCATTTCGAACACAATGGGATATGCTGCATAAGCCAATTCGGCTGTTACGATCAGTTTTCGTCAGAATCAAAATATAAATCAGTATATATTCAATTTGAACGCACATTTAAATTTACTGGGGCCACATACGGATCCCAAAAATTACAGAAAAATTATTTCTAGCATCGTGTTGACGGTACGGTCCTAACAAAACTAATTTCATCAAATTCTGAGATCGTTTGAAAAATGGTCATTTTCGGGTCGACCCGATTTAAATTTAAACTGTTCAAAACACATTTAACTTCACCACGCTCACATATTGATTCAGAAAATTATGAATTTTGAAACCTAGCAATAATTTGACATCCCGGATCCAACAAAAGTGGTTTCGTCGAAATCCGAGGTCGTTTGCAAAATGTCCATTTTTAAGGGCCTGAATTCCATAGCGACTATTCAGAATTTTCAACTGGACATATCTTTTGATTCCCGCTATGAAATCTTGATTTTTCGGATTCGATAGAAAGATATTATCAATTAGATCCTATCATTTTTGGTTTCACTAAAATCCGGATTGTTTTGCACCCGGTACATTCAATTGAAGTTTGAAATCGAATTATCGAACTACCGCGCCATTTTCAATTCTATTTATAATTATATATAAATATTTATATTCCAACGACGACGTATATAATATATACGTTCTAATTATATTCAAAATAAATTTCTTGTCGATAATTATTTAAAGTAATTCATTTTAAATATTCAAAATTCGCTAAAATTGCCAAATTAAAAATTTTAAACTGGCCCAGATTTTCGGGTTATTACAATTTCATTCTGCTTTACTCATACTAGGATATTACTGATCCTATCTGTAATGAGTTACTCATCCTAGAACACTACTGGTTCTATTTCTGACGAGTTCGTTAATATGTTATATTCCAGAACTAAGCTTAACCAAAGCTCCGATACTACGTTGTGACGACCCCAAAACCCGTATTAACGGTGTTAAGGGTAATCTTTGGAATATAACACGGAAACAGATAATAGCAAAATAGAAATAAATAAATACACCAGATAATGAACAAATAATACACTGGATAAACAAAATCATCAGAGTTACACAGTATACAAGATCATACTTAGTACAAATACAGTTCAGCTATACATAAATGTCTACAGCGGAAAACAAAACATAATGTACAATAGGAGCTGAACAGCATAAAAAGGGATAAATGATAGAATCCATCTTCAGCTCCAGCTATCCAGAAAAGCCCGCTAAACCTGAACACAAGGCTGCCCGTGTAGATAAAGGGGCACCCGAGTTTGAAAGTGAAACAAACTACGAGTCAATCATGGGACTGGTGTGAGAAATCTACTTAACACATTTATAATATGGCTAATCACAGGACCATGCCACTTTCGTGGAACGGGTTTACTCCATTGGATTGCCAGTGCTTTAAAAAAAAATTCTTTTAAACATCGCAATGCTTTTTATAAAAATGAAGCCATTATAAGACTCAGTTCTCATCACACAATGCAACGCAAACCGGAGGATAGAGTTTTTACCTTATAATGGCCAACATATGCTTGATACGAATAAAACAAAAGCAATTGATATTATTACTAGTGTTTATATGTTTCAAAAGCAATTTAAAATCATAAGTATCAATCATAGACGACATTAATGCCCCATACCACTATGTCGCCATATATAGGTATACAATCAAAACCGCACAGTCATGTATTTGGAAATTGTATTTTTGTCATGAACCAAGGCAAAAGATAGTCCTTACCGACTTCGAGACTCTCTAGGCCGAGCCTCAGGATCAGAGCTCGAGTGACCCTAGGAGCGTCAGGGCCGGTCCACCGATGTGGATTAAAATTCCTGAACACTACGTTTCCCCGCCCTTTGGGGCGTAAATGAGCCAACGAATGACTCCATCGGTCCCGGATTGACCGATATGACCGAGGCACCTCGCAACAGCAACAACCACATAGGTTAAAATAATATAAATGTCAGCCAGTTCAAGCACTGACATCACCTCTAACTAGAAAGAAACGCATGTCCTCCCTGAGGTCCTCTCCCATTTCTGGTTCATACCGGGGTGTGAGGTTCGCGAATTAACGTTATACACAAAGCTACGCCACACAGGCGGTGCTTTGATCATCAACCATAAGACTTTGCTTTTCAAATGAAGCCTTGATCACTGCATCTTAGCATGCCACACAAGCAATTCACACCGTGCAACTGATGGCTATCAATCACACAGAATGAATTCCAATGTCAGACACACAGTCCATTTGCAAGTCCGTTCTGGGTCTGAACGAAACCGGAGGCACTATATACCTCGCAAACCCATCGATCTCTACGTACGTCTGGACGATCACCACTCATTATCCATATTCCGGGATGCCTCCTAATCAGGACATCAGTTACCATCCAAACGAGGAAAAGATTTCCGGTCTTCAACCACCTTCTTCATCTTCGATTTCTTATCGTCGATTTAGTTATTCAGAATGGGATAAACCCGGTCTTTCTGAGCAACTCACGTATATAATAAACAAGTGCTACACAAACACAACATACGCATCATTTCAATTCATTAGTCACTAACCGTAAATCAGTAAGAGAACGATTTCCCAAATATTAACCCCGAAGGCCGAAACCAACATCAGATCAAAATCCAGGAAACCATTCGACAAAGCCAACCTTCAGTTAGTTTCTAAATTTCACATCCATATCGTTTATAATATTTTATAATGATTTATCGCTATTTTTATTTATTTTAAAATAGCCAATTTATTCAAACGACGCTTCGGGCCATAACGCGGCAGATTTGATTTACACATATCTGAAAATCTAACCGTTGGATCTTCACAAATTTTATATCTTTAGAAAGATCTTTTCAAAACGAATCCAACGGTTCCAGCTTCTGGAAAATCCGACGGTCAGATCTCCCAGTATAATCGTTGGAAGTTTCGATTTCAAAATACGAACTGCAGCGTCGTTATTCGATTTAATTTAATTATATATATATATATATATAATCGATTCTGGCTCTGTTTTTCTTCAGATTTGAATTAAACATTCTAGACAATCCAACCATTGGATTTTTACATAGTTGGTGTTGTTGGAAAGATATTTCCAAAGCGAACCCAACGGTTTCGGTTTCGGGAAAATCCGATGGTCGGATCTCCCGCACTAGTCGTTTGAAATCACGGTTTCAAAACACGAACTGCAGCTTCGTTATTCGATATATTTTAATTATATATATTATATATATAATCGATTCTTCGATTTCAAAACTATATGCTTTTCATACATTAGATAAAAATGATATTTTTATCCAACAGACATTCACTTCGACACTTCACTATTTTTAACAACTCATGTATATAGTAAAAATGTGATTTTTATTGTAAAGCGATTTATTTCAAAACACGACTATTTTATATAGTTCATATAGATGATAAAAATATGATTTTTATTATAAAAAACATTCTTTCAAACACGAAGACCATTCAACACATGAATTTCTGTTCAACGAATGAATTTCTATTCAACACATGAACGGTTCCAACATATGAAAATAATTTAACAAATGAAAATAATTCTAACACATGAATATTTCAGACAATTTCGACAGCATAACGGCAGGGTAGTTAAAACCGGGGCTGTTCCTAGTACGGCTCCTCGCTCTACCTTAAAGCCTCGCAGCTTTTGACAATGGGGATTTCATGCATCTAGTTCGCACGCAGGCGGCATGTATATTTTTCCATTTCCACAAACTAATCCTATGTGGTTTCAACCAAATAATTCTCAACCACAAACGGGTATTTTTCAACCACAATCAATCCATTTCAACCACAAACAATTCTAATCAGCCATTCAATTTTCACACCAATCACAACCAATAAATATCGTCCATGGTTTGTGGACGAGGGGCGTATGTATATATATATTTATATATTAGCATTTCACTTCTATTTCACCACATTTCAATGCATATATGTTTCATACAACGCTTGTATAACTTATACATCGCTTATGCAACTTATACAACACATGTACATGAGGTATACAATGCGTATATAATTTATACTCCGCTTATATAACTTATACAACACGCTTTCATTCACGTTTTGAATTTAGAGTTCTCACATTGGTTCATTGCTTTTCTAAAAATTGTAGAAGGCTCAGAAAAATCCACGGTCTCTTCTAGAATGTAGTGAGCATCCTTGCGGTCACGATGTTTCCTATTTCATCGAATTTCGTCAATACACGATAAAGATATGATTTTTAAACTGAAATCATCGTTTGCAACACTTAAAAGTGTCATTTTCAGTTCTGAAAATCAAAACCGTTACCTGCGTTGAAGGTTCTAAACTAGGTTTGCACAAATCTTTGAATCCGTTGCACGCTTGAACAATCGGCCTTCACCACAGTGGAGTGCCTCAAGAGGCGCGCCCGACAAGGGGGACGTGGTCCACTTCGATGCCACGTGGCAGGCAGGGCATCGAACGGAAGTTCGAAACTTCCTGGAGGCGATGCGCGATGGATTCGAGACGAGGGACGATGAGACTGGTATTGATTTGGAGAGGGAAGGGAGGGCTTCAATGTCTGGGTAGTGGCGCTCGTTTTTATTGAGTGTGGAAGGAGAAAAAGAGGAGAGAAGGAATGAAGCAGTTCCGCCATTCGTTAAAAGGAGCTATCGGGTTTTGGATGGTCAACGCGGAAATGGGAGAGAGAAGGTGATTGGCCCAATATATATTTAATTATTTATTTATTTTAAATTCAAAAATATCCTCTTGTCCAAACGAACACCAATTCAAACCCAACGATTGTCACCTCTAGCTAAATACCCCTATCTCGGACACAATGGGATATGTTTCGTAGGCCATTCGACTGTTACAGTTAGTTATTCTTCAAATTAAAGTATAAAACATTCAAATTCTGTTATGAACGTACATTTTAATTTTCCGGGGCAACATACTACTTCTAAAAATTCCTGAAAAATTTATCTGGCTATGTTGGGGAGATACAGTCCCAACAAAACTGATTTCGTCGAATTCTGAGACCGTTTGAAAAATGGCCCTTTTCTGATCGACACGATTTGACTAAAATCGACCAAACATATTTTCTTCTGCCACGCTCACATACTAGCTTCAAAAATTTTGAAATTTGAAACCTAATACTAATTTAACATCCCGGATCCAACAAAAGTGGTTTCGTCGAATTCTGAGGTCGTTTGCAAAATGGCCATTTTCACGGGCTATATAATTCATATAGCGACCTTTCTGAAAATTCATTTGGCCATAACTTTTGCTTCCCGCTATGAAACTTTGATTTTTCAGATTCTTAGAAAGATATTCACTAACAGAATTAAATATTTTTGGTTTCACTCAAATCCGTTTTGTTTTGCACTCGGTATAGTCAGGCAAAGTCTGAATTCAAATTTTGAAACTACCGTGCCATTTCAGGCCTAGTTTATAATTAGAATTAATTATATTCATTTTCAAATGTCGATTCAAACTTACTTTTCGTCGTTATTATTTAAAATATTTATTTTAAATATTTAAAATCCACTCAAATAGCCAATTAAAAAAATTTAAATTGGTTCAGATTTTCCGGGTCGTTACAACCCACAACTCTTATTTAGAATATAAACGTTATTAACATCGGAAAACGTTTCCATTTACTTGTCCATGCATTACTATCCTTTCATTTCCATCAGTTCCTAACCGTAAACTAGTAAGAGAACAACTCCCTGAATATCAATCCCAGAGGCCGAAATCCACATCAGATCGATGCCCAGAAAGTCATTCAGCTTAACTAGTCTCCAGATAGTACCTAATTTCTTTAACTCCATTTCTCAATTTCTTATCAAATTATTGCTTACGTAACTCTCGGATTTGGTTTACGAATCTACTTTTTTTATGGAAAAATATTAATTATAATGGTAGCATTAAAATACCTATTTCCAAATATTTAACCTTAAAGTATAACTTTGATTCGTTACTTTGAAAAAATAAATAATATTAAATTAATTACATAAATACATAACCTTTATGTAAAAACAGAAAGTAAATATCACTTTCCTGAATTCGATATAATCGAATTTCAACGTATAGCTCCCTTTCAAATAATACCTATTCGATAACTCTCTCTTGAATAATTTATATTAAATTTACCGTTTCTAGCCAACTAAGTTTCTAAATTCAATTTTGAATTTATCACTTCCAAACACTTACCAATTTCCCTTTTTTTCACCATTCTGATTTGCAAACGTTTATTTCTAAACCATTATTCACTTTGAAATGTGAATATTATTCCTTTGCAAAAATATGGACTCGTTTTATTAAATCAAATCTGGATTTAAATAATAAATATCATTTCAGTTTAAAATTCCATTTATCTTGTTATTCATAAATCCATACTTCATGTTTCACTTCATAAACTTGTTTTATAAGTTATAACTTAGTCTCGAATACACATTCGATTTATTGGTTTCAACTTAAATATAAACCATCTTGTTAAATTCTGAATTATATAATATATAATTTCTAAAAATAATTTATTTCAATGACATTCGACATCGTCGAATTCTAATTATAAATCCTTATGCATTTATATCAATCCTATCTTTATTTTGAACATCGAAATACTTGCATCGCTTTCCTTTGAAAACAATTCCCAGTTCCTTTCTTAATCTATCCTTGAATTTATAATTCAAATTGACTAATCACAACTATTTCGTCCCATTTGTAAATATCGTTTACAAACCAAGCTACTTATTTTTAAAATAATTAAAACAAATCATATTCTAGCCAATCGAAATTAGATTTCTATTTAAAAATAGATTTCCTTTTTAAAACTCTTAAATTCATTACCAGTATATTCGAATATAATTTTCTGTATTTAAATACCAATCATTCCAGGTCAATATTATTCAAACATCCTAAAACACACAATGATCAATCAACGATTATTTGTCATATCATATAATGCAACATATGAAAATAATCCAGGTGGATCCCTGCAACCTGTTTCCCTGCATCCACAGATGTTAATCAATAATAATAACACTAATTTTACATCAATGTGAGATATTATAATAAATAAAAATAGATATTCAACCAACGTTATTTGTCCAAACAACCATCACACAACAATATTTATCAATATTAAATAACGTTTATAAAATTATAAAATTGGGCTGAGTTAGTGAGTTTACTCACCTTGGTCTTTAATCGTTAAATAATGATCGATGTTCCATAGTTCTGCTCAAGCATTTTATTTCGTCTAAAATTCAAACGAGCTCCAACCAGTTCCAAACTAACGTTATCGCATAGATTGCGTCCATACGGTTTCAAAGTTACAGACGGTTCTGATTTGGTATAAATATTCCTATTTTAAGTTAATACATATGTTTAGTTATCAAAAATTTTATTTTATTTAAAAAAACCTAACTTAAACGGCTCAAATCCCATCAAGCCCAACTGGGTCTAATGTATTTTTTCTTTCTGGATGATATTTAAACTCAGCCCACAACTGCATGACCAACAGTAAAAGCATTACTGATCATATTTCAATATCAGCATATTAGCCTAGGCACATTATAAAGATTTGTATGCAAATAAGATTTTATTTTCTTTGTTGTATTCCTAACGAAAAATACACTACAGCAGTTGGGACTAGTTGTGCCTGAATTGGTTGACATATCGGGTAAAGGCATCTCAATACCCATTATTGTTACGTGTTATTTGATTTAAACTAACACATATAATATAAACAAAAAGTAGGCCTCACGTTTGTTTTATCTCTGAACCGGCCCTTCTCCTTCAAAATCGTGACAACGGTTGTCTTCATCTACCAAATAAAACGTGACCTGCTCCCTTTTCACACACCATTGCCATGAATTTTAACCACCCCTTCATCTACGTACAGCTCCAGTTTTATCTCCTCCAAACAAATACCCACCTACTTCATTACTGTACTACTAATCTTCCCATCCCTCTTTAATACTTCGTTAACTTTCAAATCAAATAACATCATTGGTTTTTTCCTCTTCGTTAACTCACCTTCTTAATTGTTCCCTAACCAAGGTTAACACCCGCTGCTCTTATTATTTTACTTCCTCCACTCGCATAATTTCCATAATCAGCATCTTTACACAAACCCAAGGTCGCTGCCATGCATGCACCACGCATGAAGCCCAGCATCTACAGTTCTTTCGTCTATCATGTTTCTCTCTTCATCGTTTGACAGAACGAAACCAGTTCTCCAAAAATTCATGGCTGCTATACTCCTATAGCCCCAACCATCATCCCGAACATCCATTACCAACGTCAACCCCGTCGGCTGACCCTGCCCTACATCCTCCGCCACCATGGCACCACCACGTCACCTGTAAACCTCATCACAAATCCGTGACTCTCGAGATCCACCCACTGCCTCACCTCATCTCATCCTACTCGAACTCGCATGCCAAACTTGCTTGGCGTCGAACCTATAATCGCTGTACAGCGACACTCCTTTGTTTTCTTTTTCTGCCATTTCAAGCATTAGAACTGTGTTCCTGAAGCGAAGAAAGAAACAAAGCCTTCGACAGTATTTATAAGTGCAGATAGCTTGGCCATCACGGGCAGAAGGTTTAGCGAGCAAGAAATTATAGAGTTAGCTGTAGAATTAGGAGTAGGTAGGCTTTAGGCATGAGTTTTCACTTCACTATCAATTCATTAACTGTTTTTGAGGTCTGCGATGGAAGGGAAGGTGGTAAGATACTTGGGGTTGAAGGATACACATATATATTATATTCTAAAAAGGGCGTAATTGCATTGTGGTTCGTTTATATTGATATTTAGGACAAAAAAATTGAACCTTATTTCTGATAAAAGCCTTTGTTATCCTGATCGGTCAAGAAAGCTAATCGTAAGCAAACACCAGCAAATTGACTTCTAAATGCTGAATTACCCCAGTCGTTTTAATCCTTCCAAAGCCCGTAAGCTTTGTTATGCTCGAACAGATATGTATTATTATGCTTACTATAAAATGGAAAGTTGCTATAATTGTTTACATACATTATTGTCATGTACCCTTATAATTTGTATATAAGATTAGATATTGCTATATGCAGTGCTACGTTTATTTGATTAAGGAGTAATACTAACCATGGCTACAGCCAAGTTTTCAAATGAACTATTGTTTTCAAGTTAGTAAATAAGGGTATTCCGCTATGTAAAACTTGGTTGACGTACGGACTGCTATAGAGTATAGATAGAAATAAAAATACGGTCGTGTCAAATGATGTGCCATGATCCCAAAAATATAATAAAATAGGCAAGTTGAGCTAGATTGTAAAATTCCAAAAATGCTGATACAGGGTGTATAATACTCTAAACCCAAAAGTTGTTTATTTTCCAAAATAAAAATTATAGAAAAATTCTATAAATTAAACTATAAATACGTCTCAAATATCTTATCCAAAATCGAAACAAATAATTTATTATAATTAAATATTCATATGGTTTATAAACGGTTCCATAGTGACTAATTGAAAATTTGATTTGGACATACGTTACAATCTATAAGACGAAATCTCGATTTTTCACTTTCATTAGAAAATACAGTTAATTAGATTCGAACGTTTCTTGTTTCGAAAAAATCCGACTAAAAACGAATCTTGTACACTCAGTTGAAGTACAAAATTCAATATTTTGAACTACCGCGATGTTACGGGCTCATTTATAATTTATTTTATAATTTATACATTCAACTGTCGCTTATATAATATATTCATTATTATAATTGAATTCTGAACTGAATTAAGTCTTTTAAATTATCCAATTCATATAATATTGCCAATAAAACTATTTCCGATCATTTTGAAAATTAAATTTATTATTCCGATATTTATATTAATTAAATATTCGAAATATTTCAAATTTGAATCATTTAAATTACTAAACCGCTATTTAAATAATTAAATAAATTAATTATTAAATCTCTAAAAACACGGGACGTTGCATTCTGTAACACCCCGAATTTCAGTTAATATTAACATTCACAAATTAAAGAATAACTAATCCCAGATGTGGGAATTAGGAGAAACGGGTTGCGCCATTGCGTTCATCTCGGAAAATACGCGAAATAGAGTCCGAGGTTTTGAAAATCGGAGTCCGTATGAAGAAGATATGGACGAACGAAGTTAGGCAGAAAAACCGAAAACAAGCCAGAATGCACTGGCGCACTTGTGAAGTGCGCCAGCACAAAAATACATTGGCGCACTTGGGAAGTGCGCCCGTGTCGAGCCAGAAACCTGCACAGCTTTCTGGTTTGACCCTGGCTGGCCTGGTGCACCTGTTTTGGTTCTCTGGTCTGTTCTGCTGACCTGTGACGATTTTTGATGGTTAAGATCTAAACTAGGGTTAATCCTATGGCCTAAACTACATCCTAAATCTATAAATACACCCTAAGACTACCCTAATTCATACTAAAAATAGATACAAGGCCGTCATGCCGTCAAAATGCAATTAGAAGGAGCCTCCATCACATTTTAGAAGAAGATAGCTTCTCAAATCAACTCTAGCAACTTAATCTTCTTCATAGGAGTGCTAATCAACAAGTTGTGAGTTTCTATGCCTTTAGCAAGCAATTGCTAAACTAATTATGATAGGATGTAATGAGGTTATGGTTATGAATGTGGATCAATGCAAGTTATGTTATCATATGCTATGTGCTCATGATGTTAGTTATGCAAGTTTTATGCTATATGTCCATGATGTTAGTTATGCAAGTTTTATGCTATGTGTTCATGATGCTAGTTATGCAAATCACTATGATAAACATTGATCCATTATGACACCATGTTATGCAAGTTTGGTGTTTGATTATATGCAAGTTCATATATGACATGTTATGCAAGTTTGGTGTTTGATTATATGCAAGTTCATATATGACATGTTATGCAAGTTTGGTGTTTGATTATATGCAAGTAACATGTGCAAGTTTACACCTTTGTATGATATGCATACATATGCAAGTTTACCCCTTTGTATGTCATGCATATATATGCATGTTTACCCCTTTTTATGATATGAGTAACATATGCAAGTTCATCCCTTTTTAGACCTATGACATGTATGCAAGTTTATCCCTTTATGATAGGTCTATGACATGAACATCTATGCAAGTTACCCTCTTTATGACATATGTGATTCATGCAAGTTTGGGTTGATTATTTATGCTAGTTGGGTTTGATGCTATGGTCATATATGCAAGCTGACACCTTTAAAACCCATGTTTACGCTAATGTTATGCTAAGTTGAACACATTGTATTTGTGATGAATCTTCCCTTTTTAAGTATGTCATGTTAGCGTATTACGTGGGGAACGATGGGGTTAATATTCATGTTAACAAAATTGTGGTGAAATTGGTATGATGTTGCATACCATAAGTGGATGGACATAATTGAGTCAATTATGTACATCATTAAATTGGAATTAATTAGGGAAAATTAATTCAAAATATGGGGGTGATTAATTAGGTGTAATTAATCGACTAAGACACGAGGTTGGACCCTTTTGTAGCCTAAGACTGCCCGGACCCGACAGGCAAATCCAGCGGCTACAAATGATTGGCCCAATGTGAGAGGTCTTAGGCATAAACTAAATATGTGACAAGTGTAAAGACACGAGGTTAGACTCTGTTATGGCGTAAGGCTGCCCGGACCCGACCGGCAAATCCAGCTGCCATAAAAGACAGTCTAATGTGAGAGGTCTTTACAAAGGTTATGGTCTTAATCAATTAAGAAACACTTAACCAGATAAGCATGTAGTGGGGCATGAGGGGTTAAGTGGGTGCCTTGGGTGGCATGTGGAAATCTAGTGGTTGCCTTGGGTGGCAATAGAAAATACGATTAGAATACTTAACCAAAGTGGAAACATGTAATTAAACATGATTAAAGGGTTAAGTGGGATACACTAGAGGGAGCAAGCTTAGGTGGGTAGCTTGTGGGGGCCCATTTCAACCAGTAACCCATGTGTATCTTTGTGGGCTCGACCCATGTCGAGGACGGGACACGCGTACTGGGCTTGACTATAAGAGGCCAAAACGGGGTAGCGGTGGCAACGCAAGTCCAACGGGTTTCATATGCGTGTGTGGGCCCGGGCTGGTAGGTAAGACGTTGTTGCATCGTGTAGGTATAAGCCGTGCACCGTTGGTTGTATCGGGTTGCCACTTTGGGGAGTGATACACCCCACTGTGGGGCCAGCACGGGTATCTACGTTAGGGAGCCGATCGCTTGGGGAGTAGTGGGTACACCTAGTGGAGATAGGGGCAGACGGCACCTAAGTGGTCAGCTAGGGGTACACGAAACTACTAGTTAAATTTTCTAAGTCCTTGGGTGGGATTAACCTTTAAGTTAGGAATGACTGGTGTGGTGCTGTTTAGTAATTATCCTTAAGTGGGTAGATGCGTCTTTACCGATATCTTAGTTCTTCCTATGTCTAGTTGGCTGCTTAGTGTAGTCATTTATCCCCAGTCGTTACCGTACCAAGTTTATATCATACCCTAATTACTTTAATGATTGTATTGTTAAAGTTATAGGACTCGCTCAGACTTATGTCTAACCCCGTTGTTTTTATCTTTTTTCCCCCCTCAGGTCCTCAGGTTGGGCCTAGCACTAGTGGGCTTTGATCAGATTGCTTTATCTATCTTTTGGAGCTTGGACCGTTGATGTAAAGCTCAACTTATCTTTTCTATTATGGCCATTAGTATGTAGTGGGATTATGTACTTATGTTTTATCGAGATGGATATTTTGTACTTGACTCTTGTTGGTTTTTGGTATGTAACCAGACATGTTTACCTTCTGCTGCAATGAAATGATGTTTTAAATTTCAAGTATTACTTATATCTGTCTTGTTGTAATTTTTCTGTTCTATATTCACTTAAAATACTCCACCGAAGTTAAGGCATTCCCCTAGTGAGTGACCTTAGCGGGTGTGGGGTGTTACACGTGGTATCAGAGCTGAAGGTTACCAGAACAGATAAAATTTTTAGAAAAGCTATTTTTCTAAAAACATTTTTGGAAGAAGTATTTTCAAAAACATGTCTTTTAAGAGAAAGGTTTTTGAAAGAAAAGCATAATCCCCAATAGCCATATCTTTATCTTTCGAATTCTCCGTTTTGAATCTTTCCTTTTTCGTTTCAGCATGGCTGAAGATCTTAACTTTCCGGAGGGTGTAGCGATACCAGTATGGTATAGGAGATTGATGGAGGCTAGGGCCGCCGCTGCGGGTCCAGCAAATGTTCCTCCACCACCAGTTGCACCCGATCTTCCTCCTCCTCCTCGCGCAGATACTTTTGCTAAGACTTGCAAGGAATTTAAGGCTATGGGAGGGAAACCTTTTCAAGGATCAGAAACTTTTGTGGAAGCTAGGGATTGGCTTAAGGAGGTGGAAGAGTTGATAGATATCTTTGAGATGGAAGAAGGAAAGAAAGTCAAGTTAGCTGCTTGGTTAATGAAGGGAGAGGCCTCGTTCTGGTGGGAGGTCACTAATGGAGAGCGCCCTGTTGACTCTTGGGCGGATTTCAGGCAAAGGTTTGAGGCAAAGTTTCTCTCACGTGCGGAAGAAAATCTTTATATGGAAAGGTTCTTGACATTAAAGCAAGGAAACTTATCAGTGAAGGAATATGTCAACAAGTTTAATCAGCTAGCAAGGTTTGGCATGGACATGGTGAATACACCGGAGAAGAAGGCTCTGAGGTTCGTTAAAGGCTTGAATGAACCGATGCATGGATTGGCTATGACTCACATCCCTATGGGGGCCACCTTTGAGAAGCTAGTAGACATGGCACTTATGCATGAGGAAGAGAAGGGTCCCAATGCTAATAAGGCACCCGAGAAGAAAGGAGATCAGAAGAGGCCTCAACAGCAACAGCAAAACAAGGGTGGGAAAGGCAACGGTGGCAAGGGAAAGAAGAAGTGCTTCAATTGCGGGACACCAGGCCACCTAAGCAAAGATTGTCGGAAGAATAAGAAGACTGGCTGCTTCCACTGTGGCGAAGCAGGGCATCTAGTGAAGGACTGCCCTAAGAAGGGGCAGAGGACGAGATCTACCTCAGGAGGACAGGTGCAAGCTCTTATGGCACCAGGTCAGGCAGGGGGCAAGTTCAGGCTCTCACAGTTCCACCGATTTAGGGAAGAGGTAGAACTATTTCCGTTGAAAGTCTGGTTTTTCTGTTTGATCATCCTGTCCGTACTTTGTTTGACTCTGGCGCATCGCATTCGTTTATCTCATCATCATTAGTTGAGTCACTGCACTTAGACACCAGTCTAGTAGATGTTCCCTTGGTTGTTTCAAACCCAATTGGGGGCTCCACTTATTTGTCCATGATATGTTTGGGTTTGAATATTTCTATACTTAGCGTTGAGTTTAGATGTGATGTTTTGTTTTGGGCTTCACGGGCTATGGGTTAATTTTGGGCATGGACTGGTTATCCAGTAATGGTGCCGTTCTTGATTGTGAAAGGAGAGTTGTTAGGCTCATGACTCGCTTGGGTAACACTCCCGAGATCTCTTGTAATCCCATGGATTCTGTTATGCTGAGTTATCTTGAATCGCTTGACGCTTCAGTCGAGAGTTTGCGATCTGTTAGAGTGGTCCGGGAATACTCGGATGTGTTTGAGGAGGTGAAGGGCTTACCTCCGAAGCGGGAGATAGACTTCCGAATATATCTGGTAGACAATGCTAAACCAGTACTTTGCCAGTGCGCCACATGGCTCCTCGTGAGAGGAGGGAACTCAATAAGCAAGTAGGGGAGTTGCTTGAGAAGGGGTTCATAAGACGAAGTATATCGGAGTGGGGTGCTCCAGTAGTTTTTTCCACGAAGGCGGATGGGTCCCTCAGACTTTGTGTAGACTATAGAGAACTCAACAAGCTTACAAAGAAGAATAGACACCCATTGCCGAGGATTGATGATCTCTTTGATCAGTTGGTTGGTGCCTCAGTGTTCTCGCAGTTGGACTTAGCCACGGGGTTTCATCAGTTGAGAGTGGCTGAGGATAGTATAGAGAAGACTGCCTTTAGGACTCCGGATGGTTTCTATGAGTGGCTGGTGATGCCCTTTGGTTTGACGAACGCCCCTGCATACTTTGTTGATTTGATGAGTAGGGTGTTCAGGGAGTACCTTAATAAGTTCGTGGTGGTCTTTGTGGATGACATCTTCGTCTTTTCTAAGAGTGAAGAAGAGCATGCCCTACATCTTAGGGAAGTGTTGGAGACTCTTCGAGCGCATAGCCTCAAGGCTAAATTCTCTAAATGTCACTTTTGGAGGAAGGAAGTGCGGTTCTTAGGGCACGTGGCCTCTAAGGAAGGGATAGCTGTGGATCCCGCTAAGGTAGTGTCCATCCAAGATTGGAAGGTTCCGAAGAATGCTACCGAGGTGAGGAGTTTCTTGGGGTTGGCTGGCTACTATAGGAAGTTTATCAAGGACTTCGCGAAGATATCAGCCCCATTAACTCGCTTGACAAAGAAGAATCTAGTCTTCACATGGGACGTAGATTGTGATGATGCGTTCCAACGGTTAAAGAGAGCTTTAACCACAGCTCCAGTCTTAGTGTTTCCAGATGGGAGTAAGCCATTTGTTGTTTATACTGATGCTCTTGGGACAGGACTAGGCGCAGTCTTAATGCAAGAGGGAAGGGTAATTGCCTATGGGGGAAGGCAGTTGAGAGCGCATGAGAAAAATTACCCTACACATGATCTAGAGTTGGCCGCTATTGTTTTTGCGCTTAAGACTTGGCACCATTATCTTCTTGGCGAGAGGTTCGAATTGTTCACTGACCACAAATCGTTAAAGTACTTGTTTTCTCAGAAGGATTTGAACTTAAGACAGCAAAGGTGGATGGAGTTCTTAGCATCCTATGATTTTGAGATAGCATATACCCCTGGCAAGGGTAACGTGGTGGCAGACGCCTTAAGCAGAAAAAGGTTGTCCTTGAGTCCATTGTTCGTGGAACGACGAAGCTTGGAATTTATCTCGATGTTTGATTTCAGACCTTCCGTTGACTTTATACCCGGTTTGCTAGCATCCTTAAAGGTCAGACCTACTCTTTTGGGACGGGTTGGTGAGGCACAGCAGGACGACCCACAGTTGGTTTAGTTAGTAGAGAAGCTCATAAGGGGGGAGTCGTCCAGCCATTTGAGTAGGTACACCCTAGATGGTAAGGGGTGGTTGCGTAGAGACGGTAGACTTTGTGTACCGCAAGACGAGGGTTTGAAGAAGGTTGTTCTTGATGATACGCATCATTCGAAGATGACCATTCATCCCGGTGGGGACAAGATGTACCAAGACATGAAGCGAGTTTTCTTTTGGGCCGGTATGAAGAAAGATGTGGCCGAGTATGTCGCTAGATGCTTGGTGTGCCAACAAGTGAAAGCAGAGCAAAAGAAACCCGGTGAGTTGCTTCACCCATTGGAAGTTCCGCAATGGAAGTAGGATAGCGTCTCGATGGATTTTATTTACCGAGATCGAGGAAGGGTAATACGGGAATTTGGGTTGTGGTAGACAGACTTACTAAGAGCGTCCATTTCATACCCGTGAAGAGTAAGAGGACTGCTCCATGGCTAGCTTCAGTTTACCTTCGAGAGATAGTTCGGTTGCATGGTGTACCTTCTAGCATAGTGAGTGATCGAGATCCTATCTTCACTAGCGAGTTTTGGAAGAGTTTGCAAGAGGCAGTAGGGACTCAGTTGTGTTTGAGCACCGCATATCATCCTCAGACGGACGGCCAGACCGAGAGGGTGAATCGTGTTCTAGAAGACCTTTTGAGGCTATGTATTTTAGATTTTGGAGGTACATGGGAAGAGCATCTTCCATTGGTGGAGTTCGCGTATAATAACAGCTTTCAGTCTAGTATTGGCATGGCTCCTTTCGAAGCTCTTTATGGAAGGCCTTGTCGGTCACCTACATGTTGGTGGGAATCTACGGATAAGATCTTGCTTGGGCCCGATATGCTTAGAGAGACTTCAGAAAAGATTGATTTGATTCGAAGAAGGATGAAAGTAGCACAAGATAGGCAGAAATCTTAAGCGGATAAGAGGAGGACGGATCTTGAGTTTGATGTTGGGGACATGGTCTTTGTCAAAGTATCTCTATTACGGAATGTTGTTCGCTTTGGGTCCATTGGAAAATTAGCACCAAGGTTTGTAGGACCGTTTCCTATTAAGGAAAGGATTGGACAGAGGGCATACAGAGTGGATTTGCCCGAGAGACTTAGTGGTGTACATGACGTATTCCATGTGTCACATTTGAGGAAGTGCCTACATGAGACCGCAGAGGTAGTAGAGCCGAGCTTGCTTAGAGAAGTGGAGGTAGAGCGTGATGCGACGATTCGACGAGCTCCTACTCGCATCCTTGGGTCAGAGACTAGGAAGTTGAGAAACAGAGAGGTTCAACTAGTCAAAGTGCAATTGGGAGATGATAAGAGCAACGCTACTTGGGAGACAGAAGCGAAGATGCGTTCACTGTACCCATTCCTTTTTGAGGGTATTTCTTTTAATTTCTCCTTTATCGTTTGTCTAGTTCTTATCTTATCTTTAGTATGTCCTCTCATTAGTACCTTTGACCTTTAGATAGGGTGAACCTATGGTTGAAACATGTTATGATTGATGGATGCGTGTGGATGCAAGTGTTTGCTAGTGGTTGCTCATGGATGCATATGCACACACTTTAGACACTAGATCGGCTCAGTTACTTCATATTGCATATTGCATATAATTGTGTGTAGGTAGCTATATTAATAGATGTATAATGGTTGTGTTATCATATGGATGATGCATTTTGGTGTATGGTTGTGCACACATGTAGAAATAGTATGTGTAGATAGGGTTCTTTCGCATACATATTGGATGCATGGCACTATCATGGTTTGCATTAAGGAGGTCAACTGAATCAGTAGACCGCTTGATTTTGCATTAGACAAGGAACATATACACACACTTTTTGCATATGTTCATACAGCATTAGAAACTTTAAGGACAATGGATGCCAATGTTTGATGGTTTAGTAGATGGTTGTTTGGATGGTAGGATACGTTCTTCTAGACTTAGAGATTTCGGGGATGAAATCCTTTAAGTAGGGGAGAATGTAACACCCCGAATTTCAGTTAATATTAACATTCACAAATTAAAGAATAACTAATCCCAGATGTGGGAATTAGGGGAAACGGGTTGCGCCATTGCGTTCGTCTCGGAAAAATACGCGAAATAGAGTCCGAGTTTTCGAAAATCGGAATCCGTATGAAGAAGATATGGACGAACGAAGTTAGGCAGAAAAACCGAAATCAAGCCAGAATGCACTGGCGCACTTGTGAAGTATGCCAGCACAAAAATACACTGGCGCACTTGGGAAGTGCGCCCGTGTCGAGCCAGAAACCTGCACAGCTTTCTGGTTTGACCCTGGCTGGCCTGGTGCACCTGTTTTGGTTCTCTGGTCTGTTTTGTTGACCTGTGACGATTTTTGATGGTTTAGATCTAAACTAGGGTTAATCCTATGGCCTAAACTACATCCTAAATCTATAAATACACCCTAAGACTACCCTAATTCATACTAAAAATAGATACAAGGCCGTCATGTCGTCAAAATGCAATTAGAAGGAGCCTCCATCACATTTTAGAAGAAGATAGCTTCTCAAATCAACTCTAGCAACTTAATCTTCTTCATAGGAGTGCTAATCAACAAGTTGTGAGTTTCTATGCCTTTAGCAAGCAATTGCTAAACTAATTATGATAGTATGTAATGAGGTTATGGTTATGAATGTGGATCAATGCAAGTTATGTTATCATATGCTATGTGCTCATGATGTTAGTTATGCAAGTTTTATGCTATATGTCCATGATGTTAGTTATGCAAGTTTTATGCTATGTGTTCATGATGCTAGTTATGCAAATCACTATGATAAACATTGATCCATTATGACACCATGTTATGCAAGTTTGGTGTTTGATTATATGCAAGTTCATATATGACATGTTATGCAAGTTTGGTGTTTGATTATATGCAAGTTCATATATGACATGTTATGCAAGTTTGGTGTTTGATTATATGCAAGTAACATGTGCAAGTTTACACCTTTGTATGATATGCATACATATGCAAGTTTACCCCTTTGTATGTCATGCATATATATGCATGTTTACCCCTTTTTATGATATGAGTAACATATGCAAGTTCATCCCTTTTTAGACCTATGACATGTATGCAAGTTTATCCCTTTATGATAGGTCTATGACATGAACATCTATGCAAGTTACCCTCTTTATGACATATGTGATTCATGCAAGTTTGGGTTGATTATTTATGCTAGTTGGGTTTGATGCTATGGTCATATATGCAAGTTGACACCTTTAAAACCCAAGTTGATGCTAATGTTATGCTAAGTTGAACCCATTTTATTTGTGATGAATCTTCCCTTTTTAAGTATGTCATGTTAGCGTATTACGTGGGGAACGATGGGGTTAATATTCATGTTAACAAAATTGTGGTGAAATTGGTATGATGTTGCATACCATAAGTGGATGGACATAATTGAGTTAATTATGTACATCATTAAATTGGAATTAATTAGGGAAAATTAATTCAAAATATGGGGGTGATTAATTAGGTGTAATTAATCGACTAAGACACGAGGTTGGACCCTTTTGTAGCATAAGACTGCCCGGACCCGACCGGCAAATCCAGCGGCTACAAATGATTGGCCCAATGTGAGAGGTCTTAGGCATAAACTAAATACGTGACAAGTGTAAAGACACGAGGTTAGACTCTGTTATGGCGTAAGGCTGCCCGGACCCGACCGGCAAATCCAGCTGCCATAAAAGACAGTCTAATGTGAGAGGTCTTTACAAAGGTTACGGTCTTAATCAATTAAGAAACACTTAACCAGATAAGCATGTAGTGGGGCATGAGGGGTTAAGTGGGTGCCTTGGGTGGCATGTGGAAATCTAGTGGTTGCCTTGGGTGGCAATAGAAAATACGATTAGAATACTTAACCAAAGTGGAAACATGTAATTAAACATGATTAAAGGGTTAAGTGGGATACACTAGAGGGAGCAAGCTTAGGTGGGTAGCTTGTGGGGGCCCATTTCAACCAGTAACCCATGTGTATCTTTGTGGGCTCGACCCATGTCGAGGACGGGACACGCGTACTGGGCTTGACTATAAGAGGCCAAAACGGGGTAGCGGTGGCAACGCAAGTCCAACGGGTTTCATATGCGTGTGTGGGCCCGGGCTGGTAGGTAAGACGTTGTTGCATCGTGTAGGTATAAGCCGTGCACCGTTGGTTGTATCGAGTTGCCACTTTGGCGAGTGATACACCCCACTGTGGGGCCAGCACGGGTATCTACATTAGGGAGCCGATCACTTGGGGAGTAGTGGGTACACCTAGTGGAGATAGGGGCAGACGGCACCTATGTGGTCAGCTAGGGGTACACGAAACTACTAGTTAAATTTTCTTAGTCCTTGGGTGGGATCAACCTTTAAGTTAGGAATGACTGGTGTGGTGCAGTTTAGTAATTATCCTTGGGTGGGTAGATGCGTCTTTACCGATATCTTAGTTCTTCCTTTGTCTAGTTGGCTGCTTAGTGTAGTCATTTATCCCCAGTCGTTACCGTACCAAGTTTATATCATACCCTAATTACTTTAATGATTGTATTGTTAAAGTTATAGGACTCGCTCAGACTTATGTCTGACCCCGTTGTTTTTATCTTTTTCCCCCCTCAGGTCCTCAGGTTGGGCCTAGCACTAGTGGGCTTTGATCAGATTGCTTTATCTATCTTCTGGAGCTTGGACCGTTGATGTAAAGCTCAGCTTATCTTTTCTATTATGGCTATTAGTATGTAGTGGGATTATGTACTTATGTTTTATCGAGATGGATATTTTGTACTTGACTCTTGTTGGTTTTTGGTATGTAACCAAACATGTTTACCTCTGCTGCAATGAAATGATGTTTTAAATTTCAAGTATTACTTATATATGTCTTGTTGTAATTTTTCTGTTCTATATTCACTTAAAATACTCCACCGAAGTTAAGGCATTCCCCTAGTGAGTGACCTTAGCGGGCGTGGGGTGTTACACATTCCTTCCCCCTTAAAAGAATTTCGTCCCCGAAATTATTAAGGTAGGAAAAATGCTACAAAACTTTATTATCCAGGTTAAAATCGTTTGTTTTACTCCTTATCATCAATTTCAACTCGACCAATTTATTAATTCATTCCTATAAATTAAAATTTTCTAACACTTTAAATTTCCGGAAAATTTTGTCAGCATCTCATTTGCACGGCTTAAACGGTACGACTACAACTCGCCTCTCTAGGACTTCTCCAATCCAAAAGAAAATAAAACTTCCTAGTGGCTTGCCAAACAGGCTCATAAATCTCATATCCAATTAAAATATAAACTCGTACCTTTTTGTCGGTCATTCAACTTTATCTCTTCCATTTGCTATCGATTCAGCATATACTCATGCATTCCCAATTGATTTACAATCAATTTATCTTCAGATCCAACCTTCGCTTAAATCCAAGCCAACTTCCGTTCTCAAACTCCAGTTCCAATTCAAATTCAAATTTCTTATCAACAATCTAGTCTCATTTCAAAATCCTATCTCACAAATCTAATTACTCAACCAAGTTAAATTCTACTCCAATTCAATTCCCAATTAAATGGTTTTGATTCAATTCCAATTTGCTTTTACAAATTTCGATTTAATTTATTTAACCAATCTCTTCCTGGGAATTTTTAAACAACTTCGCTTTTCTCAAAATCAAATATTCCTTTCCAAATTATCTCCAATCCAATTTAATTTACCCAGATTAATTCTATTCCAATTCAATTCTCACTTGGTTGGCTTCAATTCAATCCCAATTTGCTTTCACAATCTTTATCTAGCTTGTTTAAATTAAATTAAATTTATTCATTTATGCACTTTTACCATTTCAATCTCTTTAACTTCATTAGTTAAATTTAATTTCAGAATTCCAATTTCCTGGGTTTTTATTTCAAATCAGCTTGAAATTACATATATTTATATATACAATAATAGCAATTCAAAACATTTGAATTTTTAATAGTTCTTTTCCTCAAAACAATTCAAAACAAAATCTTTGGTAGTAATCCGTCACTTAGAAACTCCAAAATGAATACTGATGATGCGGCCGTCATCATCAGGGTTATTTCCTAGCGATCGAAGTGAGTCCAATACTATATCATTTTCAAAACTCGTTCTTAAACATTTCTCTTTTTTCTTTTGAAATTATTTCAAAATATCATTTACACTACTTGGAAAACATTTTCGAATTCCTCAGGATCTTAAAATTTCCTTATACAATTCAAAATTTATTTACGAAGACTTTTCCAATTTTCCAGAATTTTATTTCAATTTTGGTTTTAAATCCAGATTTAATCCATCTGGTTATATTAATATGAATTCTGATTGGTTACTTATAACCATTTCGATTATAATCCTATTTGATTATAATTACAACCAACACATCCAATTTATTATAATAATTCCAATATACATACTTCTTTTTACATCAAAATATATCTCAGGTAAAATTATTTTATTTACCCTCTTTTCAAAACATAATATGCCGGATTATTCTGTCCAAGAGTTTAGAAACACCTATCGACACAGTTTGCATTACTATATTGACCAGAATTCATAAACTTCTCGACAAACCAATCAACACAATATAAAATGGTTTTTATATCAATTTACTAATACGCGCTCATATATATACACTCAAACTCAATCTAGGGTATTACTAACCCTATCTTTACTGAGTAACGCCACAAAGCCAAGATAATCATGTAACCTTCAGCTCTGATACCACTGTAACGACCCAAGGATTTTCGACCCCGAAAATCAACACAAAACACCATGTTGACTATTCGAGAATCAGAAATACCAGATCATTAATAGAAAGAAGTTAGAGGGTGAGAAACAGAAAGACAGAAATTTAGAATAGAAGAAGAAGAATACAACTGAACAGAATCAGAGTAAACACGAATCTCACAGCGGAACGAATAAAATATATTAGACAACATAACTTTTGAAACACAAACTTACATGTGTATATACATACCATTTCAGAGTACAACTCATAACATCACAGCGGAAATAAACTCTGTATATAACTAATGTTTAAGCCTCCTGCTCCACGCTCCTTCAGGTATATCTAAAAAATCCCGACTGCTTGACTGCCCGTACAAATTTGGGCACCCAAGAGTTTAGGGTAAAACAAAACAAAATAAACTCTGGGTCAGTCATGGGACTGGTGTGAGAAAATTCCAACAATTTCGGTTTAACTTTTCAAAATCCTTTTTCAAAAGAAAGGATAATCGTAAGACCAATCCACACATAAACACGGATGATTTTTACCTTACGATAACCCAAAACATGTTTGAAATCAATAATATTTTGATATTATAGTAGTGTTTAAATACAAGTAAATAACAATCTAGTAGAACTCTTGCATCTTACGCTCTACATATATAATATACAATCAAAACTGCGGGCGCTTATTGGAGATTGGATTCCAACTATGACAAGGTTTGGAACCACCTGTCGATAGTGTATCTCTAGAGGGGAATACACTAGTTTCAACAAGAACATCTTGCAACCCGGCCCACACATAACCGACCACTCATTTCTCTTGAGTGTAAAGAATATATTGTCACCTACGGTTGCTAGCAACATAACCGTTCCCGGGAGACACAGAAGCGAAAAGAGGTAACAAATATGAATATTCTCTAGATGGTGACAATACACCCTAATGGGGGCGACCCACATAGCCATGTTGCCTGCCCGATTTTTGTCATTTCCCGGTTGTGAGGCTTGAGGTCGTAACATATCCTTTGACAGATCACACCTTCATTTACTTTGAATGCCACATCGTCATACCCGCCAAATCACAAATTGATTTTCCCAAAAATACCATGCGTATAAAGCTAAGAGAAACAAATTTCTCCGCCACCAAACGTAAGTACGTTTGAAGAGATCAACTTACGCGATCTATTAGATATACTCTTCCAGACATTCGTCCATTCAAGTTGTCCTGGGACTAGACAAACCGAAGGCACTATTCTGTAAATCCATCTTAGGAAATTTCTACCTAGGATTGCCAGAACAACCCTTGCATAAACTCCGTCTTCAATTATCTCCATCATATTTGGTTTGCAACGCTAATGCCCATACGGAGTGGTTTTCAGGTAATAAACCTGATCCCGGTCTCTCCGTATTGACAACGGAAAAATGGTCAAAAACTTTGATAGGCGGTGATTTAACTATCAAAGGAAAACATCCATACAAACAACGATCTTATTTCCAAATGGAAATTATATCAATCAAACATTAATCAACACTAAGCCCCTTTAAATAGATTTATCAATAGTTATTTCATTTCCCAATTCCCCTTCAATGTCTCTACTCAAATATTTCTCTAACTCGTTTAATTAGCTTCTTATGATCCTTGGAAAAACGTTTCCATTTATTTCGAACTATTTGTTTTTTATATTTAGAAAATATCTCCTTTAACGTCGAGAATTAATTCCATATATCCACAACTCTTATTTAGAATATAGACGTTATTAGCATCGAAAAACATTTCCATTTACTTTTCCATGCATTACTATCCTTTCATTTCCATCAGTTTCTAACCGTAAACTAGTAAGAGAACAACTCCCTGAATATCAATCCCGGAGGCCGAAACCCACATCAGATCGATGCTCAGAAAGTCGTTCAACTTAACTAGTCTCCAGTTAGTACCTAATTTCTTTAACTCCATTTCTTAATTTCTTATCAAATTATTGCTTACGCAACTCTCGGATTTGGTTTACGAATCTACTTTTTTTACGGAAAAATATTAATTATAATGGTAGCATTAAAATACCTGTTTCCAAATATTTAACCTTAAAGTATAACTTTGATTTGTTACTTTTAAATTAATTATATAAATACATAACCTTTATTTAAAAACGGAAAGTAAATATCACTTTCCTGAATTCAATATAATCGAATTTTAACGTATAGCTCCCTTTCGAATAATACCTATTCAATAACTCTCTCTCGAATAATTTATATTCGATTAACATTCCGAATGTCGGAACAAATTTACTGTTTCTAGCCAACTCAGTTTCTAAATTCAATTTTGAATTTATCACTTCCAAACACTTACCAATTTCCCTTTTTTCACCATTCTGATTTGCAAACATTTATTTCTAAACCATCTTGTTAAATTCTGAATTATATAATATATAATTTCTAAAAATAATTTATTTCAATGACATTCGACATCGTCGAATTCTGATTATAATTCCTTATAGATTTATATCAATCCTATCTTCATTTCGAACATCGAAATACTTACATTGCTTTCCTTTGAAAACAATTCCCAATTCCCTTCTTAATCTATCCTTGAATTTATAATTCAAATTGATTAATCACAACTATTTCGCCCCATTTGTAAATATCGTTTACAAACCAAGCTACTTATTTTTAAAATAATTAAAACAAATCATATTCTAGCCAATCAAAATTAGATTTCTATTTAAAAATAGATTTCCTTTTTAAAACTCTTAAATTATTTACCAGTATATTCGAATATAATTTTCTGTATTTAAATACCAATTATTCCAGGTCAATGTTTTTTAAACATCCTAAAACACACAATGATCAATCAACGATTATTTGTCATATCATATAATGCAACATATGAAAATAATCCAGGTGGATCCCTGCAACCTATTTCCCTGCATCCACAGATGTTAATCAACAATAATAACACTAATTTTATATCAATGTGAGATATTATAATCAATAAAAATATATATTCAACCAACGTTATTCTTCCAAACAACCATCATACAACAATATTTATCAATATTAAATAATGTTTATAAAATTATAAAATTGGGCAGAGTTAGTGAGTTTACTCACCTTGGTAGTTAATCGTTGAATAATGATCGATGTTCCATAGATTTGTTCAAGCGTTTTATTTCGTCTAAAATTCAAACGAGCTCCAACCAGTTCCAAACCAGCGTTATCGCGTAGACTGCGTCCATACGGTTTCAAAATTACAGACGGTTCGAAAATCTGAGTTGGTATAAATATTCCGATTTTAAGTTAATACATATGTTTAGTTATCAAATATTTTATGTTATTTTAAAACAAACCTAACCTTAAATGGCTCAAAGCCCATCAAGCCCAACTAGGTCCAATGTATTTCTTCTTTCTGGATGATATTTAAACTCGGCCCACAACTCCATGACAAACAGTAAAAGCATTACTGATCGTATTTCAATATCAACATATTAGCCTAGGCACATTATAAAGATTTGTATGCAAATAAGATTTTATTTTCTTTGTTGTATTCCTAACGAATAATACACTACAGTAGTAGGTACTAGTTGTGCCCGAATTGGTTGACATATTGGGTAAAGGCATCTCAATACCCATTACTGTTACATGCTATTTGATTTAATCTAACACATATAATATAAACAAAAAGTAGGCTTCACGTTTGTTTTCTCTCTGAACCGGCCTGTCTCCTTCAAAACTGTAACAACGGTTGTCTTCATCTACCAAATAAAACATGCTCCCTTTTCACACACCATTGCCATGAATTTTAACCACCCCTTCATCCACGTACAACTCCAGTTTTATCTCCCCCAAACAAAAACCCACCTACTCCATTACCGTACTACTAATCTTCCCGTCCCTCTTCAATTCTTTGTTAACATTCAAAACAAATAACATCATTGTTTTTTCCCTCTCCGTTAACTCACCTTCTTAATTCTTCCCTAACCAAGGTTAACACCCGTTTCTCTTATTATTTTACTTCCTCCACTCGCATAATTTCCATAGCCAACATCCCTCTACACAAACCCGGGGCCACTGCCATGCATGCACCATGCATGAAGCTCAACATCTATAGTTCTTTAGTCTATCGTGTTTCTCTCTTCATCGTTTGACGGAACGAAACTAGTTCTCCAAAAAGACATGGCTGCTGTACTCCTATAGCCCCAACCATCATCCCGAACATCCATTACCAACGTCGACCCCATCGGCAGACCCTGCCCTACATCCTCCACCACCATAGCACCACCACATCACCTGCAAACCTTATCACACAACCACGACTCTAGAGATCCATCCACTACCTCACCTCATTTCATCCTACTCGAACTCGCACGCCAAACTTGCTTGGCGTCGAAACCATAATCGTTGTACAATGACACTCTTTTGTTTTCTTTTTCCGCCATTTCAGGCATTAGAACTACGTTCCTGAAGCAAAGAAAGAAACAAAGCCTTTGATAGTATTTATAAGTGCAGATAGCTTGGCCATCACGTGTAGAAGGTTTGGCGAGCAAGAAATTATAGAGTTAGTTGTACAATTAGGAGTAGGTAGGCTTTAGGCATGAGTTTTCACTTCGCTATCACTTCATTAGCTGTTTTTGAGGTCAGCGTTGGAGGGACGGTGGTACGATACTTGGGGTTGAAGGAAACACATATATATTATATTCTAAAAAGGGAGTAATTGCATTGTGGTTCGTTTCCATTGATATTTGGCACAAAACAAAATGAACCTTATTTCTAGTGTTCTGATAAAAGCCTTTGTTACCCTGATGGGTCAAGAAAGCTAATCGTAAGCAAACACCAACAAATTGACTTCTAAGTGCTGAATTACACCGGTCGTTTTAATCCTTCCAAAGCCCGTAAGCTTTGTTATGCTCGAACAGATATGTATTGTTATGCTTACTATAAAATGGAAGGTTGCTATAATTGTTTACATACATTATTGTCATGTACCCTTTTAATTTGTATATAAGATTGGATATTGCTATATGCAGTGTTACGTTTATTTGATTAAGGAGTAATACTAACCACGGCTACAGCCAAGTTTTCAAATGAATTTTTGTTTTCAAGTTAGTAAATAAGGGTATTCCGCTATGTAAAATTTGTTTAATGTACAGACTGCTATAGACAGAAATAAAAATACGGTCGTGTCAAGCGATGTTCCACGATCCCAAAAATATAATAAAATAGGCAAGTTGACCCAGATTGTAAAATTCCAAAAATGCTGATATAGGGTGTAAAATACTCCAAACCAAAAAGTTGTTTATTTTCAAAAATAAAAATTACAGAAAAAAATCTATAAATTAAACTATAACTACGTCTCAAAATTCTTATCCAAAATCGAAATAAATAATTTATTATAATTAAATAATCGTATTGTTTATAAACAGTTCCATAGCGATTACTTGAAAATTTGATTTGGACATATGTTACAAACTATAACTACGTCTCAAAAGTTTCTTATTTCGAAGAAATCCGACTAGTAACGAATCTTGTACACTCAGTTGAAGTTCAAAATTCAATATTTCAAACTACCGCGATGTTACGGGCTCGTTTATAATTTATTTTATAATTTATACGTTCAACTGTCGTTTATATAATATATTCATTATTATAGTTATCTCTGAACTGAATTAAGTCTTTTAAATTACCCAATTCATATAATATTGCCAATACACTATTTCCGATCATTTCGGAAATTGAATATATTATTATGATATTTATATTAATTAAATATTCGAAATATTTCAAATTTGAATCATTTAAATTACTAAACCGCTATTTAAATAATTAAATAAATTAATTATTAAATCGCTAAAAATACAGGATGTTACAAACGGATTCTAATGATGTGTTAAATCCATATAAGTTGGAGTATATGGTGATTGATTGACTCTTATTCCAAATTGGAACTTAATTGAATATTTTATTAATTAAATAATAAGTGAAAAGTAAAATTTTGAATTTGATATCCGACTTTTTATAGAAATAAAATTAAAGCCATTAGGATAAACTTTTGTAAAAGAAGGGAATTGATCTGGTAAAGTTAAAGACACTTTATGGCTTGTTAAAATTTAAAAATTAAAATTACATCGATTTCAATTTAATAAAAAAGTGAAGTTTGGTTCACTATAAAAATGAAGTATGGATACCAATTTTATTATTTCGTTAGTCCTATACATTATTTGATTTGGCTTCAGCAAAGTTTGGATTTAAAAAGATATAGTTTGGAAAATAATATTATTTTAATGATATAAATAATATTATAATATCCAAATAATGAAATGTTTGAATTTAAAGTTCAATATTGGAAGTGTAGTTTCCAAAAGTTAATATATATGTTTTATATAATTAATAAACTATTTCAGAGGCAATTCGACTTGATTTTAAATATAAGTTGACGTTTGGTTAGAATAGGACTAATCGTGCAGCGGTAGTTCGCGAATTTCGATCGTTGACTTCAAATGAGCGTACCGGGAGATCCGACCACTGGATTTTCCCAAAACGAAAATTGTTTGGTTCGAAATGAAAACAGTTTTCAAATGCAAAAGAAAGTTTCAAGATCCAATGGTAAGATTTTGAAATAAGCTCAAATCAAATTTGAATAACAAATCACGTCGATGCAATTCATGACCCGAAATTGGTTTTTTCTAAAATTAGTTGTTTTAAATTATTAAAAATAGGAAATAAATTATGATAAATCATAATAAATGATTTTAAGTGATTTGAATGGAATATATCAAGTTTTAAGCTGATATAAAGCTATTTGGTGAAAACTAGAATTTTGGAATCGATTTTTGGAACATTTTGAAATAAAAGGGTTTTAGTACAACAAATGATAGCTAAATGTTTTTGGAATTTATACAAAGCATTAAAACGGGAATTTTAAGATGTTTTAAGTATTTGGAACGTATTAAACCAAGTTAGAGTTTTCCCATTAATGAATTAAAATTGGAATTGAATGGAAATCGATTTGGTTATGATTGAGATGAGTCTCTTTAGATGAAGACTTTGACTATTTGAGGAATTTAAAAGGCTTTGCAATAACTCCATTTATAGTATTAATTCGATACGGGAATTTTTATCGATTTCAAGTTGATATGATTTCTACGAAGATTTCATTAAGAATGAAAGTATAATTTTGGGTTTATCGTGAATGATGTCTTAAATAACATTTGTTCTTTAACTCATTTAAAGGAAGGGATGATTTTCCAAGTTAAGTTGAAGAGAAATCTTTATTTAATTTGAATATAAATATTTAATGAAAGAGTTTCCCCAAGAAAACAAAAATGGGAACAAAGGTTATATATCTGTAATGACCCGGACTTTTATACATCACAAACACAGATATTATTTGATCATAAGTACGTGTGTAAATACAAGTTAAAATTTCATACTTTAAATTTCTAATACATGTTGAAATATGTATGATAGCACCTGCATAAGAACAGCACTTACAAACACTTATTTTTGCATAATCTTGTATTATAGCATGGAATATATAGCGTTTGTTTAAAAAAAATTATCTTATGTATGGATTATAACATTTGTGTACAGCATTTTAAAATGCCATTTTTCCTTTCGCTTGTGTTTTGTTTCTTTTAAAGGGATGTTTAAAGCCTTATATTTTTAAGTTAATTTCTAGTTTGTACAACAAAGCATTTTTAACCCAATTTAGTTACCATGTTTTGTTGGCAAAAACAAATAAACATGTTTGTTTCACTCACATGAATACCATCATTTTCTTGCAAGCTTGATTTCATGAATACATAATACCTTTGCAAATAAACTTATTTTTGCATAATCATGTATTATAGCATGGAATATATAGCGTTTGTTTAAAAAAAATTATCTTATGTATGGATTATAACACTTGTGTATAGCATTTTAAAATGCCATTTTTCCTTTCTCTTGTGTTTTGTTTCTTTTAAAGGGATGTTTAAAGCCTTATATTTTTAAGTTAATTTCTAATTTGTACAACAAAGCATTTTTAACCCAATTTAGTTAAAACCATGTTTTGTTGGCAAAAACAAATAAACATGTTTGTTTCACTCACATGAATACCATCATTTTCTTGCAAGCTTGATTTCATGAATACATAAGATCTTTGCAAACAACCTCATGAACATATACACACCTAGATGCAACTACACAAGTAAAAGACTTCACTAGAAACTACCCTAGAGTAATGGATGTGAAAGCTTGTACATTTCACATGGCAAATCCTTTTTATTTCAACATTTTCAGATTTTAAAATCTTTCATGTTTTCTTTTTTTGAACTTTTCCTCTTTCATTTTTCCCAAAACACTTTCATTTTGTCAAAATACATGTACAAAAAAGATCATCAAATCTTGTACTAATTATACATGGATCTTTCCTACCCTAGATAAGCACCAAATGAAATGATTTTCCAAAGTGTTTTCATGCCAAAACTGACCTGGTCATGAGCTAATGTGTGCAGGAAATTTCAGGTTTTTAATACCTTGAAGGCCAAGGTATAGTAATTTAATGATATATGTTAAATCGGTATTTTTCATGTGAAAATATGGCTTGACATCCCAATGAAAACTGAACACTTTTGGTACATGGCTGAACAAAATATTTTGTGTAAAAACTAAGAAAAAGGATTTGTAGAAGGGAGGTTGTACCTAACACATATAAGGTGATGTTCTTGCAAGGCCAATGAGAAGTATTAAGTACATTGTTTCAGGGTTTAGGATGTAGCATCTAGACTGAAATATCATGTGAAAACTGATGAGAAAATGTGTAGATTTGAAGAGAAAATAAGTTTTTAAAATGGGTTTTCAATTGTCAAAATAAAAAGCTGTTGGGCTGTTTCAAATCGACTTTAATTGCACCCATATTTTATTATTTCTCAACCCTATAAAGGCCATCCATGCATACAACTCTCACTCACAAACACTCAGCAAGTTAAGAGTTTTAGCAAAGCAAAAGTAAAGGGTTTTTGGAAGCTTGAAAGTGAGTAAAAACTGCATTTTTAATTTCTGTTTCTTTCACTGTGGTTTTAATGTTATAACTTGAAATGATCTTGTATTCTTTTATGACCTGGTTCCACTATATTGTCGTGTGTATTGGTTGGTTTGATAATGATGAAGTGATAACTATGCGGTGGTAGAAACCTTAAGGGTTCTAGGTTAAAACAGCATTGCCTGCTACTGTCACTAGACAATTGGTTGTTTTGTTCTCACCACTCCCTGTTATGTGATGTAAATACTGACAACACCAATTAGATCAGTAGGATCTATGATTTGCGGGTTAGAAAATTGTGTTATCTATGTTTAAAAACACTGACAATCTATAGCTAAGTGTTTAGAGTAAAGGAAATTTGGCAATAGAAGAGAAAAACCTTTACTGCTGTTGAAAAACAAAACACAGTATCCTCTCTGTTTCACAATTTAAAAATGGATTTTCAAATAAAATAAAAACATGTTTTGATTACCTGATCCTAACAAGGGAGACTAACGATGATTTTTAAACTAAAAATTAAGATTTTAAAGAAAGGGGTTTGAGAGAAAAAGAGTGTCGGTCAGAAAAGGGAAAAGGATGAAATCCCGTTGATCCATGGGGTTAGGAGTGGTGGCGCTTAGCCTGGAGGAGGGAAAGGAAGCGGAGATTCAAGGAAAATCTAACTTAGATTTTTAAATGAACAAATTTTGAAAAATCAACAAAAATAATTTTTCAATACTATTGTTCGGTTCATGAGGTTGCGTCGAAATTTCTCGACGTAGGAGGAGGGAGAAGCTTGCGGACTAGGGGGAGACTGGGCGTCGGAGTTGTATGATGATGTGGTCAGGTGATGGTGATGTCCCATGGTCGGAAGGAGGAGGGGGAAAGGTTTTTCCGAGGTGATGTGTTTTCCTGGAATTGAGGAAGCACAGCCATTTTTGGGTTTTGTCGGGTGGTGGTGGTGCTGACAGCCGTGGTGGGGTCCTGGGGTGAGGAGAGGTATGTGGTGTCGGTTGCTGGCGGTCCAGGGGGTCCCACCTGGCTGTGCATGTGCACAGCCATGGCGAGTGAAGGGGAAGTGCCAAACCGTGGTAACCATGGGGTTTTTGGTGATCAGGCCGAGTTTGCCAAAATAAGATGTGGTAGTACCAACTCAATGTGGTACTTTAGGAATTCAAAGGGTTTGGGCGGATTTCGGGGTTTTGACCCTGGTATTTGAAAAACTGCTACTTTGCTGTTTTGAAGTAAAAAAATATGGTTTTAACTTATTTTCAAATTTAAACTAGTTTTTTTTTTAAATTTAATATTTGTTTAATTTAAATAAGTAAATAAATATTTAAATAAAAATAATATTTTTATTTAATTTATTTCAAGAGGAAAGTGAATCAGGATAAATGTCAAAGATTTGAAATCGAATGTTGAAACGAATACTTATCGAATTCGAAAATTTAGTTTTATAAATTTAAATTAAATTTAAATTAAAATAAAATATTTAGATTCTTATTCATACCAGAAGACGTATGTAAAACCATATGTTGAACGTTGTCTATTAGACTGTAAATTCCTAGATACAAATAACCGGTCAAGTACAGTCCGGTATTTTACAAACCAGTTCTGTAAATCATATTTGATTATGTTAGATAACATTTTAAAATATTCATTGATCATTTCAAAGAGACCGAAATCAAGATTTCACTTTGAATTGATTTTACGTCGTATGCTAAGATTTTGAAGTTGAAGACAGCGCTATACAAGGACTATTTTTAAATAGTACCTTTGTTTTGTTCAAACCCAGAACAAATTGTATGGACGAGTGTCCAACAAAGTAATTCTAATTGGTCACATACGTTGATCTTTTCAAACGTAATTATATGGTGGCAGAGGAATTCGTTTCTCTCGCCGTATACCTATAATCTATTTTTGAGGAAGTCAATTAGTGATAGGGAAGTCTGGACGATGTAGCACTCAAAGTAATAAACCAGTGTTGATGACGTAAGTCTAGCCTCAAGCCTCACACCCAGGAAATGACAAAAATTGGGCAGGCAGCATGGCTATGTGGTTCGCTCCCATTAGGGTGTAGTATCACCTATCTAGAGAAATTCCTTTTGTTTCTTAGTCTATCGATTCTGCCCATTCCGGGATGGTTGCCGTATACAACCATCGGTGATATACATTCGATACACTCAAGAGAAATGAGTGGTTGGTCATGTGAGGGTCGGGTTGCGAGATGTTCTTGTTGAACCCAGGTGTATTTGCCTCTGGAGATACATCATCGGAAGGTGGTCCCATACCTTGTTAGAGTTGGAAATCCAATTTCCATAAGCGCCAAGTGGTTTTTATTTGTGTACTATATAGGAGAATGTGAGATGCAAGCGTTCTTCTAGATTCTGAATTATTTGTGGGAAACTTATATGATAATATCTAATTTCAAGTATACAAAGTGTTTTCGATCTCATAAGGTAAAAACCCGTTCCGTATTCATGGCGTGGTCTTATGAGATATTTTGATTTCTTTAAACTGTTTTAAACTGTTTACTCATACCAGTCCCCTGACTGACCCGGAGTTTATTTTCTGTGTTTTCCCTTAAACTCTTGGGTATTCATAACGCTTGTTATGAATAGACAAGTGAATCAGGATTTGGATAAACTTATGAAGCTGGAATGAAGATTTTGCTGTGTGCTGGTCCATCTATTTACTGTATAATTAAGTCTGTCAGTTGATCATCTATGATATGTATGATTACTAATGTACCATGTATGGGTTGTATCACTAGACATATGATGCTCTGATGTATCATGTACGGTTGTGTAATATTATAAAGTATTATCTTTGTGAAAATTTCCGCTGTGAGATTCTGATGTTCTGTATTTTATCTTCTATCTATTCTTATTTCTTATTAATGGCACGACTTCCGATGTGTTCGGAAGTTGGGTCGTTACAATATCATTAAGAGAGGATAAGCGTGTTTTCGCGAAAAGATTAGATTGATCTAACGACCTGAACTCCCCCGATCTCCAAAGAGACTGAAGAAGCCGGATTGAGTTGAGAACATGACAAATCAGAACACAAACAGAAGAACTTTTCACTACCGTTACAACAATTACATCAGAGTACAAGAATATAACAGAGTATGAATAAATATTGCACATTGGAAAATATCAGAGATTTAAATTTCTAAGCAGTGGAAAATTAATACAATGCGCAGCGGAAATACATTAACGCATACAACTGAAAGAGATACACGGATACAGAGCGTTTCGAATATAGCTCCAGCTGTAAAACAGGATCCTGTGGAAATAATATCTGCAAAACCAAAACGACTAGCTGTCCATGTGGAAAATAGGGGCACCCAGAGTTCATGTTAAAATCCAATGTCAGACACACATCCATTTACTAGTTCGTTCTGGGTCTGAACGAAACCGGAGGCACCTTATTCCTCGTCCCGTATGTCCAATACAGGGGAGAGGCCCTTGCTTATCTGATCGATCTCCAAGTAAGTCTGGACGATCACCACTTATTACTTTGTCTTGGGATGCATCACAATCAAGACATCAGTAATCATCCAAATGATGTGAAGATCTCCGGTCTTCAACCACCATCTTCGTCGTCGACTTATCGTCATATCAATTATTCAAAATGGGATAAACCCGGTCTTTCCGAATAATTCGCGTATTTTCTAAACAAGTGCTATAAAAACACAACATACGCCTCATTCCACTCTAGAATATTCTTTTATTCAAATATTCTTTTTACAATTTAAACCAAATTAAGGTTTTCCAACTAGTCGGGATTAGCGAACCTTACCGAAGTAATCATTTATTATATTTCCCAATCCCAACCTATTCATCCCTTGGAGCAAAACTGGAAATACACCATATCTAATACCACGGTGTTGTCGGTAAAATTAATTACCATTTCACGTTCAAATCTAATTAAATATTTAACTATCGCCTAGAGCAAAACTGGTGATACTCCATTCTCGGTCATTTCCCAAATTTGATAATTTAAATTACCAGATTCACATTTCAATCTAATTAAAGATTCATTAAAACTCTAATTCAGTTTTAATCTCAAAAATCATTACTTAATGATTATTCAAATCTAGGAAATAAATCTTGTCTTTAACTGGGTTAAAGAACCAATGTCATTTAAAAACAGTTCACGGTAAACCCAAAATCACATTCCATTAATTATGGAATCTTACGGAAAACAGATCTATATATATAATCGATATAAACTTCCATATCAAACCAATAATATAAATGGAATAACTAAAAAGCCTTTTAAATTCCATATATAGTAACAGTCTTCCTCCATAGAAGCTCACTTCGATTATTATCAAATCGATTTCCATTCAATTCCAATTTATTTTATTAAATTGGAAAAACTTTACTTTGGAAAATTTTCCATTAAGTCTTAATAAAAAGATTTATTCTTTCGAATCACATTTTCACTGTTAATTGGGTTAAAGAACGAATGTCATTAAAACACAGTTCACAATAAACCCAAAATAACATTTCATTCATTATTCCAATTATTAAATATAACTGGAAACACTAATAATCTTAATTAAAAGATTTATTCTTTTCTCAACTGGGTTTAAGAACAGTGTTATTTATGACACCATTCACGACAAACCCAAACTCCGATTCTTTTATTCAATTCCAATTCAATATTAGTTAATTGGAAAACTTCACTAAATCTTAATTAAAAGATTTATTCTTTTCTTAACTGGATTTAAGAACAGTGTTATTTAAGACACCGTTCACGACAAACCCAAAATCCAATTTGATAACAAATACAAGGCTCTGAATAGAAATTAGATCGGCTTATATTCAATACCAAATTCTGAAACCAACAAATATCGTATTGGGAATAATGATATATATATCTTCCTAATTCCTCAACAACATCCGTATATCGAAATATTCTGAAGATTATTTCCATTCCAAATCCATTCCAATTTATTCATTGGAAAATTCTGGTTATATTAAAACCATTTTCAAATCCAATTTATTTATTTCTAAAAATAATTGGATTATTATTCTACTTAATAACTAGTTCCTTTCGATAAAAATATATTTTTATCTTTTCAAACTTGGAATTTTCCATCCAAAATCTTTCCAAATCATTTATTATGATTTCACACGAATTATTAATATTTTTAATAATTTTATTAATGCCCGTACAGTCGGTTTCCAATAACGGCCACCAAACTACATCCATAGCGACCTTTTCCAAATTTGATTTGGACATAATTCCAAATCCAACCATTAGATTTCAAATCTCTTACATTCGTTGGAAAGCTCTTTTCGATACGAACCCAAAGGTTCCGGTTTTAGGAGAATCTGATGGTCGGATCTCCCGTAATTTCAATCCGAAGTCAATGGTCAAAATTCGCAAACAGTCGATGCGTGGCGCGTTCTATTCAAGCCATTAAATATATATATTATATATATTTCGTCGATTTCCATTTAAAACGTATTTTATAAATCGTTTTAAATTCGTTTTAAAAACGATTTCAACTTACTTTTCAACTTTAAATCAAAATTGAATATTCCATATCATTAATATATAAATGATAATATTTTCAAAACATTAGATTTTGAAATCACTTTTTTTCGATATTCGTTATAAAATAAATAAAATCGATATAAATATCATTCGCGTTAAAATGGCGCATATATAATCAACACGGTTTCACATATTTCAATATTTTCGTGTCCATCCAAAATCGGACATCAAAATCATATTTGATCTTTTATCGAATATTATTTTAAAATATTCGTTATTTTATTTTATTGAACCCATGAATATTTTTAATGGTTTATACATTCAATAAAAATGATATTTTTATTTTCCAAACATTTTATTCAACACATGAATATATTTTATTCAACACATGTATATTTTATTAAACACATGAATATTTTATTAAACACATGAATATTATTTTAAAATATTCTTTATTTTCCAAATTGGAATGAGACTCATTCAGTTACCATATAATGTTACTTATATGGATTCCATACAACACATGTTTATAATAACAATGATAAACAATCATCCATCATCCAGAGTGCATTACACAACTGTATTAGCATTAAATATAAATAATTAACGCTTACAACAGTCTGTCAACCAATCGATCGACATACAACTAAACAATTGGGATTAGTGTACGTCAAATACCATCCCAATCCCGTGTGGGGTTTCAATCAACAAATACAGTTTTTTTTGTGCAGTTGGGTGATGTGTAAAACTTATCGTCCCAATCAATATCAGTTAAATGGGTGTACATAAACAAATCGTCCGATTTGTAAATGAATATTTAGTTTCATTACCTGACTATATTATATAGTTCATACATTCAATAAAAATGTTATTTTTTTATTGTTTAATATTTTATTCAACACGTGAACATTCTTATTCAACACATGAATATATTTTTTATAGTTTATTCATTCAACAAACACAATACAGTCAATTCACTCCAAGCAAACAACCATAGTTTGTACAGTAAATGATGTCGGGTGCTGCTAAGCACCGTTTGCATCCTAGTATATATTTTACTGGGAAATAAATTGAATGAGAAAGAGTTCTCACTTTTGATTTCCACTCCGTTAGTCTTTATTGGACAGTTTGGTTTTGAATTTGCCTGCATTTGTAACTATCTCCAAATTGGGCCCAGTCAGTCTTGTTGTGAAGCTCTCGTCCCCACGATCGCAACGGATCCAAAATCGTCGGATTTGGACCTCGAATGAAAAAGTTACGTATTTTTAAATGTTGGATGTTTTAAAACGTAATTAATTAAATTTTATAGCATTTAAAACGCTACCTTTCTCCTTCTAATTACCCAGGCCGCATGTTCGAAACCAGGTTCGAAACTAGGGTTGCAAATCGCGCGAAGACGGTGAAGCTTGCGACGATCAGAATATACCACGTCGGAGAGCTTCGAGAGGCGCGCCTGGGTATCCCCTTTGGTTGAACTCGACGGCGTGCCGGTGGCGCAAACCCCGGCGAGGCGGCGCAACTTTAGAAGCTCGATTCGAGCAAAATCAGAGATGAAAATCCCTGTTCTTGGTATGGATTTGAAGCTCGAAGAAATTTCTACAAAATTTTCCAAAGAACGGGGGCTTGATTTCGCGTGAAGGAGGAGAAATGGGGGGAAGATGAATTAAAGGCATTTCCTCTGTTTATCGCGTTGAACGGGGCGGTTTTTCGGGGAATTAAAAAACCCTAATTTTAATGAATCTTGATTGGCTGAAAAATATATTTATATTACCTAATTTCCGAAAATACCCGCGTGTCCATATGAACTCCAAATCAAACCCCACGACTATCGTTCCTAGCCAAATACCCCCATTCTGAACGTAATGGGATATGTCCGGTAAGCCAATTCGACTGTTTGATCAGTTTTTATCAAAATTAAACTATAAATCAATATATATTGAATTTAAACGTACATTTTAATTTACCGGGACCACATACTAACTCCAAAAATTCCGAAAAAATAAATCTAGCTACGTTTTGACGATACGGTCCCAATAAAACTAATTTCATTGAATTTGAAGACCATTTGAAAAATGGCCATTTTGTGGTCGATCTAATTTGACTGAAACTGTCAAAACGTGTTTTCTTTTGCCATGCTCACATATTAATTTCAAAAATTATGAAAATTGGAATCTAGCAATAATCTGACATTCCAGATCCAACAAAAGTGGTTTTGTCGAAAACGGAGGTCGTTTGCAAAATGGCTATTTTTAAGGGCCATATATTATTTAAAATATATATAAATTCCACAACGACTATTTCAAATTTTTAACTGGGCATAACTTTCAATTTATAGTATGAAATCCTAGTTTCTCACATTCGTTAGAAAGATATAATTAAACAGATTCAAATATTCCTTGTTTTACTGAAATTCGATTTATATTGAATTTTATACATTCAATTGAAATTTAAAATCGAATTTTCAAACTACCGCGCCATTTCAGGCTCGTTTTATAATAAAAATAAATTTATACGTTGTAACTTCAATTTAAATAGATTTTTAGTCGTTAATATTTGAAATAAACTATTTTAAATATTCAAAATCCATTAAAATAGCTAAAATATAAATTTTAAATTGGTTCTGAAAAACCAGGTTGTTACAGTCTCCCCCACTTAAAATCTTTTCGTCCTCGAAAAGGAACGGAGCTGAAAGCTATTTAACTAACCAACTCAACTTTCATTCTGTCTTTTATTCTTCAACTTTTAAGTTTCTAAGAATCTTCTAATTTCTCAAAAATTTGGCTAACACCCTAAATTTTCGAAAAATTTCGCCATAACCTCCTTTGTACGGGTTGATATTTAAAACCGCAACTAGCCTCACAGGGCCCTCATCAATCCAAAAGAAAAAGAAAAAGCCAAGCGGCTAGCCAATCGGCTCATAAAATCATCAAAACCCCAATAAATACAGTAAATATGTACCTATTTGTCGGGCATACAATTTTATTCCTCTTCTTAGCTTCCATGCTATGACCTGTTCAAATTACATACATGTAAATACGTGCAATTTCAAACAATTTTCATTCCAACATTTTTATTAGTGAGACTAATAATCAAACAACACAACTAGCAATCAATTGGTTAATTAGCTTTTCAATCATATAACTTATATATATATATATATATATATATATATATAACGACCCGTGTTCTACGCATCATGGGATCGTAGGATATTTATTTCTTTCACATACGAAGTCGTATGGTTATGTAACTTTGGGAGACGACTATTGGGGTCATTTCCCATGTTCATGATTTTTCCCGATTTTTAAATGACCGTTTTACCCCTAGTTGGCACTGTTTTGGCCATAACTTTTGACTGGAAAGGAATTTTGACCTGAAACCGCTTACATTGGCTCCGGATGATGGTTTCTCTTTCCGTAGAGTGGTCATATTAGCCAAACGGAATCATCGTTTGGGAGATATGGCTGAAACAAGTTTCAGATGGTGAAAAACAGCTTAATTGGGCTTAACCGGGTGATTAGCAGCTAGGCCCAGAGGGAAATTTCGGGTTTAGAGGTATAGGAGGACTGATTAGGGTTAGGAAATCACTTTCATTTCAGTTTTGAGCCGCCATAAACCTTCTTGAGACCTTAGTAATGGCTTCCATCCTCTAAAACCACTCCAAAACACATTTTTAGCGAAGATTAAACCTAAACGACATCAAAGCAAGGCCAAATAGCAACAAAGCAAGGTTGGAGCTGCTGCTATACATAGGAATTCGACCCAAACAGAGAGTATTTCAGATTTGGTGTTTTATTTTGTGGCCAAGGTGAGTGATTTGCATAGTTTTGACACTAATTACAGTTAATTAAGGGTAATTAGTGAAGATTAGCGAATTTATACACTAATAAATTCTGGAAAAATGTTTAGAAATTCTTAAATAATATTTTATGCCTCTGTTAGAAAATTTAGACGATTTGATTAAGTTTTACTAAGTATGTGCTTAAACATGATTAAGAGGGATTATGGGAAAATGTGAGGTTTTAGCCACTTTTGATCCATTTTGATTCAATTGAATTGTTGTTTTGCTGTTTGTGGTTGCTATTACATGTTGCTATGACTCTATGGAGCGTTTTACGATTGATTAGAAGTGTTAGATTTGTCAAAAACGTCGTCGAATGGTGTAAATTACTTGCTGGAAGAGTTGCAGAAAAGTGCAGGTTCTGGACCGGATCGGATCGGATATGGAGGCTAGGATTGAATGAGTTGAACTGGGCAAGGGATCGGATCGGATCGGAACTGGACACTTGAGACAATTGGCAAAAAGGAAGGCCACGTTAATTGAACTGGGATCGGATCGGATAAAGGAGGAGAAATCGGATCGACTTAAGGACGAAGAGCTCGGATCGGATCGACTGAAGGAGGAAGGGTTCGGACTGAAGTAGGACGAAGGAACTGGATCGGAGCAAATGAAGAAACGAAGGGGCGAATCGGAGCGGAAGCACGAACTGGAAGGGAGATGGCACCCGACCCGACCCGAAGTGGAACACCCGACCCGACGCAACGCTACGAACCCGAACTGAACCGCTACAGAGGAAGAATCCGACCCGAACCGATGGCTAGAGGGAGAACCCGACCCGACCCAGTATTGACCAATAACCCGAGATGCAAAGGTAGTCCAATATGGGAAGTTAGAGCTCAGGATCCAGTTGGGAACCGATGAGTTCACTTCATGATTGGGCTTTGCTGCGGGACGTGTGCCAAGGGGCAGTCGATGTTTACAACTTTGGATCACTATGTATGGGAAGTACGTGAACGGATTCAGGGCTGAAATGGCCTAGGTACGACTAAAGGGCCATAAACCAATGAAGTGGGGTCATTTGTAAAGATTTGGTCATGACTCCATGTGGTAAGCTTGGTAGTAGCAGTAGTTGTACAAGTTGAACTCCGTCACTACTTCAATGGGTCTAGTGATTGACAGTGGTGGACATCGTATGCTTTACGCACTGAGTGAGAGATGTGAGGATGGTTGCTATGGTTGATTTGTTTGCTATTATTATGACATGCACACCCCACCCCGTATTCTTACACTATTTATTATGGCACCTTAGAGTATTGTACGGTATGTGGTACTAACTCTTTGGTTGCAGGTCCAGGTTCAGGTATGGTTTAGTATACCTGTTATTATTCTGTTTAGATGCTTATCGCTCATACCAGGCTTTATGTCTGACCCAGAGTTTTATGTCTCCTCTTATTACTCTGGGTGCTCACACGAGCAGACTAGAGACAGGTTAGCTGGTGATGCACGGGTAGATGATCCGGAGACGAGCAGGTGGCTTCCACGTAATATATATATATAGTATTCTCCTTGTGTTGTTGAAGATCACTGCTTGGGCATTGGTGGTGCATCTTCTACTTTATCTTTCTTTTGTTTAGAGACAGTAAATTTGGAAAATTGTAATAAACTGTATTTGGATTTCCGCTGCTCTGATGATCGATGTTGATTTTAGTTATCAGCTTATGCACTGTCTCACCTGTTTTATGTCAAGTATATTATTATTATATTTTATTTCATGCGCTGTGAGGCATTCTACAGGTTCCTTGATTAGTTCATTCCCTTCTTTCCTTTCTTTGGCGACCGTTCCGTGCTAGTCGGGCATGTGTACAGCGCACTTCCGGAGGAAATGCAGGCTGGTGCGGGGCGGGCCGTCACACTTGGTATCAGAGCTCTAGGTTGCGTTGTTAACCTAGGGAAGTTATCAGGGAGAGATAATATACATATACGAGAGAGCGTATTTGTGATTATTTTGGTTTTTAAAATCTATATATATATATATATATATATATATATATATATATATATATACTATTAGTAGTATAAGAATGAAGTCGAGCTGCACTAGCACCACTATGGGGTCGTTAATCGTTTCCTTTTTCAGATTGACGATGAGCCGATATGTTAGAGGTACCGGTAGAGGGGCCAATAATGGGAATGATGCTGACATGAGGACGATGTTTACTGACCTCATGAGAGGGATGCTTAGAGATGTACAGAGGGCAGCTCCCAATGGTGGAAATGGTGGTGGTCCAATAGTGCAAGCGCCAAGAGTCGACTTCGCCAAGCTGAATAAGGATTATACTAGCCATGGAGGGAAGCCGTTCCACGGAACGGAGTCGGCCACGGATGTTCAAGATTGGTTGGATAGTTGCGAACGTATCTTCGAGGATTTGGGTAACGAGGATGCGATGAAGAGAAAGCTAGCGTCCCGTCAGCTGCAAGGGCAGGCAATGAATTGGTGGAATGCTATAAAGGTTGCTACTCCCGAAGATCAGATTACTTGGGAGCAGTTTAAGGCTCGCTTTAGCGAGAAGTTCATTCCAGCTGCTCAGAAGTCAGTGCTGTTTAAGAAATTCTTGGAGCTCAAGCAGAATGGCAGAGCTGTCTCGAAGTATATTGCTGAATTTGACACTTTGTCAAAATATGGGTTATCTCTTATTGATACTGCCGAGAAAAAGAATGAGAAATTCATAACTGGTTTGGATCAGTACTTGGGGGAAATACTTATTAACCACATCGATGAGACGTTTGAATCGATTGTGGGGAAAGCATTAAGATCAGAAAGTCTCTACCCTAAGCCGAAGACTGAGGTTGCATCCGCAGATGAGCCAAAGCCACAAGCAAGTGGTGGAGGCAAGGGTGGTTCCCAGAATAAGAGAAAGCAGAGTCAGACTAAGGATGGCCAGAAGAAAAAGAATAAGCAAGATGTTGAGTGCTTCAGCTGTGGTAAGAAGGGCCATTATGCTAGTAATTGCCGGGCCAAGCCAGCGGATAGGAAGTGCTTCAACTGTGGCCAAATGGGACATCACAAGGACAAGTGTCCGCAACCCCCCAAAGAAAAGCAAATGGTGAAAGCATATGGTCTCAATGCTATTCCTTCTTCGTCGAATGCCCCAACTGCGGCGGAGAAGGGAAAGAATGTCGTCATTCAAGGTATGCTTTCTGTTTATGATGTTCCTGTTAGAGTTTTGTTTGATACCGGAGCTTCCAGTTCTTTCATATCTAGTGACCTGGTAGATAGGCTGGGATTGGAGCCCGAGATTGTCGATAGACCTTTAGTAGTGACGAACCCGATTGGTGGTTCGACTAGCCTTAGCATGATTTGTCGTAATGTGGTCTTATCGAGTCATGGATGCATGTTTGTTTGTGATTGCTTTGTTTTGGGCTTTACTGGGTTTGGCATTATTTTGGGAGTAGATTGGCTCCAAAGATACGGGGTGGTGGTAGACTGTGAGGGCTTTTTGGTGACAGCTAGAGCGGATGATGGGCGGAGGATAGTGTTTGGTGGTCTACCCAGTGAGGGGGTATTGGCTAGTTTTCTAAACTCCCTCGACATTCCGCATAGTGAGTTGTCAGGTTTGCCTGTGGTTGGCCAGTATCCGGATGTTTTCGAAGAAGTGACCGGGCTTCCACCACACCGAGAGATTGAGTTCCGTATTGATTATGTAAAAGATGCCAGACCTATAGTGATGCCACTTCGTCGTATGGCACCAAGAGAGAAGCGAGAGCTCGAGGTGCAAGTCAGCGATCTTTTGAAGAAGGGATTTATCAGAAGGAGTGTTTCTGAATGGGGGGCACCAGTTGTGTTTTCTACCAAGGCGGATGGTTCCCTTCGTTTGTGTGTAGACTACCGCGAGTTGAATAAAGTAACGAGGAAGAACAAGTATCCTCTACCGCGGATAGATGATTTGTTCGATCAGTTGAGTGGCGCGAGAGTATTTTCTCAGTTGGATCTCGCGACAGGTTTTCATCAGCTTAGAGTGGAAGCTGAGAGTATAGCTAAAACGGCATTTCGTACGCCGTCTGGGTTTTATGAGTGGTTGGTCATGCCATTCGGGCTGACCAATGCCCCAGCATATTTTGTGGATCTTATGAATAGAGTATTCAGAGATCAGTTGAATAAGTTTGTCCTTGTGTTCGTTGATGATATTTTGGTCTACTCGAGGACAGAGGAAGAACACAAGGAGCATTTAAGAATAGTGGTGGATGTGTTGAGAAAACACCAATTGAAAGCAAAGTTTTCTAAGTGTCACTTCTGGAAGAGGGAAGTGAGGTTCTTGGGCCATGTTGTATCAGAGAATGGTATTGCCATGGACCCGGCGAAGGTGGCTACGGTACAGGATTGGCCTACGCCCAAGAATGCAACAGATGTAAGAAGTTTCTTGGGATTAGCTGGAAATTATCGTAAGTTTATCCAAGGTTTCTTCAAGGTAGCAGCACCATTGACCTAGTTGATAAAGAAGAATCAAGCTTTTGTCTGGGATGAAAGGTGCGAGAATGCATTCAAGAGTCTAAAAGACAAGTTGACAAGCGCACCAGTGTTAGTCATTCCTAAGGGGAATGAAGAGTTGACGGTATACACGGATGCCTGTGGTACCGGACTGGGTGCTGTATTGATGCAGGGTGGCAGGGTTGTAGCTTATGCAAGTCGACAATTGAAACCGCACGAGAGAAGGTACCCTACCCATGATTTAGAATTGGCAGTGATCGTGTTTGCATTAATGATGTGGAGACACTATCTCTTGGGAGAAAGATTTGAGCTGTTTACAGATCATAAGTCGTTAAAGTATCTCTTCTCTCAGAAAGATCTGAATCTCCGTCAGCAGAGATGGTTAGAGTTCTTAGCTTCCTATGATTTTGACATCGCATACACACCGGGAAAGGGCAATGCGGTAGTCGATGCGTTGAGTCGAAGACATGCAGTTTAGGGGCTATGTTCCTTGAATGGAAGCAACTGGAGTATATCGCGGGGTTTGATTTCAGACCAAAGTGCGAACTGGATCCAGAAATGTTAGCAAGTTTGACGATCAGACCCACTTTAATTGAGCGGATCGGCTCTAGTCAGAGGGACGATCCTAACCTATTGGAAATCATCTCCAAGTTAGAGATGGGTATCAATGAGGAGATGAACAAGTATGGGCTTGATCGAGATGGATGGCTTAGAAAGAATGGAAAGCTTGTTGTACCCAATGTCAATGGATTGAGAGATGAAGTGCTTAGAGAATGTCATCACTCAAGACTGACTATACACCCCGGTGGTAATAAGATGTATCGAGATATGAAGCAGATTTACTACTGGGAAGGGATGAAAAGAGACATTGGGAAGTCTATATCCAAATGCATGAATTGCCAGCTAGTTAAAGCAAAGCAAAAGAAGCCTAGTGGGTTGTTACAGCCATTGGAAATTCCCGAATGGAAATGGGAGTAAGTCTCGATGGATTTCATCGATGGCTTACCAAGGACTAGATCGGGACATGATAGCATTTGAGTAATCGTGGATCGATTGACTAAGAGTGCAAGATTCATACCAGTCAAATCGACCAGAACGGCAGCTAAGTTAGCAGAATTATATATGAAGTGGGTAGTGAGATTTCATGGAGTACCTAAAAGCATTGTGAGTGACCGAGACCCGTTGTTCACTAGTGGGTTTTGGAAGAGCTTACAAGATGCTCTAGGGTCAGAGTTACATCTCAGTACCGCATATCATCCTCAGACCGACGGTCAGACGGAGAGGGTGAATCGTATTTTGGAAGATCTCTTGAGAGCATGTATATTGGATTTTGGTGGATCATGGGATGACCATTTGCATCTAGTAGAGTTTGCATATAATAATAGCTACCAATCCAATATCGGTATGGCCCCGTTTGAAGCTTTGTACGGAAGACCGTGCAACTCACCATCATGTTGGATAGAGACTGGCGAGAAGTTTGTGCTTGGACCAGACGTGGTGAGGGAAACTTCAGATAAGATTAAGATCATTCAACAACGAATGAAGGCTGCCCAATATAGGCAGAAGAGTTATGCTGATAAGAGGAGAAGAGACTTAAAATTCTCCGTTGGTGACTTGGTGTTTGTCAAGATTTCTCCGTTGAAGAGCGTAATACGATTTGGCAGGAGAGGCAAGTTAGCACCAAGATTTGTTGGCCCATTCCCTGTTCTTGAACTAGTCGGGAATTTGGCATATAGAATTGACTTACCAGAGAAGATGGCGGGAGTTCACAATGTATTTCATGTTTCCCAACTTAGGAAGTTCGTTCACGACTCAGATATGACTATTTCACCTGATCAGTTGGAGGACTTCGAAATAGAATCCAAGGCGGTTGGGAACCGCAAGCCGGCCCGTATTGTCAAGCACGACATGAAGCAACTTCGAAGGAAGGCGGTGAAGCTAGTCAAGGTTCAGTGGGGCGAGGATGAGAATGATTGTACTTGGGAGACAGAGGAGAACATTAGGAAGACACACCCAGAACTCTTTGCTTGGTAAGATTTTGACTTCGATTTAGTTTTCCGCATGCTAGGATAGGCTTGTTTGCTTGTTTTGCATGTTTGATGGTTGTATGTGGTTGTTAGGCATGCGAGATCCTTTGTATGTTTTGGGTTAAGGAATTTCGGGGACGAAATTTCTTAAGGGGGGGGAGAGTGTAACGACCCGTGTTCTACGCATCATGGGATCATAGGATATTTATTTCTTTCACATACGAAGTCATATGGTTATGTAACTTTGGGAGACAACTATTGGGGTCATTTCCCATGTTCATGATTTTTCCCGATTTTTAAATGACCATTTAACCCCTAGTTGGCACTGTTTTGGCCATAACTTTTGACTGGAAAGGAATTTTGACCTGAAACTACATCCATTGGCTCCGGATGATGGTTTCTCTTTCCATAGAGTGGTCATATTAGCCAAACGGAATCACCGTTTGGGAGATATGGCTGAAACAAGTTTCAGATGGTGAAAAACAGCTTAATTGGGCTTAACCGGGTGATTAGCAGCTAGGCCCAGAGGGAAATTTCGGGTTTAGAGGTATAGGAGGACTGATCAGGGTTAGGAAATCACTTTCATTTCAGTTTTGAGCCGCCACAAACCTTCTTGAGACCTTAGTAATGGCTTCCATCCTCTAAAACCACTCCAAAACACATTTTTAGTGAAGATTAAACCTAAACTACATCAAAGCAAGGCCAAATAGCAATAAAGCAAGGTTGGAGCTGCTGCTATACATAGGAATTCGACCCAAACAGAGAGTATTTCAGATTTGGTGTTTTATTTTGTGGCCAAGGTGAGTGATTTGCATAGTTTTGACACTAATTACAGTTAATTAAGGGTAATTAGTGAAGATTAGTGAATTTATACACTAATAAATTCTGGAAAATGTTTAGAAATTCTTAAATAATATTTTATGCCTCTGTTAGAAAATTTAGACGATTTGATTAAGTTTTACTAAGTATGTGCTTAAACATGATTAAGAGGGATTATGGGAAAATGTGAGGTTTTAGCCACTTTTGATCCATTTTGATTCAATTAAATTGTTGTTTTGCTGTTTGTGGTTGCTATTACATGTTGCTATGACTCTATGGAGTGTTTTACGATTGATTAGAAGTGTTAGATTTATCAAAAACGTCGTCGAATGGCGTAAATTACTTCCTGGAAGAGTTGCAGAAAAGTGCAGGTTCTGGACCGGATCGGATCGGATATGGAGGCTCGGATCGGATGAGTTGAACTGGGCAAGGGATCGGATCAGATCGGATCGGAACTGGACACTTGAGACAATTGGCAAAAAGGAAGGCCACGCTAATTGAACTGGGATCGGATCGGATAAAGGAGGAGAAATCGGATCGACTTAAGGACGAAGAGCTCGGATCGGATCGACTGAAGGAGGAAGGGTTCTTACTGAAGTAGGACGAAGGAACTAGATCGGAGCAAATGAAGAAACGAAGGGGCGAATCGGAGCGGAAGCACGAACTGGAAGGGAGATGGCACCCGACCCAACCCAAAGTGGAACACCCGACCCGACGCAACGCTACGAACTCGAACCGAACCTCTACAGAGGAAGAACCCGACCCGAACCGATGGCTAGAGGGAGAACCCGACCCGACCCAGTATTGACCAATAACCCGAGATGCAAAGGTAGTCTAATATGGGAAGTTAGAGCTCAGGATCCAGTTGGGAACCGATGATTCACTTCATGATTGGGCTTTGCTGCGGGACGTGTGCCAAGGGGCAGTCGATGTTTACAACTTTGGATCACTATGTATGGGAAGTACGTGAACGGATTCAAGGCTGAAATGGCCTAGGTACGACTAAAGGGCCATAAACCAATGAAGTGGGGTCATTTGTAAAGATTTGGTCATGACTCCATGTGGTAAGCTTGGTAGTAGCAGTAGTTGTACAAGTTGAACTCCGTCACTACATCAATGGGTCTAGTGATTGACAGTGGTGGACATCGTATGCTTTACGCACTGAGTGAGAGATGTGAGGATGGTTGCTATGGTTGATTTGTTTGCTATTATTATGACATGCACGCCCCACCCCGTATTCTTACACTATTTATTATGGCACCTTAGAGTATTGTACGGTATGTGGTACTAACTCTTTGGTTGCAGGTCCAGGTTCAGGTATGGTTTAGTATACCTGTTATTATTCTGTTTAGATGCTTATCGCTCATACCAGGCTTTATGTCTGACCCAGAGTTTTATGTCTCCTCTTATTACTCTGGGTGCTCACACGAGCAGACTAGAGACAGGTTAGCTGGTGATGCACGGGTAGATAATCCGGAGACGAGCAGGAGGCTTCCACGTAATATATATAGTATTCTCCTTGTGTTGTTGAAGATCACTGCTTGGGCATTGGTGGTGCATCTTCTACTTTAGCTTTCTTTTGTTTAGAGACAGTAAATTTGGAAAATTGTAATAAGTTGTATTTGGATTTCCGCTGCTCTAATGATCGATGTTGATTTTAGTTATCAGCTTATGCACTGTCTCACTTGTTTTATGTCAAGTATATTATTATTATATTTTATTCCATGCGCTGTGAGGCATTCTACAGGTTCCTTGATTAGTTCATTCCCTTCTTTCCTTTCTTTGGCGACCGTTCCGTGCTAATCGGGCATGTGTACAGCGCACTTCCGGAGGAAATGCAGGCTGGTGCGGGGCGGGCCGTCACAATATATATATATTTAGAATCATATTTTCAATGCCAAATCACAACCAATAGATTCTAACTATGTTTTGGTTCTCAAACCAGTCAATTGGAATCATATGGATATCCCACTTTCGAAACTCGAACACAGATGCTGATGATGTGATGATAATCATCAGAATCATCCCCGGACGACTAGAGTGTTATTCTATATCTATCCAGTATATTTGAGACTTCGAATACACGCTAATTACACGTATATTCAAAATCTTCATATACTCGATTGTCCAAATTCAATATAAAATAAAATATTCAAATACGAATTATAAGGTTTAAATTTTCAATACAAAATTTATTTTCATTTTTATTTTTAAAAATAACACTCTTCACACCCGTTCTAGGATACTGCTGATCCTATCTCTAACGAGTCATTCTTATGGGATATTACTAATCCAATCTCTGATGAATTCTTTTGTTTGGTTCTAATGTGTCTTGTTCTCGAGCTCAGTATACTAAAGCTCTGATACCACCTTTAACGATCCAAAATCCCCCGATCTCCGAAGAGATGGAAAATGTCGGATTGAGTTGAGGACAAGGCAAATCGAACGTAAACGGCAAAACTTTTCATTGCTGTTACAACAATTACATCAGAGTATAAGAATATAACAGAGTATGAATAAATATTACACATTGGAAAATATCAGAGATTTAAATTTCTAAGCAGCGGAAAATTAATACAATGCGTAGCGGAAATACATTAAAACATACAACTGAAAGAGATACACGGATATAGAGCGTTCAGAATATAGCTCCAGCTGTAAACCAGGATCCTATGAAAATAATATCTACAAAACCAAAACTACTAGCTGCCCATGTGGAAAATAGGGGCACCTGGAGTTTAGGTTAAAACAATAAACTCCAGGTCAGTCATGTGACTGGTGTGAGAACTAAAACAGTTATTATAACTTGATTTTAAAGAAGGGTAAATCAAAGGACTACGCCGTATAACACGGAACGGGTTTCCTCCTAAGAATACCAGTGCATAAAACAAACAGCGCAATGCTCTTCGGAAAAATGAAGCTATTATAAGGCTCAGGTGCAACGCAAACCGTAGGATCCACTTCACATCTCAATTTATTTCATATCACAAAATGTAATTGCAAATGCTAGTAATCTTTTAAAATGAATATCTTATTAAAAGAATACTCGGAGTTGGAATGTGACGAAATGTGTGATTTTCCAATATTTGTTTTAATCCCAAAATACGCGAGTTATTCAGAAAGACCGGGTTTAACCCATTCTGAATAATCATCACGACGATCAAGAGTCGAAGATGAAGATGGTGATTGAAGACCGAAGGTTTTCACATCGTTGGGATGATGATGACTGGTATCTTGAATTGGGATTGGCCTTCCAAGGCAAGGTATTTGGTGATGATCGTCCAAACGCATTTGGAGATCGACGGACACGTTGTTTCGCTCAGACCTAGAGTGGACTTGTAAATGGATTTCGTGTCTGACATTGTATTCCTTTCTGATTTATTTGTTGAACGCTACTGATTATATATTTCTGTTTGGTGGTGAAGAATTTATTCTTTACTTATCACCCTTCTCTAAGACGTATGAGCTTAGAGGTTATATATACATTGGTAGATGATCAATAATATGGTAGGGTCTGACAATGTGACATGCTAAGATGCAAATGATCAAGGCTTTGTTGAAAAGCAGGCCTTGTGGTTGATGATCAAAGCACAGTCTCTTTAGGCATAGCTTTGTGTATATCGTGATTTCGCGAGCCTCACACCCTGGTATGAGTCAAAAACGGGATATGGACCGTAGGGAGTGCATACGTTTCTTTCTAGCTAGAAGTGGTGTTTGGGTTTTGACACGGCCCGGCATTTTGCTATGTGGATTTTGGATTGAGGTACCTCGGGTTTTTTTTATAGGCCGAAAGTGGTCATATTATAGGTCCATAAGGACCGGGAAACGTATGTTCAGGAATTGCCAATCCACTACCGTTAGGTGGGGACCGGCCCTGCCGTTCCAAGGGTTTACTGCGTGGGATCCTGAGGCATTTTCTAGAGTGTCTCGAATCGGAGAAAGTCCGAAAATCCACCTTTTAAGCACATTTTTCTAGATTAAATAATAAAATAATATTAAATCCGAAACCCTAATTCATGGCAGCCGCCGCCCTATTTTCGAAGGCTGAAATCATCCGAAATTGAAATGCTAATATCTTTTGATCCGTTCAACGAAAATCGACATATGATATACCAAATCGAAGCTCTTCGAGAGACCTTTCCATCCATATGGTTAAGATCGGGTTTTGATTCACGAATTTCGTGAATTCTCAGCCTAAAGGCCGACGGTTTAGGTTCGATTTCGTGGTGATTGGGGAGGCCGAGCTAGGTAATGCTAGCTTGTGACCCAAATGGGGGCTACGAAGTATTTGGTTGGAGTCGGGCGAAATCTGGGTCATTTCAAAAGTTTTCCCTTATAATAGCCAAACATGCTTGGTACGTGAATTTCATATTTTATTAATAATATAAGTGCATAGTGCCATAAAACAACTTCAAATATAAATGTATCAATCATAGACGTCAAGGGTACCATATATCATGTCGCCATACTAGTTCAACAATTAAAACCGCACAATGTCTTATTGGAAGTTGGATTTCCATCAGAACCAAGGCAAGAGATCGTACTTACCGAATTCGAGACAATCTAGCCCATATCTCAGGATACAGTTGCAACTGCACCTAGGAAAATGCAGGGCTGGTCCTCTCTTACTTTTGAGGATTGACAATTCCTGAACAATACGTTTTCCTACCCTATGGGGCATAAAATCCATCCATCGGCCCTGTAGTGACCGATATATCCGAGGTACCTCACTTTTCAACATCCACATGAGTAAAAATGTCTAGGATCCATACCATGATACCACTCCTAGCTAGAAAGAAACACATGTCCTCCCTGCCGTCCTTCATCCCGTTTTTGGTTCATACCAGGGTGTGAAGCTCGCGAATTAACGCTACACAAAGTTATGCTATTTAAAGCCGTGATTTGATCATCAACCACAAGGCTCTGCTTTTCAACGAAAGCCTTGATCAATTGCATCTCAACATGCCACATTGACATTCCACGCCATGCGACTGACGTCTATCGATATATAACCTCTAAGCTCGTACGTCTTAGAGAAGGGTGTTAAGCAAGAGAACAAATTCTCCGCCACCAAACAGATATATATTTAATAGAAATCAATCAGCACAGAATAAAATCCAATGTCAGACACACATCCATTTACTAGTTCATTCTGAGTCTGAACGAAACCAAAGGCACCTTATTCCTCGTCCCATATGTCCAATACAGGAGAGAGGCCCTCTCTTATCCGGTCAATCTCCAAGTACGTATGGACGATCACCACTTATTACCTTGTCTTGGGATGCCTCCCAATCAAGACATTAGTAATCATCCAAATGATGTAAAGATCTCCGGTCTTCAACCACCGTCTTCATCGTCGACTTATCGTCGTATCAATTATTCAGAATGGTATAAACCCGGTCTTTCCGAATAACTCGGGTATTTTATAAACAAGTGCTGTAAAAACACAACATACGCCTCATTCCAATCCAGAATATTCTTCTATTCAAATATTCTTTTTACAATTTAAACCAAACTAAGGTTTTCCAACTAGTCGGGATTAGCGAACCTTATCGAAGTAATCATTTATTATAATTCCCAATCCCAACCTATTTATCCCATGGAGCAAAACTGGAAATACCCCATATCTAACACCACAGTGTTGTCGATAAAATTAATTACCATTTCACATTCTAATCTAATTAAAGATTTAACTATCGCCTGGAGAAAAATTGGTGATACTCCATTCTCGATCATTTTCCAAATTTGATAATTTAAATTGCCAGATTCACATTTCAATCCAATTAAAGATTCATTAAAACTCTAATTCAGTTTTAATCTCAAAAATCATTACTTAATGATTATTCAAATCTAGGAAATAAATTTTGTCTTTAACTGGGTTAAAAAACCAATGTCAATTAAAATGCAGTTCACGATAAGCCCAAAATCACATTCCATTAATTATGTAATCTTCACGGAAAACAGATCAATATATATAATCGATATAAACTTCCATATCCAACCAATAATATAAATGGAATAACGGCAAAGCCTTTTAAATTCCATATATAGTGACAGTCTTCCTCCATAGAAGCTCACTTTGATTATTTTCAAATCGAATTCCATTCAATTCCAATTTATTTTATTAAATTGGGAAAACTTTACTTTGGAAAAATTTCCATTAAATCTTAATAAAAAGATTTATTCTTTCCAAATCACATTTTCACTGTTAATCGGGTTAAAGAACGAATGTCGTTTAAAACACAGTTCACAATAAACCCAAAATCACATTCCATTAATTATTCCAATTATTAAATATAACTGGAAACACTAATAATCTTAATAAACATATTTATTCTTTTCTCAGCTGGTTTGATATCAAATACAATTTGATATCAAATACAAGGCTCTGAATAAAAATTATATCGGCTTATATTCAATATCAAATTTTGAAACCAACAAATGTCGTATTGGGAATAATGATATATATATATATATCTTCCAAATTCCTTAACAATATCCATATAATTGCGGAATCCAGTATCGAAATATTCCGAAGATTATTTCCATTCCAAATCAATTCCAATTTATTCATTGGAAAATTCTGGTTATATTAAAACCATTTTCAAATCCAATTTATTTATTTCTAAAAATAATTGGATTATTATTCTAGTTAATAACTAGTTCCTTTCGATAAAAATATATTTTTATCTTTTCAAAATTGGAATATTCCATCCAAAATCTTTCCAAATCATTTGTTATGATTTTACACAAATTATTAATATTTTTAATAATTTTATCAAGGACCGTTCAGTCGGTTTCCAATAACGGCTTCCGAACTGCATCCATAGCGACCTTTTCCAAATTTGATTTGGACCTAATTCCAAATTCAACCGTTAGATTTCAAATATCTTATATTCATTGGAAAAATCTTTTCGATACAAACCCAACGGTTCCGGTTTTAGAAGAACTCGATGGCCGGATCTCCCGTAATGTCAATTCGAAGTCAATGGTCGAAATTCGCGAATGGTCGTTGCGCAGCGCGTTCTATTTAGGCCATTAAATAGATATAATATATATATTATATATATTTTGTCGATTTCCACTTAAAACGTATTTTATAAATCGTTTAAAATTCGTTTTAAAAAGGATTTCAACTTACTTTTCAATTTTAAATCAAAATTGAATATTCCATATCATTAATATATAAATGATAATATTTTCAAAACATTAGATTTTGAAATCACTTTTTTCGATATTCATTATAAAATGAATAAAATCGATATAAATATCGTTTGCGTTAAAATGGCGCATGTCTAATCAACACGGTTTCACATATTTCAATATTTTCGTGTCCATCCAAAATCGGACATCAAAATCATATTTTGATCTTTTACCGAATATTATTTTAAAATATTCGTTATTTTATTTTATTCAACATATGAAATTTTTTAATGGTTTATACATTCAATAAAAATGATATTTTTATTGTCTAAACATTTTATTCAACACATGAATATATTTTATTCAATACATGAATATTTTATTCAATACATGAATATTATTTTAAAATATTCTTTATTTTCCAAATTGGAATGAAACTCAATCAATTACCATATAATGTTATTTATATGGATTCCATACAACACATGTATATAATAACAATGATAAATAATCATCCATCATCCAGAGTGCATTACACAACTGCATAAGCATTAAATATAAATAATTAACGCTTACAACGGTCTGTCAACCAATCGATCGACATACAACTTAACAATTAGGATTAGTGTACATGAAATATCATCCCAATACCCGTGTGGGGTTTCAATCAACAAACACAGATTTTATTTGTGCAGTTGGGCGATGTGTAAAATTTATCGTCCCAATCAATATCAGTTAAATGGGTGTGCATAAACAAATCGTCCGATTTGTAAATGAATATTTATTTTCATTCCCTGACTATTTTATATAGTTCATACATTCAATAAAAATGGTATTTTTTTTATTGTTTAATATTTTATTCAACACATGAATATTTTTATTCAACACATGAATATATTTTTTATAGTTCATTCATTCAAAAATACAATACAGTCAATTCACTCCAAACAAACAACCATGGTTTGTACAATAAATGGTGTCGGGTGCTGCTAAGCACCGTCTGCATCCTAGTATATATTTTACTGGGAAATTAATTGAGTGACAAAGAGTTCTCACTTTTGGTTTCCACTCCGTCAGTCTTTATTGGACGGTTTGGTTTTGAATTTGCCTGCATTTATAACTAGCTCCAAATTAGACCCAGTCAATCTTGTTGTGAAGCTCTCATCCCCACGATCTCAACGGATCCACAATCGTCGGATTTGGACTTCGAATGAAAAAGTTACATATTTTTAAACATTGGATATTTTAAAACGTAATTAATTAAATTTTATAGCGTTTAAAACGCTACCTTTCTCCTTCTAATTATCCAGGCCGCACGTTGGAAACCAGGTTCGAAACTAGGGTTGCAAATCGCGCGAAGACGGTGAAGCTTGTCGATGATCACTATATACCACGTCGGAGAGCTTCGAGAGGCACGCCTGGGGGTCCCCCTCTGGTTGAACTCGGCGGCGTGCTGGTGGCACAAACCTCAGTGAGGCGGCGCAACTTCAGGAGCTCGATTCGAGCAAAATCGGAGATGAAAATCCTTGTTCTTGGTATGGATTTGAAGCTCGAAGAAATCTCTACAAGATTCTCCAAAGAACGGGGGCTTGATTTCGTGTGTAGGAGGAGGAAAGGGAGAAGACGGATTGAAGGCATTTCTGCCGTTTATCACGTTGAACGGGGCGGTTTTCCAGGGAATTAAAAAACCCTAATTTTAATGAATTTTGATTGGCTAAAAAATATATCTATTTTATTTAATTTTCGAAAATACCCGTGTGTCCATACGAACTCCAAATCAAACCCAACGACTGTCATCCCTAGCCAAATACCGCCATTCCGAACGCAATGGGATATGTACGATAAGCCAATTCGAATGTTTCGATCAGTTTTTATCAAAATTAAAATATAAATCAATATATATTGAATTTAAACGTACATTTTAATTTACCGGGGCCACATACCGACTCCAAAAATTCCAGAAAAATTAATCTAACTATGTTTTGACAATACAGTCCTAACAAAACTAATTTCGTCATATTTGGAGACCGTTTGAAAAATGGCTATTTTTCTGTCGATCCAATTTGACTGAAAATGTCAAAACACGTTTTATTTTGCCACACTCACTTATTAATTCCAAAAATTATGAAAATTGGAATCTAGCAATAATTTGACATTCTGGATGCAAAAAAAGTGGTTTCATCGAAAATGGAGGTCGTTTGCAAAATGACTATTTTTAAGGGCTATATATTATTCAAAATATATATAAATTCCACAGCGACTATTTTAAATTTTAAACTGGACATAACTTTCAAATTATATTTTGAAATCTTAGCATTTCACATTCGTTAGAAAGATATAATTAAACAAATTCAAATATTCCTTGTTTTACTGAAATCCGATTTATATTAAGTTCTATACATTCAATTGAAATTTAAAATCGAATTTTCAAACTACCATGCCATTTCAGGCTCGTTTTATAATTAAAATAAATTTATATGTTCTAACTTCAATTTAAATAAATTTTTAGTCGTTAATATTTAAAATAAACTATTTTAAATAGTCAAAATCCATTGAAATAGCTAAAATAAAAATTTTAAATTGGTTCTGAAAATCCGGGTTGTTACAATTGAATCTTAAACAAGATTTAATTAAAGGAGTTGGAATTTGAATGGTTTATCATTGATTTGGATGATCTTCTGGGTGCTTGATCTGATGTTGATTTAGGCCTTCAGGGTCATACACTTGGTAGATTATTCTCTTGGGCTTGTGCAATCGAGATCTAATTTGGGACAATGAATGGTTTTCCCTAACGATAAGATTTAGAAATCATACGTATGATTTTGGGTTAAAGATATGATCAGGGGAAGATAAAGTAACCTACCATAATTAATGGTCAATGAATGGATTTGGATTGGGTAAGCGTGTTTTCCCGTAAAGATAAGACCAAATAATCATTAAGAATTGTTTGAAAGGTTTAACTCTAGATTTAAGTTAAGCAATCATTAAAAGAATTATTTTGAAGATTAAATCTAAGTTAGAGTTTTAATAAATCTTTGAGAAAAAATTTGAAATGAAAGAATAGGACTAATGAAGGTAATTAACTTACCAAAATACGAGGACACTTAGATATGAGTATAGCCAATTTTGCTTCATGGGATGAATAGGATGGGAATAGGATATTGATTTATGTAGTAACCTTCGTATTAAGGTTCAATTGAAATCAAAATATATTCCAAAGTGAATGAGACTCAAGATATCCATGTACATCAATATTGGTTTTAAAGATGCGCTAGTTATTCGGAAAGACTGGGTTTTAACCAATTGTGAATAACTATATGACGTAATAAGAGCGATTGAAAATGGCGATGACTGTGATCGAAGACCAGAGATATTCATATCAGATGGATTGCTTGTTGATGTCTCGGGCGGCCACCCATTATGACATTTAAGCAACAAAGATCTGACCATACTTGAAGCGATTCGGATTACCAGGGCTTTTTCACCCATGCAGGGTCGTGGAATAAAGTGCCTTTGGTTTCGTTCAAAACCCAGGATGAACTTGTAAATGGATGTATGTCTAACATTGTATTTTACGGGATAATAAATTTGTTTCTATTAATGATATATTAGTTTGATGGCGGATGATTTATCCTCTTAGCTTAACACCGTCTTCTGAGGCATATGTACTTAGAGGGTTACATATTAATAGGCACCGATTATATGTTGTGAATTGATAGTGTGGCATGCTGAGTGTTGCGGGTTTATAGATCAAAGCTTTGGTTGAAAAGCAAAGCTTTATGGAATGTGAATTTAGGCCCTTGCAACCCGGAAATTAGCCGAAACAGGATAAAGTACCGCAGAGTTAAGGACAAATGTTTCCTTCTAGTTGAGAAAGTGATGCTATGGTATGGAGCCCAGACAATTTACTTACGTGGATGATGGATCGAGACACCTCGAATAATGGTCGGTTACGACTGTGCGACGTTATGTCCAAGAGAAACCAGAACTACACCTGGTATAGGTCGGTCGTCTCTGCCGCTACGATGAAGGGGATCATCTATTTGTTCTTTGGACATCCCGCTAGAGGTGTACCCGAATTGGTTAAGAAAGATCCTTTGCCTTCGTCATTATTGGAATCCAACCTCCAATACGAGCCTTTACAGTTTTAGTTGTAATCTATGTATGTAGACATAATATATGGTACCTACGTCTGCTAAGATTTATAAAAATTTAATGCAAGTGATTTCCACATTAGACATTAACGATAATATACAAATCATTTACGTGTGAAAGCAAATTCTGTTATCATAAGGTAAAACTTGCTCCTAATGGTGTGCACTTGCATTGTGTGATGGGATGCGAGTCTTATGGTAGCTTCATTTTCCGAAAAACATGCATGAAACATTGAAAAACCCTTTGATGATTGTTTAGTGTTATATGTACAGTTTTTCATCTAGTTTTCAAACAGGTTAATCCAAGCCTGACTCGAGTGTTTTGACACTCGGGTCAGATCCGAGTATATTTCGGGTTTAGACAGGATTCGAGGAGTTCTAGTCTATTCAGATGAGTTAGCGATCTTCATCAGATGGCTGGGCGTATTTTACTACCTATACTTGGATGTAATCGATGTATCATGTAAGAATAGAGTTTATAACTATCTGTGGTATGTTTCTTTGATTTTGAAAATGTAAAAGTTTTTGTTGTAATATATTATGTTCAATATTATATTTTGTTATATTCCGCTATGAGATTATGTTCTTGTCTATTGTTCTATTCCGATGTGTTCACTCTGATAAAACACTTATGGATTGAGTTTGCGATAGTCGGTTTTGTGGTACAGGAACACCGAGGATGTGTTAAGTATCAACTATGAAAGATTGGAAATTCAGTTTATCGCAGGACATCTAGAGGGTGCTCATCTTCTGGAGGGACTTGGGTGATTTATGGCCAGTTCAAAGGATATGTGTTTGAGGAGTCATCACAGTTCCAAACACATACGAACTGGTCTAAGCATGCCTCATCATTGCATTATTATACTACATGTATAATCTTCAATTTATGCGTTTGTTACTTTCCATATTGCTAATTAACATAAACATTTTACTTGTCTAGTTTGTAAACAAGTTATTTGTTTATTAGCTTTAGTTGGCCGCTTATTTTCCCCAACCAGACTTCGCTACCGAAACGGACCATCTCCCATTCATTTTATTTTCCACTAATTTTCCCTAGACAACATCCACTACTGGAACGAACCACTACTTCTAATCATATTCATTAAACTTAATTCTTCAATTATATGTGTATTAACAATAAGCCAACTCTACTCTTTTCCGTTTTATTATAACCTCACATTATAATATTATCACAACTATAATTGTGGGTTTACTTATTAAACTTATTTTTTGCAATTTAAATTTATTTACAATAAGCCTCTTACTTTCCATTTCATCTTTTAATTATAACCTGCATGTTATAATCCTACTTGTCCCTATGGCAAGTCCACCTTTTATATTTCATTCCAGACATATATAATTAATTATAATAGGTTACATTCCCTCCTTATTACATACTTCACAAATTTCTTCTTATTAACATAATCCTTGCAATTATGGCATTAAATCTACTTGTCGTCTTGGTAAGTTTGCACAATTAGCCTTTCTTGTCTTTTTCCTTTTAAAAATCTCTTTCAGTTAAGTTTCCTTTTTCTTTTTCATCTTTACAACTATTCTTTTTAGGAAGTTAGACCTATTCTACAATGGTTAGTTACCAAAACTGTACACAATCTGTTTGAATGATTTCAGGTGATTATAATAGGAATCCATGACTGCAGGACATTTCTTTTAAATTAGTGCACAATTCGTCTAAGTCCCTATTCCGCACTAATTACTATTTTTTTATAATTTCAAATTTGCAACCTTGTTCCCAATTTTACCAAACTATGCAAATATATTCCCTTTTTCCTAACCAATCAATCAAGGTTATTTCCAACCTTTCAGATTTATAGGTATATGTGGATTCTTGTCCTTTTTTATTTTTTCCCAAAATTTTCCTTTTTCCTGTAACCTGAATACAATTTAAGTTTATACCATTTTTTCAAATTCATTATTTACCCAAAGATTTTAAATTACAATTTGTAGATTCAACATAGGAATTCCCAGATATACCATCCAATTTCATATTTATATTACATGGAATTTCCTATATTGTTCTAATTGGGGTTTACCACAAGAATTTAGGTAAGAATAGATTCACGTCAAATTTTACTAAAAATAGATTACCACAACTTTTAACAAATTCAATTCCACAATATATACAGGAATCAAATAATATAATATACCATTACCAGAAAGTAAAAATTAAATCCACTCATCTAATAACACTCGAAATTGCTGAACTTTATTCAGATTTGTCACCCGTGGATTCTTTATTTGAATTTATAACTGTAATTACTGTGAATCTACAAATCTAAATCTAAAAGAAAAAAAATATAGTATTCTAATTCACGGAATTTATCATATAAGATCAGAAATCTGAGCATGTATAATCTAAATCTATAGCCTTAATCTCCTTATCATGAATAAGAATTACTAAAACTCGTATAAATATATTTCTGAATTGTTTGGAGGAGTAAGGAAATAGTTGAACCTAGGCGTCCTCTTAGAAAATTGCGAGTTGGAGGCTAGGCCCTGCTAGTTTATTTATAGGTGCTTAGAAGAATCATGTTCTTTCGATCAAAACGGATTAAATAGGAGGCGTCTGACATAATTAAACCACATTTCCATGCCCAATATTGGGTCGACCCATTCTTCAGATGGGTCGACCCCTGGGCCATAAATTCTCCTAAGTAGGTCGACCCCTCAGTCGACCAACATGCTACAGGGGTCAATCCATATACTGGGCGTTACATATGGGTTTCTCCTCTATTATACATTGCCTTGAAAGTTAATTTCTTGGCTATTTTATCCATTCTAATTTATTATTTTTCGTTTTCGATATACATTCAAATTTCGAATTTAAATCTGTGTACATATATATTAGCGTGCGTTTACTTAGAACTTCAAATGTTAATAATTTTCCTGTATGGACTTCGTTCAAGAAAAATATATATCTAAACAAATTAGAAAATTATCACAAACACCATGGTAATGTTTCGAGGTCAAATTATGAAAATCTAAAAATATGATTTTTCGACTACAACTTTTTAAAATTATGATTTTTATTATTTAAAAATATGGGTTGTTACGACAATGCTCCATTTCGGATAAATGCCATTACCTAGGTAATAACTAAGACTGGTAACGTTTTTTCTAAGAGTAAATGTTACAACATGTACCTGAATTTGAGCTAGATCATTAAATAGATGCCGTCTTTCGATTACATTTAAGTCGTTATTAAAACCGAGCATTCCAAAGAAAGCATGCTAAATCCATAAATCGTATGAATCTAGGGTTTCTAAAATGATGGTCGGTCGTCTTTCCTAACCATTGTAAGAACCTTGATATGCCCCATGGGAAATTCTTTCTTTCCCAATGCACACGGTTGAGACTTCCCAACATGCTCAGCAATCCTCTGCTCTCGTTTATTTCTATGACAACATTATCTTCATTCAGGGACCTTAATTAATTAGTCCCACAGATATCTACGATAGATTGATAGAATTTTTCAACATGATCAAATGATGTGCTATACGAAATTCCATGTGTGTCATCCAATGCGTATGTAGAGGTGCCACAAGCCAACATTCCCATTGCGTCCAGTCTATTCACAATCGTCCCCAGTGTTTTTAAAGCATTTAGCTATGCATAAAGTATTTTTTACTGCTTTGATTACCTGCCAAAATTTCCCGAAATATTGTCCTTGTCATTCAGTATCTTCTTCGAAACAAATGTGGCATGTAAGTGCAATTGGTACTAAAGTAATCATGCATAAGAGATTGATGGAACAGGTTTCCCCTTATGAATACTAGTCATAAAACTCAAAACAAAAATAGTTTCATCTTCGTATTTAGATTTATAAAATCTAATCAAATTCGTTTATTTATAAAATCCATTATTTTAAAAATAATCTAATTGAACATAAAATCAATGTTTAATTTCAAATCATTGAAATAATATAAATCTTTATATCAAATCCTACTTCACTTTGAGATTTCAAAATAAATCACTTTCGAAAATCTCAAATATCTAAAATACCAGCATATTAACATATATGCCACCAAATCAGGATTTTTCTCCTGTCAACAAGGCAACCAGTTCCCAGCCTTCATCTCACCTGTAATATAATCTAAGTATGTCCCTCTATCACCAAAGAGAACCATACCACATCAGCCCACATTTTTGTTATGGGTTACCCGGGTCATTGGTAACATAATAAATCATTTTACATCCCAAAGTGGCAAATCATTTCTGTAACGACCCGGAAATTCTGAGCCAATTTAAAAAATTTATTTTGGCGATTTTAATGAATTTTGGATATTTAAAATAATTTATTTTAAATAATAATGACGGAAAATTTATTTTCGACGAAGTTAAAACGAATAAATTTATTTTAATTATATAACGAGCCTGAAATGGCCCTGCAGTTCGAAAATTCGATTTCGAATTTCAAAGGAATATACAGAATTTGTTTTAAGTCGGAATTGAACGAAACAAGAAATATTTGAATCTGTTTAATCATATCTTTCTAACGAAGCCAAGAAACTGAGATTTCACTTTGGAAGTTGAAAGATATGTCCAGTTTAAAATTCAGAAAAGTCGCTGTGGAATTTATATATATTTTAATATATATATATAAAGGCCCTAAGAAATGGAAATTTTGCAAATGACCTCGGTTTTCGACGAAACCACTTTTGTTGGATCCGTGATGTCAAATTATTGCTAGGTTTCAAAATTCATAATTTTCTGAATTAATATGTGAGCGTGGCGAAGTTAAACGTGTTTTGAACAGTTTCAATTAAAGTGGATCGACCAGAAAATGACCATTTTTCAAACGGTCTCAGAATTTGACGAAATTAGTTTTGTTAGGACCGCATCGTCAATACGAAGCTAGAAACTATTTTTCTAGAATTTTTAAGGTCCTTATGTGACCCCAGTAAATTGAAATGTGCGTTCAAATTGAATATATGTTGATTTATATTTTAAATTTAATGAAAACTAATTGTAACGATCGAATTGGCCTATGTGGAATATCCCAACGTGTTCGGAATAGGGGTAATTAGCTATGGACGACGGTCGGTGGGTCTCGTTTCGAGGTCGAATAAAATGCCAACTGTAAAGAGAATAAAATAAATAAATTAAATAATATATATATTATAATCCTAATCCTAGAATTCATTCAGTAAATATCGCGCCTCTTTCCCAAATACCCAAACCCGTCGCCCCCTTTCACCGATCGACGCACCGCCTCCGCCCGCCACCGCGCACGACGGCGCCGCTCCCCCTCAGACCATCCTCCTCCACCCTTTCTCCCTCTCGCGTAGTCGCCCTCCCCCTTCGAATCCCACAACCGCGAGCCCCCTAATGACGAAACCCTAGCCACCCCGCGCGAGCCTAGTGCGCCACCGCCGCTTGCTCCCTACCCCGGCGCCACCACTCCCCCATTCTCCCTTCAAATAGTGATTTTCTTTACTGATTTCCATATAATTTATTTTCAGTTTTATATACATTATATCGTGTTTAAAAATCTGATTTTTTTTCAAGTATAAAGTTGCTATTTTTTTTATGTGAAGATCTGAAATAAAAATTAGAATTTTAATTTATATAGATTTGATTTTATCATGAAAGTGAACGAATAAAGAATTCGATTTTTACGATAATAAAAATATAATTTTGATTAAGGTAGAATAATAAAAATATAATTTTTATAGTAGAAGAATAATAAAAATATAATTTTTATAGAGTAGAGATAATAAAAAAATAATTTTTATAGAGTAGAGATAATAAAGATTGAATTTTTATATAGTAGAGACAATAAAAATGTGATTTTTATGTAGTAGAGATAATAAAAATATAATTTTTATATACTAGAGAATGTAAAAATGTGATTTTTATATATGTAGTGAATACGGGCAACGAAAGTGACAGAAGGCGGGGACGGCAAGATTTTCTACATAGGAAGAGTCGCGGTATTTGGTATAGCTTAGGTGAGAACTTCTCACTTTAAACTTCTTTTTCTAGTTAAAATATATACTAGGATGCAGACGGTGTTTAGTAGCACCCGACACCATCGTCCACAGACCATGGACTTTTTTGGTTGGTTGTTTGGTGATTGATTAGAATATTTGTTGGAATTTTGTGGTGTGAATAATGAAATTGATATGTGTATGGCGTGGGCCATCACTAGACCGGGGGTAAGGCTAGGCCTTGTCCCGTTTCTAATATCGTGCCATTATGCCGCCGAAATTTTCTAAAATAAGTTAGAAAGATAAAAATATCATTTTATTGAATAAATGAACTGAATAGAAATTCATGTGTTGAAATAAATATTTTATCGTTAAAAATATAATTTTTAACGTGTGTGTTGAAATAAAATAATTATTCATTTACAAATCAAACAATTTGTTTATGTACACTGATTTGACTGATATTGATTGGGACGATAAATTTGACACGTCGCCCAGCTGCACAATTAAAATCTGTGTTTGGGGATGTGAAACCCCACACAGGTATTGGGATGATATTTGACGTACACTAGTCCCAATAATTAGTTGTATGTCGATTGATAGGTTGATAGACAGTTGTGTAGTGCACTTTGGATGATGGTTGATTATTTATCATTGTTATTATATACATGTGTTGTATGAAATCCATATAATTAACATTATATGGTAATTGATTGGGCCTCATTCCAATTTAGAAAATAAAGAATATTTTAAAATATATATTCATGTGTCGAAATAAAATATATATTCATGTGTTGAAATAAAATATATATTCATGTGTCGAAATAAAATATATATTCATGTGTTGAAATAAAATATATATTCATGTGTTGAAGAAAATATTCATTTGTTGAATAGAATAACGAAGTTATGGGAATATATAAAACCGTGTTGATTAGATTTGCGCTATTTTGACATGAACGATATTTATATCAATTTTATTCGAATATCGAAAAAGAAGTGGTCTCAAAATATAACGTTTTGAAAATATTATCGTTTATATATATATATATATATATATCGATGATATGGAATATTCAATTTTGATTTGAAATTGAATATGAAGTTGAAATCATTTCGAAAACAAATTTAAAACGATTTATAAAATACGTTTATATTTGAAATCAATGAAATATATAATATATATATATATATTATATATATTAAATGGCATGAATAGAACGCGCCACGCCACAGCAGTTCGTGAATTTCGACCATTGACTTTGAATTGGCGTTACGGGAGATCCGACCGTTGGATCCTTCTGAAACCGGGACTGTTTGGTTCGTATCGAAAAGAGCTTTCCAGTGAATATTAGAAATTTGAAATCTAACGATTGGATTTGGAGATACGTCCAAATCAAATTTAGAAAAGGTCGTTATACGTGCAGTTCGACGACCGTTATTGGAAATCGACTGTACGGGCCTTGATAAAATTATTAAAAATATCTATAATTTGTGTAAAATCATAAGATATGAATTGGAAAGAACTGGGATGAAAAATTCCCTATTTGAAAGGATAAAAATATATTTTTATCGAAATGAACTAGTTATGAACTAGAATTTAAAATTCAATATTTTTAAATAAACAAATTGGATTTGAAGTGGTTTTAAAAATAATCAGAATTTCCAATATACGTATTGGAATGGATTTGAATCGAAATTATCTCTGGAATATTTCGATGTTGGATTTCGTGATTATACAGGTATGGTTGTGGAAATTTGAAAGATATATTCATATCGTTATTTCCAATACGATGTTTGTTGGTTTCAGAATTTGATATTGAATGTAAGCCGATATATTTTCTATTCAGAGCCTTGTATTTAATATCGAATGTGATTTGGGTTTGCCATGAATGGTGTCTTCATTAACACTGTTCTTGAACCTAGTTGAGAAAAGTTTAAATCCTTTTATTTAGATTTAATGAAGTAAACCAATTAATTTATATTTAATTGGAATTAAAGTGAAATTGATTTTTGGGTTTATCGTGAACAGTGTTTTAAATAACACTTGTTCTTTAACCCGATTAACAATGGAATGAGATTTTGGGTTGTCGTGAACGGTATCCCTAATAATACTGTTCTTAAACCCAAACAGAGTTAAGAAAATCTGGAACTAACTGGGGATCAGTTAAGTTGAATGGTTTCTTGGATATTGATCTGATGTTGGTTTCGGCCTTCGGGGTTAATATTTAGGGAACTGTTCTCTTACTAATTTACGGTTAGGGACTGATAGAATGGAATGTGATTTTGGGTTTATCGTGAACCGTGTTTTTAAATGGCATTGGTTTTTTAACCTAGTTAAAAGATTAGAACTAAGTGGATTTTTAATGAATCTTCAATTAGATTGAAATGATATCCAAAGGAAGATTAAAGAATAAATTTAGAAGAATTTATCTTCGATAAAATTAATGGGAATCTTTCCCTAAGAATGTGAAATTTAGAAACTAACTGGAGATTAGTTAAGTAGAATGGTTTCCTGGGTATTGATCTGATGTTGGTTTCGGCCTTCGGGGTTAATATTTGGGGAATTGTTCTCTTACTAATTCACAGTTCGTGATTTATGAATTGGAATGAGGCATATGTTGTGTTTGTGTAACATTTGTTTATCATATATGTGAGTGATTCAGAAAGGCCAGATTTATCCCATTCTGAATAACTGATACGACGATAAGTCGAAGATGAAGACGGTGGTTGAAGACCGGAGGTCTTCACAAAGTTTGGATAATTACTGATGAACTTGATTGGGCTGTACACCCAAGAGGAGGGAATCAGTTGGTGATCGTCCAGACGTATTTGGAGATCGATGGATATGCGAGGTACAAGGTGCCTCCGGTTTCGTTCAGACCCAGAACGGACTTGTAAATGGACTGTGTGTCTGAAATTGGATATCATTCTGTGTGATTGATGTATATCGGTTGCATGGAGTGGTTTGCCTGTGTGGCATGCTAAGATGCAAAGGATCAAGGCTTTTGTTGAAAAGCAGAGTCTTGTGGTTGATGATCAAAGCACGGCCTTCGTGGCGTCGCTTTGTGTAGCGTTAATTCGCGAGCCTCACAACTCAGTGTGAACCAAAAACGGGAGACGGACTTCAGGGAGGACATGCGTTTTCTTCTAGCTAGGAGTGGCATCAGTGCTTAAACTGGCTGATGAGTTTGACTCATGTGGTTGTTGCTATTGGAGGCGCCTCGGATATATCGGTCGTTCTCGAACCGATGGAGTCATTTAGTTGGCTCACTTACGCCCCAAACGGCGGGGAAACGCAATGTTCAGGCATTTTAATCCACATCGGTGGACCGACCCTGTCGCTCCAAGGGACGATGCGTTCTATTCCTGAGACACAGGATAGAGCGTCTCGAATCGGTAGAGGACTATTTTTTTCCTCGGTTCATAGGTGGAAATCCAATTTCCAATACGTGACATTGCAGTTTTGATTGTATACCTATATATGGCGACATAGTGGTATGGGGCACTTATGTCGTCTATGATTGATATTTATGATTGTATATAAAATTAGAAACTAACTGGAAATGAGCTAAGATGAATGGTTTCGTGAGTATTGGTATGATGTTGGTTTCGGCCTTCGGGGATAATACTTAGGGAATCGTTCTCTTACTAATTTACAGTTGGAGTCTGATTAAGAATTAAAAATCAAATTTCACTTATCAAGCATTTTTGGCTGTTATAAGGTAAAACCCTATCCTCCGGCTTGCGTTGCATTGTGTGATGGGACCTGGGTCTTATAACAACTTCATTGTTCTTTATTTAGCATTGCGATGTTTGTTTATGCACTGGTATTCTTGGGGTAAAAACCCGTTCCGTGTTATCCGGCGTGTTCCCTTGATTTACCGAACTTTAAAAATCAAATTAATAACTGTTTTAGTTCTCACACCAGTCACATGACAGACATGGAGTTTATTGTTTTAACCTAAACTCTGGGTGCCCTTATTTTCCGCACGGGCAGCTAGTAGTTGGGTTTTGCAAATTTATATTCACAGGATCTTGGTTTATAGCTGAAGTGATATTCGGAAAGCTCTGTATCCACATATTTCTTTCAGTTATATTTTGTATTATTTTTCCGCTATAGTATTGTATTTAAATCTATGATATTGTCAAATGTGTAATTTTTATTCGTACTCTGTGATATTCTAGTATTCTGATGGAATTGTTTTAATATACAATGAAATGTTCTTCTGTTTGTGTTCTGATTCGTCTTGTTCTCAAAGCAATCCGTGCTTTTCTTACCGGGGAAGTTCGGGTCGTCTCAGCTTGGTATCAGAGCTCTGGTTTACAGAGCTCAAGAACAGGACACGTTAGAACCAAACGAAAGAATTCATCGGAAATTGGATTAGTAATATCCAGTGAGAATTACTCGTTAGAGATGGGATCAGTAGTATCCTAGAACGAGTGTGAAGAGTATGTTTTTCAAATAAAGTTGGAAACAAATTTTGTTTTGAAAATTCAAACCATTTTAATACGTATTTGAATATTTATTTTATATTGATTTGGACGATTCAGTATATAGAGATTTTGCATATACGCGTCATGAACGTATATTCAAAGTTTTAATATATTGGATCGATATAGAATCACACTCTAGTCGCTCGGAGATGATTCTGATGATAGCAGCTGCATCATCAGAATTTGTGTTCGAGTTTCGAAAGTGGGATTTTCTATATATTTCCATTAGGCTGGTGTGAGAACCGAAACTAGATAGGGTTTATTGTTGTGATTTGGCATCAAAAACAGGATTTTCTGTATATATATCAAAATTATGAAATTGAAACGTTAAACCACTAATTGATTGCTGATTGTGTTGTTTGATTTTTGGTTGATTAATTTAAATTTTAAACCATTATGTGAATGTAAGGTATATGTAGCCAAATTGAATTGAATATTGAACTGTATTGAAAAATGATTACAATTGTATGCCTATACATGTATATAAATTGAACAGGTCATGGCAAGGAGGCTAAAGAAGAGGAATAAAATTGTTGGCCCGACAAATAGGTACACATTTACTGTTTTGTTTGGGTGATGATGATTTTATGAGCCGATTGGCTAACCGCTTGGCCTTTTCTTTTTCTTTTTGAGACGAGAGGGCCTGTATGGCAGTTTGGGGATTTTCCCGATGCTCCTGGTGCAGGGGAGGTTATGGCGAAAATTTTCAAAAATTTAGGGTGTTAGCCAAATTTTTTGAAAAATTTGAAAATTCTTAGAAACTGAAAAGTTGAAGAATTAAAGCCATAATTAAAATAATGAAAGTTGAGTTGATTATAAAACAACTTTCGGCTTCGTTTCTTTTCGAGCATGAAAAGATTTTAAGTGGGGGAGATTGTAACGACCCGGAAATTCTGAGCAAATTTAAAATTTTTATTTTGGCGATTTAAATGAATTTTGGATATTTAAAATAATTTATTTTAAATAATAAAGATGGATAATTTATTTTCGATGAAGTTAAAATGAATAAATTTATTTTAATTATATAATGAGATTGAAATGGCCCTGCAGTTCGAAAATTCGATTTCGAATTTCAAAGGAATATACAGAATTCGTTTTAAGTCGGAATTGAACGAAACAAGAAATATTTGAATCTGTTTAATCATATCTTTCTAACGAAGCCAAGAAACTGAGATTTCACTTTGGAAGTTGAAAGATATGTCCAGTTTAAAATTCAGAAAAGTCGCTGTGGAATTTATATATATTTAAATATATATAAAGGCCCTAAGAAATGGAAATTTTGCAAACGACCTCGGTTTTCGACGAAACCACTTTTGTTGGATCCGTGATGTCAAATTATTGCTAGGTTTCAAAATTCATAATTTTTTGAATCAATATGTGAGCGTGGCGAAGTTAAACGTGTTTTGAATAGTTTCAATTAAAGTGGATCGACCAGATATGACCATTTTTCAAACGGTCTCAGAATTTGACGAAATTAGTTTTGTTAGGACCGTATCGTCAATACGGAGCTAGAAACTATTTTTCTGGAATTTTTAAGGTCCGTATTTGACCCCAGTAAATTGAAATGTGCGTTCAAATTGAATATATATTGACTTATATTTTAAATTTAACGAAAACTGATTGTAACGATCGAATTGGCCTATGTGGCATATCCCAACGTGTTCGAAATAGAGGTAATTATCTATGGACGACAGTCGGTGGGTCTCGTTTCGAGGTCGAATAAAAAGTCAACTGTAAAGAGAATAAAATAAATAAATTAAATAATATATATTATAATCCTAACCCTAGAATTCATTCAGTAAATATCGCGCCTCTTTCCCAAATACCCAAACCCGTCGCCCCCTTTCACCGATCGACACACCGCCTCCGCCCGCCACCGCGCACGACGGCGCCGCTCCCCCTCAGTCCATCCTCCTCCACCCTTTCTCCCCCTCGCGCAGTCGCCCTCCTCCCCTCGAAACCCACAACCGCGAGCCCCCTAATGACGAAACCCTAGCCACCCCGCGCGAGCCCAGTGCGCCACCGTCGCCTACTCCCTACCCCGGCGACACCACTCCCCCATTCTCCCTTCAAACAGTGAGTTTCTTTAGTGATTTCCATATAATTTATTTTTAGTTTTATATACATTATATCGTGTTTAAAAATCTGATTTTTTTTTCAAGTATAAAATTGTTATTTTTTTATGTGAAAATCTGAAATAAAAATTAGAATTTTAATTTATATAGATTTGATTTTATCATGAAAGTGAACGAATAAAGGATTCGATTTTTACGATAATAAAAATATAATTTTGATTAAGGTAGAATAATAAAAATATAATTTTTATAGTAGAAGAATAATAAAAATATAATTTTTATAGAGTAGAGATAATAAAAATATAATTTTTAAAGAGTAGAGATAATAAAGATTGAATTTTTATATAGTAGAGACAATAAAAATGTGATTTTTAGGTAGTAGAGATAATAAAAATATAATTTTTATATACTAGAGAATATAAAAATGTGATTTTTATATATGTAGTGAATACGGGCAACGAAAGTGACAGAAGGCGGGGACGACAAGATTTTCTACATAAGAAGAGTCTCGGTTTTGGTATAGCTTGGTTGAGAACTTCTCACTTTAAACTTCTTTTTCTAGTTAAAATATATACTAGGATTCATACGGTGTTTAGTAGCACCCTATACCATCGTCCACAGACCATGGACTTGTTTGTTTGGTTATTTGGTGATTGATTAGAATATTTGTTGGAATTTTGTGGTGTGAATAATGAAATTGATTTGATTGATATGTGTATGGCGTGGGCCATCACTCGACCGGGGGTAAGGCTAGGCCTTGTCCCGTTTCTAGTATCGTGCCGTTATGCCGCCGAAATTTTCTAAAATAAGTTATAAAGATAAAAATATCATTTTATCGAATAGATGAACTGAATAGAATTCATGTGTTGAAATAAATATTTTATCGTTAAAAATATAATTTTTAACGTGTGTGTTGAAATAAAATAAATATTCATTTACAAATCAAACGATTTGTTTATGTACACTGATTTGATGGATATTGATTAGGACGATAAATTTTACACGTCGCCCAGCTGCACAATTAAAATCTGTGTTTGGTGATGTGAAACCCCACACGGGTATTGGGATGATATTTGACGTACACTAGTTGTATGTCGATCGATAGGTTGACAGACAGTTGTGTAGTGCACTTTGAATGATGGTTGATTATTTATCATTGTTATTATATATATGTGTTGTATGAAATCCATATAATTAACATTATATGGTAATTGATTGGGCCTCATTCCAATTTATAAAATAAAGAATATTTTAAAATATATATTCATGTGTCGAAATAAAATATATATTCAAGTGTTGAAATAAAATATATATTCATGTGTCGAAATAAAATATATATTCATGTGTTGAAATAAAATATATATTCATGTGTTGAAGAAAATATTCATTTGTTGAATAGAATAACGAAGTTAAGGGAATATATAAAACCGTGTTGATTAGATTTGCGCCATTTTGACGTGAACGATATTTATATCGATTTTATTCGAATATCGAAAAAGAAGTGATCTCAAAATATAACGTTTTGAAAATATTATCGTTTATATACATATCGATGATATCGAATATTCAATTTTGATTTGAAATTGAATATGAAGTTGAAATCATTTTGAAAACAAATTTAAAAAGATTTATACAATACGTTTAGATTTGAAATCGATGAAATATATATAATATATATTATATATATTAAATGGCCTGAATAGAACGCGCCGCGCCGCGGCAGTTCATGAATTTCGACCATTGACTTCGAACTGGCGTTACGGGAGATCCGACCGTCGGATCCTTCTGAAACCAGGACCGTTGGGTTCGTATCAAAAAGAGCTTTCCAATGAATATTAAAAATTTGAAATCTAACAGTTGGATTTGGAGATACGTCCAAATCAAATTTAGAAAAGGTCGCTGTAAGTGCAGTTCGACGACCGTTATTGGAAATCGACTGTACGGGCCTTGATAAAATTATTAAAAATATCTATAATTTGTGTAAAATCATAAGATATGAATTGGAAAGAACTGGGATGAAAAATCCCCTATTTGAAGGATAAAAATATATTTTTATCGAAATGAACTAGTTATGAAATAGAATTTAAAATCCAATATTTTTAAATAAACAAATTCGATTTGAAGTGGTTTTAAAAATAATCAGAATTTCCAATATACGTATTGGAATGGATTTGAATCGAAATTATCTCCGGAATATTTCGATGTTGGATTTCGTGATTATACAGATATGGTTGTGGAAATTTGAAAGATATATTCATATCGTTATTTCCAATATGATATCTGTTGGTTTCAGAATTTGATATTGAATATAAGCCGATATATTTTCTATTTAGAGCCTTGTATTTAATATCGAATGTGATTTGGGTTTGTCGTGAATGGTATCTTCATTAACACTGTTCTTGAACCCAGTTGAGAAAAGATTAAATCTTTTTATTTAGATTTAGTGAAGTAAACCGATTAATTTATATTTAATTGGAATTAAAGTAAAATTGATTTTTGGGTTTATCGTGAACAGCGTTTTAAATAACACTTGTTCTTTAACCCGATAAACAATGGAATGAGATTTTGGGTTGTCGTGAATGGTATCGTTAATAATACTGTTCTTAAACCCAAATGGAGTTAAGAAAATCAGGAACTAACTAAGGATCAGTTAAGTTGAATGGTTTCTTGGATATTGATCTGATGTTGGTTTCGGCCTTCGGGGTTAATATTTAGGGAACTGTTCTCTTACTAATTTACGATTAGGGACTGATAGAATGAAATGAGATTTTGGGTTTATCGTGAACCGTGTTTTTAAATGGCATTGGTTCTTTAACCCAGTTAAAAGATTAGAACTAAGTGGAGTTTTAATGAATCTTCAATTAGATTGAAATGATATCCAAAGGAAGATTAAAGAATAAATTTAGAAGAATTTATCTTCGATAAAATTAATGGGAACTTTTCCCTAAGACTGTGAAATTCAGAAACTAACTGGAGATTAATTAAGAAGAATGGTTTCCTGGGTATTGATATAATGTTGGTTTCGGCCTTCGGGGTTAATATTTGGGGAAATGTTCTCTTACGAATTCACGGTTAGTGATTTATGAATTGGAATGAGGTGTATGTTGTGTTTGTGTAACATTTGTTTATCATATACGCGAGTTATTCAGAAAGACCGGGTTTATCCCATTCTGAATAACTGATACGACGATAAGTCGAAGATGAAGACGGTGGTTGAAGACCGGAGGTCTTCGCATCGTTTGTATAATTACTGATGATCTTGATTGGGTTGTACACCCAAGAGGAGGGAATCGGTTGGTGATCGTCCAGACGTATTTGGAGATCAATGGATATGCGTGGTACAAGGTGCCTCTGGTTTCGTTCAGACCCAGAACGGACTTGTAAATGGACTGTGTGTCTGACATTGGATATCATTCTGTGTGATTGATGTATATCGGTTGCATGGAGTGGTTTGCCTGTGTGGCATGCTAAGATGCAAATGATCAAGGCTTCTGTTGAAAAGCAGAGTCTTATGGTTGATGATCAAAGCACGGCCTTCGTGGCATCGCTTTGTGTAGCGTTAATTCGCGAGCCTCACACCCGGTGTGAACCAAAAACGGGAGACGGACTTCTGGGAGGACATGCGTTTTCTTCTAGCTAGGAGTGGCATCGGTGTTTAAACTGGCTGACGAGTTTGACTCATGTGGTTGTTGGAATTGGAGGCGCCTCGGATATATCGGTCATTCTCGAACCGATGGAGTCATTTAGTTGGCTCACCTACGCCCCGAAGGGTGCGGAAACGCAATGTTCAGGCATTTTAATCCACATCGGTGGATCGGCCCTGTCGCTCCAAGGGACGATGCGTTCTGTTCCTGAGACACGGGCTAGAGCATCTCGAATCGGTAGAGGACTATCTTTTGCCTCGGTTCATAGGTGGAAATCCAATTTCCAATACGTGACATTGCGGTTTTGATTGTATACCTATATATGGCGACATAGTGGTATAGGGCACTTATGCCGTCTATGATTGATATTTATGATTGTATATAAAATTAGAAACTAACTGGAAACGAGCTAAGATGAATGGTTTCATGAGTATTGGTCTGATGTTGGTTTCGGCCTTCGGGGTTAATACTTAGGGAATCGTTCTCTTACTAATTTACAGTTGGAGTCTGATTAAGAATTAAAAGATCAAATTTCACGTATCAAGCATTTTTGGCTGTTATAAGGTAAAACCCTATCCTCTGGCTTGCGTTGCATTGTGTGATGGGTCCTGGGTCTTATAACAGCTTCATTGTTCTGTGTTTAGCATTGCGCTGTTTGTTTATGCACTGGTATTCTTGGGGTAAAAACCTGTTCCGTGTTATATGGCGTGGTCCCTTGATTTACCGAACTTTAAAAATCAAATTAATAACTGTTTTAGTTCTCACACCAGTCACATGACTGACCTGGAGTTTATTGTTTTAACCTAAACTCTGGGTGCCCTTATTTTCCGCACGGGCAGCTAGTAGTTGGGTTTTGCAGATTTATATTCACAGGATCTTGGTTTATAGCTGAAGTGATATTCGGAAAGCTCTATATCCGCAAAATTCTTTCAGTTATATTTTGTATTATTTTTCCGCTGCAGTATTGTATTTAAATCTCTGATATTGTATAATGTGTAATTTTTATTCATACTCTGTGATATTCTTGTATTCTGATGGAATTATTGTAATATACAATGAAATGTTCTTCTGTTTGTGTTCTGATTCGTCTTGTTCTCAAAGCAATCCGTGCTTTCCTTACCGGGGAATTTTGGGTCGTCTCAATTTCGCAATAATAATCACAAGTATTTTCAAACTATAGTATTGTTGCTTTCAAAATCATTTAAACATTAGGATTTAATCCGTCGAAATTCTCTTCGTTTAAAAAAGATATTTTATTAATCATTTATCATCTTCAAAATATTTATTTCTAAATATTTTCTACTTTCTCGAAATCAAACATTCCTTTCATATTATTTTATGAAATCATCTTTCAAAACCATTCATTTTAAGTTTACGTTGATAAATTAAATGAATCTATATTATCGCTAAATACCTTATAGTAAAATCGTAAAATAAATCACAAGGCGTTAGAGCATAAATATTTTCTATCCAGCCCAATGTTAAATATAAACATTTATTTGCTTATAAATTGATCAAGCGTAATCAACACAATCAATCTAACATCCATCCACATATATCGTTGCATAGTTCATACCATATAAGCCTTAAATCATTAACGCTTATATGTTTTTGTCAATCAACAGATTAACCACAATACACACAATCAACAATCAATGTATGCATTAATCACAATCATATCGTCATCACATAAATATCACATCTTTCCTTCATTATCCATTATTAAATCAACTATGATTAAATGTTAAATAACCATAACAACTTAACTAGTTACTTGCTTAGTTTCACATAACTATAAAAATTTGGATTTCTCACCGAGGGATCCGCTCCACCATTCTTTTTAAAGGTAGGAACTTTAGCTTCCTATTGTAACAACCCGGAAATTCTGAGCCAATTTAAAATTTTTATTTTGGCGATTTTTATGAATTTTGATTATTTAAAATAATTTATTTTAAATAATAACGACGGAAAATTTATTTTCGACGAAGTTAAAAAGAATAATTTTATTTTAATTATATAACGAGCCTGAAATGGCGTGGCAGTTCGAAAATTCGATTTCGAATTTCAAATGAATGTACAGGATTCAAAATAAATCGGATTTCAGCGAAACAAGAAATATTCGAATTTGTTTAATCATATCTTTCTAACGAAGTTAAGAAATTGAGATTTCACTTTATAGAGTGTAAGATACGTCCAGTTTAAAATTCAGAAAAGTCGTTATGGAGTTTATATATATTCATATATATATATATATATGAAGGCCCTTAGAAATGGAAATTTTACAAACGACCTTCGTTTTCGACGAAAACACTTTTGCTGGATCCGGGATGTCAAATTATTGCTAGGTTTCAAAATTCATAATTTTCTGAATCAATATGTGAGCATGGCGAAGTTAAACGTGTTTTGACCAGTTTCAGTTGAATTTAATCAACTGGAAAATGACCATTTTTCAAACGGTCTTAGAATTTGACGAAATTAGTTTTGTTTGGACCGAATCGTCAATACAAAGCTAGAAATAATTTTTTGGGAATTTTTAGAGTCAGTATGTGGCCCCGGTAAATTAAAATGTACGTTAAAATCAATATTGACCGTTATATTTATTTATATTGTAAATTTAACGAAAACTGATCGTAGCAATCGAATTGGCCTATGTGACATATCCCATTGTGTTCGGAATGGGGGTAATTAGCTAGGGACGACAGTCGGTGGGACTCGTTCGGAGTTCGAAGTAGAAAGTTACTTTTTGAAGAATTAATTAATTAAATTATAAAATATCCCACCTTTCCCTCCTCTCTCTCCTATACCGCGGTCAACACCCCTCCCTCATTCAATGTAGTTCAACCGAATAGAAAAAAGAAAAAAACCGAAGCAACGGAGGTGCGCACCCCATCAGCAACCGCCGCCGTCGAAGAACACCCCCCCCCCCCCCCCCCCGATCTCCTCTCTCCTCTGCAACCCCTCCCCTCGCGCCTCTCTCCTCCAATTTGAAACCATCGCTTCCAAAAACCCCTCCCAAAATCCGGTCAAAAACCGCTTGCATCGTTGCTGAGAGACCCGCCGCCGCTGCTGACAGCCTCCACCGCTGCCTTCGGTCCCCACGTCAGCCACCAGCAACCCCCTTCCGATTTGAACGTTGTAAGTTTAGTTTTCTTTTATTTTCTTTTAATTTAATTATATACGTTGTTTTATTTTCTGATTTTTAATATAAAGTAAACATTTGTTAAAGATTAGATTTTTACATAAGCAAAGATTTGTTTTTTTTAACACGATAAAGATTTCTAAAAGGAGAAACATTGGTTAAAAATCAGTTTTTATTTTAATGTAAACAACACGGTAAAGTTGCGATCTTTGTGATGTAAACAACACGATAAAAATGCGATCTTTGTGATGTAAACAACATGGTAAAAATGCGATCTTTGTAATGTAAACAACACGGTAGAAATGCGATCTTTGTAATGAAAACAACACGATAAAAATGCGGTCCTTATTATGTTAGTAGAGAAATAAAAAAATTGATTTTTATTTATATGAAGTGGCAATAAAAATTTGATTTTTATTTAAAAAGATTAGATTTTTATTATAGATAAAGATTAGATCTTTATACGTAGAAAGTGAAAATTAGATTTTGTATATATAAAGAAAGTTCATATTTTTATAGGGGGAAAGATGAGATTTTTTGTAAGGAGAAAGATGAAATTATATTTTTATAAGTGAAAAAATATATTTTTTATATGTGAAAGAATATATTTTTGTTCAAGAAAGGATTATATATTTTTGTTAAGGAAAGTTTATATTTTTATATAAAGAAAGATAAGATTTTTAATATAGAAAAAGAACGATTTTTAAAAACAAAGAAGACGTGATTTTTTTAAAAATGAAATGGTAAGATATTTCTTTGAGTGGCATATAAAACTATGATTTTTATTATAGGAACATCGATATAAAAAAAATTCGATTTTTATATATATGAAGTGGCGATAAAGATTCGATTTTTATATATATGAAGTGGCGATAAAAATTCGATTTTTATATATATGAAGTGAAAATAAAAATATGATTTTTATATACATGTAGTGATAATAAAATGTGATTTTTATATATGAACAGCGTGAAAAGGATGTGTTGGAATTTTGAACAAATTCAAACCGTTCAGAAAAGAAAGACTGACGGAGTGGGACCCCAAGGTGAGAACTTCTCACTTTAATTTATTTTCTAGTTAAAATATATATTAGGATGCAGACGATGCTTAGCAGCACCCGACACCCGTCGTCCACAGACCATGGACGGCTTGTTTGTTTAGTTGATTGTTTGGTGATTGATTTATTTGTTTGGTTTGGGAAAGGAAATGGAATTGATTAGATTGGTATGTGTATGGCGCAGGTCATTATTAGACTGGGGATAAGGCTAGGCCTAATCCCGTTTCTAGTATCGTGCCGTTATGCCGCCGAAATTTTCTAAAATATGTTAGAAAAATAAAAATATCATTTTTATTAGATAAATGAATAAAATAAATATCCATTTACAAATCAGACGATTTGTTTATGTACACTTATTTGACCGATATGGATTGGGACGATAAATTTTACACATCGCCCAAACTGCACAAATAAAATCTGTGTTTGTTGATTGAAAACCCACACGGGTGTTGGGATGATATTTGACGTACACTAATCCCAATTGTTTAGTGATATGTCGATCGATTGGTTGATAGGCTGTTGTAGGCGTTAAATATTTATATTTAATGCTTATGCAGTGTAGAGTGCATTTTGGATGATGGTTGATTGTTTGTCATGGTCGTTGTACACATGTGTTGTATGAAATCCATATGATCACATTATATGGTAATTGACTGTGTCTGATTCTAGTTCAGAAAGAATGAATATTTTAAAATAACGAATATTTTAAAATAAGGAATATTTTAGAATAATATTCAGAAAAGAATCAAAATCTGATTTTGATGTCCGATTTGGGATGGACGCGAAAATATTTAAATATATGAAGCCTTGCTTGATTAGATTAACGCCATTTTGACGTGGACGATATTTATATCAATTTTATTCATTTTTATAATGAATATTGAAAATGAAGTGATTTCAAAATCTAATGTTTGAAAATATTATCATTTATATGTTAATGATATGGAATATTCAATTTTGATTTGGAATTGAATATGAAGTTGAAACCATTTTGAAAACGAATTTAAAACGATTTATAAAATATGTCTTGAAAGGAAATCAATGAAATATATGTATTATATATATTATATATATTTAATGGCCTGAATAGAACGCCCGCAAATTTCGACCATAGACTTCGAATTGATGTTACGGGAGATCCGACCGTCGGATTCTCCTGAAACTGGGACCGTTGGGTTCATATCGAAAAGAGCTTTCCAATGAATATTAGAAATTTGAAATCTAACAGCTGGATTTGGAATTATGCTCAAATCAAATTTGGGAAAGGCCGCTGTAAGTGCAGTTCGACGACCGTTATTGGAAATCGACTGTACGGGCCTTGATAAAATTATTAAAAATATCAATAATTTGTGTAAAATCATAATAAATGATTTAAAAGGAACTGGGATGAAAAATTCCCTATTTGAAAGGATAAAAATATATTTTTATCGAAATGAACTAGTTATGAACTAGAATTAAAATCCAATATTTTTAAATAAATAAAGTGGATTGAGAATGGGTTTTAATATAACCAGAATTTCCAATATGTGAATTGGAAGGGATTTGAATCGAAATCACCTTCGGAATAGTTCGATGTTGGATTTCGTGATTATACAGATATTGTTATGGGAATTTGAAAGATATATTTATATCGTTATTTCCAATACAGTATTTGTTGGTTTCAGAATTTGATATTGAATATAAGCCGATATATTTTCTATTCAGAGCCTTGTATTTAATATCAAATGGAATTTTGGGTTTGTCGTGAACAGTATCTTTAATAATACTGTTCTTAAACCCAATTGAGTTAAGAAAATTAGAAACAAACTGCAAATCAGTTAAGTTGAATGGTTTCCTGGGTTTTGATCTGATGTTTGTTTCGGCCTTCGGGGTTAATATTTAGGGAATTGTTCTCTTACTAATTTACAGTTAGAGACTGATAGAATGGGATGTGTTTTTGGGTTTATCGTTAACTGTGTTTTAAACGACGTTTGTTCTTTAACCCGATTAACAGTGAAATGTGATTTGGAATTTATAAATCTTTTTATTTAGATTTAATGGAAATTTTCCAAAATAAAGTTTTCCAATATATAAATTGGAATGGAATGGAATTCGATTTGGTAATAATCGAAGTGAGCTTCTATGGAGGAAGACCGGTACTACATATGGAATTTGAAAGGCTTTGACGTTATTCCATTTATATTATTGGTTGGATACGGAAATTGATATCGATTATATATTGATCTGTTTTCTGTGAAGATTCCATTAATAATGGAATGTGATTTTTGGGTTTATCGTGAACAGTGTTTTAAATAACACTTGTTCTTTAACCCAATTAACAATTGAATGAGATTTTGGGTTTGTCATGAATGGTATCTTTAATAATACTTTTTCGTAAACCCAATGAAGATAAGAAAATTAGAAACTAACTGGAGGTTAGATAAGTTGAATGGTTTCCTGGGTATTGATCTGATGTTGGTTTCGGCCTTCGGGGTTAATGCTTAGGGAATTGTTCTCTTACTAATTTACGGTTAGAGACTAACAGGAAGATTAAAGAATAAATTTAAAAGAATTTATCTTTGATAAAATTAATGGGAACCTTTCCCCTAACGATGTGAATATTTAAATAAAAGAATATTCTGAATTGGAATGAAGCGTATGTTGTGTTTGTGTAACATCTGTTTATCATAGACGCAAGTTATTCAGAAAGACCGGGTTTATCCCATTCTGAATAACTGATACGACGATAAGTCGAAGATGAAGACGGTGGTTGAAGACCGGAGGTCTTCACATCATTTGGATAATTACTGATGATCTTGATTGGGCTGTACACCCAAGAGGAAGAAATCGGTTGGTGATCGTCTAGACGTATTTGGAGATCGATGGATATGCGAGGTACAAGGTGCCTCCGGTTTCGTTCAGACCCAGAATGGACTTGTAAATGGACTGTGTGTCTGACATTGGATATCATTATGTGTGATTGATGTATATCGGTTGCATGGAGTGGTTTGCCTGTGTGGCACGCTAATATGCAAATGATCAAGGCTTTTGTTGAAAAGCAGAGTCTTGTGGTTGATGATCAAAGCACGGCCTTCGTGGCATCGCTTTGTGTAGCGTTAATTCGCGAGCCTCACATCCCGGTGTGAAATAAAAACTGGACAGGACCTCAGGGAGGGCATGCGTTTTTTTCTAGCTAGGAGTGGCGTCAGTGCTTGAACTGGCTGACGAGTTTGACTCATGTGGTTTTTGGAATTGGAGGCGCTTCGGATATATCGGTCGTTCTCGAACCGATGGAGTCATTCGTTGGCTCATTTGCGCCCCATAGGGCGGGGAGACATATTGTCCAGGGTTTAAGTTTAATCCACATCGAGTGGACCGGCCCTGAGGATCCAAGGGGCAGTCTTGGCTGTTCCTGAGACATGGTAGGCTAATTTGTCTCGAATCGGTAGTGGACTATCTTTTGCCTCGGTTCATAGATGGAAATCCAATTTCCAATACGACATTTTGCGGTTTTATTTGTAGAGCCTAGTATTGGCGACATTATATATGGTACCCATGCCGCCAATGATTGATACTTATGATTGAAATTGATTTCTTCACTTATAGTAATAATAAAAGATCAAATTTAGCGTATCAAGCATTCTTTGGCTATTATAAGGTAAAACCCTATCCTCCGGCTTGCATTGCATTGTGTGATGGGACCTGGGTCTTATAATAGCTTCATTGTTCTTTATTTAGCATTGTGCTGTTTGTTTTATGCACGGGTATTCTTGGGAGGAAACCCGTTCCATGTTATACGGCGTGGTCCCTTGATTTACCTAACATTAAAATAAAGATTAATAACTGTTTTAGTTCTCACACCAGTCACATGACTGACCTGAAGTTTATTGTTTTAACCTAAACTCTGGGTGCCCTTATTTTTCGCACGGGCAGCTAGTAGTTGGGTTTTGCAGATATTATATTCACAGGATCCTGGTTTATAGCTGAAGTGATATTTGGAAAGCTCTGTATCCGTGTGTTTCTTTCAGTTATGTTTTGTATTATTTTTCTGCTGCAGTAATGTATTTAAATCTCTGATAATTAACAATTGTGTAATATTTATTCATACTTTGTATATTCTTGTATTCTGATGAAATTGTTGTAATATACAATGAAATGTTCTTCTGTTTGTGTTTTGATTTGTCGTGTTCTCAATTCAATCCGTGCTTTCCTTCACGGGGAAGTTCGGGTCGTCTCACCTAACAACCTTAAATTTTTCTCTTATATTGTTTCAGAGGAAGGGTGGCTTGATTAGGTGTAGAAGGATACAAATTCGAGTGGGATTTCAAACAAAATTTTGCCCGAAAAAGTAAGTCAACTTAACTTGGATTTTTGGACATTCTACACTTAGAATTTGAAAAAATAATAATCTTCCAAGTTTTAGATCTTTCTTTTCTCTACTGTTTTAAAAAAAGAATTTCTAAATTTTGATCTATTTTGAGGAAGTTACAGCTAAAAGAATAGAGAGCATTTTTTGGTTGAATAGAAAATTCAGATCAGAAAATGATTTTCAAAGAACTAGATTTTTGAACTACTTAGCTCTGAACTAGGTTATATGCTCGACATGAAAGCTGTAGCCACTGGAAAAATACATGGTTTGAAAAAAGTAATTTTGAAATTTGGTTCAGTTTGCTTAGAGTTATGATAGTTATAAAACGGGATATATTTGGGCTCAAAAATGCACTAGAGAAAATGTCATTTTTTGGAAAGCTAGGCTTGGAACTAGAGATAGTGGCCAACTGGGAAGTTGTAGCCACTGGAAAATATACGATTTGAGTAAAAGAATTTCGTAATTTGATTTAGCTTTGAGGGAGTGATGGCTTCTGCAAGGGGGTGGATCTAGGCGGGTTATGGAAACCAAGAAGGAGAAGGAAATGGTGGTGTGGGGATTGGTGTTTTGAGGTGGTGGGTTTCACGGATTAGAGGGGAAGGCTGGGCTGGTGTTGTTTGGTCAGCGGGGGAGAGGAGAAGGGAGGAAGAAGAGGCTTGGTAGCAGTTGAAGAAGAGAGGAGGAAGCTTTAGGAAATGAAGAAGAAGATGAATGAAAAAGTGAGAGGGAGAGGCCTTCTTTTATAGGAAATGGAGGGGTGCATGGATTTGTGAGGTGTCTGTAGCACAAATTGTAGGTGAACACATAGAAAGCACACTTTATATGCTAATGAATGGTTTTAGCCAGTTTAACTACACTTAACACTTCCAAACGTTGTATCATCACATATAGAAGTTAATGGAAGTAAATTACTGTTCTAAAAATATTTACCCAACATTTGACAATTATATATTATTTTTATATATATTTTTAATATTAAATATTGGCCCAAAACTAATTAATTCAATAATTTTTAATCAAGTCTCTTTAAAAATCCCGTACGCGTTTTCTTCTCGCACGACCACATACTAATCCCAATTACTACGAAATTTGAAACACTGCTACGTTTCACAGATATGGTTCTAATAGTCCTGGTTTTGTCGGATTCTGATACCATTTGCAAAATTGCTAGTTTCCCAATATTAAAATAATATTTAATTATCGAATTTTAATATATTTACTTTTAAACCACTTTTATCGGATCTGTAACGTTAAATTATCGTAAGGATCCATATTTCAAGTCTATATTCAATATAAGTGAATAATGTCAAATTCTCATTTTTGACAACATACGATAAATTGTTTGAACCAGTAAGTTGATAAAACTGCGATAAATAACTTATCTGATCGTCATATTTATTTAAATCATATTTAAAAATGAGTATATGTATCCAGAACCGTGCACAGTTGTAACACCCCGTGAATTCTATAACATTAAGCTTCACAAATTAAAGTGTAATTAATTCTAAATGAAATAATTAAGGGAAATGGGTTACGCCATTGCGTTCGTCTCGGAATTCTGCTTGAGATAGAGTCCGAGTTTGCGCGAATCGGACTTTGTATGAAGGAGTTATGACCTTCGGAAGTTTCAGAATAAAATTTAAAATTCAAACAGCTCGGTTTCAAGTTCAAAATTCGAAAAACAGGTTCAAACTGGGCTGGGCGGGAAAATTCCCGCCCAAAGACCAGGTCGACCATAGGGTCGACCATGGTGTCGACCTGGCCACCCCAGGTCGACCATAGTGTCGACCTGGGTGTCGACCTGCCAGTCGACCTACCTGGTCGACCTGGCTGGCTGGGTCCGGCTCTGGCTCGAATTTTTGTGGCTCGGTGTGTCACTAGGGCTGACATGTCACTTCTTGATTGGCTCTTTGAACTTTGTATGGTCTAGATTCCTCTTGTCTTCATCTGACGGCTCAAAACAATTTAAAAATCTATAAATATGCCCAAAGTCTCAACTGAAAATTCACAAAAAAAAAATAGGATTAGAGTCGTCATGCTGCCAGGAAGGAATTGAGCATAGCCGTCAAGAGAGAGAAGCTTAGAGACGAATCAAATTAAGAAGAAGAAAACTAAAGCTTAATCAAATTAATCAACGCAACGTTAATCTACCCAAAGGAGCGCATCTCAATTTCAGAATTCAGAATCCAGAATTCAAGATTTTGCATTCGTTGTAAGTATAGTGGCCTTTCAGAATATGAATAAAAACTGTGACGTGATTCGATGTAAATGAAAATAGAATTGTGTTATTGTATAAATTCTGTGTATTGTAATGATTCTATCATGACTTGTGTATTGATATTTATGGCCTAAATTGATTGATGCAAGCCTATTGAACAATTATATATTAAAACAATGGCACTTGCAAGTTTGTGGCAAAAACTAGAAATTGATCCCTTTATGTTTATGTCAATGGCATGGACTATATACATTCCCTTAGTCTAAGTTAGAATTTATGTAAACATGTTATAGATTTGAGACCTTTTATGCCTACATGACCCAAAACCTATGAACACATTCTTATGTTTATTTGCAAGTATAATTGGATCTATGTTAAGTATCGTTTGGGTTACATAAACTATGCAAGTTCATGTTGAAATAGACTATATGATTTGATGTTAAAATTGGACATTTTGGTGAATATACAACATGCTAGTTTTGTGGTTGACATTATGCCAAGTTAAACATGTTCAAACCCAAGTTTGTGTAAACCTAAACTATGCCATTTCATATGTCACCTACTTAGTTATACTTTGATTTGAATGCAAGTTCACATGACCCATAATTTATGTTAGTATCGCTAAATTGCAAGTTCATGTGCCACACACCCTTATATGTTGTAAAATATTACATGTTCTTGATTTCCCCTTTTCTCACGTTTATAAATTTGGGCTGAATTGTGTCGAGCCCAACACTTGTTTTGATGTTGCGAACGTACAAACGGGGGTAATAACGTTGGGTGTATAACATGGAAAATATATGTTGGCATGTTTGACACATGCCAACGACAATGACATTTAAGCGGTATGAATTGTTATACCCAAGAATAAAAGACATGACATTTACATATAATTGAGAAGTAATAAAATATGTAAATTTAGAAAACACGGTATGCTTAACCCGAGGTTGGATTGAGTTGTGACGTAAACCTGCCCGGACCCGCCCGGCTGTCCAGTAGTCGCAACAATACCTATCCAATGTGGGTGGTTAAGCATTGAGCCCAATAAGGACCCGAGGTTAGACTGAGCTACAGTGTAAACCTTCGCGGAACCGACCGGCACATCCAGTAACCGTAGCAATATCTGTCTAATGTGAGTGGTCAGGTGCTCTAAGAGGCTAAGGACAGATGGTAGGGTTAAGTCAACTATAAACACTTAACCAAATTCAACATGTTAACAAGAATTGATGGGTGGGGTTAGGTAAATACAGACACTTAACCACTTAACATGTTTGACTAGAAAAACCCTAGTAACGAGGGACCCGTTTCAGCAGTAACCCAAGTTAGGTATCGTGTTACCCTGAAACTAGGCAGGGTGGGGCACGATTACTGGGCTGATTGTAAGCGGTCAATGCGACGGCGGTGGGTGCAACATTGTAGGTTCTAACGGGGTGCGGGCGTGCACACACTCCGGAGTAGACAAACAGGGCACTAGGGGCACCAGTAGTATAACCTATGCCTTCTAGAATTTGTGTCGGGGCCGCCACCATGGGTCTTGATACACCCCATGGTGGGACCAGCATAGGTATCTACAATTCTTGGGGGCCGTATGACACGTGTTTACGCGAGTAGGAGCCGATCTTCAGAAAATGGGGATCACTTCACCCTCAGCATGGGGTGCCAGTTAAAATAAGCTCAAGTAGGTGCAGAGATATAGTGTGGGTACGATAGCACATTCGATTCTAAACGACACTTATTTAGCTTGTGACACTTTCCTGTTTTCAGTTTATATCTATCATGCTCTTTTTCTTGTTCACATACTGAAGAGTTGCTAGATTTACTCAGGCTTTATGTCTGACTCTATTTTCTTTTCGTCTTCTTTTCTTTCGTCCCCCCCCCAAGGTCTATAGGGAGGAAACAACTCAGCTCAGTCAGACCCTTTGCAAGCTCCAAGACCGTAGACGTATGGTTTGGAACTCTTTTGCTCGGATCATGGCTTTGGATATCACTATGGGGATTTTTGTTACTTTTATTTATGTTTTATGCTTCTTTAATAATCAAAACAGTAATGAGGTTGTAATGATGGAAGTATTTTGAGACAAATATGGAAATGTTTTGTTAGAGCACGTATTGATGAAATAAAAGTCTGTTTGGTTTCCGCTGTTTAAAATATGTGTATTTATATATGTCTTGTGTTTATCTGTGGCTTTTACTTATAAACCTCCACCAAAGTTAAGGCATTCCCTTTGTGAGCGACCTTAATGGAGGTGGGGTGTTTCACTTAGTATCAGAGCATAGGTTTACCAGATAAGATAAAAAAAAATTGAAATTGTTTTCAAAAGAAGTTTAAAGAAGCATTTTTCAAGATAAAGTGTTATAATTATAAAAAGACAAAATCCCCCAAAGCTATGTGCACTATCACTCTCTATCCTTCATTTTGAATTTTTCCTTTCTGTTTCAGCATGTCTGGGGAACTTACTCCCCAGCTACAGATGCTTTTACTCCTCCTCCTCCTGTACGTGAACCAGCAACCGAAAGAATCACCGAACAAGAAGACGGATAATAGTCAAGGAGGAAAGGACCACAACAATAATAACAAGACACGTGAGAAAAGGAAATGTTATTTCTGTGGCATTGTTGGACATGTGATGAACGACTGCAGAAAGAAGAAGAGGAAGATGAGTGCTACTTGCTTCCATTGTGGCGAGGCTGGACACATGGCTAGGGACTGCCCAAAGAAGAAAGGGCAGGGACAGAAAGCCGGATCCACTTCAGGGGGTCAGGTTCATGCGCTAGTGGCACCTCAGCAGGAACGAGGTAGTAATATTTCTGTAGAAAGTGTAGTCTATCTTTATGATCATCCAGTTCGCACACTTTTTGACTCTGGCGCATCACACTCTTTTGTTTCATCTGCCTTAGTAGAATCTCTGCATCTAGACAGTAGTATGGTAGAGTATCCCTTAGTAGTTTCAAATCCAATTGGGGGCTTCGCTTACTTGTCAATGGTTTGTTTGGGTTTGAAAATCTCTATTTTCAGCATTGAGTTTAGCTGTAATGCCTTTTTTTTGGGCTTCTCGGGATATGGTTTGATCTTAGGCATGGAATGGTTATCCAGTAATGGTGTCATCCCTGATTGTGAGAAAAGAGTAGTTAGACTCTTGACTCGGCTTGGTAACACTCTAGAAATTTCTTGTAATCCCTTGAATGCTGTTATGCTTAGTTATCTAGAGTCACTTGATGCTTCTGATGAGAATTTGCAATCATTTAAAGTAGTCCGGGAATATCCGGATGTCTTTGAGGAGGTGAAAGGCTTACCTCCGAGGCGGGAAATAGACTTCCGCATATATCTTGTGAATAATGCAAAGCCTGTAGCTTTACCTGTCAGACACATGGCTCCAAAGGAGAGAAAGGAGCTCAGTAAGCAGGTTAAAGAATTTCTCAAAAAGGGGTTCATTAGATGGAGCATTTCGGAATGGGGTGCTCCAGTGGTGTTCGCAACCAAAGCGGACGGTTCGCTTCGCCTTTGCGTCCACTATAGGGAGTTAAACAAATTGACCAAGAAAAATAGGCACCCTCTTCCCCGAATCGACGATTTGTTTGATCAGCTTATAGGAGCGTTGGTCTTCTCCCAACTTGATCTGGCAACGTGGTTCCATCAGCTGAGAGTAGCTGAAGACAGCATTGATAAGACGGCGTTCAGAACCCCAGACGGTTTCTTCGAGTGGCTTGTCATGCCTTTTGGCTTGAAAAACGCACCTGCTTATTTCATAAACCTAATGAGTAGGGTGTTCAGAGAATTCCTCAACAAATTTGTGGTTTTCTTCGTAGATGATATCTTAATCTTCGCAAAGAATGAGGAAGAGCATGCTCAGCATCTGAAAGAAATCATGGAAACTCTCCGTACACATCAGCTAAAAGCCATATTCTCCAAGTGCCACTTCTGGAGAAAAGAAGTAAGATTTCTTGGTCATATAGTGTCCAAAGAAGGGTTGGCTGTGGACCCCACGAAAGTGATGGCAGTGCAAGATTGGAAGACACCAAGAAATGCAACCGAAGTTCGAAGCTTTCTGGGGCTAGTCGGTTTTTACCGAAAGTTTATTAGGGATTTTGCGAAAACCTCGGCCCCACTCACAAGGCTAACAAAGAAGAATCTGGTGTTCACTTGGGATTTGGACTGCGAGTTTGCTTTCCAACGATTAAAAAGGGCTCTCACAACAGCCCCAGTTCTGACTTTGCCAGATGGAAGCAAAATGTTCACAGTATACACGGATGCATGTGGAATGGGACTAGGCGCCATTGTCTTTGCACTTAAGTCTTGGCGCCATTATCTCCTAGGTGAGAAGTTCGAATTATACACTGACCATAAATCGTTGAAATATCTCTTCTCGCAGAAGGATCTTAACTTGAGGCAGCAAAGATGGATGGAGTTTCTTGCCTCGTATGACTTTGAAATTTCCTATACTCCCGACAAAGGCAACGTAGTAGCAGACGCGTTGAGCCGAAAGAAACTGACCTTAAGCCCGCTCTTTGTGGAAAGGAAAAGCTTGGAGTATATAGCCAGTTTTAACTTTAGGACCTCCTCGGATTTTGTATCGGGTTTGCTAGCATCTCTCGAAGTACGCCCTACTCTCTTAGACTCAATAGGGGATGCACAACGTGAAGACCCTCAGCTTGTTGATGTGATTGATAAACTTATTAGGGGTGAGACTTCTAGTCACCTCAGTAGATACGCCATCGGTGATAAGGGTTGGTTGAGGCGAGATGGAAGATTATGCGTCCCACAAGCAAGGGAGTTGGCAAAGAAGGTTCTCGAGGAAGTGCATCATTCTAAGATGACTATACACCCAGACGGTGATAAGATGTACAAGGATATAAAAAAGGACTTTCTTTTGGAGCGGCATGAAGCAAGACGTGGCAGATTTCGTTTCTAAGTGCATAACCTGCCAACGGGTCAAGGCGGAACAGAAGAAACCTGGAGGACTACTTCCCCCTTTAGAGGTCCCACAGTGGAAGTGGGATAGCATTTCAATGGACTTCATTGATGGACCACCTAGGTCGAGAAGAGGCAATACTAGCATTTGGGTAATAGTGGATAGGCTTACTAAGAGCGCCCACTTCATACCTATCAAGAGTAGAAGGACTGCCTCATCTCTAGCTTCACTTTATCTCAAGGAAATAGTTCGACTCCATGGGATACCCTCCAGCATTATTAGTGACAAAGACCCTATCTTCACAAGCGAGTTTTGGCGGAGTCTGCAAGAAGCTGTAGGCACACAGTTATGTTTGAGCGCGGCCTATCACCCCCAAACCGATTGCCAGATGGAAAGGGTGAATAGAGTTTTAGAGGATCTTTTGAGACTTTGCGTTCTTGACTTTGGAGGGAATTGGGAGGATCACCTTCCTTTAGTGGAATTTGCTTACAACAACAGCTACCAAGCTACCATTGGTATGGCACCCTTCGAAGCCTTGTATGGAAGACCGTGCAAAACACCAACTTGTTGGTGGGAGTCTACAAATAAGCTTATACTTGGGACAGATATGATTCGAGAGACTTCAGAGAAAGTGGACTTGATACGGAAAAGGATGAAGACAGCCCAAGACAGACAAAAATCCTACGCCGACAAAAGAAGGACCGAACTTGAGTTTGAGGTTGGGGACAGGGTTTTCCTTAAGGTATCTCCTTTAAGGAACGTCGTTCGCTTTGGATCCACGGGAAAGCTAGCACCAAGATTTGTAGGACCGTTTCCTATCATCGAGAAGGTTGGGAAGATGGCCTATAGATTAGAGCTACCCGAGAGACTGGTCGGAGTTCACAACGTCTTTCATGTTTCTCACCTCCGGAAGTGTTTGCATGAGTCTGCGGAGGTGGTGGAACCTAGCATTCTAGAAGAAGCCGAAGTGGAATGTGAAGCAACTATGAGGAGAGTTCCAACCCGCATCTTAGGAACTGAAGTGAAAAAGCTACGCAACCGCGAAGTCAAACTCGTTAAAGTTCAGTGGAGCGACGCCGACTTGGGAAACTGAGAACAGAATACGCATTGCCAACCCTCTTCTTTTTGAGGGTACATCTTTGATCTCTCTTTTTCCTTAAGTTATGCTTTATCTGTCTTTTTAGGTATATCTCCTCGGTCCTTTTCCTAAACCCTTAAGTAGAAAACAAATGGATGCAAACATGTATTTGAAAACATGTTATGGATGATGGCTGCAAGGGTTGCTAGTGATTGCTAGTGGTTGCTCGTGGATGCATATACACACACACCCTAGGTTTTAGATCGGCTCAGTCACTTCATATTGCATATATATATGTATTCTCATTTGTATATGGTTCAAACTTGATATGTTGTCATATGGTCGTCACATTTGTATGAATAGTTGTGCACTCATATAGAATTATGAGTAGGAAAAATTTGCATGCATAATGGATTCATGACACTTACATGATTCGCACTAAGGAGGTCAACTGAATCAGTAGACCGCCCGATTTCTGCATTAGATAAGAACATGTACACACACTGTGCATATGATCATGAAGCATTAGAAGTCTTTTAAGGACAGTGGATACCTGTGTTTGTTGGTTGAGTAGATGGACTGTTGGATGGTAGGATATACATTCTTACTAACTTGAAGATTTCGGGGACGAAATCCTCTTAAGGGGGAGAGAATGTAACACCCCGTGAATTATATAACATTAATCTTCACAAATTAAAGTGTAATTAATTATAAATGAAAGAATTAAGGGAAATGGGTTACGCCATTGCGTTCGTCTCGGAATTCTGCTTGAGAAAGAGTACGAGTTTGCGTGAATCGGACTCCGTATGAAGGAGTTATGACCTTCGGAAGTTTCAGAATAAAATTTAAAATTCAAACAGCTCGGTTTCAAGTTCAAAATTCGAAAAACAGGTTCAAACTGGGCTGGGCGGGAAAATTCCCGCCCAGAGACCAGGTCGACCATGGTGTCGACCTGGCCACCCCAGGTCGACCATAGCGTCGACCTGGGTGTCGACCTGCTAGTCGACCTGGCTGGCTGGGTCTGGCTTCGGCTCGAATTTCTGTGGCTCGGTGTGTCACTAGGGCTGACATGTCACCTCTTGATTGGCTCTTTGAACTTTGTATGGTCTAGATTCCTCCTGTCTTCATCTGACGGCTCAAAACAATTTAAAAACCTATAAATACACCCTAAGTCTCAACTGAAAATTCACACAAAAAAATAGGATTGGAGTCGTCATGCTGCCAGGAAGGAATTGAGCATAGCCGTCAAGAGAGAGAAGCTAAGAGACGAATCAAATTAAGAAGAAGAAAACTAAAGCTTAATCAAATTAATCAGCGTAACGTTAATCTACCCAAAGGAGCGCATCTCAATTTCAGAATTCAGAATCCAGAATACAAGATTTTGCATTCGTTGTAAGTATAGTGGCCTTTCAGAATATGAATAAAAACTGTGACGTGATTCGATGTAAATGAAAATAGAATTGTGTTATTGTATAAATTCTGTGTATTGTAATGATTCTATCATGACTTGTGTATTGATATTTGTGGCCTAACTTGATTGATGCAAGCTTATTGAACAATTGTATATGAAAACAATGGCACTTGCAAGTTTGTGGCAAAAACTAGAAATTAATCCCTTTATGTTTATGTCGAAGGCATGGACTATATACATTCCCTTAGTCTAAGTTAGAATTTATGTAAACATGTTATAGATTTGAGACCTTTTATGCCTACATGACCCAAAATCTACGAACACATTCTTATGTTTATTTGCAAGTATAATTGGATCTATGTTAAGTATCGTTTGGGTTACATAAACTATGCAAGTTCATGTTGAAATAGACTATATGATTTGATGTTAAAATTGGACATTTTGGTGAATATACAACATGCTAGTTTTGTGGTTGACATTATGCCAAGTTAAACATGTTTAAACCCAAGTTTGTGTAAACCTAAACTATGCCATTTCATATGTCACCTACTTAGTGATACTTTTATTTGAAAGCAAGTTCACATGACCCATAATTTATGTTAGTATCGCTAAATTGCAAGTTCATGTGCCACACACCCTTATATGTTGTAAAATATTACATGTTCTTGATTTCCCCTTTTCTCACATTTATAAAGTTGGGCTGAATTGTGTCGAGCCCAACACTTGTTTTGATGTTGCGAACGTACAAACGGGGGTAATAACGTTGGGTGTAAAACATGGAAAATATATGTTGGCATGTTTGACACATGCCAACGACAATGACATTTAAGCGGTATGAATTGTTATACCCAAGAATAAAAGACATGACATTATATATAATTGAGAAGTAATAAATATGTAAATTTAGAAAACACGGTATGCTTAACCCGAGGTTGGATTGAGTTGTGACGTAAACCTGCCCGGACCCACCCGGCTGTCCAGTAGTCGCAACAATACCTATCCAATGTGGGTGGTTAAGCATTGAGCCCAATAAGGACCCAATGTTAGACTTAGCTACGGTGTAAACCTGCCCGGAACCGACCGGCACATCCAGTAACCGTAGCAATATCTGTCAAATGTGAGTGGTTAGGTGCTCTAAGAGGCTAAGGACAGATGGTAGGGTTAAGTCAACTATAAACATTTAACCAAATTCAACATGTTAACAGGAATTGATGGGTGGGGTTAGGTAAATACAGGCACTTAACCACTTAACATGTTTGACTAGAAAAACCCTAGTAACGAGGGACCCGTTTCAGCAATAACCCAAGTTAGGTATCATGGTACCCTGAAACTAGGTAGGGTGGTGCACGATTACTGGGCTGATTGTAAGCGGTCAAAGCGACGGCGGTGGGTGCAACAGCGTAGGTTCTAACGGGGTGCGGGCGTGCACACACTCCGGAGCAGACAAACAGGGCACTGGGGGCACCAGTAGTATAACCTATGCCTTCTAGAATTTGTGTCGGGGCGGCCACCATGGGTCTTGATACACCCCATGGTGGGACCAGCATAGGTACCTACAATTCTTAGTGGCCGTATGACACGTGTTTACGCGATTAGGAGCCGATCTTTAGAAAATGGGGATCACTTGACCCTCAGCATGGGGTGCCAGTTAAAATAAGCTCAAGTAGGTGCAGAGATATAGTGTGGGTGCGATAGCACATTCGATTCTAAACGACACTTCCTTAGCTTGTGACACTTTCCTGTTTTCAGTTTATATCTATCATGCCCTTTTTCTTGTTCACATACTGAAGAGTTACTAGATTTACTTAGGCTTTATGTCTGAGTATTTTCTTTTCATCTTCTTTTCTTTTGTCCCCCCCCCCCCCCCCCGGTCCACAGGGAGGAAACAACTCAGCTCAGTCAGACCCTTTGCAAGCTCCAAGACCGTAGACGTATGGTTTGGAACTCTTTTGCTCGGATCATGGCTTTGGATATCACTACGGGGATTTTTGTTACTTTTATTTATGTTTTATGCTTCTTTAATAATCAAGACAGTAATGAGGTTGTAATGATGGAAGTATTTTGAGACAAATATGAAAATGTTTTGTTAGAACACGTATTGATGAAATAAAAGTCTGTTTGGTTTCCGCTGTTTAAAATATGTGTATTTATATCTGTCTTGTGTTTATCTATGGCTTTTACTTATAAACCTCCACCAAAGTTAAGGCATTCCCTTTGTGAGTAACCTTAACGGAGGTGGGGTGTTTCAACGGTTATTCTAAATTTTCGAAAACTCTAATTTTAAAAATATTAGAAATTCTGGGTCGTTACATTCTCATCCACTTAAAAACTTTTCATCCTCAAAAAGGAAAGAAGAGGTAAGAAAATTTATCTATAATCCATTTTTTATAACCCTTTCTAGTTATTTCCCAAACTCTTTTTAGTCAACCTTGTGAAACTTAATTCACAAGGTATTCGTATTTACTTAATCTTTAACTTCCTTACCTAACAGGTTTCCAAACTTTTCGACTATCCAAAATTGTCGATATTTCAATTTCTAATCCAAATTCGTTATTTTTAAAATATAAGTTTTCAAAACCGATTTTTAAAATCAATTTCATATCGCAAATACGATCTCTCGTATACATAATATTCTTAACTCATTCTAAGGCATTACTAATCCCTTCCCTAATGAGTTTCTCTTCTATCATATTACTAATCCTAGATCTGATGAGTTTTTTCCTTCTATTCTAATGAGTCTAACCCTAAAGCTTTGTATAAACCAAAGCTCTTGTACCAAATGTGATGACACGTCCTATCGCCCTGTCCTAATCGATTGTTAAACCGATCAAAAAGACGTATCGCCTTTGGGTATACAACAACACATAAGAGCTGAACAAAACAAATTTTTCATCAATATCATTACAATATTACATCAGAGTATCAGAATGTATCAGAGTGCAACAAATATCAGAGTACAATAATAAGTACGTATGCAGCAGAAATACGTATATGCTTAGCGGAAGACTAAGAAATGATTCAGAGTATATCACCAGCCATAATCCAGCACCTGCTCCACATAATACCTGCAAACCAAAACTACAAGAATGCCCGTGTGGAAATTATGGAACCCATAATTTAAGTGGAAAACAATAAACTCCAAGTCAGTCATGGGACTGGTGTGAGAACTAAAACCATTATAAATCTTTTATATTAAAGTTAGGTAAATCATAAGACCACACCGTATAACATGGAACGGGGTTCCCCTCATGAATACCAGTCATAAAATTCAAAACAAAAGTAGTTTCATCTTCATATTTAGATTGATCAAATCTAACCAACTTCATTTATTTACAAAATCCATTGTTTTGAAAATAATCTCTTCGAACCTAAAATCCCAGTTTAATTCCAGATCATTGAAATAACATATATCTTTCATATCAAATCCTACTTCCTTCGGGATTTCAAAATAAATCACTTTTGAAAATCTCAAATTTCTACAATACAAGAATATAAACATATATGCCACTAGATTAGGAGGTTTCTCTCGTCAACAAAGCAACTGGGTCCCAGCCTTCATCTCATCTATAATATAATCTAAGTATGTTGCTCTATCTCTAAAGAGAACCATACCTCATTTGCTCACTTTTTGGTTACAAGTTACCGGAATCATTAGTAACATAACAAATCATTTTATATCCTGAAGTGGCAAATCATTTCGAAATAATAATCACAAGTATTTTCAAACCATAGTATTGTTGCTTTCCAAATCGTTTAAACATTGGGATTTAAGCCGTTGAAATTCTCTTCGTTTATAAAATATCTTTTATAAACCATTTAGCATCTGCAAAATATTAATTTCTATATATTTTCTACTTTCTTGAAATCAAACATTCCTTTCATATTATTTTATGAAATCATCTTTCAAGACCATTCATTTAAATTTACATTCATAAATTAAATGAATCAATGTTTTCGTTAAACACCTTATTGTCAAATCGTAAAGTAAATCACAAGGCGTTAGCGTACAAATATTTTCTACCTAACCCAATGTTAAATATAAACATCTATTTGCTCATAAACTTATCGAGCATAATCAACACAATCAATCTAACATCTATCCACACATATCATGGCTTAGTTAATACCCTATAAGCCTTAAACCATTAACGCTTATATGTTTTTGTCAATCAAAAGATTAACCACAATACACACGGTCATCAATCAACATATGCATTCATCACAATCATATCGTTATCACATAAATATTGCATTCACTATCCATTATGAAATCAAATGTGATTAACTGTTAAATAACCATAACTACTTAACTAGTTACTTGCATAGTTTCACATAACTATAAAAAAAATATTTCTCACCGAGTGATCCACTCCTCCATTCTTTTTTAAGGTAGGACCTTTAGCTTCCAAACAACTTTAAAGTTCTCTCTTTTATTGTTTTAGAGGAAGAATAGCTTGATTGGGTGTAGAAGGATATAGATTCGAGTGGGATTTCAAACATAGAAAATTTTGCCTGAAAAAGTAAGTCAACTTCACTTGGATTTTTGGACATTCTGCACTTAGAATTTGAAAAAATGATAAACATAAAAGTTTTCGATCTTTCTTTTCTCAACCGTTATAAAAAAAGAATTTCTAAATTTGGATCTATTTTGGGGAAGTTATGGCTAAAAGAACAGAGAGCATTTTCTGGTTGAATTGATTCAAATCAGAAAATGATGTTCAAAGAACTAGATTTTTGGCCTACTTATGCTCCGAATTGGGTTAAGTACTCAACATGAAAGTTGTAGCCAATGGAAAAATACACGGTTTGAAAATATAATTTTGAAATTTGGTTTAGTTTGGATAGAGTTATGATAGTTATAAAAATGGGTATTTTCGGGTTATATTTCGAACTCAAAAAATGCAGTGAAGAAAATGGTGTTTTAGGGCAAGCTAGGCTTGGAAATGGAAAATGTGGTCACCTAAAAAGTTGTATCTGTTGGAAAAATATACGGTCTAAAGAAAATAATTTCTTAATTTGATCTAGTTTTGTGGAAGTTATGACCTCTTCAATGGGGCGGATCTGGGCGGGTTATGGAAACCGAGAAGAACATGGAAATGGTGGCATGGGGATGGGTGTTTTGAGATGGTGGGGTCCATATGTTGGAAGGGAAGGCTGGTGGTGGTTACTCCGCAGAGGTGAGGAGGAGGGGGTAAGAAAGAGGAGGAAGAAGAGGTTTGGAATCCATTAGAGAAGGGAGGAGGAAGCTTTAGGAAATGAAGAAGAAGATAAATGAAAAAGTGAGAGAGGGAGGCATTCTTTTATAGGAAATGGAGGAGTGCATGGATTAATGAGGTGTCGTCTTCTTAGGAAGATGGAGCGACCACTCAAAGGAAGCACAAATTGTAGGTGATAACACATAGAAAGCACACTTTCTATGCCAATGAATTGTTTTAGCCAGTTTAACTACACTTAACACTTCCAAACATTGTATCGTGACATATAAATGTTTTTCTAAAAATATTTACCCAACATTTGACAACTATATTTTATTTTTATATATATTTTAAATATTAAATATTGGCCCAAAACTAATTAATTCAATCATTTTAAATCATATATCTTTAAAATTCTCCAACGCATTTTCTACTCGCACGACCACGTACTAATCCCAATTGCAATGAAATTTGAAACTCTGTTATATTTCACATATATGGTTCTAATGGTCCTAGTTTCGTCGAATTCCAAGACCGTTTGCAAAATGGATATTTTCCCAATGTTAAAAAAATATTAAATTATCAAATTTTAATATATTTACTTTTAAACCAATTTTATCGGATCTGTAACGTTAAATTATCGTAAAGTTCCAAATTTTAAGTCTAAATTCAATATTGGTGAATAGTGTCAAATTCTCATTTTTGATGACATACAATAGATTATTTGAACCAGTAAGTCGATAAACTGATATAAATAACTTATATAATCGTAATACTTATTGAAATCGTATATGTATCTAGAACCGTGCGTTGTTATTCCAAATTCTTAAAAACTAGAATTTTCAAAATATCAGAAATTCTGGGTCGTTACAAGTTCCATGTTCGATTCAAGTTTCATATTCAATTCCCAACTTTTTTTCACAAATCCAATTTACTTAACCAAAGTCAAATTCAATCCAAAACTCCATTAACTAATCACTTTTATAATCAGCTGACTATATTCAATAATTAAACATCTGATTTTTTTTTTTAAAATCAATCCACCACTTGAGTTCATATTTATTTTATAACTAAAGTTTGGATTTTTCTAATGGAAATTTGAATTTTTTTTCACTCAAAATCCTTCTATTTTATTTAATAAATCGTTATAGTTTTTAAACAATTATACCGTGATTTTTCTAGAAACTGGATTTCAACATAACTCAAAATCTATAAGACGAAATCTAGATTTTTCTCTTCCATTAGAATACTATCATTTAGTATGTTCGGACGATTCTTGTTTCAAAGAATTTGGACTTATATTGGATTCTATGTACTCAATCGAAGTTTGAAACGTAAAACTACAAACTACCACGTCACGATGAGATCATTTAATTAAATTTAAATTTATACGTTTAGACTTCGTTTATTAAATAAATTATAACCATATCCTATTTAAACCATTTTCCTTTGGAATTCATTTGGTTATACTTTAAATATATTTCTAAAATTCCTTTCCAATAAGTATAAAAAATAATTAAAATGTTATTTGAGTCATCATTTGAATTTTACTTAGGAAATATTCACGATTTCCTAGAATAATATCGGAGTTCGATTTAATTTCCTTTTACCATTTTTAAACGATTATACTCCCTTATAATCTCAACTAATCAGCCTAAATCAATTCCTTTCCACTTTGTTTAACTATTCAATATATCTTCTTTAAATGCTTTCCAAAGACATAAACTTTATATTTATTTCACTTTTACAAAACGTACTCATTTAATAGTTCCATTTTAAGAAATATTTTATTATTATAAAACTTATATATAAACATAGAATCTAATTCATATTTTTAATACTTGAAATATAAATTTCCTAAAATATTTAATATTATATTATAGTTTCAACAAAATAAAATTCAAATATGCTTTATAAAAATAAACTATTTTTACAAAATTCGACATAGTCAAACTCCAATTATAAATCACTATGGATTTATTTCAATTTTATTTTTGTTTCGAACATCGAAATAAATTTCATCGTTTCCTTTTGAAATGATTTCCAATTTCCCATTATATTCAGTCTTGAATTTACATTCCCAAAATATCCATTGATAATTATTTCACTTCATTTATAAACAACGTTTATAAATTAAACTACTTGTTTTTATTATTAAAAACAAGTTTATTTTTCCTAGAACATTCGGAATTCAATATCTATTTTGAAAAAATAAATTTCCTATAAAATCTAAAAAATCCCTTCTTATGATATTTTAAATATCAATATTTAGGGCTAATGCTATCCAAACATCCAAACACAACAAAATCTACAAAAAAACAAATAACACATATAATCGTAGTATATATAAGTGTGTGTATATGAAAACAAATAATAAAAATTTTGAGGAATCTAGTTGGATCCCTCCAACCTAATTTCCCTGCATCCACAGATGTTCGACAACATAAATAATACCAATCCTGCTTCAAGGTAGGATATCACAGTATAAATGGTCATCCTCTATTATGCGAGAAGCATAGGGTCACATCCGATAAATTGTGCAGGGATATCCAACTACCAACCATAAATATAATTAATATATATATAATTGCCACAGTTTATCAATAATTTATCAATGCATTCAAATAGCCAACGAACAACATAAAAAAAGTATGCTAAACAAAAATTCATTTATAATAAATTATAAACGAACCAGAGATAGTGAGTTTACTCAAACTGATTTTACTATCGAAATAACCATTGGTTCTTAATTAAAGTAAACGTGCATTTAATTTAACCAAAAATTCCAACGGCCTTCTAGACACTCCAATCCAACTCTATCACGTAGCTATCGTTGATATTGTTCCAACACAACCGAATTCACTCGAATCTGACACCGAATGAAATAGTTATAACTATTATAACTTTTGATACAAATTAAACTATTATTAGCTTATTAATTAAGGATGGATTAATACGTAATCACGAAATCAACTTCTTCCTCTGTCCAAGAAACTCATGCCCATAGCTGTACTGCCATCACCGAACTTCCCTCCTCTCTAAAGACCACCTAAATCCACGAAATCGTCCATTGACTTCATCAATCTCCCTCCCTAAACTCCCCCTTTTTACCTCCATCACAATACATTCGGGTCCATTCTGATGGAAGTGACTTTGACCAAACTCCGACAAACATGTGACAATTTTTAGTGTCGGTCAACACATAAGTTCACCAATCATCTACAACTCCATGCCAGGAACTCCACATCGCCGTCGTCTAATTCCTTCTCGTCCTTGTGAAATCATCGGCCCTAGGCTACGCTACCTGAAAAAGGAGTTGAACCAACTTCTATAGCAACCAGAAACTGTACATAGGGTTTGAAACCCTTGCATAGACAAAGCCAACGAATCGAGAATCGAACATTATACTTGAGTATTTGATTTTATATTAATTTTCGATTGAATTTGAACAAAAAAGGAATGACTTTGATTTTTATCATTCAGAAGGAAATGAACGAAGAGGAGGAAAGAAAATAGAAGAGGAGATAAGGGTTAAAGGCATATTTATAGAGGATTTTATTTTTAAATTATTCTCACAAAACTTACGCCCGAAGTAGCATGCTTAAACGACCACATACAAGCTCCAATCACGATAAAACTTGTAATCCTATAACAACTTAATATTTTAGACACAATGGAACTAGTTTCTACAAATTCCAAGATTTTTTGTTATTCTTCCTTTAATTTATCAACCTGAATCGACGCGTGTTTAAATTATGCACGACCATGAAATAACTCCAACTGACTTGAAACTGGAAATCTTACAATAGTTTACCATTGTGGGTTTTATGAAATTAGTTTCATTGAAATCCGAGGTCATTTGAAAATTGGTTATTCTTAAGTACCATATTAATCTGATAAACTAAAATTGATTCCAAATAAATAAATTTATTTGATAACAAATTATTATTATCATATATACATATATATAGCTTCAAAATAATCTAACTTGGATTATAAACTCATTATTTCAATTTTCAAATTAAATCGATGTTTAATTTATAAAAAATCCTTTTATCTTTCCAATAAAAATATTAAAAAAAAGCTCAAAATTAAATGACTAAAAATCTAGGTTGTTACATTCCTCCCCCTTTAAAGAATTTCATCCCCAAAATTACTAAGGGAGGAAGAATTCGACAAACCCATTAACTTTTCAAAAAATCTCTTAGTTTCATACTTCTACAACCTTAGTTCTACACAAAATGTAAAGACCCGAATTTTTAGTAGATTAATTTTGAACCTTGAGTTGATAATATAAATGGATTTTTATAAGGAACTTATCGACTAATAATCAAATACTATTTAATTTTGAGTATATCGAATTATCGTGATACGAAAACGAAAATAATTGGATTCTAAGTTAAAATTGAATCGAAACGATTCTGATGATTAATATAAATTCTATTTGACTACAAATGATAGAAATAATATTTTATTATAGATGACTTAGATTGTATTAAATTTAACTTATATTTTTTCGATTTAATTTGATGCACGGGAATAAACATTTTTCAAACGACCTCGGTTTTTGATGAAACTAATTTTATTGGGTCCAGAACGTCAAACCATAGCAGTGTGTCGATTTTCATCACGATCGGAGCTCGTATGCGGTTGTTTAAGCATGAAACTTTAGACATAAGTTTCGTGAAAACATTATAAAATAAATACATCTTTGTGACACCCCACGTCCGTTAATGTCACTCATAAAGAGAATGCATTAAGTTTCGTGAAGCGTTTAGGTAAACAGAAATAGAAATATTACATGACAGGTATAAAATAATAGCAGAATTTAAAACTTTAATTAAGCAGAAAACATCGTGGTTCAAAACATAGTTACATCACAAGTCTGAAATGCATAAAACCAAGTACATCAATTTAAAACTTCTGTCTTGTACTCAAAACATTAGAGTACAATAAACATGAAAAGAGCATAATCCCCAAAAGCATAACCATAGTAGAAGAGGTACGAAATCAAGCAGTACATCTAAGCAGCTCCAAGCAAAAATAAGCAAAATCCTGATCAAGCTTGAGTATTCCCACCCTGAGAACCTGAGGGGGGAACAGACGAGAAAGAAGAGGAAACAAAACAGGTCAGACATAAAGTCTTGCGAATCCAGTTACTTTTAGCATATAAATAAGTAAAAGTATCATGAAAGGCATATAAGGCAGGTATAACAAGGTAACAGGGTAAACAGGATAGAGTAAGTAGTGCTTCTCTAACACTTTCCTTTCTCTGCACCAATACTAGTGTCATATGAACAAGATGATCCCCAACAAGTATAAGATGGTAGACTCAGGCATACTTCTAGTGAAAGGTTTAACCCCATACAATAACAGGCAGCCCAACTAAACATATAGGAGTTACCCCTAAGGATAATAACAGGCTCCCAAACATACCAGAGTCTAGATGTACCCTAATTACTACCACAATCGATCGGCTCCCTACTCCGTAAATACCTTGTGCTGGCCCACAGTAGGATGTATCACTTCCTAAAGTGGCAACCCTTCATTTTCTGGATGTGCACAACCATATCTACTGATGTCACGACGTCTTTGCCACCTCTTGTCTGGACCTATGCACGCACATGACCCTATCGGAACACACCGCCCACACTGTCCCTTCGTTTTGGATCTCTTACAATCAGTCCAGTAAGCGTGCCCCAACTCCGACCTAGTTCGAAGTACTCGTTTGATACCTATATATGGGTTACAGACCAAAACGGGTCCCACACACAAGATTATACAAGCTCACGTAGGCTTGTATCCTACTACTAGGATTTCCACAGGTTATGCCATACCAGAGTAAAAAGATTGCATGCCATACCAGAGTAAAAGATTGCATGCCATACTAGAGTAAAATGAATGCATAACCCCATAGATTAAGTTTGTGGGCCTATATATAAATATTACCCACCACTCCAAGATATACTTAACCCTCCCACCATTACATGCAAGTCTTAACCCCTACTTAAGTTAACATGTTCAGGTAATCCCTATAGATTCAAACGGGTTAAGTGTTACATGTTAACAGGTTATCCCCATTCGCACTGACTTCTTTTCAAGTTGCCAAGTTCCACTTGCTTATTAACTTCATATATATATATATATAACTTAATCCATTTAAGTTTATTAATAAGCCCCATCACATGTTATTCTTTAGATGGTAATCAACGAAAGTGATCTACAATCTTTCACCCATGGATTGTCATTAACAGAAGTAATCTTACAATCCCTTTATATTATTCATTGTCTAATTCCATAGTTACAATAACATGTTTTACTTAATATGTAATTAAGTATACTTCATCTCAGTTCACCTGTTTTCTGTTTAACATATCACTACTACTTGTCGTTGTTTACTTATTTACTTAGTTCTCTTAACTAAGGTTTACTAATAAGCTTCCTTTCCTGTTATTATAACTTATGCAATAATTTACACTTGTCCCTAGGACAAGCCTACCTATTATATAACATTCTCATTAAAGTAATTTATTATAATAGGTTACTATCATTCACCGTTTACTCCAATTCATTACCATTTATCCATTTATGGTTATAATGCGCTAGACCTCCTACATTGAGCCTACAACTTGGGGATGCCGGATATGTCGGGCGGGTCCGGGCAGACTTTTTCCACAAGTTGGACTTAACCTCGTGTCTTAGTATATCACGTGTTTGTGCACTTAGACTCCTCACATTAGATTCACCTCTTGTGGTTGCTGGATATGCCGGGCGGGTCCGGGCATACTTCCACCACAAGTGTAATCTAACCTCGTGCCTAAGCGTAGTTACAAGTTCAAATTATTGTGAACCTTGGCATTTTCCTTACTATCCAATTTATGTCTATTATGCCCCAAAATCTCATCTAATTCACGCTACAAGTTATGCCCCAACTAAGATTTAGATCAACTTGTAAATTATGCCCCAAATCCCAAATTTTTGGCTCAAGGTACAAATTGTTCCCAATATTCCCAATCATGTTTTTCAATATGAATTATGCCCAAATTAAACATTCCTAATCGTTCCCAATTTCGTGCGTTCGCGTATTTCAGCGGCATGCCTAGGCTCGAAGGTAGCATGGCTATAAAACAAAAAGGGAGAGAGAGGAGAAGAAGAATAGACATAAATAAAACTAGCATATGATAATAGAATTAATCATGCTAACAAAATAGGCATAGTGACAGGATTAGGCGATCCAACATAATAGATATACTATGGCATGATTAGGCCAACTATCGTAATAGGCATAAGGTGATACAATTAACAAAATTGGGATGTCATGAATAGGCATAATGAGATCTAAACAATGAATTAGACACCCAACTAATAACAGATCTGTTGTGATAATAGAACTGATTTAACCACTAACATAATAGGGAAAGGCATGATGAGATCTAAACAGTGAATTAGATCTACAAATAATGGCAGATCTGTTATGATTCAGGCTACTCAATAGGCATAGGCTTAGATCCAATTCATTATGACAAGATAGGCATAAAAAACAGATCTGATATGATTCAAAATAGTCACAGGCTTAGATCCAATTTATAGTCATGTCAAAATAACTTAGATACACAGGTAACAGCAGATCTGATATGATTCAATTCATAGACATGTCAAAAATAACTTTTAAGTATTCATATCTAAAAATAACATAGACTCACTGTGATTGGATCTAAGAAACAGAAGAATAATAGCAGATGTTGAATCACAAATCTCTAAACTTGAATGACTTGTTTTTTTAAGAAGAAAAGGCTTGATTTAATCTAGGCAGAGGCAACATCTAGTTCTCCATTGATTTAGAACGAATAAAACAATGGGTATAGGGTCCTATTTATAGCCCAAGGTTCACAAATCAAGCTAACAAACCAGTCCAGGTTTGGAAGAATAAATCTGCCCAGATCTGCACGTGGGGGTCGATCCCCCTTGGTGTGTCGACCCAGGGGTCGACACCCCCCTTATGGGGTCGACCCATGGGTCGACACCCCCTTGATGGGGTCGATACCCATGGGCGGGAATTTTCCGGCTCCCACTTTTGGCGTGAATTTTGAACTGTTTTGAATTCTAGACCTATATATGTATTCTCTTCTTATGCGTATACAAACTTCATACCTTAATAACTTCTTCATACGATGTTCGTTTTATGCAAACCAGGTGTCTATTTTGGCGAGAATTCCGAGACGAACGCAATGGCGCAGTCCATTTTACTTAATTCTGAATATTTAATTAAGTATTCTTTAATTTATCATCATTAGTGTTGTTAAATTACGGGGTGTTACATTCTCCCCTACTTAGAGGATTTCGTGCCCGAAATCTCCATGTCAAGAAGAATGTATATCCTAACATCCATTATCCATCTACTCATCCACCAATCATAGGCATTCATTGTCCTTAAATGATTTCTAATGCTTATATGAACATATGCAAATGTGTGTGTATATGTCCCTATACTAATGCGAAAGATCAGGTGGTCTACTGATTCAGTCGACCTCCTTAATGCAATGTATGTTAGTGACATGAATCCAACATGTTGCAAATAATCCTATTATAACATGTAAGTTCTATATGTGTGCACAATCATTCATCCAAATGTAACATCCATATGATGATATACCCATTTTCATCCATTTAAAAGTGAAAAAAGAAAAATGCACACACATCCATATGCAGTATTAGAATGATTGAGCCGATCTAGTGCCTAATGTGTGTGTATATGCATCCACGAGCAACCACTAGCAACCACTTGCATCCAATTGCATCCATCAAACATAACATGTCTCAAACACATGTTTACATCCATGGAATTCCTACCAAAAGTCAAAGGTTCGATCGAGATGATATACTTAGATGATAGAAGCAAGTACGAATAAAAGCTTTGGAAAGGAAGTTAAGAATATACTCTTAAAAAGAAAAGGATACGAAGCGCGAATCTTGTCTTCGGTCTCCCAAGTTGCGTACTCTTGGTTATCTCCCCACTGAACCTTCATCAATTTGACCCTTTGGTTGCGTAGCTTCTTAACCTCCGATCCAAGAATACGGGTAGGAACTTGTCTAACTGTCGCCTCCCGTTCCACCTCTACTTCCTCAAGCATACTCGGCTCAACTACTTATGTTGTATCGTGCAAACATTTCTGTAAATGAACATTCGCTAATCTCTCTGGTAGCTTTACCCTATAGGCCATTTGAATTCTTTCCATTATGGGAAATGGTCCTACAAACCTTGGTGAAACCATGTCTCCTGCCTTAATTCAAAATTGGTCCTTCCTTTATCTGTGTATGACTTCTGCCTGTCCTGAGTTGTCTTCATGCGCCTGCGGATAAGATCAGTCTTTTCTGAAGTTTATCTAACCATCTCAGGTCCAAGTAGAAGCCTATCTTTGCTGCCTCAATTTGAGATCCTTCTACGAGAACATATACTTGTGCGACTAATGGTCCACGTATAATTCGAACCTCTCTCCAAGCAGATACTACCGTCAAGTCTTAAGCGCGAATATTTAAGCGGCTAATTCCAAAACATGGGTAGGGTAGTTCTTCTCGTGAACTCTTAACTTTCTACCTCCATAACACACTACCCTTCCCTCTTGCTTCAGAACCGCACCAAGCCCTGTACCACATGCATCAGTGCACACTATGAAAACTTAGTTCCCATCGGGCAAGGTCAAGACTGGGGCTGTTGTCAGAGCCCTCTTCAACCGCTGGAAAACAACATCACAATCTGTATCCCACGAAAATGTCAAATTCTTCTTCGTTAGCCTGGTGAGTGGGGTTGATATCTTTGCGAAGTCCTTAATGAACCTCCTATAATAGCCTGCTAACCCCAGAAAACTTCTCACCTCCGTTGCATTCTTTGGGATTTACCAATCTTGAACTGCAACTACCTTCGCGGGATCTACTGCTATCCCATCTTTAGAGACTACATGCCCTAGAAATCTCACTTATTTTCTCCAAAAATGACATTTGGAGAATTTTGCATTAAGCTGATGCGCACGGAGAGTTTTCAAAACCTCTTTCAAATGTTGGGCATGTTCTTCCTCGCTCTTCGAGAAAATTAAGATGTAATCAACAAAGACCACAATGAACTTATTTAGAAACTCCTGAAACACCCTACTCATCAAATCAACAAAATAGGCGGGTCCATTTGTCAACCCAAAAGGCATGACGAACCACTCGAAGAAACCACCTTGAGTCCTAAAGGCATTCTTGTCTAATTGTCCTCGGCTACCCTCAACTTATGAAACCCCGTGGCTAAGTCTAACTGAGAGAAAACAGATGCACCAACAAGCTGGTCAAATAGATCATCTATCCTCGGAAGTGGATGCCTATTTTAATTAGTGAGTTTATTCAACTCTCTATAGTCCACACATAAGCGAAGCGAACCATCCGCCTTAATGGCGAATCCTACTGGAGCACCTCATTCAGATATACTTCGCCTAATAAACCCCATCTCAAGTGGCTCCCCTACTTGCTTGCTGAGCTCCCTCCTTTCTCTTGGAGACATATGGTGCACCGGCAATGCAACTGGCTTTGCATCGTCCACCAAGTATATACGAAAATCAATCTTCTACCTCAGAGGTAAACCTAGAACCTCCTCAAAAACATCCGGATACTCACAGACTACTGGTACTGATCGCAGGTCATCGATAGATGCATCAAGTGACTCTAGGAAACTAAGCATGATAGACCCTTTAGGGTCACGAGAAATCTCGAGGGTCCTCCCATGGAAATTCGAAAGTTTAACGACCCTCCTCTCGCAATCTAGAATGGCACGATACATGGCTAGCCAATCAGTCCCTAGAATCAAACCATAGCCCATAAAACTGAGCACATATGCATCGCACTCAAACTCGACGCCCAACACAAATATTCTCAAACCCCGACAAATCATAGGCAGATGAGTCGTACCACCAATGGGGTTTGAGTCAACAACGGGATCCAAAATCATAATAGTACTAAGGTGCAGGGACTCAACCACAGAATCAGATATAAAAGAATGTGAAGCGCTAGAATCAAAAAGAGTTCTAACTGGATAATTTGGAAAAGGGAAATTAAAAATTCAACGGAAACTTTACTACCTCTATCTGGTACACTGACCACGAGAACATACACCTGCCCTTCAGAAGATCCTGCCCTTTGGTCGTGTCCTTGTTTCTTTGGGCATTCTCTCTTATAGTGTCCGAACTCACCACAGTTGAAGCAAGCGTTCTTCCTTTTCCGGTAATCTTTGACCAAATGACCCAAATGCTTACAGCCACGACATTTCTTAGAGGATTTACCTACTCGCGATGATGGAGGAACAACGATTGCAACTGGGGGAGGGATGTCTCCTTGGCTCCCGGTTGGTGTCGTAGCCTTAAGTTGTCTACGGAACCAATCTGGTACTTGAACGCCCTCGGGAATATTCGGTTCCCCAGACATGCTGAAACGAAAGGAAGAAGGGATTCAAACAGAGAATCGAAAGATATTTCCTACGTTTTGAAAATGCTTTCTTTTAAACCCTTTTTGAAAATAATTTTCAAAACCTTCTATTGGATCTGATAACCTTCAGCTCTGATACCAAGTGTGACAACCAACGTCCGTTAATGTCACTCATTAAGAGAATGCATCAAGTTTTGTGAAGCATGTTGGTAACCAAAAACAGAAATAATTACAAGACAGATATAAAATAGCAGCGGAATTTAAAACTTTTATTAGGTAGAAAACATCGTAGTTCAAAACATAGTTACATCACAAGTGTGAAATGCAAAAAACCAAGTACATCAATTTAAAATTTCTGTCTTGTACTTAAAACATCAGAGTACAATAAACATGAAAAGAGCGTAATCCCCAAAAGCATAGCCATAGTATAAGAGGTATGAAATCAAGCAGTACATCTAAGAAGCTTCAAACAAAACTAAGCAGAATCCTGAACAAGCTTGAGTATTCCCACCAAAAAACCTGAGGAGGAACGGAAGAGAAAGAAGAGGAAACAAAATAGGTCAAACATAAAATCTGACGAGTCCAGTTACTTTTAGCATATAAACAAGTAAAAGTATCATGACAGACATATAAACTGGATAAGAGGTAGATAACATCATATAAGGCAGGTATGACATGGTAAACATGATAGAATAAGTAGCGCTTCTCTAACACTTTTCTTTCTCTGCACCAATACTAGTGTCATATAAACAAGATGATCCCCAACAAGTATAAGATGTTAGACTTAGGCGTACTTCTAGTAAGAGGTTTAATCCAATACAATAACAGACAGCCCAACTAAACATATCGGAGTTACCCCTAAGGATAATAACGGGCTCCCAAACATACCAGAGTCTAGATGTACCCTAATTACTACCCCAATCGATCGGCTCCCTACTCCGTAGATACCCTGTGCTAGCCCCACAGTAGGATGTATCACTTCCTAAAGTGGAAACCCTTCATTTTCAGGATGTGCACAACCATATCTACTGATGTCACGATGTCTTAGCCACCTCTTGTCCGGACCCATGCACGCACATGACCCTGTCGGAACACGCCGCCCACACTGTCCCTTCGTTTTGGATCTCTTACAATCAGCCCAGTAAGCGTGCCCTGACTCCGACCTAGTTCGGAGTACTCGTTTGATACCTATATGTGGGTTACTGACTAAAACGGGTCCCACACACAAGATGATACAAGCTCCCCTAGGCTTGTATCCCACTACTAGGATTTCCACAGGATATGTCATACCAGAGTAAAAAGATTGCATGTCATACCAGAGTAAAAGATTGCATGCCATACCAGAGTAAAAAGATTGCATAACCCCACAAGTTAAGTTTGTGGGCCTATATATAAATATTACCCACCACTCCAAGATATACTTAACCCTCCCACCGTTCCAAGCAAGTCTTAACCCTACTCAAGTTAACATGTTCAGGTAATCCCTATGGATTCAAACAGGTTAAGTATTACAGGTTAACAGGTTATCCCCATTCGCACTTACTTCTTTTCAAGTTGCCAAGTTCCACTTGCTTATTAACTTCATATATATATATATATATAACTTAATCCATTTAAGTTTATTAATAAGCCCCATCACATGTTATTCTTTAGATTGTAATCAACGAAAGTGATCTACAATCTTTCACCCCTGGATTGTCATTAACGGAAGTAATCTTACAATCCCTTTGTATTATTCATTGTCTGATTCTATAGTTACAATAACATGTTTTACTTAATATGTAATTAAGTATACTTCATCTCAGTTCACATGTTTATGTTTAGCTTATCACTGCAACTTGTCGTTGTTTACTTATTTACTAAGTTCTCTTAACTAAGTTTTACTAATAAGCTTTCTTTCCTGTTATTATAACTTATGTTATAATTTCCACTTGTCCCTAGGACAAGCCTACCTATTATATAACATTCTCATTAAAGTAATTAATCATAATAGGTTACTATCATTCACCGTTTACTCCAATTCATTACCAATTATCCATTTATGGTTATAATGCGCTAGACCTCCTACATTAAGCCTACAACTTGGGGACGTTGGATATGTCGGGCGGGTCCGGGCAGACTTCTTCCACAAGTTGGTCTTAATCTCGTGTCTTAGTATGTCACGAGTTTATGCACTTAGACCCCTCACATTAGATTCACCTCTTATGGTTGCTGGATATGTCGGGCGGGTCTGGGCATACTTCCACCACAAGTGTAATCTAACCTCGTGCCTAAGTGTGGTTACAATTTCAAATTATTGTGAATCTTAGCATTTTCCTTACTATCCAATTTCATGTTTTTTATGCCCCAAACTCTCATCTAATTCAAGCTGCAAGTTATGCCCCAACTAAGATTTAGATCAACTTGTAAATTATGGCCCAAATCCCAAGTTTTGGCTTAAGGTACAAATTATGCCCAATATTCCCAATCATGTTTTTCAATATGAATTATGCCCAAATTAAACATTCCTAATCGTTCCCAATTTTGTGCGTTCGCGTATTTCAGCGGCTTCCCTAGGCTCGAAGGTAGTCTGACTATAAAACAAAAAGGGAGAGAGAGGATAACAAGAATACGCATAAATAAAACTCGCATATGATAATAGAATTAATCATGCTAACAAAATAGGCATAGTGACAGGATTAGGTGATCCAACATAAAAGATATACGATGACATGATTAGGCCAACTATCATAATAGGCATAAGGTGACACAATAAATAGAATAGGGATGTCATGAATAGGCATAATGAGATCTAAACAATGAATTAGATGCCCAACTAGTAATAGATCTGTTGTGATAATAGAACTAGTTTAACCACTAACATAATAGGAAAGGCATGATGAGATCTAAACAGTGAATTAGATCTATAAATAATGGCAGATCTGTTATGATTCAGGCTACTTAATAGGCATAGGCTTAGATCCAATTCATTATTACAAGATAGGCATATAAGAACAGATCTGATATGATTCAAAATAGTCACAGGCTTATATCAAATTCATAGTCATGTCAAAATAACTTAGATATAGAGGTTATGGCAGATCTGATATGATTCAATTCATAGACATGTCAAAAATAACTTTTAAATATTCATATCTAAAAATAACATAGACTCGATGTGATTAGATCTAAGAAATAGAAGAATAATAGAAGATGTTGAATCACATATCTCTAAACTTGAATGACTTGTTTGTTGAAGAAGAAAAGGCTTGATTTAATCTAGGCAGAGGCATCATCTAGTTCTCCATTGATTTAGAATGAATAAACAATGGGTATAGGGTCTTATTTATATCCCAGGTTTCATGAATCAAGCCAACAGTCCAGTCTAGGTTCGGATGAATAAATCTTCCCAGATCTGCGCATGGGGGTTGACCCCCCATGGTTTGTTGACCCAGGGGTCGACACCCCCCTTATGGGGTCAACCCATAGGTCAACAACCCCTTGATGGGGTCGACACCCATGGGCGGGAATTTTCCCACTCCTCTTTTTGGCATGAATTTTGAACTGTTTTGAATTCTGGACTTATTTTTATATATATATATATATATATATATATTCTTCTTATGCGTATACAAACTTCAAACCTTAATAACTTCTTCATATGATGTCGTTTTACACAAACCAGGTGTCTATTTTGGCCAGAATTCCAAGATGAACGCAATGGCGCAATCTGTTTTACTTAATTCTGAATATTTAATTAAGTATTCTTTACTTTATCATCTTTAGTGTTGTTAAATTACGGGGTGTTACAATCTTTATATCAAATCGAACTAAATTTAAACATATATAAAATCAAATCAGAATGTAATAAAAAATCAAATTAATGGGAAATCTTTTTAAATAAAAAAGGGATTTGTTTGTACTTAAAGCTAGCATGAATTAAATATGACATGTACCGTTGGTTCCCTTTCTCTTCAATATTTAAACCAAAACTTCCTTCCTTTCTCTTCATTTTTATTTACAGCAGAAGGAAAAAAATTCTTCTTTTAAAAATCTAAAACAAAGTAATGAAAAATCCTAAAATCCTATAACTCACATCTTTGATTTAGTTCGGCTTTGTTCTTCACTTCTATGGGGCTGTTGTGTAGTTCAATGGGATCTAGTTGGGCTCGAATGAGCCACAGTGAAGTTAGCGTTATTGGTAGCCGATGATTTAGGAGTCGAAGAGGAAAGGGGTCAATGCTGTTAGATTGGTGGTATGGAGGAGCTTTAGTTGTGCGATTTTGAAAGGTTTCGAATATAAAGTTGTCGCTTCCCTGTAGCTTGGATTCGAGGTCGCGATGAAATTAGTGATCAGTAGTTTTTGGGAAGGGAATTACAGATTAAGTAATAAGGAATTTGATGACGTGATGCTAAGCGAAGACTCGTTCATGCTTTATAGAGAATAGGGGCATCATATTGCAAACTCTGGAAGGAGGCAAACCGATGTAGGCAGTCATGATTTTGACTGTACTAGGAGGATAGTGGGTCGTTTTTATCAAGGGAAGATCGAACTTTGATTTGTGGTGCTTAAGGATGAGATGATGTAGAATGGAGTTCGTTCGAATGAGTATCCAGCAATTTCGTGAAGTAGAGTGGGTGAAAGGAATTGGCTATGTCTTGGTTTGGGTTTCAATGTATGTTTCTTTCTAGAGGAAGAAGGGGTTACGTCGGGTAATTAAGTTTAATGATTCTTAGGATGTAATTATATGTTAGCTTATTATATTTATAAATTTGTATCTTATATACTGTATAACTCTCTCGTGCGAGGTCCAAATCGAACATCGTCAGGATCATTGAACATGTGTTGACCTAGCATACTTTTCAAATTTGGATTAGTCAGTTCGGAGCTTGTTGGAATTGGTGCTAAAATCGAACATTTGTTCGGTTTGAGCTCTGACCATGTCACTTTGGCAATAATTCAAATCAAGGTGAGTAAACCCATTACCTGGTTCATTTATATTTTATTATAAACGATTTTTTATTTAGTATATAATTTTTATATGTTATTATCGGCTGTTTGGATGCGTTGATGAATTATTGATCAATTGTGGCTATTATATATGTTAGTTATATTTAAGGTTGGTAGTAGGATATTCCCGCATTTTTTAATGGATAAGACCCTATGCGTCTGACATAATAGAGGATGATCTTCTATACTGTGATATCCCGCCTTAAAGCGTGATCGATATTATTTATGTTGTCTAACATCTGTTGATGTAGGAAAACAGGTTGGAGAGATCCTATTGTATTCCTCAAAATTTGTTCTATTGTTGTTTAATCTATGATGTGTGATAGTATTGCGTGTTTGGATGTTTGAATATCATTGGCCCTAAATATTAATATATAGAAATATCATGAAAAGGAATTTTAAGATTTAAAAGGAAAATTTATTTTTTCGAAATAGAAATTGAATTTCGAATGGGCTAGGAAAAATAAACTTGCTTTTAGTAGAACAAGTAGTTTAATTTATAATCAATGTTATAAATGAAGTGAAATAAATAATTTGGGAATGTAAATTCAAGTGTGAATGTAAAGGGGAAGGGGAATCTGTAACAACCCGCATTCTACGTATCTAGGATCGTAGAATATTTATTTCTTTTTCGTATGAAGTCGTATGGTCGTGTAACTTTGGGAGACAACTATTGGGGTCATTTCCCATGTTCATGATTTTTGCCGATTTTTAAATGACCATTTTGCCCCTAGCCGATATTGTTTTGGCCATAACTTTTGATTGGAAAGGAATTTTGACCTGAAACCACTTCCATTAGATTTGTTTGATGGTTTACCTTTCCGTAGAGTGGTCACACTAGCCAAACGGACTCACCATTTGGGAGATATGGCTGAAACAAGTTTCAGATAGTGAAAAACAGCTTAATTGGGCTTAACCGGGTGATTAACAGCTAGGCCCAAAGGGGAATTTCGGGATTAGGGTTATGAGAGGGCTGGAAGGGTTAGGAAAATCATTTCATTTCAGTTTTCTCAGCCGCCACAAACCTTCCTTAAGCTCTAGCAATGGCCTCCATCTTCTAAAACACTCCAAAACACCTTTTTGTCATCTCTAATCACATATTAGCCTAATCTACATCAAATCACGGCGGATTAGCATAAGAATTGGGATAGAGCTGCTGGAACACATAGAGATTGGATCCAAATCAGAGATTATTTCAGATCTATAGTTTACTTTGTGGCAAAGGTGAGTGATTTGCATTGTTTTTCACTAATTATGGCTAATTATGGTAATTAGCGAAGATTAGCGAAATTATGGTTCAGAAAAATCTAGAAAAATTCCTAAAATTCTAAAACATCATTTTGTGCCTCTTATATGAATTTGGGTTAATTTTGCTAATCCCAGAATTTAGGGGATTAAGGGGTGATTAGTGATAATTAGCGAATTTATACATGTTAAAAATCTGGAAAAATATTTAGAAATTCCAAAATATTACTTTAGGCCTCTGTTAGAAAATTTGGCTGATTTGGTTAAGTTTTGCTAATCCTATCATTAGTTATGCTTAAACATGATTAAGGGGAAAACATGGGTTTTGGGTACATTTAATCCATATTGTTATGATTAAATTGTTGTTTTGGTGTTTATGGTTGATTATACATCATGTTACTACTGTTTGGTATGACCTATGATTGCACTATAAAGTTAGAATGGTAGAAAACGCCATCGAGAGGCAAAAATAGCTTGCTGAAATGGTGTAGGTTTTCTTTGGGTCGAGTTAGACCGACCAGGGGAAAGTTTTGACCGACCGACCCGAGCTCACGACCGACCCGAATAGAAGGAGGACATCACGACCGACCCTGTATGAAGTGTTCGACCGACTAGGGAGACCGATCAGGCTGGGCAAGACCGACCACTATGCGATGTTCGACCGACCCCATACGATGATGAAGTACGACCGACCAGGGATGGTGAAGTACGACCGACCAGGAATGGTGAAGTGTTCGACCGACCAGGGGGGCAATACTGACCGACCAGGGTAGAGATGATGAAAACTGACCAGAATTAAAGGTGCTTGACCGACCGACCCGAACAGGAGGAAACCAAAACCTGAGATGCAAAGGTAGTCCAAGTGGAAGTTAGAGCTCAGGATCCAGTTGGGAACCAATGAGTTCACTTCATGATTGGGCTTTGCTGCGGGACGTGTGCAAAGGGGTTGTCGGTATTCACAACTTTGGTTCACCACTGAGAGATGGATAGTGGGCTTGTAGTGATAGTTGTACGGGATTGGATTCCGTCATGGCCCAAAGGATTAGGTGACCAAGGTAGTGGGTATCGTTTGCTTTACGCACTGAGTGAGAGATGTGAGGATGGTTGCTATGCTTGATTGTTTGCCATCATTATGACATGCACACCCCCACCCCGTATTATTTACACCATGTGTTAGTGGCACCTTAGAGTATTGTACAGTATGTAGTGCTAACTCTTTGGTTGCAGGTCCAGGTTCAGGTATGATTGGATTATACCTGTTATTGTTTTGTTTGTTGATTATCGCTCATACCATACTTTTTGTCTGACCTAGAGTTCATGTCTCTTCTTATTACTCTGGGTGCTCACATGAGCAGACTAGAGACGGGTTAGCTGGGTATGCACGGGTAGCTGATCTGGAGATGAGCAGGAGGCTTCCACGTATGATATATATAGTATTCTCCCTGTGTTGTTGAAGATCACTGCTTGGGCATTAGTCGTGCATCTTCTACTTTAGTTTTCTTTTGTTTTAGAGACAATAAATTTGGAAAGTTGTAATAAGCAGTATTTGGATTTCTGCTGCTATGTTGGTTTAGTTTTCAGCTTACGCACTGTCTCGCCTGTTTTATGTCAAGATTATGTTATTATTATATTTTGTTCCATGCGCTGTGAGACATTCTACAGGTTCCTTGATAGTTCATTTCCTTCTGACGACCGTCCTGCGCTAACTGGACATGTGTACAGCGCACTTTTGGAGTAAATGTCGGTTGGTGCGGGGCGGGCCGTCACATTTGGTATCAGAGCTCTAGGTTGCGAAATTAACCTAGGGAAGTCATCAGGGAGAGTTAGTATGCTTATACGAGAGCGCGTATTTGTGATTACTTTGGTTTTCAAAAGCTATATATATATTAGTAGTAGTATAAGGATGAATTCGTACTGCACTAGCACAACTAAGGAGATGGTTAATCGTTTTCTCTTTACAGATTGAACGATGAGCCGATACGCAAGAGGTGTCGGTAGGGGAGCTAATAATGGTAATGCCACTGACATGAGGACGATGTTTACTAACCTTATGAGGGAGATGCTTAGGGATGTTCAGAGGGAAGCTCCCAACGCCGGTAATGGTGGTGGTCCAGTAGTGCGGGCGCCTAGGGCCGATTTCGCCAAGTTGTGCAAGGATTACACTAACCTTGGTGGGAAGCCGTTCCACGGAACGGAGTCGACCACGGATGTTCAGGATTGGTTGGATAGCTGTGTTCGTATCTTCGACGACTTGGGTATCGAGGATGCGATGAAGAGAAGGCTAGCGTCTCGTCAACTGCAAGGGCGAGCGATGAATTGGTGGAATGCTATTAAGACAACCAGTCCAGAGGATCAGGTTACTTGGGATCATTTTAAGGCTCGCTTTAGCGACAAGTTTATCCCAACTGCTCAGAAGTCGGAATTGTTTAGGAAGTTCTTAGAGCTTAAGCAGAGTGGTAGGGCAGTCTCGGAGTATATTGCTGATTCGACACATTGTCGAAGTATGGATTATCCCTTATCGATACTCCCGAGAAGAAGAACGAGAAGTTTATAACAGGCTTGGATCAGTACTTGGGGGAAAAGTTATTAATTACATCGATGAGATGTTTGAATCGATTGTGGGGAAAGCATTGAGGTCAGAGAGTCTTTACCCTAAGCCAAAGACTGAGGTTGTTATTGCATCTGTAGGGGAGCCAAAGCCGCAAGCAGGCGGTGGAGGCAAGAATAATTCCCAGAATAAGAGGAAACAAGACCAAATCATGGATGGTCAGAATAAGAAAAATAAGAAAGATGGCGAGTGCTTTAGCTGTGGTAAGAAGGACCACTATGCCAGAGATTATCGGGAAAAGCCTAGGGAAAGGAAGTTCTTTAATTGTGGCCGAGTGGGACATCACAAGAACGAATGCCCACAACCTCCTAGGGAGAAGCAGATCGTGAAAGCATATGCTATCAACGTTGTTCCTTCTTCGTCGAATGCCCCAACTGCGGCGCAGAAGGAAAAAGGTTTCGTTATTCGAGGTATGCTTTCTATTTAAGATGTTTTGATCGGGTTTTGTTTGACAAACCTGAGTTAGTCGATAGACCTTTAGTAGTGACGAACCCGATTGGTGGTTCGACTAGCCTCAGTATGATTTACCGTAACGTGGTCTTATCGAGTCATGGATGTAAGTTTGTTTGTGATTACTTTGTTTTGGGCTTTACTGCGTTTAGCATTATTTGGGGAGTCGATCTACTCTAAAGGAATGGGGTGGTATTAGGTACCTACCTAGTGATGGCGATAGTAACTGGAGTCAAGTAAGCTGAGAGGTTATCGTTGTATTAAGTTCCAGATGTCTCTGGGAGGCAAATGAGTGCTCCAGTGCTTAGTTGTTTTGCTAGTATCACTTCACGTGGATCGTCCAAATTCGGAGGAGATGTTCCTTAGGTGCTTGTCTGATATTGGTTTAGGCCTTTGGGGCTTGTGCTGGGGGAATGTCGAGTTTGACTAGGATGGTTTGCGTGAGGGATAAGTAGTCGTTGTGATTTTCATTGGATGTTACCTTGGTTTACTCGAGGAGTGATGGGCAGCTGTGATAGGATAAGACTATTCGATGGTATGGACTGCCCCGAGTTGGACTCGATAAGGTTATGAGATGACTCGAATGGGACTCGAGAAAGATGCAAAGTAATGGAATTGTTTAGGACCCTATGCTGATGTTCTCTTTGGATAGTAGAACTTTGAAGGAATAGGATGAGTTCGTTGATCATGGAAGATGCAACGAAGGTTATGACGATTCAAGTTGGACTTGAACTCGTAAAAGAAAATAGGTATTCGTGGATCTAGGAGCTGCAACGAATAGGGGGATGACTCATGTTGGACTAGGGTTGGTAGGTAATGGATACTCAAGACTGGGTCTGAGTTTATGGGTAATAGATTGACTCGAGTTGGACTCGAGGAGGTTGCAAGGAATTGGATTGACTCGAGTTGGACTCGAGAGGACAGCAAGATAATAGATAGACTTGGGTGGGACTCGAGTGTTTCAGGCGGACTAAAAGCAAGGGTATCTGGGGACGCCCACTTACCTTGGATCCGTTGGACGTGATCTAGTTATCCTTGGAGGATAAACGTACGTTGGACGTACGGTGGTCCGTTTGGAGGCAGAGTTTCCATTAGTTAATGATGTTGGTTGGACCAGACATATAAGTATTGACGTATTCATGGCTTTAGCAGGTGATAGATAGGATTTGTTTGATGGATGCTATGGTTGTTGTGTTTGTTCTTACCTTTCTTCTCTTGAGTATCACCTGTAGGATCCTGTTGAATGGAAATAGGGTAAGTTCGTTGATCATGGTGATATGACGAGTGTAAGATACTTTACGTTAGACTTGAAGTATGATGGGCATTGTGGAGCGTCCATTGTCTTGGAGATTCAACGGATATAGGAGTTTCAGTTGGACTTAGACTCATAGGTAGCGTACCTAGATTCATTGGATGAGTCTAGTTCACCTTTGGAAGGTGAATGTACGTTGGACGTACAGTACGGATATAGGTAGAGTACCTAGATTCATTGGATGAGTCTAGTTCACCTTTGGAAGGTGAATGTACGTTGGACGTGCAGTATGAATATGGGTAGGGTACCTGGGTTCATTGGATGAATCTAGTTCACCTTTAGAAGGTGAATGTACATTAGACGTACAGTGCAGATGTTGGTGTAGTGCCTAGGGTCATTGGATGGGTCTAGTCTGCCTCTAGGAAGTGAATGTACGTTGGACGTGCAATAAGAATGTAAGGACTCAAGCTGGACTTGAAAGGAAATTTGGAATGTAGTTGAAAATTTGGCATATAGGTTTGGATTACCTAAGAAAATGACAGTATAGACGAATGCCATAGTATCGGACTGGGTGCGATAGCTGATGCATTGAGTAAGAGACGTGCCAGTTTAGAGGCTATTTTTCTGGAATGGAAGCAACTAGAGTATATCACGGGATATGACTTCAAACCTAAGTGTGAATTGAATTCAGAAATGCTAGTAAGCTTGACAATTAGATCGATCTTGATTAAGTGGATCGGTTCCAGTTAGAGGGACGATCCCAACCTATTAGAAGTTACCTCTAGGGTAGAGATGGGAATCGATGGCGAGAGAACGACTGTACTTGGGAAGTAGAGAATGAAATAAAAAAGTCGTATCCAAAGCTCTTTGCCTGGTAAGATTTTAGCGGCGATGATTCTTCCCTTGTTAGTAAACCGCATGTTAGGCAAGAATGGTTCTGTTTGTTTTGCATGTTTGATTGTTGTATATGGTTGGTAGGCATGTAGGATCCTTTATATGTTTTGAGTTAAGGAATTTCGGGGACGAAATTTCTTAAGGGGTGGAGAATGTAACAACCTGCATTCTACGTATCTAGGATCGTAGAATATTTATTTCTTTTTCGTATGAAGTCGTATGGTCGTGTAACTTTGGGAGACAACTATTGGGGTCATTTCCCATGTTCATGATTTTTGCCGATTTTTAAATGACCATTTTGCCCCTAGCCGATATTGTTTTGGCCATAACTTTTGATTGGAAAGGAATTTTGACCTGAATCCACTTCCATTAGATTCGTTTGATGGTTTACCTTTCCATAGATGGTCACATTAGCCAAACGGACTCACCATTTAGGAGATATGGCTGAAACAAGTTTCAGATAGTGAAAAACAGCTTAATTGGGCTTAACCGGGTGATTAACAGCTAGGCCCAAAGGGGAATTTCAGGATTAGGGTTATGAGAGGGCTGGAAGGGTTAGGAAAATCATTTCATTTCAGTTTTATCAGCCGCCACAAACCTTCCTTAAGCTCTAGCAATGGCCTTCATCTTCTAAAACACTCCAAAACACCTTTTTGACATCTCTAATCACATATTAGCCTAATCTACATCAAATCAAGGCGGATTAGCATAAGGATTGGGATAGAGCTGCTGGAACACATAGAGATTGGATCCAAATCAGAGATTATTTTAGATCTATAGTTTACTTTGTGGCAAAGGTGAGTGATTTGCATTGTTTTTCACTAATTACGGCTAATTATGGTAATTAGCGAAGATTAGCGAAATTATGGCTCAGAAAAATCTAGAAAAAATCCTGAAATTCTAAAACATCATTTTGTGCCTCTTATATGAATTTGGGTTAATTTTGACTAATTTTGCTAATCCCGGAATTTAGGGGATTAAGGGGTGATTAGTGATAATTAGCGAATTTATGCATGTTAAAAATCTGGAAAAATATTTAGAAATTCCAAAATATTATTTTAGGCCTCTGTTAGAAAATTTGGCTGATTTGGTTAAGTTTTGCTAATCCTATCATTAGTTATGCTTAAACATGATTTAGGGGAAAACATGGGTTTTGGGTACATTTAATCCATATTGTTATGATTAAATTGTTGTTTTGGTGTTTATGGTTGATTATACATGTTGTTACTACTGTTTGGTATGACCTATGATTGCACTATAAAGTTAGAATGGTTGAAAACGCCGTCGAGAGGTGAAAATAGCTTGCTGAAATAGTGCAGGTTTTCTTTGGGTCGAGTTAGACCGACCAGGGGAAAGTTTTGACCGACCGACCCGAGCTCACGACCGACCCGAATAGAAGGAGGACATCACGACCGACCCTGTATGAAGTGTTCGACCGACTAGGGAGACCGACCAGGCTGGGCAAGACCGACCACTATGTGATGTTCGATCGACCCCATACGATGATGAAGTACGACCGACCAGGGATGGTGAAGTACGACCGACCAGGAATGGTGAAGTGTTCGACCGACCAGGGGGGCAATACCGACCGACCAGGGTAGAGATGATGAAAACCGACCAGAATGAAAGGTGCTAGACCGACCGACCTGAACAGGAGGAAACCAAAACCCAAGATGCAAAGGTAGTCCAAGTGGAAGTTAGAGCTCAGGATCCAGTTGGTAACCAATGAGTTCACTTCATGATTGGGCTTTGCTGCGGGACGTGTGCAAAGGGGTTGTCGGTATTCATAACTTTGGTTCACCACTGAGAGATGGATAGTGGACTTGTAGTGATAGTTGTACGGGATTGGATTCCGTCATGGCCCAAAGGAGTAGGTGACCAAGGTAGTGGGTATCGTATGCTTTACGCACTGAGTGAGAGATGTGAGGATGGTTGTTATGCTTGATTGTTTACCATCATTATGACATGCACACCCCTACCCCGTATTATTCACACCATGTGTTAGTGGCACCTTAGAGTATTGTACAGTATGTAGTGCTAACTCTTTGGTTGCAGGTCCAGGTTCAGGTATGATTGGATTATACCTGTTATTGTTTTGTTTGTTGCTTATCGCTCATACCAGACTTTTTGTCTGACCCAGAGTTTTATGTCTCTTCTTATTACTGTGGGTGCTCACACGAGCAGACTAGAGACAGGTTAGCTGGGTATGCACGGGTAGCTGATCTGGAGACGAGCAGGAGGCTTCCACGTATGATATATATAGTATTCTCCCTGTGTTGTTGAAGATCACTGCTTGGGCATTAGTCGTGCATCTTCTACTTTAGCTTTCTTTTGTTTTAGAGACAGTAAATTTGGAAAGTTGTAATAAGCTGTATTTGAATTTCCGCTGCTATGTTGGTTTAGTTTTCAGCTTACGCACTGTCTCGCCTGTTTTATGTCAAGATTATGTTATTATTATATTTTGTTCCATGCGCTGTGAGACATTCTACAGGTTCCTTGATAGTTCATTTCCTTCTGACGACCGTCCAGCGCTAACTGGACATGTGCACAGCGCACTTTTGGAGTAAGTGTTGGTTGGTGCGGGGCGGGCCGTCACAGAATCGTTTCGAAAAAGGAAACGATGAGATTAATTATGATGTTCAAAATGTAAATATAACTGGAATAAATCCAAATGGAATTATGATTGGAATTCGAGTATGTCGAGTTTATAAAAATAAATTATCTCCAAAAAGGATATTTGAATTTTATTTAGTTGAAACTATAATTTACAATAAAATATTTGAATAATTTGGCATTTCCAATATTTTTAAATATGAATTAGATTCTATATTTTTATGTATAAGTTTTTGGGATGACTCGAATTTATGTACCTTTTGAGTCAACCGAATACAACGCAAGCCCAACCCAAAGTGCACTAAAACCCTGATGCCCAAGGAAGGAAAGAAAATTTAGAATATAAGAGAAAAAATCACGATAAATCATCAGAGTATAACACATATACATCACAGTGAAAAAAAGACCCTATTTATTTATCATTGAAGCCTCATGCTCCCAGCTTCTCCAGATATCTGCAAATTCCTGAACTACTTAATTGCCCATACAAATTTAGGCACCCAAGAATTTAGGGAAAACATAAAAAAATAAACTTTAGGTCAATCATGGGACTGGTGTGAGTAAACGATTTCTAAACAGCTTGTGAAAACAAAGGGAATCTCATAAGACCACGTTGCATATAACACGAAACGAATTTTCCCCTTATGGGAATCCAAAATACTTGGTTTACCTTTCAAAAATCCTTTTGAAAGAAAAGATAATTGTAAGACCGATCCACATATAAACTTGGGTAGTTTTTACCTTACGATAACCTAAAACATTCTTTATATCAAAACTCTTCCGATATTATAATAGTGTCTAAATCAAATAAATAGCAATCTAGCAGAACACTAGCATCTCGCGCTCCATATACATAGTATACAATCGAAACTGCGAGCGCTTATTGGATAATGAATTTCCAACTATGACAAGGTATGGAACCACATTCTGATAGTGTATCTCTAGAGAGGAATACACTAGGTCCAACAAGAACATTTTGCAACCCGGCAACACGTGGCCGACCACTCATTTCACTTGAGTGTATCGAATGTATTATCACCAAAGGTTGTGAGCTACGCACCGCTTCTAAAGCATAAAACATCGATAGAATAAAGAAGCAAGTGAATTTTCTCTAGATAGGTGATAATACACCATAACGGCAGTGACCCACGTAGTCATGCAGCCTGCTCGATTTCTGTCATTTCCAGGTTGTGAAGCTTGAGGCCACGCTTATCTTTAGACATATCATATCTTCATTCACTTTGAATGCCACATCGACAAAACCTGCCAATATCACAAATTAATTTCCCCAATAGCATGGGTATAAAGCTAAGAGAAACGAATTCCTCCGCCACCAAACATAGTTTTAAGAGATCAATTGTATGATCTTTTAGGCATACTCTATCAGACATTCGTCTATACAAGTTGTACTCGGACTGGACAAACCGAAGGTGCTATCTTGCAAATCCATCTTAGGAAATTTTTCCTAGGATCAATAAAATAGTACTTGCATAAACTCTATCTTCAATAGTCTTCAACATGATCTGACTTGCAACGTATAAATCGGATCGAAGTGGAATTTATATTCCAGACTCTTCAAAACAACAAGATAGTATTTTAGAATATCGGACAATAGATAAGAGTGTGATTTATTCTCTAACCGTTAATGAATGGATTTCCTTATCCTTGTCACCAATATCTTGAAGTAAAAGGTCCTGATTTGATAGTCGGTTATTAAACTATCAAATATACAGTAAAATTAACAAATTTGTTTCGTTCAGACCTGTTAAGCCTCATTTAAAAAAATCTTTAATTATTTAAATTCAGATATTAATTTGTTTACATACTTATTTGAAAAGCTAAGTATTAGTTAACTTAGAAAACTCTTATTATCAATCTTACGTGACAATCTCACTCTTAAATATACGTTTCATAACTCAAAGCGATATTCAATTCTAACACTCTTTTCGAACACAAACTAATACGACTTATTGGATAATAGTGAAATCGTTCAAGTTGGGGTATTTTAATCACCTCTCAGACATTGAGTCGAAATCTTTCTTATCGTTAGGATTCGTAGAAGTTCGATGTCCAAACTATTCAACAAAACAGAATTTGTAAATCCATTTGATTTTTAAATCTTAAACCAGTTTCAAAACAACGTTGTTGTTTTGGAAACATTCCTCTTGATTAACTTAAATATTTAAAACCAAGGAATTTACTCAAATAAATCAACTTAATTCCTTTATCTTTTGATGATTAAATTATCTTTAAAACTTTAAGTTAAGAGATTTATTAAGGTAAAAAACTTATCTTGGATAATATATCAAATATTAATTTCTTTATTTAACTGCACAATTATCTTCACAAATCTTGTAACAACCCGTATTTTCAATAACCTGTTATAACGTAAATCGAGGTAGAATTTAATTCTAAAATCTGAATCAAGGGAAACAGGCTATGCCATTGCGTTCGTCTCGGAAAAATACGCGAAATAGAGTCCGAGTTTTCGAAAATCAGAGTCCGTATGACCCGATTAAGGCCCAATGAAGTTTTCAGAAAATTTCAAGTACAAAACAGATCTGAATTTCAAGTCCAAATTTCGAATTTTGGGCCTGGAGGCTAGGCGGGAAATTTCCCGCCAAGCCAACCAAGTCGACAGGCCTGTCGACTTGGCAGTCGACTTGGTTGGACCCAAGTCGACAGCCCTGTCGACTTGGTTCAGCCGGGCAGTTTTGCCTGGTGCACCATTTTGGGGTTTTGGTTAGGTTTTGGGGCCAGATTCGGTTTTAAGGGCTGAGATTGGAATTAGGGTTTAATCCTAAGGTTGAAACTAATCCTAATCTCTATAAATAAGCCCCTAACCTAACCCTAAATCATCATTATTCAACCCTACAACTAAACTATGACAAAATTATTCCTCTCATGGCCTCCACTCTCTTCATAAAATTTCTAAGTTATTTCTATGAGAGATTTTCCATGCATACAAGTGTTTTCAAGCTTGTATGAGTGTCATTAGCTTGCATTCAAGTCAAGTTTCCATATTTACATCATAAAGCAAGGGTTTTGATCATTTTGGCTCAAGGGTTTTTCTATTGGAGCTTGCATTTTGGGTTTATTTGATTGCATAAGGGCTTTGTCTCAATCTATATATATTTTTGTGTCTTCATAAGCATAGTAAGCCCTTTTCTACTTTCATACTTAAACTCTAAAGTTAAATGAATGATGCAAGTTTGGTTGATCATTATGATATGCAAGTTTGCCATGATATGCAAGTTTACTATGTCATGTTATGCAAGTTTGATATGTTATGATATGCAAGTTTGCCATGTTATGTTATGCAAGTTTGCCATGTTATGATATGCAAGTTGTCATGTTATATATGCAAGTTTGGGTGGATCATTTTACTCATGTTATCATGTTATGCAAGCTTACCTTGAGTATATGAACATAAAGCTTCAAGCTTTATGCTGAAGGTTGCATTTTGGCAACATGTAAGTTATCATATCTCTTATGATAACTTGCATGTGAGGCTAAATGCGAACTTATGGCCATTTCTACATGTCATTTATCACCATGTATCACCAATATGCCAAGTTTGGTTTTATGCATGCTTTTGAGGCCTAAAAATGTAATATGCAAGTATATGAACATATGTACATTTCATATGCCACCATGTTAAACTTGTGGCTTCAACACCTTTATGTCATGATTATGCCAAGTTCCCTCTTTCTATCCTTTATGCGCTATTGCGATTATGTAAGCGATGGGATTGCGTTTGGGGTTGGGTAAACTTAAAAGACATAAAAACATAAGATTGGGAATTTACCTATTAAGTTAGGTCTACCCATTGGGAATTTACCTATTAAGTTAGGTCTACCCAAATGCTTGAAAACTTGTAATATGTTTTGTAAACATAATGGACATGACACTTAGAAAATATAAGTGTGACCAACTCGAGGTTGGGTTGAGTTTGTAGCGTAAACCTACCCGGAACCGACCGGCTTAACTAGTTGCTACAAACAATAGGACCCAATGTGAGAAGTTGGTCATGTTGTACCTTGAACCCGAGGTTAGACCAAGTTGTGGTATAAAGCTACCCGGAACCGACCGGCTTAACTAGTAACCGCAACGAAGTCTAATGTGAGAGGTTAAGGCACATTAATTAATTAATGCCTCATGGTTAGGGTTTAAGTCATGGTCCACTTAATACTTAATCAATGTGTGCTTGGTAGATTAATCAGGGTTAAGTCGTGGACTCATCGTTACACTTAACCAAGTTAATCCATGATTAGCAAGAGGGTTAAACCGTACTTAACCCACTAGAAAATCCTAGCAACGGGGGTCCACTCCAGCAGTAATCCCAAGTTTGTATCATCATGACCCTAGGGACTAGGCTAGGGTGGGGCACGATTACTGGACTTGAGGTAAGTGACCAAAAACGACGGCAGAGTGGTACGCCGGTGTAGTTCCGGACGGACTATGGTCGTGCACGTAGTCCGTAGCCGGAGAAAATCAAGCACGGGTACCAGTAGATCTAAGACTGTGCACTTATGTTTATGGAATCCAGGGGTTGACACCCTAGGGCTCGATACACCCGACGGGAGACCCAGCACAGTCTGACTACAATTATGTTTGGGCCGTATTGACGCCAACACGTGACGAGTTAGGCTTATAGGGAGCCGATCGACTAGACTGTTTGGTTGGACCTCGTATTAGGGTCACTTCATGTTATTGGACCTCGTATTAGGGTCACTTCATGTTATTGGACCTCGTATTAGGGTCACTTCATGTTATTGGGCCAAAGCTTGGGCCAAGGGATCAATACTTGTTTATTCAAGTCATGTTAGCTTGCTAGTACACCTGTGGTGCAAAAACCTTAAACCTGATTATGCGATGACACCTTTATCTACCTTGTTAGTTAATCATCATGCTAGTATGTTGTTATCCTTAGGTTCATCCCTGCTTCTCATGCCAGTTAACTTTATCAGTTTACATTGATTGTAGTAGGGCTTACTCAGTCTTTTTGACTGACCTGTTTTTCTTTCGCCTCTTTTCTTCCGTTTCCCCCCCCCCCCCCCAGGTTCTCAGGGTGGGAATATTGGAGCTTAGCTTGGATTTCTGATCGCTTTCTTGTGGGATTTTAGCTCATGTACGGTCTTGACATGAAGCTAGCTCTGGTTATCACTTATTTTGGGGATAGTACTTATGTATTTCAGTTTTTCACTGATGTTGTTTTTATCTAGACTTGTGTATTTGGAAAGTTGACATTATGTTGTACCGGACTTGTTTTGAAATAGTTTGAAATCTTCCGCTGTTTTACTTATCTTATTTACTCTGTTTACATATATACATATGTTCTTGTTCTGCCTTGATATATCATTATGCATGTTTACCCGGTACAAACGCCCCTCCAAAGTCAGAGTGCTTGCAAGAGCCACCCTGGCGGAGGTGGGGTGTTATATTTGGTATCAGAGCATATGGTTTACGAGAAGGAACAAAAAGGTTTTTAAAACTTTTGGAAAACTATTTTCAAAACCAAGTATAAAGTATTTTCCAAAGAAAAATCTAGTTTATTTTAAAGGCTATTCCCCAAAAAGCCATTAGCAAAAATTCCTTCGTTTTTCTCCATTCTGAATCTATCTTTTTCTTCGTTTTCAGTATGGCCGATAACTTTGCCATTCCGGAAGGCGCTCAAGTACCTATTTGGTTTAGGAGATACATGGGGGAAAGGGCATGTAACACCCCACCTCCGCCAGGGTGACTCTTGCAAGCACTCTGACTTTGGAGGGGCGTTTGAATCAGGTAAACATGCATAATGATATATCAAGGCAGAACAAGAACATATGTATATATGTAAACAGAGTAAATAACATAGATAAAACAGCGGAAGATTTTAAACCATTTCAAAACAAGTCTGGTACAACACAATGTCAATTTTCCAAATAAACAAGTCTAGTACATAAAACCACATCATCTGAAAACTGAAAAGGAAAACATAAAGTAGCTATCCCCAAATGGAAAAACCATAGCAAGCTCAAGTCCAAAGCATACATGAGCTATCCAAGAAAAGCAGCTAAGGTCCAAGCTAAGCTCCTGTATTCCCTCCCTGAGAACCTGGGGGGGGGGGAACGGAAGAAAAGAGGCGAAAGAAAACAGGTCAGTCAAAAAGACTGAGTAAGCCCTACTACAATCAATGTAAACTGATAAAGTTAACTGACATGAGCAGCAGGTATGAACATAAGGATAATAACATACTAGCATGATGATTAACTAACCAAGCAGATAAAGGTGTCATCACATAATCAGGATTAAGGTTTTTACACCACAGGTGTACTAGCAAACTAACATGACTTGAATAAACAAGTATTGATCCCTTGGCCCAAGCTTGGCCCAATACCAGGTGTTGACCTAAGTCAAGATCCAACTTCTTAGTACCAATACTAGTATAACAGTATTGGGTGTTACCCCAATGTTCACACCGAACAGAACGGAACAGAATGGTCCATACAGAAATAGAGTTTGGGAAAATTGGGCTTTTATCATCCTAACAGATAAAGTACAGAAACGGAATGCTAACAATAATGGGCCTTTACTACCCTAGCGGATAAAGTACAAAAACGGAATGCTAACAATAATGGGCCTTTACCACCCTAACAGAACGGTACCACGCAGAAACAGACGGATGTTGCCACCCAACAAAACAGACGGTACCAACAGAACCAGACAGAGATAAGTGTACCCTAAATCCTACCCAAGCGATCGGCTCCCTAATACATAAATACCCTGTGTCGGCCCTACGATAGGGTGTATCACTCCCTAAAGTGGCAACCAATTGGCACAGGCATATTTACAGATGTCACGGCGGCTTACATCCTCAGAGGCAGACCGGGATCCATGCACGCACATGACCCGGTTGGAATGCACCATCAACACCCATCGCCATTATCAGAATGAACCACTTATAATTAGTTCAGTAAGCGTGCCCGGACCCTACCTACAGTTGGGTCAAAGTTTTGATACCAGAAAGGGTTACTGACTAATATGGGTCCCAAACAAAAGATGACACAAGTATTCCCCCTTGTGTCCCCAGACTATCAGATTCAGATTAACTTATTGATAGAGTTCAGATATACAAAGTTCAGAGACCAGTTTTCAGACTAACGGATCAGATAACAGATTTACAAACTTGCCTAACTTGATGTGGGTCCTACAGATCCGCAAAACAGGTTCGTTTAATTTATCAATCAAGTTAGTTTATCCAGACCAGGTATCAAATTGGTTCTCAGCCTTATCAAATTACTGAGTTGGATTGGTTAAGTATTATTCAACTTAACCCCGCGAAATTACCGAGTTCAGATTGGTTAAGTGTAGGCTGACTTAACCCCGTTAATCCCCCATGTCTAAATTGGTTAAGTATTAAGTGGACCATGACTTAACCCTAATCATGAGGCATTAATTAATTAATGTGCCTTAACCTCTCACATTAGACTTTGTTGCGGTCACTAGTTAGGCCGGTCGGTTCCGGGTAGCTTTACACCACAACTAGGTCTAACCTCGGGTTCAAGGTACAACTTGACCAACTTCTCACATTGGGTCCTATTGTTTGTAGCAACTAGTTAAGCCGGTCGGTTCCGGGTAGGTTTACGCTACAAACTCAACCCAACCTCGAGTTGGCCACACTTATCTTTTCTAAGTGTCATGTCCATTATGTTTCCAAAACATGTTACAAATTTTCAAGCAATTGGGTAGACCTAACTTAATAGGTAAATTCCCAATGGGTAGACCTAACTTAATAGGTAAATTCCCAAGCTTATGTTTTTATGTCTTTTAAGTTTACCCAACCCCAAACGCAATCCCATCGCTTACATATCGCAATAGCGCATAAAGGATAGAAAGAGGGAACTTGGCATAATCATGACATAAAAATGTTAAAGCCACAAGTTCAACATGGTGGCATATGAAAAGTTCATGTGTTCATACACTTGCATATTACATTTTTAGGCCCAAAAAGCATGCATAAAACCAAACTTGGCATATTCATGATACATGGTGCTAAATGACATGTAAGAATGGCCACAAGTTCGCATTTAGCCTCACATGCAAGTTATCATAAGTGATATGATAACTTACATGTTGCCAAAATGCAACCTTTGGCATAAAGCTTGAAGCTTTATGTTCACATACTCAAAATAAGCTTGCATAACATGGTAACATGAACCATATGACCATCCCAAACTTGCATAACATACTTGCATATCATATGACACTTGCATAACAAACTTGCATAATAAAACTTGCATAATATATGACAACTTGCATATCAACCTTGCATAAACAAACTTGCATAACATATGACAACTTGCATATCATACTTGCATAAACAAACTTGCATAACATATGACAACTTGCATATCATACTTGCATAAACAAACTTGCATAACATATGACAACTTGCATATCATACTTGCATAAACAAACTTGCATAACATATGATAACTTGCATATCATACATTTAACTTTAGAGTTTAAGTATGAAAGGAATAGGGCTTACAATGCTTATGCGGACTCAAATGAGTATAGCAAATGTAAGAAACCCCTTATGCAACTAATTAAACCCCAAAAATGCAAGCAAACTTGATCAAAACTCTTCCTTTAAGATGCCAATAGAGAAACAAGACTTGAATGCAAGCTAATGATGATCATACAAGTCTAAAAACACTTGTATGCATGGAAAATCACTTAGGATTTTATTTAGGAATTTTATGAAGAGAGTGGAGGCCATGAGAGGATTGATTTTTCCATAGTTTAGTTGTATGAATGAATAATGATGATGTAGGGTAGGTTAGGGTCTTATTTATAGATTAGGCAAGTGTTTTAGGCCATAGGATTAACCCTAGAATCAATCCAATCCATCAAAGCATGTCTTGGGGAAGAAGTCAAGTGTAGGAACCATCTAGGGCCTTTAGATTAAAGATGGACCATGAGAACCATTCAAATGCAAAATCTGCATTTGAGCGAATCGGCCCACGGGTTGACAGCCAAACACCCTGGATTAACCCCTAGTCGACCCAGCGGGGTCGGGTCGACCTCAAAAATCGGCCGGTTCGGTTATTCCCCTCTCCCAATTCGCTGTTTTGAACATTTTTGCATATTTATTTATTAAATTTTCAATTATATATATATATATATCAATATATATATATTTCTCTGCGCAACCCATTTCACTTAATTAAGTATACTTTAATTAGGGAATTTTTCGTGAAACTTCGCGAGGCCATAGCTTGGTCATACGGACTCCGATTTTCGAAAACTCGGACTCTATTTCGCGTATTTTTCCGAGACGAACGCAATGACATAGCCCGTTTCCCTTGATTCAGATTTTACAGTTTAATTCTGCCTCCATTTATGTTATAACATGTTATTCAAAAATACAGGTTGTTACATTCTTCCCTCCTTAAAGGATTTCGTCCCCGAAATCTCCAAGTTAGGAAGAACGTATCCTACCATCCAACATCCATCTACTCAAAACACCATCCACGAGCAATCATTGTCCTTACTAGATTCTAAATGTTGTATGAACATATGCAAAGGTGTGTGTATATGTACTTATCTAATGCAAATATCATCAATGCAAATTATGTTAGTGAAATGAATCCATATGTATGCAATTCCTAACATAATGTATAGCATTTATATGTGTGCACATAACATACATCCATATGCAACATCCATGTGCCGAATCAACCATCTTGCAACCATAAGAATTGAAAATGTACACACGTCCATATGCAATATGAGAGTGTATTTCAAGCCGATCTAGTGCCTAGTGTGTGTTTATGCATCCACGAGCAACCACTAGCAACCACTTGCATCCACTTGCAACCATCAAACATAACATGTCTCAAACACATGTTTACATCCATAGGATTCCTATCTCAACAAGATACAGTCGAGTGATGGAAGCGAGTACAGATAAAACAAAAACTTGGTATATATACTTACAGACTACTAGTACAGATCAGATCTTCCCAAATGATTCTTAGGAAACTAAGCATGGTAGGAACCCAGAATGTATTTGTCATAGTCACAGATACTCTCAAATCCCAATTTATCACAAACAGATGAGTTATAACTCTCAGGGAGTTTGAGACTATTACCAGATCAGAAGCAAGACTAGCATTAAAGTACTGAGTTGCCATTACAGAATCAAGATACCAGAAAAAGAGTTTCAAACTGAAAATCAGACAAGGAAAATTAAACATCCTACAGACAAATTATTCTAGCCCTAATCTATTCACCCGCCATGCGAGTATTCACCGCTCCTTCCGATGTAGTCCCTTTCTTCTTCGGGCAATCCCTAGTGAAGTGTCCCATCTCTCCACAGTTAAAGCAAGTGCCCTTCCTCTTTCTGCAATCCTTGTTTAGATGAGTTGAGCTTCCACAAGTAAAGCACTTCTTTTCCTTCTTATCTTCAGACTTCTCCTCCTTCTTTTGCATTTCCTTTTTGGGCCCCGTTTTCTTGTTTTGAGACTCATTCACCTTGACCTCCTTCTTTGCACTCTTGTTCTCTTCATGGAGTAGGGCCATATCTACCAAACTCTCAAACGTGGCCCCCATGGGCACATGAGACATAGCTAACTCCTGTAACGGCTCATTCAATCCTCTAGCAAAACGAAGAGCCTTCTTCTGAGTAGTACTCACCATATCCAAGCCAAAACGAGCTAACTGATTGAACTTGTTCACATATTCTTTAACAGACATGTCTCCTTGCTTCAAAGCAATAAACCTTTCCATTTGCAAATTCTCTTCAGTAGAAGACAGAAACTTAAGCCTGAATCTTGTCCTGAAATCGACCCATGTCTCAACGGGCCTAGTCGCGGTGGTGATCTCCCACCAATAAGCGGCTTCATCCTTCATAAGCCAAACCGCCAACAAGATCTTTCTCTGATCATCTAATCCAAAGATAGCGAATAAATCCTCGGTCTCTTTCAACCAATTTCTGGCCTCTACAAAGGTCTCGGTGCCTTGAAAGTTCTTTCCACCCATTGCTTTGAAATCCTTGCAAGTCTTTGCGAAGTCAGCCTGAGGATGCTGAGGGGGAGGAGGAAGAGGAACCTCAGCGACAGGAGGAGGAGGAACATTAGCGACAGGAGGAGGAATATTAACTACTGGAGGAGGAGGAGGAGGGGGGACATCTGCGGAGCCGGCTTCGGTCGCCCTAGCCTCCAAAAGTCTCCTATACCAAACAGGTACGTGTACTCCCTCCGGAATAGCAAAGCTATCGGCCATACTGAAAACGAAGAAAAAGACAGATTCAGAATAGAGAAAAACGAAGGGATTTTTGCTAATGGCTTTTTGGGGAATAGCCTTCAAAATAAACTAGACTTTTCTTTGGAAAATACTTTATACTTGGTTTTGAAAATAGGTTTCTAAAAGTTTTCTAAAAACCTTTTTGTTCCTTCTCGTAAACCATATGCTCTGATACCAAATGTAACACCCCACCTCCGCCAGGGTGACTCTTGCAAGCACTCTGACTTTGGAGGGGCGTTTGAATCAGGTAAACATGCATAATGATATATCAAGGCAGAACAAGAACATATGTATATATGTAAACAGAGTAAATAACATAGATAAAACAGCGGAAGATTTTAAACCATTTCAAAACAAGTCTGGTACAACACAATGTCAATTTTCCAAATAAACAAGTCTAGTACATAAAACCACATCATCTGAAAACTGAAAAGGAAAACATAAAGTAGCTATCCCCAAATGGAAAAACCATAGCAAGCTCAAGTCCAAAGCATACATGAGCTATCCAAGAAAAGCAGCTAAGGTCCAAGCTAAGCTCCTGTATTCCCTCCCTGAGAACCTGGGGGGGAACGGAAGAAAAGAGGCGAAAGAAAACAGGTCAGTCAAAAAGACTGAGTAAGCCCTACTACAATCAATGTAAACTGATAAAGTTAACTGACATGAGCAGCAGGTATGAACATAAGGATAATAACATACTAGCATGATGATTAACTAACCAAGCAGATAAAGGTGTCATCGCATAATCAGGATTAAGGTTTTTACACCACAGGTGTACTAGCAAACTAACATGACTTGAATAAACAAGTATTGATCCCTTGGCCCAAGCTTGGCCCAATACCAGGTGTTGACCTAAGTCAAGATCCAACTTCTTAGTACCAATACTAGTATAACAGTATTGGGTGTTACCCCAATGTTCACACCGAACAGAACGGAACAGAATGGTCCATACAGAAATAGAGTTTGGGAAAATTGGGCTTTTATCATCCTAACAGATAAAGTACAGAAACGGAATGCTAACAATAATGGGCCTTTACTACCCTACCGGATAAAGTACAAAAACGGAATGCTAACAATAATGGGCCTTTACCACCCTAACAGAACGGTACCACGCAGAAACAGACGGATGTTGCCACCCAACAAAACAGACGGTACCAACAGAACCAGACAGAGATAAGTGTACCCTAAATCCTACCCAAGCGATCGGCTCCCTAATACATAAATACCCTGTGTCGGCCCTACGATAGGGTGTATCACTCCCTAAAGTGGCAACCAATTGGCACAGGCATATTTACAGATGTCACGGCGGCTTACATCCTCAGAGGCAGACCGGGATCCATGCACGCACATGACCCGGTTGGAATGCACCATCAACACCCATCGCCATTATCAGAATGAACCACTTATAATTAGTTCAGTAAGCGTGCCCGGACCCTACCTACAGTTGGGTCAAAGTTTTGATACCAGAAAGGGTTACTGACTAATATGGGTCCCAAACAAAAGATGACACAAGTATTCCCCCTTGTGTCCCCAGACTATCAGATTCAGATTAACTTATTGACAGAGTTCAGATATACAAAGTTCAGAGACCAGTTTTCAGACTAACGGATCAGATAACAGATTTACAAACTTGCCTAACTTGATGTGGGTCCTACAGATCCGCAAAACAGGTTCGTTTAATTTATCAATCAAGTTAGTTTATCCAGACCAGGTATCAAATTGGTTCTCAGCCTTATCAAATTACTGAGTTGGATTGGTTAAGTATTATTCAACTTAACCCCGCGAAATTACCGAGTTCAGATTGGTTAAGTGTAGGCTGACTTAACCCCGTTAATCCCCCATGTCTAAATTGGTTAAGTATTAAGTGGACCATGACTTAACCCTAATCATGAGGCATTAATTAATTAATGTGCCTTAACCTCTCACATTAGACTTTGTTGCGGTCACTAGTTAGGCCGGTCGGTTCCGGGTAGCTTTACACCACAACTAGGTCTAACCTCGGGTTCAAGGTACAACTTGACCAACTTCTCACATTGAGTCCTATTGTTTGTAGCAACTAGTTAAGCCGGTCGGTTCCGGGTAGGTTTACGCTACAAACTCAACCCAACCTCGAGTTGGCCACACTTATCTTTTCTAAGTGTCATGTCCATTATGTTTCCAAAACATGTTACAAATTTTCAAGCAATTGGGTAGACCTAACTTAATAGGTAAATTCCCAATGGGTAGACCTAACTTAATAGGTAAATTCCCAAGCTTATGTTTTTATGTCTTTTAAGTTTACCCAACCCCAAACGCAATCCCATCGCTTACATATCGCAATAGCGCATAAAGGATAGAAAGAGGGAACTTGGCATAATTATGACATAAAAATGTTAAAGCCACAAGTTCAACATGGTGGCATATGAAAGGTTCATGTGTTCATACACTTGCATATTACATTTTTAGGCCCAAAAAGCATGCATAAAACCAAACTTGGCATATTCATGATACATGGTGCTAAATGACATGTAAGAATGGCCACAAGTTCGCATTTAGCCTCACATGCAAGTTATCATAAGTGATATGATAACTTACATGTTGCCAAAATGCAACCTTTGGCATAAAGCTTGAAGCTTTATGTTCACATACTCAAAATAAGCTTGCATAACATGGTAACATGAACCATATGACCATCCCAAACTTGCATAACATACTTGCATATCATATGACACTTGCATAACAAACTTGCATAATAAAACTTGCATAATATATGACAACTTGCATATCAAACTTGCATAAACAAACTTGCATAACATATGACAACTTGCATATCATACTTGCATAAACAAACTTGCATAACATATGACAACTTGCATATCATACTTGCATAAACAAACTTGCATAACATATGACAACTTGCATATCATACTTGCATAAACAAACTTGCATAACATATGATAACTTGCATATCATACATTTAACTTTAGAGTTTAAGTATGAAAGGAATAGGGCTTACAATGCTTATGCGGACTCAAATGAGTATAGCAAATGTAAGAAACCCCTTATGCAATTAATTAAACCCCAAAAATGCAAGCAAACTTGATCAAAACTCTTCCTTTAAGATGCCAATAGAGAAACAAGACTTGAATGCAAGCTAATGATGATCATACAAGTCTAAAAACACTTGTATGCATGGAAAATCACTTAGGAATTTATTTAGGAATTTTATGAAGAGAGTGGAGGCCATGAGAGGATTGATTTTTCCATAGTTTAGTTGTATGAATGAATAATGATGATTTAGGGTAGGTTAGGGTCTTATTTATAGATTAGGCAAGTGTTTTAGGCCATAGGATTAACCCTAGATTCAATCCAATCCATCAAAGCATGTCTTGGGGAAGAAGTCAAGTGTAGGAACCATCTAGGGCCTTTAGATTAAAGATGGACCATGAGAACCATTCAAATGCAAAATCTGCATTTGAGCGAATCGGCCCACGGGTTGACAGCCAAACACCCTGGATTAACCCCTAGTCGACCCAGCGAGCTCGGGTCGACCTCAAAAATCGGCCGGTTCGGTTATTCCCCTCTCCCAATTCGCTGTTTTGAACATTTTTGCATATTTATTTATTAAATTTTCAATTATATATATATATATCAATATATATATATTTCTCTGCGCAACCCATTTCACTTAATTAAGTATACTTTAATTAGGAAATTTTTCGTGAAACTTCGCGAGGCCATAGCTTGGTCATACGGACTCCTATTTTCGAAAACTCGGACTCTATTTCGCGTATTTTTCCGAGACGAACGCAATGGCATAGCCCGTTTCCCTTGATTCAGATTTTACAGTTTAATTCTGCCTCCATTTATGTTATAACATGTTATTCAAAAATACGGGTTGTTACAGGGCAAGTGAAGCCGACCCCGCGGACATTCCTCCTCCCCCTCAGCAGCCACAAGAGGATTTCGCGGAGATTTGCAAAGACTTTAAGGCGATGGGTTGCAAGAATTTTGTTGGGATGGAGACTTCTGTTGAGGCAAAAAACTGGTTAAGGGAAACTGAAGACCTCTTTGCTATCTTAGATGTAGAAGATCGTAGGAAAGTTCTGTTGGCGGTATGGTTATTGAAAGGGGAAGCTGCTTATTGGTGGGTAGTCACCACCACTACTAGACCAATTGAGACTTGGGATGAGTTCAAAAGAAGGTTTGGACTGAGGTTTTTATCGTCAGCAGAGGAGAACCTTCAGATTGAGAGGTTCCTATCACTAAAGCAAGGGGACATGACTATTAGGGAATACGTGGATAAGTTTAATCAACTTGCTCGGTTCGGTTTAGACTTGGTTAACACAGCTCAGAAGAAGGCCATGCACTTTGCTCTAGGACTAAACGAGCCATTGCGCGGTTTGGCCATATCTCATATACCCATCGGAGCAACCTTCGAGAGTTTGGTAAATATGGCCCTGCTTCAAGAGGAAGATAAGAAGAAAAAAAAGGTGCTTTACTTGTGGAAGCTCGACTCATCTAAACAAGGATTGCAGAAAAAGGAAGGGCACTTGCTTTAACTGTGGAGAAATGGGACACTTCACTAGGGATTGCCCGAAGAAGCAAGGGCAAGGCCAGGGTCAGACTCAGCGTGCTGGACCTTCGGGAGGGCAAGTTCATGCTCTCAATGCCGCTCCAGTTCCCGATCGAGGTAGTATTTCTGTTGAGAGCCTTGTATATATTTCTGATTTTCCAGTTCGTACCTTGTTTGATTTTGGTGCATCGCATAGCTTTATCTCATCTGATCTTGTTGATAGTTTGCATCTAAGTACTAGTCTAGTTTAGGATCCCGTGTGTGTTTCAAATCCAATTGGGGTTTACGCCCATTTGTCTATTATCTACGTGGATTTGAAAATCTCTATCTTGAGTACAGAATTCTCGCGTGATGCTTATATTCTCGGTTTCATGGGGTATGGGTTGATTTTGGGCATGGATTGGTTGTCCAGTTTTGGAGCCATTCTTGATTTTTGAGCATAGGGTTGAGAGGCTCATGACTCGCCTCGGTAATACCCTAAAAATTTCTAGTAATCCTATGAGTCCCGTCATGTTGTGTTATCTTGAATCCCTCAACTCGTCTATCGATAGTTTGCAATCGGTGAGGGTGGTCCGAGAATATCCTGATATCTTGGGTGAAGTGAAGGGGGTTACCCCTAAACGAGAGATAGATTTCCGCATTTATCTGGTTGATAATGCCAAGATAGTTTCGTGGCCGGTTAGGCACATGGCCCCGCAAGATGAGAGTTAAGAAAGCAAGTCAAGGAGTTGCTGGAGAAGAACTTCATTAGACGAAGTATATCTGAATGGGGAGCGCCTGTAGTATTTACTACCAAGGCAGATGGTTCTCTTCGACTTTGTGTTGGTTATCGTGAGTTAAACAAAGAGAATAGACAACCATTGCCAAGGATCGATGATTTGTTTGATCAGCTTGAAGGAACATCTGTTTTCTCTTGATCTTGCTACTGGATTCCATCAGCTCAGAGTAGCTGAGGATAGTATAGGCAAAACTGCGTTCAGAACTCCAGATGGATTCTTAGAATGGCTGGTCATGCCATTCGGTTTGACTAATGCACCCGCCTACTTCGTGGACTTGATGAGTAGGGTGTTCAAGGAGTTCTTGAACAAGTTTGTCGTGGTCTTCGTAGATGATATTCTGATCTTCTCTAAGGATGAGGAAGAGCACGCAAGGCATCTCATGGAGGTGATGGATACGCTTAGAACGCATCAGTTGAAGGCCAAGTCCTCCAAATGTCATTTTGGAGAAAAGAAGTTAGATTTCTTGGGCACATAGTTTCTAAGCAAGGCTTAGCGGTGGATCCCGCTAAAGTGGTCGCGGTTCAAGACCGGAAAGCTCCGACGAGGACAAGTGAAGTAAGAAGCTTTCTCAGTTTAATTAATTAGCGTCCCTTGAGCTTAGACCTACCCTTCTGGATCAAGTAGGGACTTCACAGAAAGAAGACCCGCAGTTAGTCGAGATCATGGACAAGTTGATTCGAGGCGAGATGTTAAGACACCTCGCTATAGATGACAAGGGATGGCTAAGACGCAATGAGAGAAAGAAGGCTCTTGAAGATGCACATCACTCAAGGAGGTGGCCGAGTTTGTCCTAAGGTGCATGTTGTGCCAACAGATTAAGGCCGAGTCATAAAAAGCCCGGTGGGCTATTACATCCATTGGAGGTCCCCGCAATGGAAGTAGTAAAGCGTCACGAAGGATTTCGTGGATGGGCTGCCTAGATCAAGGAAAGGGAATACGAGCATGTGGGTCATAGTTGGTAGACTCACGAAGAGTGCTCATTTCACTCCGGTAAAGAGCGAAAGGACTGCATCATAGCTAGCGACAGTTTACTTTTAAGAAATAAAGCGGTTGCACGAGGTTCCCTAAAGTATAGTTAGTAACCATGACTCAATCTTCACTAGCCAGTTTTGGGATAGTCTACGGGAAGTCATGGGCAAGCAACTGAATCTAAGTACGGCCTATCATTCGCAGGCGGATGGTCCATTTCGTTCAAGCATGAGTTATAGAAAATCACGTTAGTAAGAGCAATTGGCAACGTGGATTGGTATTTCCAAGAAAAGTTCTGCTGCGTGGAATACTTTATAGTAAGTAAACGAGATCCAGGATTCACTGGTGAATTTTGGGGAGCTTGCATGAAACCATGAGGTCATAGTTATGTTTAAGCCAAGAATGATAGAAGAGTAAGTGAAAGAGGAAGACGAGAGGCGACAATGAAATGGGTTCCAACTCATATTGGGAAATAAGAGTTAAGAAGCCAAGAAATCATGAGGTAAAAGACGGTCAAAACATAGTGGAGTCAAGCTCAAGGAAACGTGACTTAGAAGACTGAAGGCTAGATACGCGCATCATATCTCTTTCTAAGAGTATATCCTTGATCCTTGTTTTCCGGTGGAACTTACTTGCATGTTATCTTTTACATATATCCTCTCGGTCCCGTTCTCGATCCCATTTCTGTTGTAAACTCCATAAGGGGGTGTGAATCATCGGTTAGTAATACATGTCAAGGTTTAAAAGGGTCCGTTAGGTTGACTAAACCTTTTGGGCTTTTATAGAATATGGGTTGGGTTAGGAAGGGATTTCTTGTAATCCAAAAGGAGTATATCTTGCTTATCTTCCCGATCTCTTTGTAGCATATCTTTCTTTTGCTATCTATATCGTGTTAATCTTGTCATGAGAACCTTAGGTAGAAACCCTTTGGATGAAACATGTTATGCTTGATGTTTGCAAGTGGTTGCAAGTGTTTGCAAGTGGTTACTCGTGGATGCATTATACACATTAGGCACTAGATCGGCTCACACACTCCTCATATTGCATATGCATGAGTGTTTACGCTTATTCATGGATGAAAATTTTTGTGTTATCACATGGATGTTGCATATGGATGTATGTTATGTGCACACATATAGATGTTATACATTATGTTAGGAATTGCATACATATGGATTCATTTCACTAACATAATTTGCATTGATGATATTTGCATTAGATAAGTACATATACACACACCTTTGCATATGTTCATACAACATTTAGAATCTTGTAAGGACAATGATTGCTCGTGGATGATGTTTTGAATAGATGGATGTTGGATGGTAGGATACGTTCTTCCTAACTTGAAGATTTCGGGGACGAAATCCTTTAAGGAGGGGAGAATGTAACAACCCGTATTTTCAATAACCTATTATAACGTAAATTGAGGCAGAATTTAATTCTAAAATCTGAATCAAGGGAAACGGGCTATGCCATTGCGTTCATCTCGGAAAAATACGCGAAATAGAGTCCGAGTTTTCGAAAATCAGAGTCTGTATGACCCGATTAAGGCCCAATGAAGTTTTTAGAAAATTTCAAGTTTAAAACAGATTTGAATTTCAAGTTCAAATTTCGAATTTTGGGCCTGGAAGGCTAGGCGGGAAATTTCCCGCCAAGCCAACCAAGTCGACAGGCCTGTCGACTTGGCAGTCGACTTGGTTGGACCCAAGTCGACAGCCCTGTCGACTTGGCTGTCGACTTGGTTCAGCCGGGCAGTTTTGCCTGGTGCACCATTTTGGGGTTTTGGTTAGGTTTTGGGGCCAGATTCGGTTTTAAGGGCTGAGATTGGAATTAGGGTTTAATCCTAAGGTTGAAACTAATCCTAATCTCTATAAATAAGCCCCTAACCTAACCCTAAATCATCATTATTCAACCCTACAACTAAACTATGGCAAAATTATTCCTCTCATGGCCTCCACTCTCTTCATAAAATTTCTAAGTTATTTCTATGAGAGATTTTCCATGCATACAAGTGTTTTCAAGCTTGTATGAGTGTCATTAGCTTGCATTCAAGTCATGTTTCCATATTTACATCATAAAGCAAGGGTTTTGATCATTTTGGCTCAAGGGTTTTTCTATTGGAGCTTGCATTTTGGGTTTATTTGATTGCATAAGAGCTTTGTCTCAATCTATATATATTTTTGTGTCTTCATAAGCATAGTAAGCCCTTTTCTACTTTCATACTTAAACTCTAAAGTTAAATGAATGATGCAAGTTTGGTTGATCATTATGAAATGCAAGTTTGCCATGATATGCAAGTTTACTATGTCATGTTATGCAAGTTTGATATGTTATGATATGCAAGTTTGCCATGTTATGTTATGCAAGTTTGCCATGTTATGATATGCAAGTTGTCATGTTATATATGCAAGTTTGGGTGGATCATTTTACTCATGTTATCATGTTATGCAAGCTTACCTTGAGTATATGAACATAAAGCTTCAAGCTTTATGCTAAAGGTTGCATTTTGGCAACATGTAAGTTATCATATCTCTTATGATAACTTGCATGTGAGGCTAAATGCGAACTTATGGCCATTTCTACATGTCATTTATCACCATGTATCACCAATATGCCAAGTTTGGTTTTATGCATGCTTTTGAGGCCTAAAAATGTAATATGCAAGTATATGAACATATGTACATTTCATATGCCACCATGTTAAACTTGTGGCTTCAACACCTTTATGTCATGATTATGCCAAGTTCCCTCTTTCTATCCTTTATGCGCTATTGCGATTATGTAAGCGATGGGATTGCGTTTGGGGTTGGGTAAACTTAAAAGACATAAAAACATAAGATTGGGAATTTACCTATTAAGTTAGGTCTACCCATTGGGAATTTACCTATTAAGTTAGGTCTACCCAAATGCTTGAAAACTTGTAATATGTTTTGTAACATAATGGACATGACACTTAGAAAATATAAGTGTGACCAACTCGAGGTTGGGTTGAGTTTGTAGCGTAAACCTACCCGGAACCGACCGGCTTAACTAGTTGCTACAAACAATAGGACCCAATGTGAGAAGTTGGTCATGTTGTACCTTGAACCCGAGGTTAGACCAAGTTGTGGTATAAAGCTACCCGGAACCGACCGGCTTAACTAGTAACCGCAACGAAGTCTAATGTGAGAGGTTAAGGCACATTAATTAATTAATGCCTCATGGTTAGGGTTTAAGTCATGGTCCACTTAATACTTAATCAATGTGGGCTTGGTAGATTAATCAGGGTTAAGTCGTGGACTCATCGTTACACTTAACCAAGTTAATCCATGATTAGCAAGAGGGTTAAACCGTACTTAACCCACTAGAAAATCCTAGCAACGGGGGTCCACTCCAGCAGTAATCCCAAGTTTGTATCATCATGACCCTAGGGACTAGGCTAGGGTGGGGCACAATTACTGGACTTGAGGTAAGTGACCAAAAACGACGGCAGAGTGGTACGCCGGTGTAGTTCCGGACGGACTATGGTCGTGCACGTAGTCCGTAGCCGGAGAAAATCAAGCACGGGTACCAGTAGATCTAAGACTGTGCACTTATGTTTATGGCGTCCAGGGGTTGACACCCTAGGGCTTGATACACCCGATAGGAGACCCAGCACAGTCTGACTACAATTATGTTTGGGCCGTATTGACGCCAACACGTGACGAGTTAGGCTTATAGGGAGCCGATCGACTAGACCGTTTGGTTGGACCTCGTATTAGGGTCACTTCATGTTATTGGACCTCGTATTAGGGTCACTTCATGTTATTGGGCCAAAGCTTGGGCCAAGGGATCAATACTTGTTTATTCAAGTCATGTTAGCTTGCTAGTACACCTGTGGTGCAAAAACCTTAAACCTGATTATGCGATGACACCTTTATCTACCTTGTTAGTTAATCATCATGCTAGTATGTTGTTATCCTTAGGTTCATTCCTGCTTCTCATGCCAGTTAACTTTATCAGTTTACATTGATTGTAGTAGGGCTTACTCAGTCTTTTTGACTGACCTGTTTTTCTTTCGCCTCTTTTCTTCCGTTCCCCCCCCCCCCCCAGGTTCTCAGGGTGGGAATATTGGAGCTTAGCTTGGATTTCTGATCGCTTGCTTGTGGGATTTTAGCTCATGTACGGTCTTGACATGAAGCTAGCTATGGTTATCACTTATTTTGGGGATAGTACTTATGTATTTCAGTTTTTCAGTGATGTTGTTTTTATCTAGACTTGTGTATTTGGAAAGTTGACATTATGTTGTACCGGACTTGTTTTGAAATAGTTTGAAATCTTCCGCTGTTTTACTTATCTTATTTACTCTGTTTACATATATACATATGTTCTTGTTCTGCCTTGATATATCATTATGCATGTTTACCCGGTACAAACGCCCCTCCAAAGTCAGAGTGCTTGCAAGAGCCACCCTGGCGGAGGTGGGGTGTTATAAATCTGTTAATTAAAATATTAATTAACTTTTAGAACCATTTCTATGTTTAAAAATTACTTGTTAAAAACTATTTCCATTAAATTAATTGAAAACAAATTAATTAATAACCAAATTCCATTTAAAACATATTTTTTTGTTAATTTCAAAAAACATAGTTAATTGGATTAATTGATTATAATTAATCATTCCTTTTAAATTAATTAATAATATAAATAATTCAAAATAACCATCTTTAATTGTTTCTTAAAAAATCATTCAAACTACTACCAACTTAAATTAATTTTTGGTTTACTTTACAGAAATGATAACTTAGCATTTCCAATGGTATATGATAGTTCTTTTAACAAACAACATCCAAGTCTTTAACCAAATATACACAAACAGCTATGTAAATACAATTCAATATTATCAATTAATAATATAATATCTCAACAACATATATTTACTGATAAAGTATGCCAAATTAACAAAAGAGTATTACCGAACACTATAAAAACCATTTGGCCTTGCCCAAAAAAAAAATATGCCAAATTAATATAATAGCATAACGGTGTTTATTGCACCTAGTAGGGTGTCCACAACAATTCAATCAATTCAGTTTATTGTGGAATGGTGTTTATTTCAACTAAAAGATGTCAGTATATAATATATAATTACGATATACGTAATTAAACACAACTCAATTAAATAATTAATTTAACAACCAATTAAGAATTTACTGAATTACAGATCAATTATAATAGTTTATGCGTTAATTTAGTTCACGACTAAATTTACGTTCAATTAATTTTAAATGGTTTTTGATATAAAAACCAATTTGAATTACTTAATAGATCAATTTATTTTAAATTGAATTGTTCAAAACTTGATAGTTACGTCGAGTTACTTACACACACAATCGGTCGACTCAACTACACACATATGAGCCAAAATCTATTTGAACACAAATCCATGGTTTAAACTTATGTATACACATCGATATATACATATTCATATATTTAATGTTATTTGAATTTAATTTAGACTTTATTTTTCTTATCTCTTTTTAAATTTGGGCCGAGCCCAATCCTTTCCAAACAACCCCAAATATACATACCTTATATATATTCCTAGCAATATACATATATATACATTATTTAAATTAAACTCTCTTTTTATTGTATACACACACACACACACACATATATATATATATATATATACATACATATATGTATGTATGTATGTATGTATGTATAAAACTGGGCTGAAGCCCTGGTCCATTGGCCAACACTACACGCACATACCAAGATTCAACAACTCTTCCCATTCCAAATTCTACTACCTACCTTTTACTTTCTTTCTTCTTTTTTTATTTAAATATAAGCCATGCCGAGGGCCCAGAACATTGACCCATACACTAACACAAAACCCGTCGCACCCTTTCTTCCTAGTTAACAGCTCCAAGCAAACAAAAATACTAATACACAACACTCTTCAAACAACAACTGTGCACCATCTCCATGTGCACATGCACATTACCTCTGACCATCAAACGGCGGCCACACCACTACCCACAAACCCAAATATCTCCTCAGCAACCAACTGGGCATCTGCGGTGGCCCAGAAATCCTCCTCCGAAAACACCTTTTCACCATTAAACCCCAAATACACCACACTTGCTGACCTCCAAAAATCGATCACCATGGCCAACTCTGACCATCATATCACTTGCCGCCACCCCAGAGACAAACTACATCTTCTTGCGGCCCTCCACAACAAAAAGATTAACTCCCGATCGCTTAAACGCGTGCACGATACCATTAAATCCCAAGAACCCAAAAACTGATCCACGACCTATAATCACCTCGTCTCCCCTCCACTGACCAAAGGGAGTTCGCCAAACTACGTCCATGTCTCCTTCTAATGAAAGAGATGTTTGAATTTATTTGATTATAATTTTCTAATTGAATATACAAGATCCGATATAAGTCGGAATTCTGTGAAACAAGAAATGTTTGAATCTATTTTATTATAATTTTCTACTGAAAGAGAAAAATGGAGATTTCATATTATAGACTGTGAGTTATATCCAATTCAAATTTTCGAATAGTCGCTATGGAAATTGTTAATAAACGATAAAGTTTATTTAATAAACTAATATAAATTTTTATATAATTTGAATATCGTTCAAACCTGAATTTTAGTGTTGAGTTTGAAATACGTATTGGTTTATTTTGAAGCTATATAAGATTTCATGTGGAGATATATGATAATAATAATTTATTATTATTTAAATTTTTGTTTTGGATTTTATTATATTTATCAGTATTATATAAGCCCTAGAAATAGTCGTTTTTCAAACAACCTCTGTTTCCGACGAAACGAATTTTATTGGAATATGTATAGCTAATTATTGCTAGATTTCCACTTTGGAGCCAATCAATGTTTTTTCATTTGTGTGTGTAATTTAAAGGTGAACCGATAAATAAAGTGGAATTAAAGTAACATCATTTTGCAAATGGAGTCAGTTTTCAACAAAATTAATTTCATTGGGACCGGAACGTTGAGACGTAGCAGTATATCATTTTCATTATTGTTGGAGTTTGTGTGTGACGGTACTAATTTAACGATTACCGGTAAACAACGGTAAATGGCAAAAATTAATACCATATAACAAAATAAAATAATATATATATATACTTAACTCCTAAGTAATAAGGTACACATACCTACCCAAATAAATAAAAACCTGCCCTAACTTTCTAACCCAACCGTACATCCTGTATTTTGTATGCAGACTAATCTCCTTACAACTTCATGTTTAAGCAATAGGATACTCACCTAAACGCACAACTACACTACAGCACAGCCTTCCTCCCATCCTATATTCTGAAATTACACATGCTAACCTACTCCCCTCTTCCAACCTATGTTTTCAAATCAAACTAAATAATCAAGTGGTAAACCACAGGCCTAAAATCTTCAGCTATCCACCACTCTAAAACTTGGATGCCAAGTTTCTATACACCTATATATACGCCGAGGCTTCCTATTATTTTTCCTTTACAAATTCAACGAAGCCAAGCCTCCTCCAGTATTAAAACGCAAGCACATTCGTTAATAAATCAAAAGAAAATGTAGCGTTGGGTTATTCTGTAGGGTGGCAAGATCGAATACAAGAGATGGTTGGGCAGTTTTAACGAAGGCGTAATTGGTTAAGTGAAGCGGCAACGTGTTCGGTTCGAAGCATGGCAGTAGTAGAGGGTGCATGCTAGTCTCGGGTGATGGAGAGGAGAGAAATGTGGTACTAGGTGTAGTGAAGGAAGTGGCACGAGCTGATGATGGTTGTGGCATTGAGAGAATAGCAGCAGTAAATTGGCGAGATGAAGTGGTGGGTTCGTGTTCTAAGGGAATGGGAAGAACGAGGCAGCGCGTTAAACGAGAGGAGGAGATGTACAGTAGCATGAGTATGTTTATATCATGCCTAAACCCCTTTAACGTGCCTAACGAAAGTAGTAGCATTAATTTGTAAGTTAATAACATATATTTAAGTAATATATTATTACATGGCCTGGGAATACATGTATATGCCCGATTACATTTTATGTTCCTGACTAAGATATACTGTGGCAAGTATAAAACGTGCCTAAGTATTAAATTAAATGTGCCTAATCCAATATGCCTAATTATATTAAATGTGAGCTGATTATTTTAAATAACCTTATTTACATATAGGCCATGGTGTGTATATATGTGGCTAATTAGAGTTTAAATGTGCCCAAAACCATATTAAACGTGACCGATTAGTTTAAGGTATAATTAGGGCAAAATAAATATTAATTTAAATTTAATTAATTTAAATTAAGAACGTGAACGTATAATTTGTGTAACATTCTCATGGGTTAATAAAACCGGATCAAACAAGGAGTGCTGGAATCGTATCAGTGGGTGTAATATTATAGAGCTGGTTTGGACAGAGCTGGATGCGACTGGAAGTTTTAATTGAATTAAACACTTATTTAATTTAATTAAAATAAATCGTTTTGACGATGAATGGAAATCAAGGTAAGTACAACTCACTCAATTTTGTTCCCACTTATATTTGATGTAAGTCGGGTTTAATGTTGTGTGCTATTGTTGTTAATTGTTGGATGATTACTGCATATACTCATGTATATATATATATATATATATATATATATATATATTGACTGAACTGATTAAATTAAACGTTTGTTTAATGTAATTTAAATCAATCGTTATTTTTAATGATTGTAACCAATTAAGGTAACTTACCTTGTTGGTCACATTTATAATAATATGAATGTATAAAATTTATACTAGAAGTTTAAATTACTATTATTTGTTGATTATTAGAAATTATATTTGTATTTTTAATTGAATGATATTATTTGAGGTAACCTATTTGGATGCAGGGAAAAACAGGCTGGAGGGATCCAACCGGATTCCTCAAATATATTAAATGTTGTTTATTTTCATATTATCATATGAACTGTTCTGATTGGAAGATTGGTTTGGTGTTGATCGTTGATTGGAAATTTAACATTTGTTTTGTTTTAACCAATGGGCAGTATTGGTTGAGTAATTGGTAGCAACTGGCCTAAAAATAAATTGTTTATAGTTTTATAAATATTGATTTACCATCAGGTGAATTGACGGTAATGAAGTTACAAAAATTTATTTTATAACTGAAGATAGTTTTTGAAATCTATTATTTTGAATAAGAGTTTATTAAAAGGGAAAAAATATTTATTATCTATTTTATAAGTAATTTTTAAACGATTTTATAAAAACAAATTCTTATGGTAATAAGATTTATAAGCAAATGACTAGAAATTAACGTAATGGTTAAGAGTTGGATTAATTATTTCTAAGAAACAATTAATTGGAATTATTTAAATTAATTATATTATTAATTAATTTAAAGGAATAACTAATTGGAATTGGTTAAAGAAATAATCGTGTTTTGAGTTGACTAAGTCGACTGTATTAACTATAACTGATTGTTAAATTGGTTTGTTGTCAATTAACCTAATGAAATAGTTTAACAAATATTTTTCTTAATTTTAATAAGATTTAAAAAAAATCATTTAATGAGGAAGTAAATTATTAATTTAATTAATAATAATTTAATTGATTGATCTCCTAAAGGAAATTCATTTAAGTAAGTAATCGACGTTGAAAATAAATTTAGTTGAATTTTGATAGGAGTTCATGAATGGGATTTATATTAAAACCGAGTTTTTATAACGAAGTTATAAAAGAGATTTTAAATGAACACGATAGATTAAAATAAATGTGTACTTAACATGTGAATTAAGTAAAAAGGGAATCTATACAGAAAGGGTTTTATATTAAACCGGAGTATTATAAATATGGTTTATAAAAGAGGTGTGAAGTTAAAACATTGATTTTTAATTAGGGTTACTTAATAATTGAATTAAGTGAAATGAAAGGAATTGAAATGAGATTTTCAAAGCAGAAAATGGTTAAATGGATTAGAAGTGGAATAATATGGGTTGATAAGAAATTAAGATAAGAAATTAAAGAATTGGAACCTAACAGGAGATCGGTTGAGTTCAGTGATTTTCTAATGTTAATCTGATGTTGATTTTGGTCTTCCGGGTTCATACTTAGGGAGTTATTCTCTTACCAATTTAAGATCAGGGACTAATAATATTGAAGTATAGAAGTGTATGTATAAGAAATAGTAATGATTTGAACTATAAAACGGATTGAGGATATATAATGAGATTTCCAAAGTAATGGGAATAAAAAGAGATTTTGTGAAAATATAATGATATTTTCGAAATTCAAGGAATTAACGAGATGAGTTTGAATAAGTTTATCCAATGGGGAAGTGCTAGTTATTGTTTTCGAGAAATGAACAAAAGAGGTTTCGTAACGATGTTTTGCATGAAATTTGTTGAAACCAAAGTTAAGAATATGTGTGTGTATATATATATGATTTAATTCTAAGATATTTAAATAAAATAGTTTTGGGAATACTCTTAAAATAAAATAAGAATTTAATATTGTGTTTAAAAATATTGAAAGATTTAGAAGTTTAATGAACAATTCGTTAATTTGTTTAATTAAAAAGGCCAAGTGATGCTGAGTACTGAACTAGTAAACTCATTTTTTTTACATGATTGAATGACTGTTATTTTATAGTTAAATAACCGACTATCAAATTTGACATATACGATTGTTCATATGGAAAGACCGGGATCGAAATTATATTCGAAAACCATTCCGGACCAGCAAATACGAAATCATCGAAGATGCTGATTGAAGATGGAGCAGTTGAATACCGTGGATCTTCATAAGATAAAGGACTACTTGTCAAATTTCTCTGATGTTGCAACCAGAGTTATTTTGATTTGTGATTCTGACATGATTGGAATCTACGGATTTGCAAGGACTACTCGCTATTGATCTATAGGGTGATTCCTAAGATGCAGTAGGAGGGTACGTTCGGTTTGTCCAGTCCCAGGACAACTTGTATGGATAGATGTCTGGCGGAGTATTTCCAATGGCTCATGTACGTATATTTCCTCAAATATATTTCTATTGGTGGCTGAGAAGACACCTTCTCTTAGCTTAAAACTCAGGGTATTTTTGTGGATGTCAATTAATGATTTTCTGGCGAATTTGACAATGTGGCATTCAAAGTGAATGGAGACGTGATATGTTCTAAAAGGTAATTTAAACCTTAACCCTCTGCAATCGGGAAATGACAAAAATTGAGCATGCAGCATGGCTAAGTGGGTCGCTTCCAATTAGGGTGAGAAAATCCATTTCCTTCTTTATTATATCGACGTTGTCCCTTTTGGGAAACGGTTGTTGATCCCAACCATTGATGATATACATTCGATACACTCAAGCGAAATGAGTGGTCGGTCATTTGTGGCCAGGTTGCAAGATGTTCTTGTTGCACCTAGTGTATTCCTCTCTAGAGATGCACTATCATAAGGTGGTTCCATGCCTCTTCATAGTCGGAATCCAATCTCCCACAAGCACCCATGGTTTTGATTGTATACTATGTATGTAGAGGCTGAGATGCAAGCGTTCTGCTAGATGGTTATTTATTTGATTTAGACACTATTATAATATCAGAATAGACATGATTTCAAAATACTTTGGGTTATCGAATGGTAAAAACCATCCTTGTTTATGTGTGGACTGGCCTTACGATTATCCTTTTCTTTCGAAAGGAAATCTTTACTTCAAAATCAAGTTGGATGATACCCTTAAACTTAGTGATTTTTCTTACTTTGGTTCACCAGACTGATCCTGGCGTTTGCAATGCTCGGGTCAAACCGAATTTTACAAGTTCAAGTTAGAATGCTACAGACTTCAGAAGGAATGTTGGAGGAGTTCAGACATATTAATATTTATTCCGTTGTGTGTTATATATGAGAACAGGTTGTTATAATTGTCCAAATGTATTGATTCTATGATGATTATAAGTATTATTTCAAGCTCTCAATAAAGATTTATTTCTATATTATATTTTGTTCCGTTGCAATGTGAGACTCTGGTGTTATCGTGTTGTTATTCTTCTTCTTTTATTCAAATATTTGTTTCTTTCTTATCTGACCTTCTAATTTCTTTCTATTATCTGTTGTTTTCGATACTTGAGTCTTGGCAAGTAATATGGCTTTATGTATTATTGTCAAAATTCAGGCGTCGAACTTCCACCAGGTCGTTATAGTGGTATCGGAGCATAAAGTTTAGTAATGACCTTGGCTTTGTGGTGTAACTCGATAGCGATGGGGTTAGTAATACCCTAGATTGAGTTTGAGTGTATATATATGAGAGTGCTATTTGTAGATTTTATAAAAAATGTTTTATATTGTGTTATATGATCGGTCACTTTTGAACTAGCAACTAACACAATATTGTCTTGTAAAGAGGTAAATGAAATAATATTGCCAAATTGTATTTTTTATAAAAAGAAATAATTTTATCAAATTATTGGGATATTGGTTGTTTTGATTGATTTGAATGGAATTCAAATTGGATTAAAATTTTGGAATGGTTTAATATAACCAAAAAAGATTTCACATATGAGATTAGTAAATTAGACTGAATAAATCAGAATTTGGATTTTGAAATGGAAATGAACTACTGAGATAATCAATTAGTTAATTTGATATGGAATTGGACCTTAACTAGGTTAAGTGGATTTAAAAATGGATATTGGAGTTCAATAAGATAAATTTGGAATTTAAAAACCGAATGAATAAAAATCGAATGAACAATAATTGAATGGAAATAAATTGGATGTTAATCAATTATTATTGAAATATGTTAAACCCAAGTGAATGTAAACAAGTGAATATTAACATTGAATATAAATTCAATTGATTTGATTAAGTTGGTTGTGCATCGGTTGTTGATTGTTTGTGTTAACCGGCCTTTTGGTCCTGTTAGATCCAAAAATGGTTCTAACACCCAAATGAACGATAATTCAAAGAAAATTATAAATAGAAACTACGAGAACACACGATTTGTAATGGTCCGACGTTAAAGTGCCTACGTCCACTTTATACTTTATTGATGAATGATTCAAGTACAAATACTGTAACAACCCGCTCATTCCATGATAATAGATTTAAATATTTTATTTAAATCTATCGCCGTATCCGATGTGTCACTCAAACTGTCGTTTTTCACAAACGATAAAATTATGACTCGGGACCACTTCCATTGAGTTCAAAACGTCATTTACAACCTTTTTGACTATAAGCATCGATATGTTCCAAGCTTCGGAATTTTGGCACTTTGGGTTAGGTCTTGGTTGAGCTAGCCTAGCTCTCATATAACCCACAAATCAGCTCCTCTCTCCCTCATAACTTCAAACACTTAAAAGAAAACAAAAATGGAGAGTGGGAATGGGAAATAGAAATTCCCTAAGCTAGGGCTTCCAATCTAGAGCTCAATTCTTGTGAAAATCCAATTATATGACATGGGTAAGCTCTCTCTACTCATTCTCTACCTTCCCCTCCTCTCAATTTGGGATTTTTATGATGTTCTAACATCCATGAATCTTCATATATGTTCAGGAGGTGATTAGAGAGGAGTGGTTGAAGAAAGAAAGCTTCTTTGCTTGGATTTATGCTTGTTCTTCCTTGTTGGAGCTTGTTCTTGTCATCCAAGAGCCAAAGGTGAGTTTTTTATTGAACTCACATCTATGCCACAAGCCCTTGGCTTGCACTAGTGTAATTTAGTGTTCATATGAGTTTGCATATGCTAGTAAATTGGTTATGTTAGTGTAATTTAACCGATTCCATGTTCTATGTTTCATTGAGTTGACAACTTATGATATGGATCGTTCATACGATCCCATGTATATGATATGAGTTGATTTAAGTAATGTTGTGAAGCTTCGTTATCCCCCGACACGTTCTAATCCTTCGCAAGTCGCTTGAATCGTTTTGTTATGCTTTTGGTTGTTCATTTGAAATAGAGATTATGACATGTGTTGTTCACACGATCATTGCACATGATGTAAGTCGAGTAAGTGGTCTTGTAAAGTACCATTGTCGCTTCCGGCAAGTTCTAAGACTTCACGATTCGCTTATATCGCGTTTCTTCGTTTGGTTTAGAAATTTGGTTCGTTTAAAACCTATAATCGTAATCCTTGTATTTGAGCTTGGCGAGTTGTTACGGTGGATCGGAGAGGTCTCATGGACGTCCCAAAGAAGTCACGAGCCTCGACGATCGGCGTCGGCCATTCGCGGGGGACCGAATCCCCCTAGGTTCGGCCTGGGCAACAGCCCAGGCCAGGACCGGGCGACCGGTCCGAAACCGGTCGGTCAACCGGTTTATTCTCTGTTTGAAACCGGTCGACTGACCGGATTCCACCGGTCGACCGGTGGTGGTTCAGCCTGGGTAATTGCCCAGGCCAGAACCGGTCGACCGGTGCCAAATCGGTGGTCGACCGGTTTGGCTGAGCCTGGGCAATTTTGCCCAGGCCCGACTAGTTCGATCGTGCGCCCCCACGCACGATCCCGCTTGTTTCCGGACTCCTCGTTGGCAGATTTTGATTCGTTCGTTGATCGGAATTATAACCGTTATCCCTTTGATTTCATGTATGTTGTTGTAATGTGAATTATGCATTAGCGATCACCTAGGTGATCACTCTTTGATCCGTGGCACCTGATTTTGTGTCTTGCTTTCCTGTCGCTCCAGGGTGGTTTCTATCCGTTTATTAATGTCATTGGATCCACTAACGAGCCATATGTATATTCGATTTATCGAATTTACATTTGATGATTTATGATTTGGATTTATGTCATTATGACGTGAATCCCCTTGATCGATTTGCCTCGGCATTCGTACTATTATTTATTGCCACTTTGAAGCTATATAAAGAGATTTTATGTTATTAGTGGATATCAAATTCTTGTATTAAAATGGTTTCTAATCTTACTTCATTATACGAAGCTAATTTACGAAATCGTTTTATGAACCCTCTTCAAATCTACTAGTATATATTTTATAAATCTTTTCTCGTTCGTATGAGAAATCTAATTAAACTTCTTAGTAAAATCAAGGACTATGCACCCTCACTTTTGCTTCGATGGTTAATTCTTGGACTCGTCCGATCGAAAACCGTGGCAATGCTCCTTCTGTGATTTTCTCTGTTTTGAATATAAACCAACTACGGGTTCGTAAATATTCGAGAATAGCATGTGGTTATGGGACATGTTGCTATTTTCTTATATCAACTAACTCGGAGTAATTTCTATTCACCCGGATCGATGTGATCCTTTATGACTTGTGTTCTGTCATCATCGATCGCCCTAGTGGGATTTACGATTCTTGGATTTCACCTAGGGGACTTTGGTCCAACTTTCTATGATTTATGATGTTTTCTAGAGATTTCACGATTTACGTGTTTTCTCTCTTCCGGGGTCATGACCCGGCTTCGTGGGGAGCTTCGGCTCAAACTAGGTACCTAGAGATCGTTTCTCATCTGTGAACCTGCAGGCCCTCTTTATGATGTTTTCTTTTTTCTAGGGATTCACGATTTATGTGTTTCTCTCTCCCGGCACGGTGGGAACTTCGGCACCCGGCACCGTGGGGAACTTCTTTATGATGTTTTCTGTTTTCTAGGGATTCACGATTTATGTGTTTCTCTCTCCTGGCACGGTGGTAACTTCGGCACCCGGCACCGTGGGGAACTTCTTTATGATGTTTTCTATTTTCTAGGGATTCACGATTTATGTGTTTCTCTCTCCCGGCACGGTGGGAACTTCGGCACCCGGAACCGTGGGGAACTTCTTTATGATGTTTTCTGGATTTCTAGTGATTTCTGGATTTTTGATTACTTTGATGCAATGCGCGTCAATTTGATTTGTGTTGGCATTCCGCTGTCATTCATGTGTTCAGTTTATTTGGCATTCCACTGTCATTTCCTGTTGTGTGCTTTTATTTGAATGTTGCATTCTATATTAGCTATGAGATTATTTAGAGATATTTGTGTACTGACATTTCGTTGTCATTCCCTGATTTTGTTGACACGCCATGTTTCATATTTATTTACGATTAGATGTTATTAGTAGAATCATGTCATCCTGTCTTACATCTCTTGTTATCTCAGTTTATTTGATAAGTACAGCTAGACTGATCCGTTTATTGTTTATTCTTATAAATAATACTCGGGTCAGACCGAGTCATTTTAGGTACTCCTCTCAGATTCCTTGCAGGATTGATTTTCCGCTTTCAGCCTGCTACTCTGTCTCCGCAGTTTTATGTACCTTTGTACCTCTGACATTGTCTACCGTTGTGTACATATTCTTTTATCTAGACCATGGTACATGTATTAGTGGATCTTTGTTGACCACTAGCTTGTCGTACACATTCTTGGTTTATTCATATCTATTCCGCCTTTGTGATATGATTATTCTGTGTCTGGCTTTGAGATATACTATATTTATATTCTTGTTGTTGTCTATTTTATATTGCTTTCCGGATTGCATATAGCCGTTGTGTAGTTGCTCTATGTGCCGAATGGTCATGTCAAAATTTTTAATCGGTATTAGAATTCGATGTGCATTCCTCACGTGGAGCAATTATACAATCGGTTGCCCTTCACAAACCTCATTCTCCGTTATGGTCTACGACATTTCTCTGAAATGAACTGGATGATAGTGGGTATAGAGGCGGAGCGCTACAGTTGGTATCAGAGCCAACTTTTCGGAACAGTGTAAGATAGCATGATGATGGTATTGTCGTGAGCCTCTCTAGGGAATCGTGATTTAGGGTTTTAGTTAGAGTATTAAGACCCGTCATAGCTTATCTACCATTACGATTCCATCTTGATTGAATTCGCATCGTTTGAATTCAACTTGATAATAACTTTTTCCTCCTTCTTTTTCCATAAAGAAGTGAAATAGTTGGTCGTAACTGTGCGAGTGTCGGTTCACCCAGTGTACCTCCTACGGGAGGGGTGATTATGTCTCAAGTGTCCTATTTTTAGTCTTTTAGAATAGTTATCGACTTGTTCTCTTTCGAGTTGATTTCTACAGTCCATCTTGGGCCCGTGTGCTCTAGTGGTGCTTCTGTTTCATTCTTTGACTCGAGTTACTAATCAATGTCTGTCTTTATATGAATTAAGTTATTAGAACGTAAATTTCAAGTTGTCGATCGCTTCGGTGATCGTAATTTTGACATTGTCATGACTACTTCAATCGTACGAGGAATTTGATTAAACGCCTTAGTAAACATGAGCAATATGGAACCTTGTGTTTGCTTTGACAGATAATTACTGGACTTGTGCATTTGAAAACTATGATAATAACCATTTTGAATATTCGAGTGGGATTCAACAATTCGTTCGTTAATTCTTGGGTTAAGCTGGCGGTATGGGATGTTTGGCTAAATTTATTGATTAACTAGCCTATTGTGTATCAAACTTATCTTGTTGATCATTTATGGTCCTTGTAGTTGATTAATCATTGGATATCTTGCCTTTGCGTCGTTACGCGCGTTGTAAGCGCCTTTGATCCTGATATTTCTTGCTTTCTAGTTAAGGTTGTTTGGTACGTCGTTACGTACCTAGCATGGTCTATTGACCACCTGTCGGTCGGTATGGAGATACCATGTTGTTATGACTAAATCTACTCCCTTGTTGTCATCTATGTGGTTCTAGTTCGGTGTGAGATCACCTAGCCTTCGGGCTAAAACAACTCATTTGTTACCTCGTTGTGCCGGTGTGAGTCACCAAGCATTTGTGCTAAATTAACTCAAGATTAAGAATGAGGGAAAGCATCCCGCTTCTTGTGATCTCTCTTCCTGAGTCAGGATACAAGTCATTAATTCCTTAATGTCATTTACCTTGTTCAGAGATTATTTCGTTTATGTTCTTTTGATATACGTCGACAGTGTCCTCCGTTATCAAAAATATCAATTGTGTTTTATTCGTAAGTTGATAAAGGAATCCTATTTCCTTTATGCCATCTCGAACGATTTATTGAATTTTTATATTTTCACGAATCTGCGTGAACGTTAGAAATTGTGAGGACTTTCTTGTGTTAACTTGTCCATCGGGTGCGTTAAGGATCTCGAACGAGACGTGGGACGCCATGTGGTAGTTCGGAATTCCTAAACACCATTATGTGACAATCCGACATTTGAAATGATCCCTAAAATTAAATTAACCATTAATAAGTTAATCAAAATAATAATATTTTGGATTTTTGCGATTTTTGTAATCGTTTGTTATCTTTCTAGATAATTTATTTCTAGATTTCCTTGAAGCAATTCCAAGAATTTGAGTGGTTCAAGATTTTCAATTAGAAATTATCTTGAATCTTTTCTTTGAGTAAATTAAATAACTCCAGGAACAACCCAAAGAGTTTTTCATTTATGTCTCTTGTTGCTGGATTTCAGATCTTTGATTTTCGAGAATTCTTAGTGATTGAGAATCTCGCCTAATTCTTAATCCTTGTTTCGATTTGCTAAAAAGAATTTAGGATTCTAGCGATTCCATGGGTCTTCTTATTTTCCCTAGTGAACGATCACTCGAGAGAATGGGAGTTCCCGTTGGGGAGGGAAATTTGAGTTTTTGTGATTCACGGCAAACTCAATAATTCCTTTCTTCGAACCTATGATCTAGTCGTGCTATAGTCAATTCACTTATGGACTTAGCCTTGCGTTGTTCTTAGAAATGAATATCGAAAGGATGAGCTCTTTTGGTATTCACCCTTCGTTTGTTTGAATCATTTGGATTGACAATTGTCTCTGCACGTTTGTTAACCCTTGTGAATCAAATCTTTGGAGATTATGACCTCTTTGGTTTAATCTCATCTTGTTAGAGGAATTGTCTAGTGCTCCTTTGATTAGTTGCTGATGTTTTTGCGATTTGAGATTTTTGGCGGAAAATTATCTTAAATCGTGTTGTTCCAAGGTGGTAAGTTGTGCACTACTTATCCATCATCTCCTCGATGTTTCTGATTTTCTAAAATTGATACTCAAGTTTCTGAATATTGGGAATTCCATATAATTCCTAATGATTCATCCTTATGGTTACTAAATGAGATTTAGTCCCTGGTTAGAAATCGATTTCCCCGAGTAGTTCATTGGTATTCCGTTACCAATATTTGTTTATCGGTTTCAAGCTGATTGGTATTCCGTTACCAATATTTGTTTATCGGTTTCTAGCTGGTTGGTATTCCGTTACCAACCTTGAATCATTGATATTAAAATTGATCATTCCTTCAAAAATAGCTTTCCTTACCTAAATTCGTTGGAATCTCTGTGTTGTTCTTTTGTTGGTGTCAGCCACCTTGTCGCAGGACTAAAGCGCTCGGGTTCGATGTTCACTACATCATCGTGATTGAGTTGGGGATGGATTAGTCAACCATCGTAAATTCCCATTTCATACCCAAATGAGCGATAATTCAAAGAAAATTATAAATAGAAACTACGAGAACACACGATATGTAATGGTCCGGCGTTAAAGTGCCTACGTCCACTTTATACTTTATTGATGAATGATTGAAGTACAAGTACTGTAACAACCCGCTCATTCCATGATAATGGATTTAAATATTTTATTTAAATCTATCGTCGTATCCGATGTGTTACTCAAAATGTCGTTTTTCACAAATGATAAAATTATGACCCGGGACCACTTCCATTGAGTTCAAAACGTTGTTTACAACCTTTTTGACTATAAGCATAGATATGTTCAGAGCTTCGGAATTTTGGCATTTTTGGTTAGGTCTTGGTTGAGCTAGCCTAGCTCTCATATAACCCTCAAATCAGCCCCTCTCTCCCTCATAACTTCAAACACTTAAAAGAAAACAAAAATGGAGAGTGGGAATGGGAAATAAAATTCCCTAAGCTAGGGCTTCCAATCTAGAGCTCAATTCTTGTGCAAATCCAATTCTATGACATGGGTAAGCTCTCTCTACTCGTTCTCTACCTTCCCCTCCTCTCAATTTGGGATTTTTATGATTTTCTAACATCCATGAACCTTCATATGTGTTCGGGAGGTGATTAGAGAGGAGTGGTTGAAGAAAGAAAGCTTCTTTGCTTGGATTTGTGCTTGTTCTTCCTTGTTGGAGCTTGTTCTTGTCATTCAAGGGCCAAAGGTGAGTTCTTTATTGAACTCACATCTATGCCACAAACCCTTGGCTTGCACTAGTGTAATTTAGTGTTCATATGAGTTTGCATATGCTAGTAAATTGGTTATGTTAGTGTAATTTAACCGATTACATGTTCTATGTTTCATTGAGTTGACAACTTATGATACGGATCGTTCATATGATCCCATGTATATGATATGAGTTGATTTAAGTAATGTTGTGAAGTTTCGTTGTCCCCCGACACGTTCTAATCCTTCGCAAGTCGCTTGAATCGTTTTGTTATGCTTTTGATTGTTCATTTGAAATAGAGATTATGACATGTGTTGTTCACACGATCATTGCACATGATGTAAGTCGAGTAAGTGGTGTTGTGAAGTACCATTGTCGCCTCCGGCAAGTTCTAAGACTTCACGATTCGCTTATATCGCGTTTCTTCGTTTGGTTTAGAAATTTGGTTCGTTTAGAACCTATAATCGTAATCCTTGTATTTGAGCTTGGCGAGTTGTTACGGTGGATCGGAGAGGTCTCGTGGACGTCCCAAAGAAGTCACGAGCCTCGACGATCGGCGCCGGCCATTCGCGGGGGACCGAATCCCCCTAGGTTCGGCCTGGGCAACAGCCCAGGCTAGGACCGGTCGACCGGTCCGAAACCGATCGGTCGACCGGTTTATTCTCCGTTTGAAACCGGTCGACCGACCGAATTCCACCGGTCGACCGGTGGTGGTTCATCCTGGGTAATTGCCCAGGCCAGAACCGGTCGACCGATGCCAAACCGGCAGTCGACCGGTTTGGCTGAGCCTGGGCAATTTTTCCCAGGCCCGAGTCTAGTTCGATCGTGCGCCCCCGCGCACGATCCCGCTTGTTTCCGGACTCCTCCTTCGCTCTTCCGTGCATGTCGATGGTCTTCGAATTCACCGGAGATCATCGTAAAGTCGTGCACTCCTTTTGGTATATCGAATTCATTCGATACTCGTGTTAAGATGATTCACGCAATTAAAGCGTGGATTATCGACTTGATATCCTTCGAGCCTATTCTGATGTAGTTTAAAACCTTCGGGTGCTAGTTTGGGATTTCGATTCGTTCGTTGATCGGAATTATAACTGTTATCCCTTTGATTTCCTGTATGTTGTTGTAATGTGAATTATGCATTAGCGATCACCTAGGTGATCACTCTTTGAACTGTGGCACCTGATTTTGTGTCTTGCTTTCCTGTCGCTCCAGGGTGGTTTCTATCCGTTTATTAATGTCATTGGATCCACTAACGAGCCATATGTATATTCGATTTATCGAATTTACATTTGATGATTTATGATTTGGATTTATGTCATTATGACGTGAGTCCCCTTGATCGATTTGCCTCGGCATTCGTACTATTATTTATTGCCACTTTGAAGCTATATAAAGAGATTTTATGTTATTAGTGGATATCAAATTCTTGTATTAAAATGGTTTCTAATCTTACTTCATTATACGAAGCTAATTTACGAAATCGTTTTATGAACCCTCTTCAAATCTACTAGTATATATTTTATAAATCTTTTCTCGTTCGTATGAGAAATCTAATTAAACTTCTTAGTAAAATCAAGGACTATGAACCCTCACTTTTGCTTCGATGGTTAATTCTTGGACTCGTCCGATCGAAAACCGTGGCAATGCTCCTTCTGTGATTTTCTCTGTTTTGAATATAAACCAACTACGGGTTCGTAAGTATTCGAGAATAGCATGTGGTTATGGGACATGTTGCTATTTTCTTATATCAACTAACTCGGAGTAATTTCTATTCACCCGGATCGATGTGATCCTTTATGACTTGTGTTCTGTGATCATCGATCGCCCTAGTGGGATTTACGATTCTTGGATTTCACCTAGGGGACTTTGGTCCAACTTTCTATGATTTATGATGTTTTCTAGAGATTTCACGATTTACGTGTTTTCTCTCTTCCGGGGTCACGACCCGGCTTCGTGGGGAGCTTCGGCTCAAACTAGGTACCTAGAGATCGTTTCTCATCTGTGAACCTGCAGGCCTCTTTATGATGTTTTCTGTTTTCTAGGGATTCACGATTTATGTGTTTCTCTCTCCCGGCACGGTGGGAACTTCAGCACCCGGCACAGTGGGGAACTTCTTTATGATGTTTTTTGTTTTCTAGGGATTCACGATTTATGTGTTTCTCTCTCCTGGCACGGTGGTAACTTCGGCACCCGGCACCGTGGGGAACTTCTTTATGATGTTTTCTATTTTCTAGGGATTCACGATTTATGTGTTTCTCTCTCCCGGCACGGTGCGAACTTCGGCACCCGGCACCGTGGGGAACTTCTTTATGATGTTTTCTGGATTTCTAGTGATTTCTGGATTCTTGATTACTTTGATGCAATGCGCATCAATTTGATTTGTATTGGCATTCCGCTTTCATTCATGTGTTCAGTTTATTTGGCATTCCACTGTCATTTCCTATTGTGTGCTTTTATTTGAATGTTGCATTCTATATTAGCTATGAGATTATTTAGAGATATTTGTGTACTGACATTTCATTGTCATTCCCTGATTTTGTTGACATGCCATGTTTCATATTTATTTATGATTAGATGTTATTAGTAGAATCATGTCATCCCGTCTTACATCTCTTGTTATCTCTGTTTATTTGATAAGTACAGCTAGACTGATCCATTTATTGTTTATTCTTATAAATAATACTCGGGTCAGACCGAGTCATTTTTGGTACTCCTCTCAGATTCTTTGCCGTATTGATCTTCCGCTTTCGGCATGCGACTCTGTCTACGCAGTTTTATGTACCGTTGTACCTCTGACATTGTCTACCGTTGTGTTCATATTTTTTTATCTAGATCATGGTACATGTATTAGTGGATCTTTGTTGACCACTTGCTTGTCGTACACATTCTTGGTTTATTCATATCTATTCCGCCTTTGTGATATGATTATTCTGTGTCTGGCTTTGAGATATACCATATTTATATTCTTGTTGTTGTCTATTTTGTACTGCATTCTGGATTGTATATAGCCATTGTGTAGTTGCCCTATATGCCAAATGGTCATATCGAAATTTTTAATCGGTATTAGAATTTGATGTGCATTCCTCACGTGGAGCAATTATACAATCGGTCGCCCTTCACAAACCTCATTCTCCATTATGGTCTACGACATTTCTCTGAAATGAACTGGACGATAGTGGGTATAGAGGCGGGGCGCTACAAGTACAATGATGATTATCACTTAATCTCACTTTTACAATTGGTAAATTCGCTCAATCTTTGAAGAAAAACACTCTAAAAACTGAAGATGATCTGAATGAGGTTATCATTATTGGTTGCAAAGAGAGTTTGAGTCAAGAATTTTCCAAAGGATCCCTTCAAATGATGCTTGGTGGTGTATTTATAGGCATAAAATCTCTCTGGAGGGCCTTCGGTTCGGGTACACGTGGCAGTCATCCCGTTCGGTTCGGAGTTGGAAGCTTGGAGATCATGACAGCACATCTAGATTGGGGATGAACGTGGAATAGTGGGTTCCTAACTTCTTCGAGTCTTCAGGTAATCGTGCATTGTTGGCGTGGTGTTGTTGTCCCACAGTCCGAGTCAGATGGTCAAATGGGGGGTCCGGATTGGAGGAGCCCGAACCGATCCGGTTGTGCTTCCTATTTATCATTTTCCAGCCTGCTTGTCTCGAAGCAAAGGGGGTTCGGTTCGGGGACCTCCGAACCGATCTGAATTCCTGGTACCCATTCTTCCTTCGAACCTATTTTTTGAATGATCTCTTAGCTTTGTGTAGCCCGATCACAAAGCGGGCTAACAGGTCCGGTTCCCAAAAGTACGCAAGACACGCTCGACTCAACATATTGCATGATATTACAACCCAGAAGCGTTGCCAACATCATCTTGGGACTAGTACCAGAGGGATCGAGCCGGGCCACTAGCGGGTGTGACATCCGTCAGCATCCATCTGCAGCCGAACCGTCAAACGGGTCTGGGCATAGTGCCGGTGGGGGTTCGGGGCCCTACAGTCCCGGCGACGATCGACCTTAAATTACCAGGTCGAAACAGTAGGCCCCGCCCGATGATCCGATTTCCGCCAAGTGTGTTGCCCAGAATTACCAGATCGATTCAAAGTCAGGATTCAACCAGCAAATTCCGTGAATCTCGCCGCCCCTCTAAACATTGTCAAACCAAGGCCTTGAACCCCAAAGAGTCGCGAGTCCAAATCTCGAACCCCTAGCCCGCGATTGCACAATCTTCGTCCCCCTTGCGGTACGAATTTCGTACCCCCAAGGGGTACGAAATTCGTACCCGAGGGAGGGGTAAGAAGTCTACTTTTGCACGCGCTAAGGGAGCGGGTGCGAAATTCTGGAGAGAGGATAGTAAGGTACGAAATTCTGGAGAGAGGATGGTCGGGTGCGAAATTCTGGGTGTGGTCCCCTATTTCTACCTACTCCCACCTAACCACTACACTATAAATACCCCCTCACTTCCCACTTCAAAGGGGTTGGTCTAAGATCTCTCTCTCAAGCTTTAATGGCTTCCATCTTCTTCCAGAAGGCCTCTTGGGCACCTCCCTTCATCACACAAGGGAGAGGATGAATATGCTTGGACTCATGAGCATACTCATGAAGGTCCAAGCATGCTTTTGGACATGAAGCCACCTTGGAACTTCATGAAGCTCTAAAACACCATTAATGACCACCACCTTCTTCTCCATGGCCATTGTACATGGCATGGGTCTCAAGAAGAAGAAGAAGGCCTCGGCTCCGCCTCCTTCGAACACCGAGCCTCGACTCTGCCTCCCGCGGACCTCGAGGCTCGACTCCGCCTCCCGCGGACCTCGACCTCGACTCCGCCTCACTCGGCCGGAACTTCGCCTCCTTCGCACACCGAGCCTCGGCTTCGCCTCCCGCGGATCTCGAGGCTCGACTCTGCCTCCCGCGGACCTCGGCCTCGACTCCGCCACACCTCAGCCTCGACTCCGCCTCACCTCGGCCTCGACTCCGCCTCACTCGGCCTCGACTCCGCCTCACTCGACCTCGACTCCGCCCCACTCGGCCTCGACTCCGCCTCACTCGGCCTTGACTCCACCTCACTCGGCTACGCTACAACGTCGGCAACTCCTCGACTACGCTCGCTTAGCAAAGAAGATCGATAACAAGGACTAAGAGGATATTGTTAATCATTATAGCTTCTTGTAATAGTCTTATTGTACTTTGTTGTAATGGAATAAAATCGGTACAGCCTTCAAAGTGGACGTTGGCCCCGACGGGCCGAACCACAATAAATAACTGTGTCATTTACTTCCCCGCACATTATTTGTAACGACCCGCATTCTACGCATCGGAGGATCGTAAAATATTTATTTCATTCTCATACGGATTCGTATAGTCGTGTAACTTTGGGGAATAACTATTGGGGTCATTTCCCATGTTTACGATTTTTTCTGAATTTTAAATGACCGTTTTGCCCTTGGCGAATCTTGTTTCGCCTATAACTTTTGACTGGTAAGGAGTTTTGACCTGAAACCACTTCCATTGGATTTGCATGATGGTTTACCTTTCCGTAGAGTGGTTACGTTAATCAAACGGACTTACCTTTTGGGAGATATAGATGAAATAAGGTTTGGAAGGTGAAAAACAGCATAATTGGGCTTAACCGGGTGATTAGCAGCTAAGCCCATAACCCATTTCGGGATTAGTGTTATGGGAGGGCTGATGGGTTTGGGAAATCAGTTTTATTCATTTTTCTAGCCGCCATGTACCTTCCTCTAATCCTAGCCATGGCCTCCATCCTCTAAATCTATCCCAAATCACTTTCTAATAACATATTAAGCTAATCAACATCAAATCAAGGCAAATTAATGTCAAATTGGAGGTAGAGCTGTTGTGTTGCATTGGGATCCATGCCAAATCAGTTAGAGTTTCAGATCTGAGATTTATTTGTGGCTAAGGTGAGTGATTTGCACTTTTATTCACTAATTACGGCTAATTAGGGGTTATTATCGATAATTAGCAAAATTATGCATCATAAAAATCTAGAAGAATATTTAGAAATTCTAAAATTATTTTATGTCACTGGTGAAAATTTGGGTTAATTTGGATTAAGTTTGCTAATCTTATAGTTAAAACATGCTTAAGGGTAAAATCATGTTTTTTGGGTATGTTTGATCTAAAATATTTCATGCGACTGATATTTTGGTGTGTTTGGTTGATCCTACATGTTACTACTGTTGCTTGGTATGTTTTGTGACTTCGTAGTAAGGTTAGAATGGTTGAAAACGCCATCGTTTGGCGAAATTAGCTTGCTGGAAAAACTGTAGAAAACTGGTTCCTAAAGGGGGTGCCTCACGAACCGCCCAGGAGAACTTCGGTTCTTGAAGGGGGTGCCTCACGAACCGCTCCAAGATAATGGTCACGAACCGCTCCAAGATGATGGTCACAAACTGCTCCAATATGAGGACTAACGAACCGGGGAAGGGTGTCACGAGCCGTGGGGGTGTCACGAGCCGGGGTGTGGTCACGAACCGGGGGGGTGGTCACGAACCCGGGGGGGTGAGCTTTCCTATACTTTGTCACTTCATCCAAGCGAGAGCGGGATTCCGAGAGCAGGACTCCGAGAGCGGGAATCCGAGAGCGGGAGTCTGAGTTTTCCTATACTTTGTCACTTCATCAAAGATGATGACTCCAAACTGAATCGGATTTGAACATCAACCACACGACGACAATTGTGAACTCGGTTGAAGATCAAAACCAATTCAACCAAAACCCGAGATGCAAAGGAGATCCAAGTGAGAAGTTATTACTCATGATCTATCTGGGAACCAATGAGTTAACTTTTAGAGTTGGGCTTTGCAGCGGGACGTTTGCAAAGGGGTTATCGATATCCAAAATTTTGGTTCACTACTGAGAGACGGGTTATGGGCTATGGATCAGTGCAATGGGGTCATTGTGACACCCAACGGCAAAGTGATCGTAGCAAAGGATTGGGTGATCGAGTGGTGGATATTGTATGCTTTACGCACTGAGTGAGAGATGTGAGGATGATTGTTATGTTTGATGTTTGCTATTACCATGACCTGTGCACTTCCATTTTACACTTTATGTTAGTGTTACCTTAGAGTACTGCACATCTTGTTGTGCTAACTCTTTGGTTGTAGGTTCAGGTATGATTATTTGTACCTGTTATTGTTTTACTTTGCTGCTATCGCTCATACCAGACTCTCATATGACCTAGATTTTTTGCTTCGTCTTATTACTCTGGGTGCCCCTAAACGAGCAGACTAGAAACAGGTTAGGTGGTTATGCACGAGTAGCTATCCGGAGATGAGCAGGAGGCTTCCACGTACTATTTACATATATTATCCCTGTGTTGTTGCTGGTCATTGCTTTGGGCATTAGTAGTGTACCTTTTCTGTTTTTTCTTTAGAGATGGTATTTTGAAGTTGTAATAATTATGGTTTGGATCATAAGCTGTATTTTGAATTCCGCTGCTATGATGGTTTAGTTTTTAGCTTATGCACTATCTCGCCTGTTTTATGTCAACTTATGTTATTATTATATTTTATTCCATGCGCTGTGAGGTATACTACAGGTTCTTTGGTGATTCACAGTTTCAAACCCTTTTCTTTTGACGATCGTCCCGTGCTAGTCGGGCATTGGCACAACGCATTTCGGGGAAATGTCAGCTGGTCCGGGGCGGGCCATCACACTTGGTATCAGAGCCTAGGTTGCGTAGTTAACCTAGGGGAAGACATCTGGGAGAGATAGTATACGTATATGAGAGCGCGTATTTGTGATATTTTGGTTTTCAAAAGCTATATACATATATATATACTATTAGTATATCTAAGGAAGAAGTCGCACTGCACTGGCACCACTGAGGAGATGGTTGATAGTTTTCTCTTTACAAATTGGACGATGAGCCGAAATATGAGGAGTACGGGTTCAGGGGCCAATAATAGGAATGTCCCTGATATAAGGACGATGTTTCCTACCTTCATGAGAGAGATGCTTAGGGATGCTCAGGGAGAAGTTCCTAATGCTGCTAACGGTGGTGGTGCAGCGGTGCAGGCGCCTAGAGCCGATTTCGCCAAGCTATGCAAGGATTATACTACTTTTGGTGGGAAGCTGTTCCACGGAACGGAATCGACTATAGAGGTTCAAGACTGGCTTGATATTTGTGAGCGCATCTTCGAGGATTTGGGAATCGATGATACAATGAAGAAAAAGCTAGCATCGCATCAGCTTCAAGGACGGGCGATGAATTAGTGGAATGTTATTAAAGCAATTACTCTTGAGGATCAAGTTACTTGGAATCAGTTTAAGGCCCGATTCAGTGATAAGTTTATTCCATCCGCTCAGAAATCGAAATTGTTTAGGAAATTAATGGAGCTTAAGAAGAATGTTAGGGCAGACTCGGAGTATATTGTTGAATTTGATACCTTATCGAAGTATGGATTGTCCCTTATTGATACGGTCGAGAAGAAGAACGAGAAGTTCATAACTGGCCTAGATGAGTACTTGGGGGAGAGACTCATAAACCATACCGATGAGACTTTCGAATTTATTATGGGAAGGGCATTGAGTTTTGAGAGCCTTTACACTAAGTCGAAGACCGAGGTTGCTATTACATCTGCAGAGGAGCCAAAGGCGCAGGCAAGCGGTGGAGGCAAGAATAATTCCCAGAATAAGAGGAAACAAGACCAAACCAAGGATGGTCAGAAAAAGAAGAATAAAAAAGATGGTGTGTGCTTTAGTTGTGGCAAGAAGGGCCACTATACTAGAGATTGTCGGGAAAAGCCTGGGGAAAGGAAGTGCTTCAATTGTGGCCAAGCGAGACATCACAATGATAAATGTCCGCAACCCCCTAAAGAGAAGCAGATCGTGAAGGCATATGCTAGCAACGATGTTCCTTCTTCGTTGAATGCCCCAACTGCGGCGCAGAAGGGAAAGGGTGTCGTTATTCAAGGTATGCTTTTTGTTTATGATGTTCCAGTTCGAGTGTTGTTTGATACCGGGGCTTCCCATTCCTTCATATATGGTGACCTGGTAGATAGGTTGGGATTCACTACACCATAATGGCTATTTGGCAACTCTTATTTTTTTCAACTGCCAATACTTATATGTGTTGCATACTTGTGACACTAATATGTGTTGCGGTAGTAAAAATGTGTCACCAAAGATGTGCCAACACTTATTTGTGTTGGTATGCCTAGTTAACCCTTATATTCTGAGGGCAAAATGGTAAGCTCTTAACCATAACCTAATCGGTACCTCAATCCTTTCTCCCCAACGCTTATTCCTACGAAGGCCGCGACATAATCAAATTAAAAAAAATGACTTCGATGAATTGATACCGGCGATTACCTAATCGATATCAGATACTCAGGATTTTGGATTTCTCAAATTGGTGTTAGCCTCTCAAATCCTCTCTCCACCCGTTTCTCAATCATGACTTCGAATTAGGGCTTCTAGGAATCGGCGGCTTCTAGGAATTACGATAAGAGGTAAAGAAATCAATTTCACTTCGTTGTGTTTGTTCGATTAATTTAAGAATGCTTATAAATGGTTGAAAGTTTAATGATTATATGGAACTGGATTAAGATGCACAGTACAAGCTATTATATAAAATATTTTAAATTTTTCAACATAATCAAGGTTAACTAAATGCGTGTTTGACAACCGTAGGACATAGAGCCAGACTGACTTAATTGCACTCTAAACGATATGATTTTTTTAAAACGAGTTGTGCAGCTGTACACTAATCTCTATCTCCAACAATCACAATGCATCCTTAACTGCAGAGGTGGAATGTGTTTATGTTTATGCTCGCCATTCTCAGGAAATTACAAATGGATTGAGGCCAAACTTAAACTAAATCTCAAAATTTTAAGGTATGAGAATTATACTGCAAAGTTTGACAGGCGAGGGAACAAATACCATTAAAACAATGGTGAAATAATACCCTCTCAGTTTGAAGTAGGAGCCAACTATTTTGAGGGGATGTTGTTATTGTATTGGATATTAGTCAAAATTTGTTTCAATTATTTCAAGTTAGACAGTTTCTTCTTCACTGCAATTTGTGATCTTAACAAAGCTTTATTATATTCTTGTTTGTGATCTTAACAAAGCTTCATTATATTCTTATTTGTGATCTTAACAAAGCTTTATAATATTTTCGCAACTCTAACTTCTATATGTAAGGATCATACTTATAGTTAGTGGATGTAAAATGATGGCATGTTGAAGATAGTACAGCCCATTACCGGATTTTTTATATCTATAAGTTATAAAGTGATGGCATGTTCAAGATAGTAGAGCCCATTACTGAATTTGATATATCTATGCAGGGACCGTATGTCGCTCAACAGGAACTCACTTAATTACATTACCTGAGCATTGATAAAAAATTCTTGCATTTGCAACAGTATTGAAGTGAAGATGACCAAACGTATTTTCTGATTCTTCCCAAGCTTTTAGACTATCTCATAATTGGGATAGAACTAGGTAAGGCTATATAACAAGAGGAAATTGAGCTGCATCGATGGTGAACAGTGAGAATTGTATGCATAGTAAATAAATAGATCTGATATGGTGGCTCCAATGACATATGTCTGTTGTGGTTACTATGTCTGTCTAGATTTGATATTACATAAACGAGATGATGCGCATTGATGAACAGTAATGATCAGAGATGAGACGAATATGCATGCTAACTCCAAAATTGATTAATTATAAATGATTGCAAAAGTCAGCTATAAAAGGTATGATTTGTTTATGTTGTTAAAACTAGCATTACCTTCCACATTATACTTAAATTACCATATGACATATACTACTATCTCCATCTTACAAACTAACATTATGGCTGTCATTGTAAATATTTCTTATTTGCAAACGAACCATGTTACAAACTAAAAAAAATGCTAAATTTAGTTCAGGTTTTGCAAAACTGAGTTTGCAACTGCCCGTATTTTCCAAAAAAATATAAAACTGTCCACATTTTTCACACATTCACACATGAATGTTTGCAAACTGAGTCGCAGCGACTCAGTTCGCAAAAATGCTCTTCGCAAAAACTAAGTCGCAGCAACTCAGTTTTTGCGAACTGAGTTGCAACGACTCATTTTGCAAACTGAGTCGCAATGACTCAGTTTTTGCAAACTGAGTCGCAGCGACTCAGTTCGCAAACTCAGATTATTTCTCTTATTTCATTTAGTTTTACTCTTTACTTGATTTATCATGTATCGCCATGCAGGATTTCTTATAACTACATAATCCGATTTTATCGTTAGAATGTAAATTTTTCCTTCGCTCTTTTGTTTCGCCGAGAAATTTGGAGGCTGAAGCAACCAATATCAGGTACTTATCTAGTTTTTTAAGCTTTATTAGGGTCAGAAATTGTACGCTGCAAAGCATGATCCTCAGTGAAATTTTTATGATGTAACTTAGATTCATTTTCTAAAATTGAAGGAATTGAACTGTGCACATAAGCATGGTGATCACCTAATTCAGTTTGCATTGGAATGTTGTCGGTCTCAACCCCATATTTTATATATCACTACAAATTCTGAAGCCAACGACGCAGCTGCATCACCCTGTTGAGTATAGAACAAACCTGTTGAAGTCCATTTGCGGGTACAGTCAGTTACGTTATGTATACTTTTGGATTTCATGTGACTTTTTTTCTGATCATTACTGTTACCATTGAGTTATATAAAGGCACACATTGGTTTCCATAAATAAACTTACTGTACATATTACAAATGATGTATAGACAACATTGTTTCGCTATTTGGAACTTTTGTATAGGGATATTCTAAAACTTTGCTAACAAGTGGAAGTCTAGAACTACGATATTAAAACATTTGTGAATCTGTCTACCAAAAGTTCAGAACTTGTTGATTACTAATTATCTGTGAACTCCTACAACTTAATCAGTTATCAGTTTTAGTTAACCACCCTCGAGAATGAAAATACTAGTTTTTTTTAAATATTATCGGTAGGAACAAGTATAAGGGATGACTATAACAAATTTATCACCGGGGCTAATGTCTAAGAGTAAGAAGGATAAGTTTATGTCATAAGCTACATTTTACCTATCCCTAACTTATGTATTCATCCTTTAGCCGTCGGGGGGATAAGCATAATAATATGAATATTTCAGGTTAAGTCTAATATTTCATTTAGCACAGGGTTGTGTGAAAAATTCTTGAGACAGAGTGGCACATATGATCTGTATGAATACGACTGATACATAAATGAGGGGATATGTATGAATATGATCTACATTATCAATAAGATGGTCCAAATGGTTTGATACAAAGTTACAAGCATAGATGTTTTATAACTACACAGATTTAGTATGATGTATTGGATTCATAACAAGACATTCTGCTTACCTTGATTTGAAAATGAAGTAGAGCGAACTTCACGAAGTTATGATCTCCAATGCAGCTGCTACTTCAGGATTCCTACTCTCTGTTGCTTGTTGATGTACTATAATACTTGTTTTGTTCTACATATCATATGCTACTACTCTACTTGATTTTTCATTTATTGTTGAAATACGTGGAACTGAAATCATTAATTTATATTTGCTAGAAGCTTAGATTGCTGGTATTTTATTATAACATTTCCATGTTCTCTCGTTCTGAAGTTTGTGTCTTGCTCCTTTTCTGGGTGAGGGCTGCTGCACTCACTTGTTTTACAGGAATGACTTCAGTAGTTTTTTACTCTAAGCATGGAAAAATAAGAATTTGCTACATCCCGTGTTGTACATATAAGATGGCTCTATTAGCTCATACTTTCACATTAAACTATCAATATCATTTTCTACAAGTTATTATTTTGAATGTATAGCTGCAACTAAATAAACAATAGGAAGGTTCCTTCAGAATTTTTTTGCACACACCTCTTCACAGGTGGACATATGTCTTTTTGGAGTATACTATATTATTAGCAGTAAGCATTGCATATTTCATATAGGTTTATGCAGCATTGAATGATGAAGTTCCATTAGTGTAACAGCCTGAAATTTCGAGCAGTAAATACTTAAATATTAAGGTTATTTAAATATTTAAATCCGGGGTTTAATGGTTTCATAATCTTGATTAAATCCCTTTATAAATAATAATTAATGAAGAGAAAACATGTTGTTGAGTTTTTGTTTACAAAGATAAGTAGTCCGAAGAAAAATCGATAATGTGACCGAAAACAGTTTTATCGATAAACGAGGTTTTGCTTATTAAAAGTTGTTGTAATATCATGTGCATGTAGTAACATTAGAAGAACACATATATATGTATATACATATAATAGAAGTAACATACAAATGATAAATGTGTACATGTTCTAGAAAATGAAAATGGCTTAACATGATAGGGACACGTGTCACCAAAAGAATGGAACACATGTCTTGTAAGTAAATAATGTAATGACACATAACCATATTAGGTGTCCATGTGTAGAAAAATCTAAAGACACCTAAGTAGACATGTGTCTACATCCTAAAGCATGACTGTTAAACATGAATATATGTATTCATGTAAGGGAAAATAAATTTAAAATAAGAAGTTTATCATGTAAGCTAAAAGAAAAAGATAAGAAAAAAAAGAGATAAGGACACATAACCCTCTTAGGTGTCCATTTGTAGTAACATCTTAGGACACCTAAGTAGGCATGTGTCATCATCTTATGGTTTGCATGAATGATGAAGGACAAGTGTCCAAAACTAAATTACCAAACTAACCTTGAAAACTACTATATAAAGGGAGGTTCTTTTTCATGGATTCACAAACATAAAACCAAAATAAGAAAAAAAGATAGGTTTTGGAGAAGCCTAGAGGATAAACACAAGATCAAGGAACAAGTACAAGGTGAGAAAAATTATTTAAGTTCATGTATTCATTTCATATTTTGAAGAAAAATTAAGAAATTTATGAATGAATGATTGGATTTGAAACCCTGAAAATAACGTTCGGTATTTTGGGCATAACTTTTGCAATTCTTAATGAAATTACGACTTCTCTATCAATTTGGAAAGCAAATTCAAAGAGAAAAAACTTTCACCTCTGGCACTTTTTCATAATTCGGCCGTTTTCATGCCCGAAAACTGGATGCAAAGTGAGGTAAAAATCAGCCCGAAATGGACATGTTAAAAATGCCTCATGATGTTTGATTATATATATATTAATTTGATAAATAATTTTGAGGGTTTCTTTTGATGATAATTAAGTAGACCAAAAGAGATTCTTACTGTAAAAAATTTGGAGTCAAAGTCTTTTTTTATCATAGAGAAACAACAACAAACATTTTGCCCAAAAACAGAATAAATCTGATTTTCGGAACTTTTTATAGCACTCCGAAACGCTTTCTTTTCTAATTATGAAGCACAGAACCTGTTATAGCGCCCAGAAACGCCATAGTAAGCTGTTTTTAGTCTAAAATCATCATAAACCACTCAGAACTTGCCATAGCATTTCTGGAAGCGTTGTCTTTTCTCTGAATTGACTATGAAGTATTTTAAAACAAGCAGAACTTTTCATAACATGATTGAAACGCGGTTATAGATGTTTTGAGTATAAAATCATGGTAAACTATTCCAAATCCTCTCAAATTTGGACTTGAGTTTGCTTATAGTATCATAAACAAACTGATAAAATCAAGGATGTCAAATCAAAGTAAAAGTGAGTCAAAACGTGTCAAAATTGAGAACAAGGAAGGTTGACGAATTTCGATGATTCGAGGAAAATAATTGATTACTTGGGAATGATGATAAGTACTATATGATGTTCTACGAGACTTTTGCATGAAGATAGCAAGGAATACAGTAAGTATATTTATCATCTAATCCATTATTATTTCATAAGCTTGTGTTTTAATTTAAAGATGCCTATGACTTTAACATACTATATTGGTTGCGATCTTTGCTTTGACAAGCAATCAACATATACGACTGATGATTGAGGACATTTATGATTAGTGTTTATATGAGGTATGAATATTGTTCAATCGAGGCATGAATAGTATGTGATTAAATGAGGTATGATTAGTGTTTTAAACGAGGTATAAATTGGGTGTGTTTTTGTTTTAACGAGCTAATGAATGGTGTTGAACTTAACTATTTCAATTCAATCTTTGAAGATCTTTCCAAACATATATTAGAGAAATATAAAGGTGGTCTGAGATTTGTTTATGAAGGATTTTTTGCATCAAGAAGATGATTAGTAGTTATAATAAAAGATGTTTGCCTATTGAAAGAAAGTTCTACAAAAGATATATAGATGTCTTTCCAAATGAGCATTTACAAAAGGTATTTTACCCCTACATGATATAAAGAGTATTTTTGGAAGTAAATATTGATTTTAAATGTTTTGAGTAAAGAAGAACTACGTTGGCTTGATCCTTTATCTAATTGCTTACCCAATTAGATATAGGTATGTAGGCAGTTACAAGGGGGTAGTGATGCAGCTGCTTTATTAATAAAAAATAGTTTTTGTCATTACATCTTGTGTTGGTGCATCTCTCATGTTTATCCTTTAAGCTATACTGACATGTTTATCGAGTGTGCAGAAATGAATATTGATGTTCATCTTCTCAGAATTGCACAATGGTAGATTTATGGTAATTATGTTTAATTCATATTTAAGCACAAACAGTCAATTTGATAAGAGGTATTTATTAAAAAAACAAAATCCACAACATAGAGTGATATCGTATACTTCCAAAATAAAATGGTAAATGTCATTGTTTGTTTTGGAACGCATGGGATTTTCGGTAATTTTCTTTGACTGGTTGGAAATTCCGGGGCGTTACAAGTGGTATCAGAGCTTAGGTTAGGTGCCTGAATAAAATTTCACATAAGATTTGAAAATCATCCTCTTTTTTTTTGAAATGAGGTTACCTTAATTTGATAAATATAACTGGATAGGTTAAGGCACCATTCCTCTGACCAGGGTTATGAGTAATATTTATTTTATGTGTTTAACTTTTGTTTAATGTTTATACTAATAATAATAATGTGTTGATTCATTTTCAAGCACCACATAAAGAGGTATAACGAATTTGTAAGTGCATATATGATAAGTTATAGAGTAATGAAGGAATGAATGAAGTGGCTTGTAAAGAAGGAATGTTGCAGCTCGAATGGATGCAATAGAGTGGCTTAAGAGGAATGAGGTATGGAAACTTATCGAGGAATGAATTAAATGAGCTTAGGCAAATAAAATTGAAGAATACCAAGAGGAGTAAATTAAATACTTCATGCAAAACCGAGGTGAGAAAATATCTTTAAATATTTATATTATTATATAATGTGATATTGGAATTGTTTAACATTGATGATGTTAGCTTAAATTTGCTAAAAGATCTATCAGTAATTCGGCCATAACTTTTGATTAGGTTTGCTAGAAGTTAACTTATTGGGAAGCTAGATTAAATTTTGACAGTTTGCTATTTCATAACATTATGGCAAATTGACTATGTGTTTGAAAAAAAAGGGGGGAGGTTGACATCATTCAATGTGAATATAAGATTTTGAGATACATCAATTAATATGAAAAGATTGATGTGGAAAAAAGGGGGGTTTATACTTGAGATAATTTTCGAAGTTGGGAGTGTGGATTTCCCAAAAGAAAATGGGTATCCATGTGGGAGTAATGATTACAAAATATAAAAGTGTTCAGAGAGAATACTTTGTTTAAAATTATGAAAGATTTTATTGATTATTTCATCAATGATGGATACCTTCAATTTGCGGTATAAGACAATAGATCTTGGGTAGTGCACTATTACTCTATGTTGGTATAGATTCGAGTAGAGTACATCCCTTCTTAGTGAGGGGATGCCGACATAAGACAATAGACCTTGGGTAGTGCAACTATTACTCTATGTTGGTATAGAGCCGAGTAGAGTACATCCCTACTTAGTGAGGGGATGCCGGCCGCAATAAAATAGACTAAATTGAGGGGGTGGCGTGGATCCACTTTGATGAATATGATCCTAGTTTTGACAAAAGATTCATTTTAATTAAAAATATTGATTAGAGTTTATTTCGAAATATTACTCTCTGGTACATTTTGATGGGTACTGCAACAAGGAGAGTACAACATAATTTATGAGTTGACTTTGATGAATATAATCATTGAAGATATTATTTGAGATGTCTATTTTGAAAATATTACTCTCTGGTACATTTCGATGGGTACCGCAATATGGAGAATACATCCTTACTTGATGATGATGAGTTGGATGAGCCGGAGTCTGATGAATCTTTAGTACATTTCGATGGGTACCACACAAGAAGAGTATGTCTTTACTAGATGAATTGGCATTGAAAAAGGGAGGGCTCTGGAATCTATTCCAAATTGAGTGTATACTCACAAGAAGGAGACTGGGTATCGATGTGGATTGCAAAGAACAAGATCCTGAATTTGAAGCTATGGCGTGTCTGATCCGGTAACAACTTGCAAGAGAGACAGAATGTTAAAAAGGGTTCGAATCATATAATGTCCAGGTACGATTTCAATTTATGAAAATATTTTGAAAGTATACTTTCAAGAAAATTTCCTAGATACATAGAGTTTCTTTCGTGGAATATTTGGTTTTCTTTTGATTAAGCATTGCATAGAATTTCAGGGACGAAATTCCTTTGAAGGGGGGAAGAATGTAACAACCTGAAATTTTGGGTAGTAAATACTTAAATATTAAGGTTATTTAAATATTTAAATCCTGTATTTAATGGTTTCATAACCTTGATTAAATCCCTGTATAAATAATAATTAATGAGGAGAAAACATGTTGTTGAGTTTTTGTTAACAAAGATAAGTAGTTCGAAGAAAAATCAATAATGTGACCGAAAACAGTTTATCGATAAACGAGGTTTTGCTTATTAAAAGTTGTTGTAATATCATGTGCATGTAGTAACGTTAGAAGAACACATATATATTTACATACATATAATAGAAGTAACATACAAATGATATATGTGTGCATGTTCTAGAAAATGAAAAATGGCTTAACATGATAGGGACACGTGTCACCAAAAGAATGGAACTCATGTCTTGCAAGTAAATAATGTAATGACACATAACCATATTAGGTGTCCATGTGTAGAAAAATCTAAAGACACCTAAGTAGACATGTGTCTACTTCCTAAAGCATGGCTGTTAAACATGAATATATGTATTCATGTAAGGGAAAATAAATTTAAAATAAGAAGCTTATCATGTAAGCTAAAAGAAAAAGATAAGAAAAAAAAGAGATAAGGACACATTACCCTCTTAGGTGTCCATGTGTAGTAACATCTTAGGACACCTAAGTAGGCATGTGTCATCATCTTATGGTTTGCATGAATGATGAAGGACAAGTGTCCAAAACTATATTACCAAACTAACCTTGAAAACTACTATATAAAGGGTGGTTCTTTTTCATGGATTCACAAACATAAAACCAAGATAAGAAAAAGAAGAGAGGTTTTGGAGAATCCTACAGGATAAACACAAGATCAAGGAACAAGTACAGGGTGAGAAAAATTATTTAAGTTCATGTATTCATTTCATATTTTCAAGAAAAGTTGAGAAATTTATGAACGAATGATTGGATTTGAAACCCTAAAAAAACGTTCGGTATTTTAGGCATAACTTTTGCAATTCTTAATGAAATTACGACTTCTCTATCAATTTGGAAAGCTAATTCAAAGGGCTACAACTTTCAACTTGCACTTTTTCCTAATTCGGCCATTTTCATGCCCGAAAACTGGATGCAAAGTGAGGTAAAAATCAGCCTGAAATGGACATGTTAAAAATGCCTTATGATGTTTGATTATATGTATTAATTTGATAAATGATTTTGAGGGTTTCTTTCGATGATAATTAAGTAGACTAGAAGAGATTCTTACTGTAGAAAATTTGGAGTCAAAGTCTTTTTTTATCATAGAGAAAAAACAACAAACATTTTGCCCAAAATAGGCTAAAATCTGATTTTTGGAACTTTTTATAGCACTCTAAAACGCTATCTTTTCTAATTATGAAGTACAGAACCAAGCCAGAACCTGTTATAGCGCCCAAAATCGCTGTAGTAAGCTGTTTTTAGTCTAAAATCATCATAAACCACCCAGAACTTGTCATAGCATTTCTGGAAGCGCTGTCTTTTCTTTGAATTGACTATGAAGTATTTTAAAACAAGCAGAACTTTTCATAGCATGACTGAAACGCTGTTATAGATGTTTTGAGTATAAAATCACGGTAAACTATTCCAAATCCTCTCAAATTTGGACTTGAGTTTGCTTATAGTATCATAAACAAACCGATAAAATCGAGGATGTTAAATCAAAGTAAAAGTGAGTCAAAACGTGTCAAAATTGAGAACAAGGAAGGTTGACGAATTTCGATGATTCGAGGAAAATAATCGATTACTTGGGAATGATGATAAGTATTATATGATGTTCTACGAGACTTTTGCCTGAAGATAGCAAGGAATACTGTAAGTATACTTATCATCTAATCCATTATTATTTCATAAGCCTGTGTTTTAATTTAAAGGTGCCTATGACTTTAACATACTATATTAGTTGCGATCTTTGCTTTGACAAGCAATCAACATATACAACTGATGATTGAGGACATTTATGATTAGTGTTTATATGAGGTATGAATACTGTTCAAATGAGGCATGAATAGTATGTGATTAAACGAGGTATGATTAGTGTTTTAAACGAGGTATAAATTGGGTGTGTTTTTGTTTTAACGAGCTAATGAATGGTGTTGAACTTAACTATTTCAGTTCAATCTTTGAAGATCTTTCCAAACATATATTAGAGAAATATAAAGGTGTTCTGAGATTTGTTTATGAAGGAGTTTTTGCATCAAGAAGATGATTAGTATTTATAATAAAAGATGTTTGCCTTTTGAAAGAAAGTTCTACAAAAGATATATAGATGTCTTTCCAAATGAGCATTTACAAAAAGTATTTTACCCCTACATGATAAAAAGAGTATTTTTGGAAGTAAATATTGATTTTAAATGTTTTGGGTAAAGAAGAACTATGTTGGCTTGATCCTTTATCTAATTGCTTAACTAATTAGATATAGGTACGTAGGCAGTTTCAAGGGGGTAGTGATGCAGCTGCTTTATTAATAAAAAATAATTTTTGTCATTACATCTTGTGTTGGTGCATCTCTCATGTTTATCCTTCAAGCTATACTGACATGTTTATCGAGTGTGCAGAAATGAATATTGATGTTCATCTTCTCAGAATTGCACAATGGTAGATTTATGGTAATTGTGTTTAATTCATATTTAAGCACAAACAGTGTAACAACCCGTGTTTTTATAACGTGTAATAACCACAGATCAAGGAAGAATTAATTTTTAAAATAAGAATCAAGGGAAACAGGTTACGCCACTGCGTTCGACTCAAAATTCTGCTTGGAAACGAGTCCGAGTTTTGGAAAATCGGAGTCCGTATGACCAAGTTATGACCTTTCGAAGTTTTCAGAAATTTTCAAGTTCAAAACAGACTCAATTCGAATTCAAAAATTCGAATTTCAAACCTCCAAATGGACTGGGCGGGAAATTTCCCGCCCAGGACCAGGTCGACCTGGGGGTCGACTATGTAGTCGACCTACCCAGGACCAGGTCGACCATAGTGTCGACCTGGTGCCCGAGCCCATTTCTGAAGCTAGATTCACTTTGATGTATTTGGCCTCGTTTCTGTCCACATTCGTTGACCTGACCCTATAAATACAGCCCCTAACACCAGTCTCTCTACACAAAATTCTTTCTGACTTTATGCTGCTCTAATTCTGGTTGAAAAGCTTGAGAGAGGGACTGCTTCTTCTACGTTGAGACTGCGTTAAGGGAATTGCTGATTTGAGGACTTCTATTAAGACTTGACTAAGCATATTCAACATCGACTCTCTTTTTCTAAGCGTAAGTCACTTGCCTAGTCATTTCTATATATCTCCGGGGCTGCTTTCTCATCCTTTTTTTGTTGTTTACGGGAAATAATAATGAAAAGTTATTCTCGAACCACGATCTGTAAGCCCCAGTTATTTTCAGATTTAAACTGTAAATGTAATATGAATATGATGTAAATTGAAATTGGACCTATGTATGATGACTGTTTACACATTCTTGTTCATCTTGGATCTTGACTCTTGAATATTACTATGACATTGATTTGGGGCCTATTCATGTTGTAAACCAAAGAGAAACCCCTCATATTATCATGTTGAACCTGCTATTAGTCACAAGTTTATAACTATCACCTTATGACAGTCGTATCATGACTATACTATCACCTTATGACTGTTGTTACCTTGACTATACTATCACCTTATGACAGTCGTATCATGACTATACTATCACCTTATGACAGTCGTTACCATGACTATACTATCACCTTGTGACAACTGTTATTTTGACCAGTACCTTATCTTGCTAGATTTGGAATCTTTATGTTTGAGGCCAATATTTCATATGCCAGTAATGTTTTAATCTTTTATTTCAAGTCATATCATGTTATGCTAGTAATCACTTTTTCCACATTATACCCATTCCTTTTTATGTTATTCCCTATTAGATTTATTTGTATCGATTCGAACTTACGTGCGATGGGAATACGATTTGGGTAGACTAGGTAAAACATAATTTAGCTTTAAACTTGAACATGAACGTTGTTATGACTTGAACCTGAATATGGACATGAACTTGACACGATTTGACATGAAACATGACCAGGAAACTTGACATGAAAATTTAAACATGGGCATGACAATTAGATAACTTGAAAATGGCTAACTCGAGGTTGGGTTGAGTTTGTAGTGTAAATCTGCCCGGAACCGCCCGGCAAATCCAGTGGCTAAAAACAATAGAATCCAATGTGGGTAGTTGGTCATATCGCACGTAAAACCCGAGGTTAGACTGGGTTGTGGTGTAAATCTGCCCGGAACCGCCCGACAAATCCAGTAACCACAACAGTTAGTTTAATGTGAGAGGTTAGCATGCTCTAATGAATCAATGCCACATGATAGGGTTAAGTCATGAACCACTTGAATATACTTAACCAACTTGACACGATGAATTGATAGGGTTAAGTCATGAACTGCTTGAACACACTTAACCAACTTGATACACGATCTGGATAGGGTTAAGTCACGAATTTGAAAGACAACACTCAACCCATTCGAAACCCTAGTTACGCGGTCCTTTTCAGCAGTAACCCACTTGGATGTATCACGATACCCTGGGACTAGGCAGGGTGGGGCACGATTACTAGGCTGATTGTAAGCGACCAGAACGACGGCTGAGTAGGTGCGCCATTGTAGGTTCAGGCGAGCTATGGTCGTGCACGTAGTCCGGAGTTGAAAAAGCAGGCATTGGGCACCCGTAGATTTACACTGTGCGTGCTTGATTCGTGTTGGTGGTTGGCACCATAGGACTTGATACACCCTATGGTGGACCTAGCACAGGTAACTACATTTCTGGATAGGGCCGTATAACACAGACACATGACGAGCTAGGACTTATAGGGAGCCGATCGACTAGTAGATCGTACCGTAGGACCCCGTAATGGGTCACTTCATGATACTGGGCCAAAGGATCATTTCATGGTTAATACTTGACATGGGTTAGAATACTAGTACAGTTGGTGCAGCGAACCTTGAATATGCGATGCCAGACTTGACTTATCTTGTTATATTAATTATCCTACCAGTTCTGTTATTACCCTTATGTTTAATTCCAGTTTTCACATATCATGTTACCTTTACTAGTTTTCATACTGAAAGTCACTAGGGCTTACCAGTCTTTATGACTGACCCTTTTTCTTTCGCCCCTTTTTCTTTCGTTTCCCCCCCAGGTTCTCAGGGAGGAAACACTAGCTCTTATCTTGGATTTAGCTTGCTTTCTGACAGCTCATGTACGGTTTGGTCTTGGGCTATGCTATGGCTGCTTCTGCTATTTATCGGGAATAATTTACTTTTGTTTTAAGTTTATGCTTCTTTATTATGAACTTGATGTAAAGGAATAATTTGTATCTTGGATATATGAGCTTTTGACTCTTTTCTGGAAAATAATAAAAAGTTGGTTTTTAATTTCTACCGCTGCTTTATTTATGTTCTGCCTTGTGATATCTCTGTGCATGTTTACCTAGATAATACTCCACCAAAACTAGTGCATTCCCTTTGTGAGTGACCCTAGCGGAGGTGGGGTGTTACATTTGGTATCAGAGCAGAAGGTTACCAGGCTGGGCAAAAAGTTTTAAAAACCTTCTGAAACTATTTTCAAAACCATTTATAAAGAAGCATTTTTCAAGAAATGTTTAATGTTTAAAAAGGCTATCCCCCAAGAAGCCACTAGCACTTTCCTTTGTTCCCTCGTTTGAATCTTTTCTTTTCGTTTTTCAGCATGGCCGGTCTTAACCTTCCTGAGGGAATACCCGTGCCTGGATGGTTCCGAAGGTACTTAGAAGCCAGGGCCAACGATGCGGGCACGGCAGACAACCCTCCTCCTCCCCCAGTGGCTGCGGTTCCTCCTCCTCCTGGTACCGCCTTTGCCAAAATATGCAAAGACTTTAAAGCAATGGGCGGCAAGAGCTTCGTTGGAACTGAAACCTTTGTTGAGGCACGAAACTGGCTAAAGGAGACAGAAGACTTGTTCATTATCTTTGATATGGAGGACCATAGGAAAGTTCAGTTGGCAGCATGGTTGTTGAAAGAGGAAGCTGCATTTTGGTGGGAAGTCACCAACGCTACCAGGCCAGTTGAGACTTGGGCAGACTTTAGAGAGAGGTTTGGGCTTAAATTCCTATCGTCAGCAGAGGAGAATCTTCAGATGGAGAGGTTCCTAGCACTCAAGCAAGGGGATAGTCTGTGAGGGAGTATGTGAATAAGTTTAATCAGCTTGCTCGGTTCGGTTTGGATTTGGTCAACACAGCCCAGAAAAAGGCTGTATGCTTTGCTCGAGGATTGAACGAGCCACTACACAGCTTGGCCCTAACTCATATACCCATGGGGGCGACCTTTGAAAGCTTGGTGGATATGGCTCTACTTCATGAGGAAGACAAGAATGGAAAGAAGGAGATTAAGCCTAACGAGACTCAGAATAAGAAAGCTGATTTCAAGAAGGGGAACAACAAGAATAATAAGAATAACAAGAGCAACAACAAATCACATGAGACGAGGAAGTGCAACTTATGTGGTATTACTGGACATCTAGCTAAAGACTGTAGAAAGAAGAAGAGGAAGTTGGGTGAATGCTTTCATTGTGGAGATATTGGACACATCAGCAAGGATTGCCCTAAGAAGCAAGGGCAGGGGCAAGGGCAGACCCAGCGAGCAGGGCCTTCTGGAGGGCATTTGCATGCTCTCAACACCACTCTAGCTCTTGACCGAGGTAGTAATATTTCCGTAGAAAGCCTTGTTTACATTTCTGACTTTCCTATTCGAACCTTATTTAACTCTGGCGCATCGCATACTTTTATTTCTTCTGATATTGTTGAAAATCTGCACCTAAGTACTAGTCTGGTTGAGGATCCCATTATAGTTTCAAATCCAATTGGGGGCTCCGCCCATTTATCTATGATGTGTGTGGATTTGAGGATCTCTATCGTAAGCGTAGAATTCACGTGTAATGCTTATGTTCTCGGATTCATGGGATACGGTTTGATCCTAGGTATGGATTGGCTGTCCGATTATGGAGCCATTCTTGATTGTGAACGAAGGGTAGTGAGGCTCATGAATCGCCTTGGTAATACCCTTGAAATTTCTTGTAACCCTAAGGGTCTGGTCATGTTGTGTTATCTTGAATCTCTTGACTCGTCCGACGATAATTTGCAATCTGTAAGAGTGGTCCGAGAATATCCAGATGTCTTTGATGAAGTGAGGGGATTACCTCCTAAACGTGAGATAGAGTTCCGAATTTATCTTGTTGACAATGCCAAGCCAGTTTCATTGCCCGTTAGGCACATGGCCCCGCGAGAAAGAAGAGAGCTCAGTAAACAAATCAACGAGTTGCTTGAGAAATATTTCATAAGACGAAGCATTTCTGAATGGGGTGCTCCGGTGGTATTCGCTACTAAGGTGGATGGATCGCTTCGTCTGTGCATAGATTATCGCGAGTTAAACAAGCTGACAAAGAGAAATAGGCACCCGCTACCAAGAATCGACGATTTGTTTGACCAGCTTGTGGGAGCATCTGTTTTCTCTCAACTCGATCTAGCCACAGGATTCCATCAGCTCAGAGTGGCTGAGGATAGCATTGACAAAACTGCGTTTAGGACTCCAGACGGATTCTTCGAATGGCTCGTCATGCCGTTTGGGCTAACAAATGCACCCGCGTACTTTGTAGATTTGATGAGTAGGGTGTTTCGGGAGTTCCTTAACAAGTTTGTGGTAGTTTTCGTGGATGATATTTTGATCTTCTCAAAAGATGAAGAAGAGCATGCTAGGCATCTCAAGGAAGTCATGGAAACACTTAGAGCACACCAGTTAAAGGCTAAGTTCTCTAAATGCCATTTTTGGAGGAAGGAAGTTCGGTTCCTTGAACATGTAGTTTCTAAGCAAGGCATAGTCGTGGACCCCGCAAAGGTACTTGTGGTACAGGACTGGAAAATTCCTAAGAATGCAACGGAGGTGAGGAGCTTTCTCTGTCTGGCCGCGGGCTACTACAGGAAGTTCATTAAGGACTTCGCTAAGATTTCATCCCCTCTTACCAAGTTAACAAAGAAGAACCTAGCTTTTGTATGGGACATAGAGTGTGACGTTGCCTTTCAGAGACTCAAGAGAGCCCTCACCACAGCTCCAGTTTTGGAATTACCCTATGGAGGTAAGATGTTTACCGTGTACACAGATGCGTGCGGCATGGGATTAGGCGTTGTCCTAATGCAGGAAGGAAGAGTAATATGCTACGGGGGCAGACAATTTAAAGTTCATGAGAAAAACTATCCCACGCATGACTTGGAGTTGGCCGCGATTGTTTTTGCACTTAAAGCTTGGCGCCATTATCTTCTAGGGGAGAGGTTCGAGCTGTATACCGACCACAAATCGCTTAAGTACCTCTTCTCATAGAAAGATTTGAATCTGAGACAACAGCGGTGGATGGAGTTCTTGGCATCATATGACTTCGATATAGATTATACCCCTGGCAAGGGTAATGTGGTGGCAGACGCGTTAAGTAGAAAAAGGTTGACTTTGAGCCCCTTGTTTGTTGAAATGAGAAGCCTTGAGTTTATAGCAACCTTTGATTTTACACCTGTTGTTGAGTCATTGACTGCTATGTTAGCATCTCTTGAGCTAAGACCTACACTTCTAGATCAAGTAGGGACTTCACAGAAGGAAGACCCACAGGTAGTCGAAATCATGGACAAGATGATTAGGGGTGAGACGTCAAGTCACCTCAGTTGGTATGCCATAGATGACAAGGGAGGGATAAGGCGCGATGGGAGACTATGTGTCCCACAGTGGGAGACTTAGTAAGGAGAGTTCTCGAAGAGGCGCATCACTCGAAGATGACTATACATCCCGGAGGGGATAAGATGTACAGGGATATGAAACGCATTTTCTTTTGGGTTGGAATGAAAAAGGACGTGGCAGAGTCCGTTTCGAAGTGCATAGTGTGCCAACAATTAAAGGCCGAGTCGAAGAAGCCTGGTGGGCTATTACATCCTTTGGAGGTTCCGCAATGGAAATGGGAGAGTATCTCGATGGATTTCGTGGATGGACTTCCTAGGTCTAGGAAGGGAAATACTAGCATATGGGTCATAGTTGATTGACTCACGAAAAGTGCTCACTTCATTCCGGTGAAGAGCAAGAGGACCGCATCAGGGCTAGCGTCTATTTACCTTCGAGAGATAGTACGATTGCATGGAGTTCCTTCTAGTATAGTTAGTGATCGTGACCCGATTTTCACTAGCCAGTTCTAGAATAGTCTGCAAGAAGCAATGGGAACACGACTGAACTTGAGCACGGCCTATCACCCACAGACGGATGGACAAACCGAAAGGGTAAATAGGATACTAGAAGATCTCCTGAGGCTATGTATTCTTGACTTTGGTGGTACTTGGGAAGACCACCTTCCTCTCGTGAAGTTTGCATATAACAATAGTTACCAAGCTAGCATCGGAATGGCACCGTTCGAAGCCCTATATGGAAGACCGTGCAAATCACCAACTTGTTGGTGGGAGACGACAGACAGGCTTATACTTGGCCCTGATATGATAAGGGACACTTCTAAGAAGATTGAGTTGATACGAAGACAGATGAAAATGGCCCAAGATAGACAGAAATCTTATGCGGATCAGAGAAGGACAGACCTAGAGTTCGAAGTCGGAGATATGGTCTTTATAAAGGTTTCTCCGTTACGCAATGTAGTTCGTTTTGGGGCAATTGGAAAGCTAGCGCCAAGGTTCGTAGGACCGTTCCCTATCATTGAGAGGATTGGACGAATGGCCTATAAGGTAGACTTACCCGAGAAGTTATCTGGAGTACACGATGTCTTTCACGTCTCGCATCTCCGGAAGTGCTTGCATGAGTCAGCCGAAGTGGTTGAGCCAAGCATCCTTGAAGACGTAGAAGTGGAAAAAGAAGCGACATTGAGGCGAGTTCCGATTCGTATCTTAGGAACGGAGATTAAGAAGCTAAGGAATCGAGAAGTCAAGCTAGTTAAAGTGCAGTGGAGTGAAGCCCAAGAGGACGCAACTTGGGAAACCGAAGAAAAGATACGCGCGCTTTACCCATTTCTTTTTTAGGGTACATTCTCGATCTCTTTTTCCTATAAACTTGAAAACCTTTTCGTATCATGCTTTTAATATCTATGTTTGTCTTGTTATCTTCTCGATCTTATCTTGAGAACCTTAGGTAGAACCATATGGATGTAAACATGTGATTAAAACATGTTATGGTTGATGTTTGCAAATGGTTGCAAGTGGTCGCAAGTGGTTGCTAGTGGATGCATGACACACATTAGGCACTAGATCGGCTCAGGCACATTTTCATGTTGCATATGCATGAGTGCTTATACTTGTTCATGGATGGAACTTGTCATGCTATCACTTAGATGTTGCATATGGATGAATGGTTGTGCACTCATGTAGAGATAATGAACTATGCTAGGAATTTGCATACATGTTGGATTCATGACAGTAACATATTTTGCATTAAGGAGGTTTACTGAATCAGTAACCGCCTGATCTTTTGCATTAGATAAGTACATATACACACACTTACTGCATATGTTCATGCAGCACTAGAAATCTCTTAAGGACAATGGTCGCCTATGAATGATGCTTTGAGTAGATGGATGATTGGATGGTAGGACACATCCTCCCTAACTTAGAGATTTCGGGGACGAAATCCTTTAAGGGGGGAGAATGTAACAACCCGTGTTTTTATAACGTGTAATAAACATAAATCAAGGCAGAATTAATTTTTAAAATAAGAATCAAGGGAAACGGGTTATTCCATTGCGTTCGACTCGAAATTCTGCTTGGAAACGAGTCCGAGTTTTCGAAAATCGGAGTCTGTATGACCAAGTTATGACCTTTCGAAATTTTCAGAAATTTTCAAGTTCAAAACAGACTCAATTCGAATTCAAAAATTCGAATTTCAAACCTCCAAATGGACTGGGCGGGAAATTTCCCGCCCAGGACCAGGTCGACCTGGGGGTCGACTATGTAGTCGACCTATCCAGGACCAGGTCGACCATAGTGTCGACCTGGGGGTCGACCTGGTGCCCGAGCCCATTTCTGAAGCTGGATTCACTTTGATGTATTTGGCCTCGTTTCTGTCCACATTCGTTGACCTGACCCTATAAATACAGCCCCTAACACCAGTCTCTCTACACAAAATTCTTCCTGACTTTATGCTGCTCTAATTCTGGTTGAAAAGCTTGAGAGAGGGACTGCTTCTTCTACGTTGAGACTGCGTTAAGGGAATTGCTGATTTGTGGACTTCTATTAGGACTTGATTAAGCATATTCAACATCGACTCTCTTTTTCTAATTCTCGAACCACGATCTGTAAGCCCCAGTTATTTTCAGATTTAAACTGTAAATGTAATATGAATATGATGTAAATTGAAATTGGACCTATGTATGATGACTGTTTACATTCATTCTTGTTCATCTTGGATCTTGACTCTTGAATATTACTATGACATTGATTTGGGGCCTATTCATGTTGTAAACCAAAGAGAAACCCCTCATATTATCATGTTGAACCTGCTATTAGTCACAAGTTTATAACTATCACCTTATGACAGTCGTATCATGACTATACTATCACCTTATGACAGTCGTTACCATGACTATACTATCACCTTATGACAGTCGTATCATGACTATACTATCACCTTATGACAGTCGTTACCATGACTATACTATCACCTTGTGACAACTGTTATTTTGACCAGTACCTTATCTTGATAGATTTGGAATCTTTATGTTTGAGGCCAATATTTCATATGCCATTAATGTTTTAATCTTTTATTTCAAGTCATATCATGCTATGCTAGTAATCACTTTTGCCACATTATACCCGTTCCTTTTTATGTTATTCCCTATTAGATTTATTTGTATTGATTCGAACTTACGTGTGATGGGAATACGATTTGGGTAGACTAGGTAAAACATAATTTAGCTTTAAACTTGAACATGAACGTTGTTATGACTTGAACCTGAATATCGACATGAACTTGACACGATTTGACATGAAACATGACCAGGAAACTTGACATGAAAATTTGAACGTGGGCATGACAATTAGATAACTTGAAAATGGCCAACTCGAGGTTAGGTTGAGTTTGTAGTGTAAATCTGCCCGGAACCGCCCGACAAATCCAGTGGCTACAAACAATAGGATCCAATGTGGGTAGTTGGTCATATCGCACGTAAAACCCGAGGTTAGACTGGGTTGTGGTGTAAATCTGCCTGGAACCGCCCGGCAAATCCAGTAACCACAACAGTTAGTCTAATGTGAGAGGTTAGCGTGCACTAATGAATCAATGCCACATGATAGGGTTAAGTCATGAACCACTTGAATATACTTAACCAACTTGACACGATGAATTGATAGGGTTAAGTCATGAACTGCTTGAACACACTTAACCAACTTGATACACGATCTGGATATGGTTAAGTCACGAATTTGAACGACAACACTCAACCCATTAGAAACCCTAGTTACGCGGTCCTTTTCAGCAGTAACCCACTTGGATGTATCACGATACCCTGGGACTAGGCAGGGTGGGGCACGATTACTGGGCTGATTGTAAGCGACCAGAACGACGGCTGAGTAGGTGCGCCATTGTAGGTTCAGGCGGGCTATGGTCGTGCACGTAGTCCGAAGTTGAAAAAGAAGGCATTGGGCACCCGTAGATTTACACTGTGCGTGCTTGATTCGTGTCGGTGGTTGGCACCATAGGACTTGATACACCCTATGGTGGACCTAGCACAGGTAACTACATTTCTGGATAGGGCCGTATGACACAGACACATGACGAGCTAGGACTTATAGGGAGCCGATCGATTAGTAGATCGTACCGTAGGACCCCGTAATGGGTCACTTCATGATACTGGGTCAAGGGATCATTTCATGGTTAATACTTGACATGGGTTAGAATACTAGTACAGTTGGTGCAGCGAACCTTGAATATGCGATGCCAGACTTGACTTATCTTGTTATATTAATTATCCTACCAGTTATGTTATTACCCTTATGTTTAATTCCAGTTTTCACATATCATGTTACCTTTACTAGTTTTCATACTGAAAGTCACTAGGGCTTACCAGTCTTTATGACTGACCCTTTTTCTTTCGTCCCCCCCCCCCCCAGGTTCTCAAGGAGGAAACACTAGCTCTTAGCTTGGATTTAGCTTGCTTTCTGACAGCTCATGTACGGTTTGGTCTTGGGCTATGCTATAGCTGCTTTTGCTATTTATGGGGAATAATTTACTTTTGTTTTAAGTTTATGCTTCTTTATTATGAACTTGATGTAAAGGAATAATTTGTATCTTGGATATATGAGCTTTTGACTCTTTTCTGGAAAATAATAAAAAGTTGGTTTTTAATTTCTACCGCTGCTTTATTTATGTTCTGCCTTGTGATATCTCTGTGCATGCTTATCTAGATAATACTCCACCAAAACTAGTGCATTCCCTTTGTGAGTGACCCTAGCGGAGGTGGGGTGTTACAAACAGTCAGTTTGATAAGAGGTATTTATTAAAACAAAATATCCAGAGCATAGAGTGATATCGTATACTTCCAAAATAAAATGGTAATTGTCATTGTTTGTTTTGGAACGCACAGGATTTTCAGTAAAAAAATTTGACTGGTCGGAAATTCAGGGGCGTTACAAGTAGTTAGGTCGGCTACTTGCCGAGCAGTTGGTGTCATTGCATGTTTTTTCCAAGCCATTTGCAGGTTAATACTCATTCACACATGCTTACATATTAACTTATGTGTGTAGCTATAGATGTTAGATTAATTTGAGTTGAAAATTAGTTTTTTTATTTTTTCAAATGCAAAGGGTTTTGGTCTAATGTTTTCCAGTTTTTACTGTTTTGGTGGTATGTTAATTAAGCTTCTAGCACTTGAAGATATTTTGTGTGGTTCAGTTATTTGTTTTGTTTACAACTTTAGCACTTACAAAGCATGGCAATTACATATTATAGACTGTGCTTTGTGTGTTTGGGACTCAGTTTTGGAAACTGAATTATGTTGCTCATTTTTCAAAAACCGAGTTATGCAACTCAGTTTTCAAAAATGAGTTGCAACTCAGTTTTGAAAGCTGATTTTGCAACTCAGTTTTGAAAACTTAAAGCATTATTGATAGTTGACTTAGCATGACCAAAGTTGTATGTTTTCCAATTTATTTTTGTACTCAGCAAAAGCATATCTATTTATGAGTGATCTTTAAGCTATTTACTTGATTGATGGATATTCCGTCGTAAGGATTGGTTTTTGATTGTTGATGCATGTATCACCTTAGTGAAAAATGTTCCATTGCAACTTGTCATTTTTTTTCTTCTTCTAAAAATGAGTGCATTTATATTTTGTAGGCACTCGTGGAGGAGGGATAAAACATAAAGAAAGCAAACACGTGTGACCTTGACAATGATCTTATCTCTAAAGTTTTTGGGATGTGACGAGTGCATTTATATTTTACAGTTTGGACATGATATTATGATATTTTGAAATCGGAAGCATGTAGCTTAAATTTGAGTATTATGAAAATGTGACATTGTTGAATTTGAGATATGGAAGTGTACTAAATCTTATATTGAATTGATATGTTGAATTATATATGTGATATGAAAATCACAAAGATATGTTATATTCATTTATTTTGAGAATTTTAATATTAATTGTGTAAAAAATAGACAAGAACTTAATTTCTTACTGTGATGCATATGTGTTAGCAATTTATGTATGCCAACATTTATAAGAGTTAGTAGGATTATGATACTGACATTTATAAGTGTTACCATATCTTATAGTTCCAACATTTATAAGTGTTAGCAATGAATATGTTTGTAACCCTTATAAGTGTTACCATATCTTATGGTTCCAACATTTATAAGTGTTAGCAGTGAATACGTTTGTAACTCTTATAAGTGTTATCATATCTTATGGTTCCAACATTTATAAGTGTTAGTAATGAATATGTTTGTAACTCTTAAAAGTGTTAGCAATGAATATGTTTGTAACACTTATAAGTGTTAGCAGTTACTCTGTTCATAACACTTATAAGTGTTACAGGAAATTCCTCACACGCCGTTGGTAACACTTAAAAGTGTTACAGAAATTATTTGTAACACCTATACTTGTTGGGAATCCCCTGTTTTGGTGTAGTGATTGGAACCAGATATAGTCGGTAGACCTTTAGTTGTGACGAACCCGATTGGTGGTTCGACTAGCCTTAGTACGATTTGTTGTAATGTGGTCTTATCGAGTCATGGATGTATGTTTGCTTGTGATTGCTTTGTTTTGGGCTTTACTGGGTTTGGCATTATTTTGAGAGTCGATTGGATCCAAGGGTATAGGGTGGTATTGGGTACCTACCTAGTGATGGCAATAATAACTGGAACTAGGGGAACAAAGAGATTCGGTTCGGCCATGACTCGTGAAGGAAGGGCCTTTGGAAGCATTTTTAAACGCTGCGGTGAATAGCATAAGCGTTATGGAATTCCGTAGTAAATGAGTGATTTCTATGGACTGTATAGGACTTTATGTTGATGTTCTCTTTGGTTCAAGAATGGTAATAACTTCGGAGTAAATTCAATGGGGAAATCTCGAAGCGATAAGATGTGTTTTTTGATCGTGGGGATGCAACGAAGGTTAGGACGATTCAAGTTGGACTTGAACTCGTAAACAATGGTTGTTCGTTAATCTTGGAGATACAACGAGTAGGGAGAAAGACTCATGTTGGACTTGAGTTTGTGGGTAATGGATACTCGAGACTGGGTCTGAGTTTTTGGATAATCGTCGGCGATGCCGACTAGAGTTATAGAGAGATTATCGTTGTCGTAAGTTCTAGTAGTCACTGGGAGGCAAATGTACGTTGGATGTGCAGTAGTATGGTTAGAACTGGGGTTTCTATTTACCCTTGACATATGGCATGGGTCGCCATGCGATCAACGATAGTTTCAAAGCAGGATTGGCGAGGATAGCCAGAGTTAGTTATGAGTGCTCGAGTGTTTGGTTGTTTTGTTCATATTGTTTTGTTCATATCATCTCACAAAGATTGACTGGATTCGAAGGAGATGTTCCTTGAGTGCTTGTCTGATATTGGTTTAGGCATTTGGGGCTTGTGCTTGGGGAATGTCGAGTTCGACTAGGATGGTTTGTGTGAGATGTAAGTAGTTGTTGAGACATCCATTGAATGATGTCTTGGTTTACTCGAGGAGTGATGGGCAACCATGACATGATAAGACTATTCGATGATGTGGATTATCCCGAGTTGGACTCGATAGGGCTATGAGATGACTCGAATGGGACTCGAGAAGGATGCAAGATAATGGATTGACTTGGGTTGGACTCGAGTTGAAGATGGAGTTGTGGATAGCTCTTCAGATGGGGTGCCAAGGAATCATCGATAGTTTGGAGTGTTCTAGGCGGACTCGAAGCAGGGGTATCTGGGGACGCCCATTTACCTTGGATCCGTTGGATGTGATCTAGTTATCCTTGGAGGATAAACGTACGTTGGACGTGCGGTAGTCCATTTGGAGCCGGGGCTTCCGTTGGCCCTTGATATTGGTTGGACCAGTCAAACAGTATCGACGTATTCATGGCTTTAGCAGGTGATAGATAGGACTTGTTTGATGGATGCTATGGTTGCTATGTTTGTTCCTATTTTCTTCTCTTGAGTAGACTATCACCTGTAGGATTCTGGCGATGGGAAATGAAGAGATGACGGTATACACAGATACTTGTGCTACCGGACTAGGTGCGATAGTTGATGCATTGAGTAGGATACATGCCAGTTTAGATGCTATGTTTCTTGAATGGAAGCAACTAGAGTATATCATGGGATATGATTTCAGACCTAAGTATGGATTGGGTCCAGAGATGTTAGCAAGTTTGACGATTAGACCGACTTTGATTGAGCGGATTGGTTCCAGTCAGAGGGATGATCCTAACCTAATAGAAATCATCTCCAAGGAAGAGATGAATATCGATGGTAAGAAAATGAACAAGTATGGACTTGATAGAGAAGGATGGCATCGAAAGGATGGGAGACTAGTTGTACCCAACGTTAATGGATTGAGAGATGAAGTGCTTAGAGAATGTCATCACTCGAAATTGACTATACATCCTGGTGGTAACAAAATGCATCGAGACATGAAGCAAACCTACCACTGGAAAGGGATGAAGAGGGACGCTGGGAAGTTTATCTCCAATGGCATGAATTGCCAGTTAGTCAAAGATAAGCAAAAGAAGCCTAGTGGTTTGTTACAACCGTTGGAAATTCCCGAATGGAAATGGGAACAAGTCTCAATGGACTTCATCGATGGTTTACCAAGGACTAGATCCGACCATGATAGTATTTGGGTGATTGTGGATCGATTGACCAAAAGTGCAAGGTTTATACTCGTCAAGTCGATTAGAGCGGCAACTAAGTTAGCAGAACTGTATATGAAGTGGTGTGATAATGAGAATGACTGTACTTGGAAAACTGAGAAGAACATAAGAAAGTCATATCCAGAGCTCTTTACCTGGTACGGTTTTAATATCGATATAGTACTCCCTTGTTAGTAAACGGCATGCTAGGATAAGCTTGTTATGTATGTTGGATTGTTTGTAAATGGTTGATAGGCATGCGGGCCACCTTTGTATGTTTTGGTTAAGGAATTTCGAGCGCGAAATTTCTTTGGGGGGAGGGGGGAGAGTGTAACGATCCGCATTCTATGCATCGGAGGATCGTAGAATATTTATTTCATTCTCATACAAAGTCGTATAGTCGTGTAACTTTGGGGAACGACTATTGGGGTCATTTCCCATGTTCACGATTTTTGCCGAATTTTAAATGATCGTTTTGCCCCAGGTGAATGTTGTTTCGTCTATAACTTTTGATCGCTAAGGAGTTTTGACCTGAAACCACTTCCATTGGATTTGAATGATGGTTTACCTTTCCGTAGAGTGGTCACATTAATCAAACGGACAACTGAAATAAGGTTTGGAAGGTGAAAAACAACATAATTGGGCTTAACCGGGTGATTAGCAGCTAAGCCCATAACCCATTTCGGGATTAGGGTTATGGGAGGGCTAATAGAGTTTGGAAAATCAGTTTTATTCATTTTTATAGCCGTCATTTACCTTCCGCTAACCCTAGCCATGGCCTCCATCCTCAAAATCTATCCCAAATCACTTTCTAATCACATATTAAGCTAATCAACATCAAATCAAGGCAAATTAACATCAAATTGGAGGTAGAGCTGCTGTGTTGCATTGGGATCCATGCCAAATCAGTTAGAGTTTCAGATCTGAGATTTATTTGTGGCTAAGGTGAGTGATGTGCACTTTTATTCACTGATTACGGCTAATTATGAGTGATTAGTGATAATTAGCGAAATTATGCATCATAAAAATCTTGAAAAATATTTAGAAATTTTAAAATCTTATTTTATGTCACTGGTGAAAATTTGGGTTAATTTGGATTAAGTTTGCTAATCTTATAATTAAAACATGCTTAAGGGGATTAAGGGGAAAATCATGCTTTTTGGGTATGTAAGATCTAAAATATTTCATGTGATTGATATTTTGGTGTTTTTGGTTGATCCTACATGTTACTAATGTTGTTTGGTATGTTTTATGACTTCATAGTAAGGTTAGAATGGTTGAAAACGTCGTCGTTTGGCGAAATTAGCTTGCTGGAAAAACTGTCGAAAACTGGTTCCTGAAGGGGGTGCCTCACGAACTGCCCAGAAGAACTTCGATTCCTAAAGGGGGTGCCTCACGAACCACTCCAAGATGATGGTTACGAACCGCTCCAAGATGATGGTCACAAACCGCTCCAATATGAGGACTCACGAATCGGGGAAGGGTGTCACGAGTCGGGGGGGTGTCACGAGCCAGGAGGGTAGTCACGAACTTGGGGGGGTCACGAACCGGGGGGGTGGGCTTTCCAATACTTTGTCACTTCATCCAAGCGAGAGCGGGATTCCGAGAGTGGGATTCCGAGAGCGGGAATCTGAGCTTTCCTATACTTTGTCACTACATCCAAGATGATGACTCCAAACTGAACCGGATTTGAACTTCTACCACGCGACGACAATTGTGAACCCGGTTGAAGATCAAAACCAATTCAACCAAAACCCGAAACGCAAAGGAGGTCCAAGTGAGAAGTTATTACTCATGATCCAGCTGGGAACCAATGAGTTAACTTTTAGAGTTGGGCTTTGTTGCGGGACGCGTGCAAAGGGGTTATCGATATCCATAATTTTGGTTCACCACTGAGAGACGGATTATGGGCTATGGATCAGTGCAATGGGGTCATTGTGACACCCAAGGGCAAAGTGATTGTAGCAAAGGATTGTTGATCGAAGTGGGGGATATCGTATGCTTTACGCACCGAGTGAGAGATGTGAGGAAGATTGCTATATTTGATGTTTGCTATCACCATGACATGTGCACTTCCATTTTACACTTTATGTTAGTGTTACCTTAGAGTATAGTACATCTTGTTGTACTAACTTTTTGGTTGCAGATCCAGGTTTAGGTATGATTATTTATACATGTTATTGTTTTACTTTGCTGCTATCGCTCATACCAGACTTTCGTCTAACCCAGAGTTTTATGTCTCTTCTTATTACTCTGGTGCTCCTAAACGAGTAGACTAAAAACATGTTAGGTGGTTATGCACGAGTAGCTGTCCGGAGACGAGCATGAGACTTCCACGTACTATTTACATATATTCTCACTGTGTTGTTGCTAGTCACTGCTTTGGGCATTAGTAGTGTACCTTTTCTATTTTTGCTTTAGAGACGGTATTTTGAAGTTGTAATAATGATGGTTTGGATCATAAGATGTATTTTGGATTCCGCTGCTATGATGGTTTAGTTTTCAGCTTATGCACTGTCTCGCCTGTTTTATGTCAAATTATGTTATTATTATATTTTATTCCATGCGTTGTGAGATATACTACAGATTCTTTGGTGATTCATATTTTCAAACCCTTTTCTTTTGACGACCGTCCCGTGCTAGTCGGGCATTGGCACAGCGCATTTCGGGGAAATGTCGGCTGGTCCGGGGCGGGTCGTCACATTATTACTGTATTTCTGATGATTCTCCGCTCTGGACTAAAAGTTTTAAATTTTTGGGACTCTCTGGTGTTGACGACAATTTTAGGCGTCAACGGTTTGTTAGAATAGTTGAATATATTTCATGAATGATTTAATAAAAGAGTTGAATGAGTTGGTTTTCGATTTAAAATAAATTAGTTTTTGAAAAGATAATGGGATTTGCAACATTTTTCCTATCTTAGTAATTTCGAGGACGAAATTCTTATAAGGGGGGAAGAATGTAACGTCCTTTACTTTTGGTAATCATATATTTAATTTATTTATTATTTAAATATTGATTTGGAACTTTATATGGATTTATAATATAGAATTAGTTTATATAACGAAGTTTGAAAGTTAAATTTATATATAATTATAAAACGAACTCATAACGTCGCGGTAGTTCGTAATTTACGATTTAAACTTCAATTGAATATACATGATCCGATATAAGTCCGAATTCTGTGAAACAAGAAATGTCTGAATCTATTTGCTTATAATTTTCTAATGAAAGAGAAAAATGGAGGTTTCATATTATAAATTATGAGTTATGTCCAATTCAAATTTTCGAATAGTTGCTATGGAAATCGTTAATAACGATAACGTTTATTTAATAAATTAATAGAAATTTTTATATAATTTGAATATCGTTTAGCCCGGGATTTTTAATGTGGAGTTTAAAATACATATTGGTTTATATTGAAGCTATATAAGATTTCATGTTGAGATATATGATAATAATAATTTATTATTATTTAAATTGAATTGTTTTGAATTTTATTATATTTTATCGATATTATATAAGCCGTAGAAATAGTCGTTTTTCAAACAACCTTCATTTTGGACGAAACCAATTTTATTGGAATACGTATAACTAATTATTGATAGATTTCCACTTTGGAGCCAATCGGAGTTGTTTTGTTTGTGCGTGCAATTTAAAGGTGAACTGATAAATGAATTGAAATTAAAGTAACATCGTTTTGTAAACGGAGTCGGTTTTCAATGAAATTAATTTCATTGGGACCGGAACGTTGAGACGTAGTCGTATATCCATTTTCACTACGTTTGGAGTTTGCATGTGACGGTACTAATTTAACGGTTACTGGTAAACAATGTTAAGTGGTAAAATTAATACCATATAAAAGAATAAAAATATATACATACTTAACTCCTAAATAATGAGGTACACACACCTACCCAAATAAATAGAAACCTACCATATCTTTCTAACCCAAAAGTACAGCTTATATTTCGTATGTAGACTAATCTTCCTACAACTTTATGTTTAAGCAATAGGATACTCACCTAAACGCACAACTACACTGCAACACTGCCTTCCTCTCATCCAATATTTTGAAATTACACATGCTAACCTACTCCCCTCTTCCAAACCGTGTTTTAAAATCGAACTAAGTAATCAAGTGATAAATCACAGGCCTAAAATCTACGGTTACCTGCCACTCTAAAACTTGGATGCCAAGTTTCTATACACCTATATATATACACCCAGGCTTCACATTACTTTTCCTTTGAAAATTCAAATGAAGCCAACCCTCCTCAGTATTAAAACGCAAGCCCATTTGTTAATAAATCAAAAGAAAACGTAGTGTTGGGTTATTCTGTAGGGTGGCGAGATCGAATACAAGAGATGGTCGGGCAGTTTTGACGAAGGCGTGTATTGGTTTCGTGAAGCAGAAGCGCGTTTGGTTCCAAGGATGGTAGCGGTGCGTGCTAGTTTCGGGTGATGGAGAGGAAGGAAGCATGGTGCTTAGTGTACTGAAACAAGTAAATATTAGGGGTAGGCGCGGGTCGGTTTGGTGTGGTTTGGAGCTCAAACCGCTTCCACACCACATCAAACGGTTGATCAAAAATACAAACCATTATACCAACCATTCAAAAGTTTCGGTTTCGGTTCGGTTTTGGCGTAATACAGTCTGGTTCTGATTCGGTCTAGTTTGAACCCGTATTAAATATGAAGTTAGAGAATTACTTCCACCAATAATCAATTTACGATTGTATGAGGTCGTGTCACCTGAAGGTTAAAATACATAGTGTTATCTCGAATTGAAAGATTGCTTGTTAACTATATGAATACTTCAATTTCACAATTAATGAAAAGTAAAATTCTTTTAATACATTAAGCAAACACCAATGTTAATTAGTGTATAAACATTAAGTAAGATAACTCAAATAAGACTATAATTAGCCTTATCCAAAAAAATGATATGGAAACTAATATACATACTTAAACTATAAAAAAAATTCCTTTGTGATAACGATCATTATTAATATAACTACAACATATGCTGCAAATAGAATATATATCGTTAAAATAACAGGTTAGATAGGAATTTGTTGAATTTTTATCATAACATTACCGATGTAGGTATACGGTTCGGTCCGGTTTAAAACGGTTTGGTCAATAATTCAAACCGCAACCAAACCGTATCATTGCGAGTCGGTTCAGTTTGGGCCTTTTGCTTTAGAGAGAGAATCTGGTGCGATTTTCCGTACCGCTTTTGCGGTCTGGTCTGGACGGTTTTCTGCATTGCGGTGTTTTATGTCCACCCCTAGTAAATATCACGAGAGAAGGCTATTACATCAACCAAATCTCTATCACGTAAAATATAATAAAAACATAAACATGTCACACTCTAATAGGCAAAATATACGTCCCAAATTCTTCAATGCCAAATGTAATTACAAACTGGAATGCCATAAAACCTTGCAAATGTATGATTTTTATGGTCCAGGCCAACTGAAGAATGGAAATCTTAACTCTTCTAGTAGGATGGTTCAAATGCTAGTTCTATACAGTAATATGCCACATATGCTTTGTTACAGAAATTATATATACTGACTAAACTACTCCAAACTGAAGTCTCTATTCATCTCTGATTGAGGAATTTCTGTTACAACATAGTGATGATCATTCCCTGCTTTGGAAAAAAAAAAACAGGTTTCAGGAAATTCAAAAATGTAAATATCAAACATATAAAAAAAGAGTGGAAAATGGGCACAAAGACAAACTTTAGATACATAAACACTGTTGCATTCCTTTAATATATATTTTAATTTTGTTGACTGGTGAAGCTCTACATGCATAAACACTGTTTTAGTATAAATGTTTGAATATATATATATATATATATATATATATATATATATATATATATATATATATATATATATATAATGGACACAAGCGTAGTTGTAAATGTAAGTTTAGTTGTGAACACAGGAGATGATATATTAGCCGTACAAAGGTGGGCCAACCTCGTGATCCAAGTTTAGTCACCATACATCTTTAACTCTTTGATTTTTCAAACTGAGTGTTAATTTTTTATTAACAAAACAAAAATGATGGAAAGGATCAGGAAATGAGAAAATTGGATCCAAGGTTGGTGTTCTTCAAAAGATAATGGAATCATAATTGGCCTTTCCTTGTTTGATTCGCTTTCACTGGTGCTATCATCACTTATTTCACCATCTCGTTTAATCAAGGAAAGACGCTGACAACTTTAGTTCATGCAAGAAACACAATAGAAGCTAATGCTTGATGTCTTCTGTGTTGCTCACTGGTTGATGGCACCTGTTGATTTTATGTTTTTTTGTTAGTAACTTTTTGTAAATTGTTTTTTTAATTGCTTGTATTTGTGCTATATCAGAATAATTTTTGGCTTGGACATTGTTGCATTGTGAATGTTCAGCTTTTGGACCATGGTTCTGCAGATGTAAGAACTTATAAATGAATTACATTGCTCATGATCAACACACACACATATACTGAATATTTTATGAAGGCATCCAATAGTTAAATAAGTAACTTGATTCAGTGGTTGTTAGTCTCTTATGATTGGTCCAACGAAAACCAACATGTCACCTTCAGTGAAATCTATTATTATCAAATATTTATATAAATTATTTTAGCCATTCAACATATAACTTAGTTACTCCCATTTTCAATCCAACACATGTAGAGAGCAGTAATTGGCAGAAATTTTAGAATCAAGTCTCTTAATTCATTTTTGACAGCAACACTCATTTTTGAGTCATAAACTGGTACAGTATTTCTTTTTAATTTACTTGCGCATATATATTGACAACTGTTCTTATATTGTCATTTTTTTTTTTAATTTCTAGGATTGCTATAGTGCCTCTTTGAATCCAATATGATCAATCTGAGCCAGACTCGGTACAAAACTGGATTGAGTGACGTCAATTTCAAGCTGCTGGAAATTACCAATTCAATCAAAAAAGAAAGATGATTTGAAATTGCAGTTGAAGGGAACTACCGCTAATGGTTTTCCCATTTCCTAAAAATTGAAGCCTTTACGGTATGGCTAACGTTACAGTACATTGTTTAAAAATAGAAATGAACATGAACACGAATACAGAACATTACTTGACAACTTATTAAGACCTATAAGAATATTCTATTTAAGTTCAAAAATCAAAGTATTCGAACGTATGGCTTACACCCATTTTCATGATAGTCCCATCTGCCATGAATTTATAACCATGATTTATACCAGATTAGGTTTGAACTAATGAGTCATAGCTGGTTATATTTCATTTTGGATTATATCTATTAGTCAGATAATTATTTATTTTCATTTCTGAATTCAATTTTTTTTTTTAAAAAAGTAACAATTCTAGCATTAGTGCTTATTATATTTTTCCAATACTAAATTGACAGTTCTAGCTTTTGAAAAAGTAACAATTCTAACTGCAAAAAAAAAATGAGGAAAATGAAGTTAACGCCTCAATGCTTATTATATTTTTCCAAGACTAAATTACATTTAGTTGTCATTTGGTCATTATTTACCAAATCTTCATTGTTTATGAGTGTGTTATTTTTATTTTTCTATTGATTTGGTGGTCATACTATAAACATCAACAGAACAATTTGAAATAAAAAAATCCGATCGTATAGATCAAAACTTGACCATTTTTTTTGGAGCTACAACAGCAAGTCCAAATAAGAAGGGGCTTCACTTCCCTCCGTGGAGAAAGCCAGAGTACATGAGAGCTAAGTGGCTCTCACCATATATAAAAGTATCAGAAGACAGATCTACCACGATGAAAATCAAAACATCAGTTGACTGCGGTAGCGAGTTTGAGATTGGTGCCTTGAGTTCAGTAACAAAAAAGATGACTGCTTCGATCTCATCATGGGCTCCACCTGCAGTACGGCCGAAATTGGAATGGAAGGAAACAAAATTGTTACTGGGCTTTCTTCAGTTATGTCGCCAACTCCATCTGAATTTTGAACTTTTTTTATCCGTGGTTGGGTTTTAGTTTTTGTCTTTTTAGTTGTTAATTGCCACGGCTAGTTAGGTTGGGTGTAATCAAGCAAAGGTGCATACAAATCACAAAAATCCTTCACCTTTTTTCCCCTGCTTGTTTTGGATGAAAGGCTTGCAAAACAATGGCTACATATGGTTTTACTGCTATGGCTATTATTAAATATACTATTGCCAGCTACGATGTAAATCTGGTTTAGGCGCAAATCCTTGTGGCATGCTAGGATGAATTGCATGGATCAATTTGAATCTTATTGATTTTTACGAAGGTATTGTGATTTTAGTACATTTCCACAATTATTGGTGAACGTGGGCATATGCACGGTTGGAGATGGTTTGTTTTTCAGTGGCAACCTTGTCAGCAACTCCTCCATTATTGATATCCAACAATCTAAAGTCTCGTGCTTGTGCTATGTTGTACATGGTTGTTATGTTCACTGGTCACTCATTCCATGATGATTTTATTTGAACGAAAGGGGCATAACATAAAAGAGAAGGGTTACCGTCAATGGGGGTTATGCATTAATAAACTAAGGGTTCGTTTTTCACAAACGGTAACGTGGCATTTGAGTGTGACACCTTTGTAAACGGAAAATGTGTTTTTTGCTACGAACGGGGTATTTGAGTGTGGTATTTGAAGGGGTATTTATTTGTTAATTTATTTGTTTTGAATTAATTTATGCGTTTAACTTTAATTCATGTTTCTTATGTGAATGACAACATTTTAGAAAGATTGTGATATTAGTTCCACATTGCCAAAACATTTTAAGTATCTTGGTACATATATGAGTATGCAAACTATAGTATCAATTGAAATAAAATCAAAACGATCGCTCCTAAACCTGCTTAACCACGTTCCGGCGTTGGACGCGATCCGAACGGTAACGTGGCAAAAAGAGCTGCTAACGGTACCCTAGTATCAGAGTGTTGCCAGTTCCTCTTTGGTGTACCTTTTGATTTTGTTGTATGTTTTTGTCCAGTATTTTTCTTACTAGTAAAGTTGGTCGTAATACATAATCAGCTTGGTTTATCAAGTTTTCCAACTACAATGATTTATCAAGTAGGAACGGAGAAAAAGAAAAGGTAAAAAGAAAATGCAACAAATTCTTAAATCAATCATGTTTTAATCGATTAATTTAAAAATACATGTTTTTTTAAATTATATAACCAAAAGATCGGTTTCTCCACCGTTGTGTCGTTATACCAGTTGAATACTAGACTACTATTACAAATCATAAGTTCGGACACCGTTGAAATAGTTTATGATCATTTGATCTGATTTTTGCAATATTGAGCTCCATGATTAACAAATGAAATTAATTTTGAACATCATAGTATATCTGAAAGCAGAAGTACGACAATGATTTTAAGCCATAATATATAGTGCTCAGGACAACAAGTAGGAATTTTATTATCGCTAAAAAGCAAATTCTAATTTATGACATCCATGTACAGTAATAAAAGGCTACAGCCCCTAATAAATTTACCAGGCTTCCGGATCCATCCCTACAAAGCTTCCAAAATGGATAAACTATCTCTCCTAATAAAAACCTTTTAATTACACTTGTACTTTTTTTAAACCCACCCGAACTATAAAAAATGATTCAAAAATCAGAAAATAGAAATAAATCGGTACAAAATTTAGTATAAAAGCAGTAAAAACTGCAAACATGCCCCAAAAAATCACTGATTTTGCCCGGAAATGCTTGCAAATTTCAAACGATTTGACTGATTAAATGAAGGGAAAATTTTCTTCTGAAAATAATTCTTATTAGAGAAGGCTTTGTGCATTATGTTCAAAAATAAGGGATGCATGTTAATAGGCATGTAGATAAACTTCTACCACAAATGCACATTGTTATTGCAAAAAGAGATCTTAATAATCTTTAATGAGCGATAAACTCATCCACACACACACACACACACACAAAAAAAAACGCTTTTGGCTAAGAAAAGAAAGAAACCTCCGACGGCAATTTCAGAAAAATGTTTCAGCAGAAAGTAGCAGTTGGCAAGAAAACATGGAGTAATATTCTGTATGTATATATAAAATGATAAGTTGAACCAGCACTACTATCCCATTGGTTAAACACTTCGACTTTGGTGCAGGTCACAAGTTTGAAACTTGCAATTTGTGATTCAAGCATGTATTGATATGTCGTATGCTGCATAATACGGAAGGATTGTAATAGTGAATGCACTACCATATATAAGTACCCGATTACGAAAAAAAATAAAAGGACAAGTTAGCTTTTTTATTGCTAAAGGAAAATGTTAATTATAACTAGCATTTTGTATAGTGTAAACCAAATACACTGCTGCTTATAACTAGCATTTTCTATAGTGTAAAAGCTGAAAACTAAAACCAATGCTAAAATTGAAACTAGCATTTTGTATAGTGTAAAAATTGAAAACTAAAACCAATGATAAAATTGAAACTAGCATTTTGTAAGTGTAAACTGAATATAATGCTATTTATAACTAGCATTTTGTATAGTATAAAAATTGAAATAAATGATAGCCTAAAAATAAAATTTGATCAGTCTAATTTTTTGTTAACAAAATTTTTCCTCCTCCTAATTCCCCCTATGAATAATTGCTGTAGCACGGTTCCCTTATGGTTCCTTTCTACAAACAAATAACAGAATTTGTTGAAATGCAGCAACGAACAAGAGTGGCTGATGAAAATTGAACTATTCGCTATTTACATCTTTGTTCCATAAAGAATCTATAGAAGCAACTAAACCTAGTGATACTATAGTATCTTCGCAGACTACTAGGAGCATCAAGAGGAATTAGGTTTAAGCAAGCTAAATGTTACCATTTTTGCAAAAAAAGTGGTGTTAGTTTACTCAGCCATGTACATATATTTGAATCTATCAGTGACTTAGAGCATCTAGAACGGATGTTTTATCATCCATTTCAGTGCAAATCAAAGTGGTATTTTGTACTCAATGTTAATTTTAAATACACTTTTTGTTGTATACCGTATGTGTCGCAAGTAAAAATTATTTACAACTGTGGATACCTGTAGGTGGCGACTTTATGAATTGTTTATGATGTACTTGTTCATTTTAAAACCATATGCAACTTCTAGCCTTTTCTCAAAGCTCTTCCCTTCTCATGCTTCAACTTTACTCGTGCTCTTAAAGTATGTTCAGACCTACTTTTAACCAAGGTTCGAGAACTCGGTTTCGGTCTTCCGAAATTTTGGGAATTTCGATCTAATTTGTGAATTTTTAGAATTTCGGTTCAAGTTTCGATTTCAGATTTTATTTTTATTTTTCATATGATTATATCTATGTTTGTTTAATTGATTGAAACAAAATGTGTCACTTATCTTTAAATGAAAAATAAGATAAAAATGAACAATACCGTAAATATTTGTACCTCTAGCAGATATAAATCTATTACCATGTATTTAAACTTTTTATTGTAACAGTTCGTATATTGTACGATTTTTTCTTTTTTCAAATTAATATCTTAGATTTTGAATATTCATGTGTTTAATATCAAATTTCGACTGACTTTTTTTATTGAAATGTGGAGTCTCGGTTTGATTTTGTTTCCTGTCCGTACTGAAACCGGAATGAAAAGACCAAAACCTCTGTGTTTCAGTCAAAACCTCAAAAAGCTTTTCAACCCTCAATTAGACCGGTTATACAAGTTTGAAGTGCTATTTCAATTTTAACCCTCTTATTTTCCCAATCTGCTAAAAGAACATGGAAGGTAATGCGGATTCAAAGAGCATTGCTCAAAGTATATTAAAATGATACGTGGGGAAGAAAGTGAAGTGACATTTGAGAGTTGTGAATGATTTGATGGAATATTAAACAGAGGCTCAGAACAGGTCGGTCAATGGACACTTGAAGAATCTGGAATCCGTCCAGCATCCGAATTGGTGAAATGAAAAAAAAAAAAAAAAACTCAGAATTAAAAAGGAAAAAAGGTACATGGATGCGGATACAACAGTATCCTCATCAGAGTATTATCTTTCGGTTGTTATCAAGATATTAGTTTATATTGTGTGTATTCAATTACATAGACAGACTGATGTACTTTTTTCCCAGGATAATGATTTATTATGAGTACACGTAATAAATATTTGTTGCTTAAAATTATCGTTATCTTTTTCCATAGTACTGACACCATTTTATATTGAATCAAAATTTATATTTATCCATAGAATTATTAGCTCGGGAGTTCACCCGTCCGCCGTGTTCTCCTAGAGAATATTCCCAAAAAAATAAATCTGTCAGCAGATATGATAATATTTGATATTTGTCCGCTAGCAGCAAATGCGCATATCCAATTTCGAAAAGGATTCTGGATGTGAATACGAATATCATCTGCATCTGACCATTGACAGATAGCGTATGCAACAATCGGAAAAGGTTGTTGTAAAGTATGATTGCATAATGTGCTTTAAATGAACAGGTACATCAAATATTTCATCTTATAAAAGCAATACATACGTAGCTGTATTATGATGCATAGATAACGATTAATAACCGCAAACCGAACCCAACCCACAGTCAATTGATGAAACAAGCGATTACTATTCAAATTGAATTTCCAAAAAAAATACCAAAATTAAAAATAAGTATATAATTTAAAACGTCTTTATAGAAAGAGTTTTACACGTACCGAATTTGAAAAAAAATAGCAGGCAGAACCAAATTTCAACTTGATAGATTATACTAACGAAAAAAAAAAACAGAACAAGCATCGTTGCCTCATACTCTTTGAGCATTGTTGTATACAGCTATGCAGTTAAAGCCCCGCAAAATCCCTGCTATAGCTCGAAGCGCTCTTCAACCGCTACGCTATTTCAATTTAGCGTTGATAAACAATATATCCACTTTTTGCCCCGCTATTTCCCGGTGCATCCGCTAAATCAAGGCTCTTTAGCATCCGCTTTATCAATATTAATATATAGGACTTGATTTGACTTGGTTCTATTTTTAAAAAAATATAAAGAGTTAGTGTAAAGAACTAATTTTAAGACATAAGTATCCAATATAATGTAGAAATTTATTATAATCATCAAATCTAGTGTGTGTAACTATGATATTTTTTTAATTTTGTTATATAAGACTAATTAATGTCATTTTCTTCTACACATATAATGTAAGAACGTTAATTAATTAATTTTAAACATTTTTGTTTCACATCAAATGGACCTTTTTGCACCTCATCTATAGCCCCGCTATTTCCCCGCTTTATCCTCACCGCACCTTTTTGTATCTTCACCGCTATAGAACCGTTAAGCGCTTTAACTGCCCAGGTATACTTAGGTTTGTCATTGGTTTGAGTTTCGAGCCGAGCCCAACGCGAACCTGCCCTGTTACTACTGGTATGGGTTTTGCCTTTAATACCCAAGCCCGACGCTGACCTGGTTACTATTAGGATTGGGTCCGGTTTTATTAAAACCCGACTCAGTTAGGGATCGATGCATTTATCTGTTTCTATATTCGTATCAAAACATGAATCTGTGTTACTTGTTATGCAGATGTTTTGCAAACCTTGTCGTGAAATTGGTTACGTCACCACCTAATTTGTCTGTTAATATTGTTTGTATATAGATTTTACAAAATTGCAATTTTAAAGTATGATTTTAACCTAAACATTATGATTTAGGTATACGTGTATTGCCTAGCGGGCTCAAAAAGCCCGACAGGCCAGACTCACGTACTCGTTTTGAAATTCCCTGCGGGTTCAAGCTAGGCAAGGGTTTTAGTTAGTATAATCAGGTCGGGTCTGGGTTTTATGATACTGGAACGAAATTGGTTACTTCACCACCTAATTTGTCTGTTAACATTGCGTGTATATAGATTTTAACAAGAACTGAAAATTCAAAGTAATATTTTAATCAAAATATTACGTTTTGGGAATACGTGTATTGCCTAGTGAGCTTAAAAAGCCCGAAAAACCAGACTCGTGTATTTGTTTTGAAATTCCATGCGAGTTCGAGCTAGGCAAGGGTTTTAATTGGTATAATCAGGTCCGGTCTAGGTTTTATGATACTCGAACCGGACCCATTAACATGCCTAGCTGTACACATCATTTCAAATTGTTCATTTTCACTTTCTTTTACCCATTATAAAAATTAACAGGCATCAAATATTTGAGTGCAAGGACATTGGATCAATGGGGTGTATGATGAATAATCAAAAATTATACTTTTTGGGGCAAAAGTAGATTTTTTTTTCATAGGCAATGCTCTGCTCTTTTAGTGGGTTGCAATTCTGCAGAATGGCGTACGCATGAACATCAAGAACTATAATAACACAAGTAAAAAAAAGTTACAATAACTAACATCAGAAACTTACAGGTTAGAAGTGGACAAACCTTTGTTCTCCATTCTAATGTACCAACTCCATTATCAGGCTTCTTTAAAATCTTTTACACTGTAACAACAGAAACGTAAAGCCAAAGACACTATGAATCAATCATGCCCCTATACCAGTCACGGTATTCGTGATTTAAACAAGTTCACTGTAAAGGTGATAAAAAGGACTGCACGTAAATAACTCACAGTTAATCCAATAGCAATACGATTGGAAGCCCAATGTTCAAAAAAAAACATCATGCTGGCATTGTGCATTTCTTCTGAGAATGACCTAACAAGTGACATCTTCCACACTGAACAATCCTTTTCGGTCGCTTCAAACTCTCTAACCGAAGAACCTTCTTTTTAGGTCTGCCAGGCGGCCTTCTAACTCTAGGAGGACGTATAATAATATCATTTTTGCTGCCTCCAACCATTCCTTCATAATTCTTCCATAAACTTCTATCGGGTATCGGATATATAGGTTGTGAATAAGCCTCGCAATACTTTCTTAAGCTAAAGCATTCTTGTGCATATAGTCTCACGTCTTCACCACACAGTAAAAGTGCAGCTGCAGCATGTGCACATGGAATACCATATATTTGCCAACGCCTACATGAGCAACACCGTCTTTGTATGTCAACTATATTAGTTCTTTCAGAAGATACAATTTCAAATTCGACTTTATTTGCACGCAAAACTTGGTAGCATCTAGAGTCCGCTATTGCTTCAGAAATAACTTTTTCAGCTGAAGGTACGAGAACTGCATTTAAGGGCATTTGTATGTTGCGTCTTTCCTGAAACCATATTGACAATTGCTCCCTGATGTGTTCCATCAATTGAACTATAGGAAGCTCGTGCCCTTCAAGTGCCCAATTGTATAATAGCTCTGTGATTCCCAAAGTGAAATGACCATATCTTATACCTTCAAAATATGCCACTGCCCAAAGGTTTGGTGGAAAGACGTTAAACCAAGGCATGACATCTTGAATCTCCATCATTTCATTTACTTTTGCTTCAAATTCAACTGTGGTCAGAGAATAAACTGCATTCCAAAAAAGGTTGACTAATTTTGTATTTTTGAACTCCTCTCTAAAGCTCTCACTTACATACCGAAGGCAAAATGCATGGTAAGCATTAGGAAAATGAGTCTCGACTGCTTCTACAATTCCTCTAGGCCTCTCCGATAAAATTGTGAGCACAGGCATTTTGTCTGTATTCATTCCAAGAAGTTTTCTCAATTCAGACAAAAACCACATCCAATTCTCATCACTTTCTGCATCAACTACTGCAAAAGCCAAAGGAAACAATTGGTCATCGGCATCAACAGCTGAAGCACAAAGCAATGTACCAAGATACTTTCCTTTTAGTTCAGCTTTGTCTATCTCTAGAAGTGGTCTACAAGCATGAAGAAACCCGTATATTGAAGCCCAAAATGAAACAAAAAGTCTATGAAAACAATTTTCTTGTCCCGATGCATAAACCACGGCTATGCTACCAGGGTTTCTGTTTCTAATTTCATCACAATATGCAGGAAGATATTTATAGCCATCTTCAAAAGTACCATGTACAGCTGCCATGCTTCTTTCTTTTCCACGCCATGCTTGCATGTAAGAAACAGCAACTCCATGTTGTTCTTTGATATCTTGTAATATCTCTTTCGGTTTGTACTGAGGGTTATCTCTAACACGAGCTTCAACAGATCGAGCTACCCAACCTACAGTAGCTTGTTGATGATGTGAATTTCTTACTCCTTCACAAGTGTGTTCACCATGCAAAGTTCTTATAGTGAAGGTAGGCACACCAGTGCATTTAGCTACATGCACACGCCATGGGCATCCTTCTTTAGAACATTTTGCTATGAAACGACTCCTATCGGATTTTACAATTCGAAGATCGAAATGGAGAGCTATGGCTATGTCTTTCAGAGCTCTTCTGCATGTTTCTACATTAGGAAACTCCTGGCCAATTGCTAACGAGAAATTAGTATCCGTGAAGGTTAGTTCATGATCATGAAGTATGCTATGGTCACTGGTTGCAAGTAGATTATTTTGATCTTGTGGAGCAAGGAAATCGGTATCTTGAAGGGAAATTTGTAGCTGATGGGTGTCCATATTGGAATGTATGATTCGGTACAATTCAGATATGGCCTTTTTCCTTCATTTAAAACAATCAGGACTTATCTTGTAACGATGTGGAAGTTGCAATATTATGGTAAGTTGAGCTCTCCCACTGAAATAAACTGACCTTCAAAATTACCGAATTTGGGAAATCTCGCACCTGCAAATCTTTAAAAACAAAAACCAAGTAAGGATCACATTTTTTAGTGCAAACTTAACAGAGATGTACTCTTATGGAAGTAAATGTATCTGCTAACTACCCTTGTATTGATATTTCACCAAAAAATAAAGACGATAACGATGATTTTTTAGCACGTATAACATCCTAGTTGCAAAAGGTTTATTATTTTAAATTATTTTTTCAAAAGTATGGTTTAAAAATTATCATTATTATTCGTTTACAACCGAAGCTCATAACAGTGAAACCTATTTAGTTCCAAAAACTCAGTTTCTGAAAAGATGCTGAATGCATAAAGAAGTGTAGTGGTAAGCCTGATTGTCTCTTTCAAATACCACATTCCATCGGCAAAAATTGTCAAGAACAGTAATTTTCCTAATCCCACTTTTATATTGTTATTTTCATTTGGAATAATGTCAAAGCACAATGTAAGGCTTCTCTCTAACGTTCTTTTTAATTAAATCTTGGGTTATTTTAAACATCTCAGCCGAATTATAATTTTGGGATTTTATGCAAGTCTTTTCTTAAGTCTACATTTTTTAAAAATGTTCTGTATTGTATTCGTGTGTGTGCACGCTCAAAATTTTAAGTCGTTTAGCGAGATCTAATTAGCTGCAAAGAAGATGCTGCACCATAAAACGATAGGGAAGGAGGAGGATTTGCACAACACCAGAATATCTTTTTTGTTGTTTCACAGCTGGATTAAAATTAACACAGATAGGAAATTTCCTTTATTGATAATCGCTGCATTGGGCTCTGATACAAATTACACACAAACATGCTATACTCGGACAATCCATTTTTAATATCCAACATTGTTACCTACTTATACTACCATAAAGAGAATAAACTGTAGCATCCAACACATAATATAAGTAAACCAATCGTCCTACTTAAATCCCTTCAAATTCTGAAGACTGTAACAGTGTAATTGAAAAAGAAAAAGGAAATTAAAACTGTATGTTCTTAAGCCATTCATTTCGGTAATTACTTGTACCAAAGAAATGACACACGGTGGATTACCCCATGGATGTAGGATTAGCAATAATCTGGACCACATAAAAGCTTTGTGTCTTTTTATTTCTGGACTTTATTGTTCTTCATGCTTAATAACACCATGAAAATTGACATTCTAGCAAACTGCTAAAGTGCATCTAGTTGGCTACATAAGCATCCAGCGGCATAGTTACTCTCTCAAAATAAACTCATGACTACACAAGTTCGTTAATTCAAAATCATTTTCAGAAACGTCACGCAAACCCAATTTGCAATGTGTATGATAATTCAATTATAACCATAACAATCCCCTATGAGTACCCCTTGATAACTGAAGAAAGTAAATGAAATTTAGCGCAATCTTCTAGTTCAGGTTTCTGAAATTTATTTTCTTGATAACATTGTGACCACTTTTAAAATTGCAAAGGCTCACGTACAAAATTAATGAAATAATTTAAAATCATTCCTTCAAATTCCATTAAAATTTGCATCTACCTTAGACCTAACCATGGTAAGGAATGTATTATACACTAACTTTTTGGCCAAGTTTGATCATGTCTGGTAAACGATTTTTGTTAGAAGTTTAACAAGTTATTTTCGTAGGACCAGCAAGTATTTTCAAACACTGAGATAATATATAGAACCTTAAAAAATGTTAGAACATTTTTTTTTTTTCATTTGGAATAGAGATTCTCTTATACGCTGTACCATTATTATTTTCATAAAAACCGTCATAAATAAATGCAATTAAGTGGTTCATCGTTACGCTTTAAGACTTTAAGTTACAAATTGATAATGTATCGTTATAAGCTGAGAAGAGAATAGATCTATTTTGATCAAGTAGAACAATATTTGTAGCGTGAAAAAACATGAGAAATAATGACAGTGCAGCACAACCGCCTCCCTCCCTCTCTCTAATAAAGAAAACATGGATATTTCAGTAAGCAAATGTCTTCACCTTTTGGCTAATGCAATGTATTTGATTATGTTGTGAATTATATACTTGCTGCAGATTTTACTACATATTTCATTACATCCATATAATAAAACAGATCAGATTCAACGGAAAGACAAAAACTGGGACAAAAACAGTCAGAATAGTGATGCAATAGATATCAGGTGGCATTTAATTTGACATGTCACTGAAAAAAAAAGGTAGAACCAAACACGTCTATATCTAACCGAGCCATTAAAATTGTGGGCCAATCGTATTTCCAAAAAATAAAATTCAATTCGCTTTTCATTTTCTTCAACATTGATATATTTTATTTGATTTCAGATCAGATAGATTCTTAGGCCAAGTAGTTCATCTTTTGATTGTTCTTGATTATGCAACTCCAAACTGTGACTTGATATCCTTTTTCAATTTTTTTTCCTCGATGTCAATTTATTACACTAGCTTCAATTGAGCAATTTTCAATGGAAGCAGTGGTTATACTCGGGGATTGGATGAGACGCATGGTATTTGATTTTTATGTGTTCATTGATCTATAAGGGAGATAGAGACGGTGGATACCAAGTTTAAGATGATAGTCAAAACGCATGAGAATGTTGAACTGAGGTGATTACATCTACTGAATTTTTGCAATTGATATGCATTGTGTAATAGCGACTTGCAGACTTGCTAAAAATATCATGGAACGGTGACGGACGTCACCCAAATTTTTAATAAATAATAAAATATTAAGTTGTAAAATTATCAGAATTTGACAACGAGACTTGCACCATTGGATCCGTTGCAATTTTCTGGTCCAGTTACATGTTTGGTCTGCGAGAAACGGACTCAAAACGAACAAATTATGGCAGCTAGAAATTTTGGTTCGATTTTATATATATATATATATATACACACACACACACACACACATATATATATGTATATATACATATATGTATATATCGAGTCGACCTGATCCTTCGTCAGGTCGACTTGGGCTATACGGGGATCAACCCGCACCCTTTGCCAGGCGCAAATCGTGTCTTGCATGAAATTGTTTCGAACGAACACGTAAACCTTCGTTTTTGAGCGGAAAATGTCTTATTTTCATTGATCTGTTTTCAAATCTTTGCTGACATGGCGAAATTACATTGGTCCAATGACGTGGTTGGCCTAGATTTAATCCATAAATCTAACGGTCTATGATCCCTAGCCTAAAAGATAAATAGACCTCCATACAACCCTCATTTCTCACAACACAATCTCTTTCCCGCCAGGGCTGAATCTTTTATTTTAAAGACAAACCTGATCTAAATAAATTTTAGGGGAAAGATTTATAAAAATAAATATGTACATACATATTTTGGAGGTGAGATCTTCAGAGGCCAAGGAGAAACGCTGTGATCACGGTGAGTTTTATAATTATTTAGATTTTTGATATTTTAAAGTAAATAGGCACTGTAATAATGGTAAAGTTACCATAGTTTTTTTCTTTTACAATTTTATTTATAGTTTTATTATAGTTTGCTTATTTTCTGTAAGTTAATAGTTTTTTGTAAGTTTCTTTTTGTAAAGTTATTTCTATAGTTTTTCAGTCTTTTTCTTACAGATTTATTTAATTCATTTAAAAATATTATAAGATATTTTTTCAGTCTTCTTCCCATTTTCTGCGTCTGACCTTACGGTTTTTAATTATGCTCAAAACGCACTTGGATCTGTTAATACTGACATCTATATGACTGATTTATACAACTGATTTAAACGACTGATTTATACAACTGATTTAAACGACTGATTTATACAACTGATTTAAATGACAGATTTATACAACTGATTTATACGACTGATTTACCCCTACGACTGATTCTAATTCTTTCATTTTTGCGCATGTTTGAAAAATAAAGACAAAATGAAATTTGTGCAAAAGAGGATTAATGAATTAAGGCTAAATTTACAGATAATGAACATGTAATATGGAACTGTAATTAAAAAATAAAAAATTGGACTGAAATAGACAAACTGGATAAAATTTGCTATGTAATTATGACACATAATATAATTGAAAAAGGACTGAACATATTTGCAGGTATTATGATAGATTGTATAGACATACAAAAATTCATAATGAATAGATTTGACTTGGTTGCAGATATAATTATGACATGAGGTTATAGACTTATAGTAGAATGAAATAGCTTATTATTAAAATGAACTTAAAACTAATGTTAAGTTTAATAAGAACATATCAGTGTGATCCGTTCCAGCAGCATGCGGCTGACTGGGGAAAATAAGTGGCCAATGAATAAGACTTAGATTTCGAGAAGTTTAGGCAGAGGCGCAAATTAGTATATTTGTTTCCCAGGGACCCGTAACGGTAACATTCCCTTCCAGGTTTATCTCTGATGGTCTCACAACGATAGATGGTGGACGTTGGGGCACGCTTATGCTGATTGGGGTAAATAAGAGGTCAAAACGAACAGGGTCGTGTGCGGGTGCGTTCGACAGTGTAATGCATTGACTAGGAAAAATAAGTCACTGCTGCGTCGAGTAGACGGGGCGTGTGCGGATGCATTCCAACGATGCAATAAACGTGCATGAACACCGACTTGGAAAAATAAGCCAATACTGTGTCGAGTGGTCATGTCTTTACTGATGGGTCTGGTCGGATAAAGCCCGAGTCCCATAGTGACATGAGTTACCCTGTTAAGATGGTAAGTTGGTAGGTTATGTTAATCGATGGATAGTATTAGAAAATTATCATAATCATGATTATCATGTTCAGCAATAGTGAATGTGCAAACAATCAAGTAACCGGTTGAATTAGATAAACAATCCAATGAATCTATACTTGTACAATTTAGCATATTTCTCTATTTACTATTCCAGTATGTTCACCTTTATAGTTGTGTACGAAAACTTATCATACATGACACCAGAACTACTGTCCTGTCTATTTCTTTCTATTATCAATCGTGCTAGTAATTATACAGCTCTTCAGACTTAATGTCTGACTCACTCCTCTTTCTTCCTTTTTCTTTCCCCCGGTAGGCTTACAAGGCAGTGATTAACTGATGTTAGCAGCTTTGGAGGATTTAAGCCAAAGATCCTATTTCCTTTCATTTCATGACAACTTAATTGTTATAGTCCGGATTTGTACTTGAGAGGGAAATTGTCTATTTGTATACTCTGATTTGAGCTAAGATTATTTGAGATACATGTTTTGTATTGAACTTATCTTACGTGAAGTATTGTTTTGTAATGACAAGCTTATTGAAAAATAAATGTTTCTGTTGTTTTTGTTTTATGACATATGAATTTAAATCTCAGTGAATTGTTTTTTATACCTGCAACTAGGGCTGGACATTTTTTACCATATTACCACTTACCAGCCATTACCAAACGCTACCAACGAAAGTGGTACCAAACAATCGGTAACCAATTCGATTGATAAGGTATGTCAAACCACATGAAAATATACGGTATGGTAACGGTAATTGAGCATTAGCAACAGTAATTACCATACTTACCACATATCTTAAACAATACATATGTATATACTTATAATTTATCATATATGCTTATTACATAACAAAGAACTTCTAATATGTAATGATTTAATAAAATACGTAGGAAAATTATCTTAGAAACGGTATAGTTTATCTGATATTTTCGTTCATCCATAAAGTTTTCATGCATGTTTGACTATGTAAAATAAGATAAATAATAATATAACAACAACAAAAATCAATTTTAATATTTAATATTTTAACGTGAAATATTGTAAACAAAAAGATCTTATACTAGTAAACGGCAAAAACTTATTACCGACCTCTACTAACCATAAACCGAACTGTTGGTAACCGATTTCTTCGGTTGGTAATGGTATGATTTTTCTATTACCATATAAAGTCGGTACGGTAATGGTTTTAAATACAAAGTTCCGATACCGAACCGATTCCCCCCTACCTGCAACGCTCTACATTCATTACTATGACCTTTTTATGAATATTAAGGAGTGCGGGGTGTTTCATTTGGTATCAGAGCCAGATTACAAGATTCCTAAAAACTTGTTTTAAAGTAAAATGTTTTTTTCTAAAGAAAAAATGATTTTCAAAACAAAAGTAATTTTTGAAAGTAAGTTTTTCAAAAATCCCTCAAGTTCATTTCCTTGTCATATTCTCTTCTTTCTTCATAGAGTTATATATAGAGCGACCTATCTAAGCTTATCTAGGTGTAAAGAGACCTTAGATCTCTATAGGTTGAAATTTCGATTCGTGGATAAACTCGTTTAGTTTATAATATGTGAGTTCTTTGTGGAACCGGAGTTAAGAGATAAACTTACCACTTGACAAATATTAAGCGAAGGCCAATGATGACAAGGTGACTTAAAAAGGTATTACCGTAAGGACTCGGGAAGGTATTATCGGTTTCAAAAAGGAAACAGTTGATGTGAGCATTATGCCGAGAGTGTTATACGAAGATGTTGATCAAAATGATCGAGCAATGGAAATGAATAAAGATTGATAAAAGATGTGTTATCTATCTCTTATTCTTTCTAGTTCTATTTTATCTGATTTAGGAGTGCTTTGTTCCTTTATCTTTGGTTCACTAGTTGGAGATGGTCGCGAGGGGCTGTAGCCACGCTGATATGAGACATGTCATGTAAGACATATTGTAGGTTTAACAAAGCTGTCTTTTAAATATATAGTAAATCTTCGAGTGTGCAGTAGTGACACTATCTGATTGTTTGCACTTAGGCACTTTTTTAGACCTAGTAGTAGTTTCTTAAACACCGTAGGAGGAACGACATGGTTATTTATGATGAGTCAGAGTTTGAAATTAGAGATTCTAGATATAGGATATGTTTGGGCATTTCCGGTTATGAGTTGGTTTCAGATCTAGATGGTTTAGCCATATAATTGGTTATCTCGAATTTTGACACTAGTAGTAGAGTTTGACTATGATGCTTATATTATGCGGTTTCCAGATGGAAAAAATTAGAAAATAGATTAGTTAGCCATGTATGAGGCTATTGGGAGTGCAAGAAGAGAATTATCGGAATGGTTGTTACAGCGGTAAGTCGAGCCCAGTCAATAGAGGTCCAATTAGTCGACTAATGGACTAGTCGTAGACTAGTCATAGACTAGTCGATAAATAAATAAATATATACATTAAAATCTCCAGTAATTAAAGTAATATTGAATTCTGCATTTCTAATGGATAAAAAAAATAAATCCACCAATTAGAAGTACATACTGTACATTAAAGTCTTCAGTAATTAAAGTAGAAGTTGAATAATAATTACTTCACTGGAAAAACTTTGAAAAAGTAGCACATCTAATAATTAACCATTTCAATTTTGATAGCCCACAAGTATTCAGCCCACACCAGCACCTGAAATCTTAACCCTAAATCTTCTTATCCATTCATATAAAACTAAAAACCATATGAGATCCAATCAGATAAAAAGTGACAAATAGAAAAAAAATACACATCAGATCCAGTCAAACAAAAAGCGAAAAAGGGAAAAGAAAATTAAAAAATATATCAAATCAAACCTCGTATGCTCAATTTTGGTTGAAGCAGATGCTCAAATCCGCTCAAATTATCCTCAATGATGCTCAATTTGTTGTCAAAATTAAAAGGAGTTTGCTGAAGGTGCATGCGATAAGTTTTTTATTTATCCTTTTAATTCGACTTTCGTTTAGTTTTCCTGTCTTTTATTCCTTCCTGCAGCTACTTCGCGTTTTTTCTTCCTTCTACTGCAGCTTCCAGTCGATAATTGGCAAGTCGAGATGTTGATTTTCCTATTTTTCCTTAGTGCATTTCTAGGCAATATCAATTCAGTTCTCGTTGTGAGAGATTGATTTTCGGATTCATATTTATGACAACGCTAGACTTGAAGCATTACCCACAAAGTACATAGTTTTTATGGGAAAAAGAGAGAGATGAGCATCATACCTATGATCAGAAGCTTTTCTAGATATAAAGTGATGCTTATAGCATTACATGATGTGGATTGATTTACAGTTTAGATAGATTAGCTATATGATGAGTTGTCATAAATGTTGAGAGGATAGTTAATTGGGTGTATGCATAGTACACGCATCCTAGTGTTGACCTGTGAAGAATCGGTTGGAATGGATTATTTTACTCTTTAGGTCAATTTTTGGTAGATTGAGTTTGATACCTGTAAGGGGAGCTTTCCATATGTGTTTTTAAGGAAGTCATTGGACTTCAACCGTAATGGGAAGGTTTTGGGAAAATAAAGGAACTTTTGGAAGAGTATATGCGTAAAAAAAATTGGATGAGAGACACCGCTCGTCTTTGATACAAAGACGGATAGTTCCTTTGACTCAGTAATAATCATAAGCGAATTGTTTTGAAGGAAACATTTCTCTTCGACTCATGTAGATGGTCTTTTGATTATTTTTTGAGTCAGATCTTCCTATAGCAAAAAAAAAATTGTTTGTGATTTTCACTAAGTTTTGAGTAGTGAAAAGGATAAAGACGGAGTTGTGCATAGAACATCTGATGGAATTTACGAACAATTATCATACCTTTTGAACTAGCTTGTGCCTAAGTCTAGTTATTGACTTGTGTGGTAGAGTGGATTGTGAGGTTCTGTGTAGATGACATGTAGGTCTAAACAAAGCATAGCAAGGGATAAATTTTGTATTTAGATAAAGAATTCAGTACCTTATAAGCACATGGACCCAAGACCAAGTTTTCAGAGCATCGCTTTTGGAAGGTAAGGAATTTCCTTGGATTAGTAGGTTATTATAGAGAAGTTATTGAAAGCATTTCCACAACACAGATTTTCTTGACCTACCTCACCAACAGAAGTTTAGCTTTTGTGGAAATAAAATGAGAAACTACTTTTCAAAAAGATTTCGGGTTGATACTTCGTATCAATTTTACCTAGTGACATTGGTAAGAGGGCCGACGAGAGTAGTTACCTATGAATAACTACCATCGGTTTTTCAATTCGTCATTGGGGCCATTACTTATTATAAGGAAAGTAAAATTCCAATGACCATGAATTGTTGGTTGGTTGTCTCCACAAGGAATTGGAACTTAAGACAAGGAAGATTAATTGAGTTCGAGAATCCGATAATTTTCGGACTCTTCTTGGAAAAGTAAGAATATAGTTGACTTTAAGTTCTTGACTTTTAGGTATAAAAGTTCATGTAATTTCTATAGAAACACCTTATAGTATGGTAAGGTCTCTTAGAACCTTAAAGGATTTAACACGGAAGTAGATCTTAACTTTCTTTTATAGGAATTCACCAGTAGTTATACTCTATGATTGAGGGTTTGATGTTCATCAATATTATGTCATCTGAGCATAAGACGAGGATTCTAGAAATTCTGTTTGAAGAAAAATGACTTATAGGGATAAGATGAAGAATCAAATTGGTTAAATGAATCTTTATATGACCATCAAATTGAAGCAAGTAGTAAGTTTGGTTGGTGAACAGATGTTTGAAAGGATAAAAAGATTTCAAACGAATTAATGACAGGGTGGAAAGTTTGTGTTCTAAGAAAAGAAATTTGAAGAAAGGTAATTCGTTTAGAGAAAAAAATTGTAGGAATACTTGAGTCTAAATCCCACTTATATATATAAATGATAGAAAGGACAAAAATGTTTCAAAAGGATTAATGACAAAGCGGAAATTTTGTGTTTTAAGAACAAAAAATTGAAGGGTAACTCGTTTTTGAGTCTAAATCCACTTATATATGTGTGGTTTCAGAAATAGAAATTTTAAAGCGTTGGTATGTTATGTTCGTATTTTTGGGAATTTCATAAAAATAACTATATATATTTCAAAAAGAAATTTTTATGACTCTACGAATAATAAATTATCTCAATAAAAAATAGCAAATAACGTTTTGAAAAGAAATGAATGGGCTTTGTAAAACATGCATATATAGAAATTTAAGAAAAATACGTTCTTATGGGGTTGGACAATATAAGTGGAACGAATAGAGAAATACAAACCGTGAACGTAAGGATTTGAAATTGGAAAATGGATATGGTAAAAGTGACTCAACTTAAAAGGTAGAGTGGGCCCTAAATTTTCAAAACCAAGTTGAGATAATGACTTAGCTATGTTAAACTAGTTCAAAAAGGAAGCAAACTGAAAACTTGGAAAATAGATGGATTAATTTGGAAGATTTCTTCCTAAAGTAAGGGTGGGTAAACCGGTAAAGCTCTCCTGTTGATTTGCTTAAAATGACTCGCCAGTTATAGGTGAAATCCTTTAGGTTGATAGTTTGAAGGAAAAATTCGAGTCACTTGTGAGTCAGCATGAGATGATACGTTAATAAATTCAGTAATAAAATCTTTTATTTCATATGAAGAACTTCTAGCTATAATGACCTGGGTGTCTTTAAAGAATTCAAGTTTCTTACCTATATTCTTTTGACAATTTTTGTACATTTTATCATTACCTTTTTCCTTAAACTAAGAATTTTTCTCTAAATATCCTTGAGAAGGGTAGAACTTATGATTACGCCTATGGATGATAGGACTTGATTGAACCATGTTGTTAGAACATGTTATGTTCGATGCATGCAAGTAGTTGCAAGTGGATGCATATACACACACTAAGCGTTATTAGTGATCGACGAATAAGACACTAAACATACACATATGGATATGTGTACATTTTTACTTTATTTCTATGGTTGATAAAATGGATGATTATGAAACGATTCCTGCATATGGATGATGGTTGAAGCATGCATGTTGAACTATATGTTATCGATAGGATTCGCGTATACATTTGGATGCATCACACAAGCATAATTACATAAAAAGAGGTCAACTGAATCAGTAGACCATCTGATCTTTTGCATTAGTCAGGAACATGCACACTACATTATTGCATAATTACATAAATAGCATTAAAAACTTAAGGATAATGGATGCTAATGGATAGTGTTTGAGTAGATAGTTGTACATATTTGGATGAAAGTACTTGTATCATTCTTCTGACTTTGGAGATTTCGAGGACGAACTCTTTTGAGAGAAGAATGTAACACAAATTTTTAATAAACAACAATTAATTAACGAATTTATTAATAAAATAATAAATTATAAAATTATCAGTATTTGGCAACAGGACTTGCACAAATGGGTCCGTTGCGATTTTCTGATTTACATGTTTGGTTTACGAGAAACGAGGTTGAAACGAGGAAGTTATAGCAACTGAAAATTCAATCAAAGCTAAATATATACAACGGTCGGGTCAACCCGACCCTTAGCCAGATCGACCAGGGGTCGACCCAAGTTATACGAGGGACGACAGGCCCCTTTTGCCAAGCGCAAATCGTGCCTGGCACGAAATTGGTTCGAACGAACATGTAAAAATTCGTTTTTGAGCGGATGTATCTCATTTTTATTGGCCTATTTTCATATCCTTGCCGACATCGCGAGATTTCATTCATCCAATCACGTGGTTGGCCTAGATTTAATCCATAAATTCAACGGTCTAAGATTCCTAGCCTAACCTATAAATAGACTTTCATGTCACCCTCATTCCTCACAACGCAATCCCTTCCCCGTCAGGGGTGAGTCTTTTATTTTAAATTAAAGATGGATCTAATCCAAATAAATTTTAAGTGAAAAGGATTTATAAAAATAAATATTTACATATATATTTTGAAGGTGTGATCTTCAGAGGCCATGGAGGAACACTGTGACCACAGAGAGTTTTATAAGCATTTAGATTTTTGGTATTTTGAAGTAAAAAAGGCATTATAATAGTTGTAGAGTTTCTGTACTTTTTCTTTACGGTTTTATTTACAGATTTCTTACACGTGTTTATTTTCTGTAAGTTAGTAGTTTTCTGTAAATTTTTTCTGTAAAGTTATTTTATAGTTTTCAGTCTTTTCTTACAGTTTTATTTAATTCATATTTAAATACTGTTACATATTTTTTTCAGTCTTCTTTCCCCCTTTATGCACTTGATTTTACAGTTTTTGATTATGTTCAAAACGTGCATGGATCTGTAAATATTGGCATATATACAACTGATTTCGACGACTGATTTATAGGCCGAATTTATGTGACTAACTTAATCCTACGACTGGTTATAATTCTTTTATTTTGCATACGTTAGGGAAATACAAAATGAAATTTGTGCAAAAGAGGATTAATGAATGGAGACTAAATTTACAAATAATGAAAATGTAACACAGAACTATGATTAAAAGGAATTTAGACTGAAATAGGCAAACTGGATAAGGTTTATTGTGTAATTATGATATATAACTTAAAAGGACTGAACATATTTGCATACATTATGATAGATTGTATAGACACACAAAGAATCATAATGAACAGATTTGACTTAGTTGCAAATATAATTATGACATGAGGTTATAGTTGAATCAAATGGTTTATTATTAAAATTAACTTAAAACTAATGTTAAGTATAATAAGCACATATCAATGGTGGTCCGTTCCAACAGCATGAGGCTGATTAGAGAAAATAAGTGAACAATGAATAAGACCTAAATTACGAGGAATCTGGACAGGGGAGCAAAATAGTATATTTGCTTGTTAGGAACCCATACCGGCAGCATTCCCTTTCAAGTTTATCATTGATGGTCTCACAATGATGGATGGTGGACGCTAGACTGATTGGGGCAAATAAGAGGTCGAAACGAACGATGTGTATTGGTGCGTTCCAACTGTGTAATGCACCAACTAGGGGAAATAAATCATTGTTGTGTCGAGTATATAAGGCGTGTGTGGGTGCGTTCCGACGATGCAATAAGCGTGCATGTGCACCGACTAGGAAAAAAAGTCAATGTTGCGTCGAGTATTCATGTCTTTACTGATGGGTCAGGTAGGTTAAAGCTGAGGCCCATAGTGACATGAGTTACCATGTTTAGATGGTAGGTTGGTAGGTTATACCGATCGATGGATAGTATTAGGAAACTATCCGAATTATGATTATCATGTTCAGTAATAGTGAAAGTGCAAACAATCAAGTCATCAGTTGAATTAGATGTACAATCGAATGAATCTATACTCGCACAATTCAGTATATTTTTTTATATACTATTCTAATATGTTCACCTTTTTAGTCGTACTTGAACATTTACACTACATGACACTAGAACTATTATCCTGTCTATTTCTCATTATCAATCGTGCTAGTAATCATACAACTCACCAGACTTTATGTCTGATCCACTCATCTTTCTTCCTTTTTCTTTCCCCTGTAGGCTTACAGGCCAGTGATTAACTGATGTTAGCAACTTTGGAGGATTTAAGCCAAAGATCTTATTTTATTCCATTTCATGACAGCTTAATTGTTATAGTCTGGATTTGTACTTGAAAGGGAAATTGCTTATTTATATACTCTGATTTGAGCTGAGATTATTTGACACATATTTTATATTAAACTTATCTTATGTAAAATATTGTTTTGTAATGACAAGTTAATTGAAAAATAAATGTTCTCGCTGTTTTTATATTATGTCTTATGAATCTTAATCCATGTGAATTGTTTATTTGTACCTACAATGCTGACATTTTAGGAATACTGAGAGGTGAGGTGTGTTTCATCTATTATATTCTATAAAAGCTTGATTTTATATCCATGAGACCTTTCATTTACAATCAAGCCAAATCATCTATACAGTGCCACTTGATAAAAGAAAATTCATGGTCGTTAAATCCACCATCAACTCTTAACCAATAAAAAGAAAATCAAGACCGTCATTTCCCTTCTTCTGTTAACCCTAACCCGAGAAAAAAAATTCAGGCCCACCATTCTCCTTTTCCCAACTAATATGTTTCTCTCATGTTTTCAACGCCCTCTCCTTATCATCAACGAATAACCTACGTCGTTTTTGCACCCCGCTTGTCTTTTTGCGCCTACTAAAGTTGTCCTCCCACTTTATTAGATAGGAAGTGGTAGGATTCCTAACTTCTTAATCGTTGATAACTTCTCACTGGTAATACAACATATCACAAAACCACCACCCTTAGAACATGTGGGTTTGGGATTTGAACAACAACCCTCGACGTTCAACACTACCGATTTCGTTGTCTCCCTTCAGTTTAGAGCAAATATCAAGTATGATTCTTTAACTCTTCTATGGTTCGAAACATTCATTCCCTACTAGAATTTAATATTCAATACATTTTTTAGTCGAACCACCTGCGTTAGCTTCGACTGAGGTTTTAGATATCTGTTCCATGCTAGTTCACGTTTATACCATTTCCTCATTATGGTTAGCATTGGTTTGTTTGCTGCAATCCAAGTTGTAAATTGCAGTCTGAATTTCTTTTGGTATTCCAAAATTTTTATTTCCCGATTGTCCATAGTTGCGGTGTAGTCTCACAACCGAAGTTCGTATGGTAACCTTACGTTGCATCGCAAGGGATAATAATATGGTAAATGATAAATTAGGGTTCCTTAACCATATTTGTTTGCATCTCCAACATCGGTTTTTGTTTTCTACTTAGCTTCAACGTTTTCTACCTACAGCTTAAGCTCACATGCTGCTGCATGTACAAAGGGCAACTTTAGTAAAGATTTGGTTTAGCCATATATATAAATATATATATATATACACACACACACACCCATTAACTTTTACAACCACCCTTGCTTATTAATGACCCATTTTATAGATGTATCTTTAAAAAAACATGTTGACCTGCACTTAATTAAGAAACCAATCATACGTCTCCAAATTCAAAGTTTTGACTAAATTTATAATACAAAATCGAAAATTTTCTTCTTTGAAATGGGTATAAGTAGGGGGCCAAGCATGCATTTCCAATAAGTAACCTAACAACAAACAAATTTTTGTTGAATGTTGACCAAAATCAACCGTGAATACAATAACTATCACATGGACACTATATGAAAGTACTTGCGGATCAAGTTTGGTAGTCTAAATAGTATATTAGTAATATCTCTTGTCGTCTTCATTTCATACTGATGTTAAAAGCACTATATAATGAATTTCTATTTACAAATAACGATATACGCTTTTGTTGTTTTGTTTAGTTTGCATCATATTTGCCTACTCTCAAACAGTGTTGTCAATAGCGAATAGCGCAAGGCCTGCGCTATTTTGCGCTATAGCGCGCGCTATAATGTTTTTTTTTTTTTTTGCTTACAGAAAAGAAGATCTTAAAAAAAAAACACAGGAAAAAGGCACAAAAGGAAAAAACTGTATGTTTAAAATCTCCAAAAAGGAAAAAAAACGAAAATGCATGTTCAAAAAAGAAAAAGCAAAATAGTGCGCTATTCATGGCTGCGCTATGATAAAATAGCGCGCTATTTTTGCGCTACACGGGACCCCTGCGCTATAAGAACCAAAATAGCACAACCTATGCGCTATGCGCTATTTTGCGCTATAGCGCTCGCTATGACAACTATGCCCTCAAAATTATTCGCTATATAGCTACATGTTTTTCTTCTAACATAAGTATCTTCCTTATTTGAAATGTAGTAGTTATGATTGTTGCATGGTTCACCTTTTGAATGGTTAAATAACAATACAAACATTATGTTATTATTCTTATTACATATTGCTCTCTTATGCTTTTAATCCTTCCATATGGTTTTTCTATTTCATTTGCTAAATTATATCGTTTTCAATAATCTATGCATTAAATGGATATATCTATCATATGCATGGTAATGTAAACATCATTATAATATATGAGAAAATTTTCCCTCATTCTTATGTTTTTATAATTTTAAACATAAGTATTTTAATATTATGACATAAACATTCTACAAGTACTAACTTTTTTTTGTATGTGAAGCCGTTAAAAAGGAAAAATGCTTAAGTAATATGGTTTAAGTGGATGATCACGAACCCAACTTGAGGTTTTGCAACTATTTGAAACTATATGGTTTATTTTCCAGCTCAACAGCAGTTATCAATGTCAACCTCTGTATGCGCCTTTTGGGTTACAAATTTTTGTTAGCCTTTTTTACTCCAACCATAAGATCTTCATATTTGTTGAGGTTTGTGTACCTTAAACCCCACAAAGATCTAAATCAAATAAATGTCTGATTTTTATTTATGTAACATATTAGTTATTTTCTTATTTCTCACACTGACAAATAAATATACATTCGTCTAAACGATAGGTTCACATGAGTAAGATGTGACCTTTCGTGTTTGTTATCATGTCAATTCTTAATTTAAAAAGGTTTCACGTCTTTCCTTGGTGAAAAAAGTCTTGATGTTTGTATGATATTTTAAAATTTGTTACTACGTAATTTACTGAGCGATAGAAAATTACTTATTTGCACTATTAACAAATCACATAATAGATTTATGATTTTTTGTTCTAAATTTTTCTCACATAAATGGACGGTGCAAGGTTGCAAAATATGTAGTGATATTTATGTTAATTTGAGCGGAATCGTTATTATTTGATTAGGATATAGTGTTGTCTATTTAGATACCAATGGAACTTAAAAAGAGAACTAATTATGCAGTCTCATATAAACAATAACATAAATAAGAAACATAAGATTTAACATGGTTCGGATATGAATATCATACGTCCACGGAAGCCAAACAACTTCTTTTATTCCAATGAAGAAAAGAGTACAAAAGAAAGAAGGATAATGGTGGACGCTCTCACACTCTCACATACATGTAAAGATAAAACTACTTCATTTAAATAGACTTAATAATGAAGGGTTGCTTGGAGATGAAGAAAAATAATTTTCAGATGATCCAAATATGTTTCTAAATTGCATGATTTGATTTTAATATGAATAGATGACGTAATCTTGGTTTTTATCTATTTTCTTTGATTGATTGATTCTACATGCCTAATCGTTTATTTCTTCATATTGGCTAATTTAATTGGTATTTTTTCAAAACATCCTCACATGTCTTTTCATGTGCAAACCAAATTAATTGATTGATTGAACAAATTAATCAATTTCTTTCCTCCTCAACAAATATTTGAATCATCCAAATTTAACACTCCACCTTGATTCAAACATAATAATCTCTCTTCATCACCTCGTCATCAAACAATCAACATAGAAGTTGTTGGATCTAGCGCCTAATGGCACTCAAGTAATAGGAAGCAGAATAATCAAGTTTGAGCAATATTCAAGCTTGTCCTTTGGAAGTGACTTTGTCATTATATCTGAAGGATCATCCAAATTACCCACCTTCAAAAATTTTGTCTTGCTTCTTTCTTCCTCAAGCATAAGAAAGAAACCTCTGACATCAACGTACTTCATCCGTGAACTATAAACTTGATTCTCTACAAGATGAATCGCATTTTGTCTGAAAATAGCTCTACAGCTGCACCGTTGAAAGATCATCCAACAACTAAAGTATAATCCTTGCTTTGTTGCTTCCATAATCGATATCAACTCTGTTTCAGTAGTCGACAAAATTTATAATAGAAACCATTTCGGTACTAAATGTATTGTAGTTCGAACCAAATCGGTGTGCATAATTTGCAATCTGTGAAAATATCATAGTAACAAAAAATTGAATCATATAATCTAGATAATCCAAGAGAAAAGAACAAAGCTGAGATTATTGAAACCTCCAAAGTTACTGAGTTGCACCCTTAAACTTTCTAAAAGTTAGTTGGACTAAAATGACATGCATTAAGTAAAGCGCATACAAGATAAAACTTTTAACCTTGTAACGTAGATTTTTAACCTTGTTCTAAAAATTAGTTGGATTAGAATGCCATGCATGGTGAACAGCATCTACAAGGTAAGCCTTTTAACCTTGCAACGCATCTAGAAGGTATAAAAAAAAATACCCTCGTAGTGCGAGTGTGTTGCAGGTAACAGAACCATGCACTCGCCCTGCACGATTATTTCATAATCCATGTAGACGCCCTACGTAATGATTGGAAACCTTTTTTAAAATAAAAAATATTTAGCGGAGGACATTTTAGTTCAGTTAGTTTTAAAAAAATGGAGAGCTGCTACTCAGTATTTTTATGGGTTTTGAATATAGTCTGTTAAGGAATAAAATCATATATATTATATGGTTGATAAAAAAAAACATGATGGATATACATAAAAATTAGCACAATTCTCTGTTCGTAACACATGCACAGTACATGCTTTTTAATTCAAATATTTGCAGTTCTCAAAATAGTAACCTGATACATAAATAGTTTTTGTATCGAAAGCAAATACATTTGCAAATTATACCATGTTTATTAACAAACAAAAAGTTACGGAATAGGAAATTTACCTAATAGGTAGACGATGCTTAAAATTCAGACCATAGGCACGATTAAGAGGATGCCCACGATACTCGAGATTCATAAGAAAAAAATAATGCCTACGATTCAGCAGAAGAAAATAAAGCTTTTAGGTGATAAGTCTATCTGAATTCCAAAAAAATGAACTACTATATCGATTGATGTGGAATAGAAAGAAAACCCTAGCTATCGATGAAGACAATGATAGTGTGTTGATGGAGTAAATTGCAAAAATTTACAAACTGAAAGGAGGAATATAAAAGAAACTTACAATCCAGCTCAGACGGCCAAAATTAAGGAGACTGAGCTTCTGATCTTACCATGAATCAAGCGAATAAGACGATGAAAGAGCCCAAAATAAAATTAGACACGAGAAAATTAACAAAATTATTTTAAAAACAAAAATACAGAAGGGGCAAGTGCTGAAAGAAGATGACGTACTTGTTTGGTTGGTTCGTCCGAAATGACCCGGCAACGGTCTTTTAACTCATCCCAAGCAAGGTCATTTAAAAGACCGTTGCCGGGTCATTTCGGACGAACCTACCAAACAAGTACGTCCTCTTCTTTCAGCACTTGCCCCTTCTGTATTTTTGTTTTTAAAATAATTTTGTCAATTTTCTCGTGTCTAATTTTATTTGGGCTCTTTTATCGTATTATTCGCTTGATTCTTGGTAAGATCAGAAGCTCACTCCTCAAACTTGGTCGTCTGAGCTAAATTGTAAGTTTCTTTTATATTCCCCCTTTCAATTTGTAAATTTCTACAGTTTACTCCATCAACATACTATTATTGTCTTTCTATTCCACATCAATCGATCTAGTAATTCTTTTTTTTTTTTTTTGGAATTCAGATAGACTTATCACCTGAAAGCTGAGTTATTTTCTTCTGCTGAATCTTGGGCATAATTCTTTTCTGAATCTTGTGTATCGTGGGCATCATCTGAATCGTACCTATGGTCTGAATCTTAAGCATCGTCTAACTATTTTAGTAAATTTTCCTATTCCGTAACTTTTTGTTTGTTAATAAACATGGTATAACTTGCAAATGTATTTGCTTTCGATACAAAAACTATTTATGTATAAGATTACTATTTTGAGAATTGGCAAAAATTTGAATTAATAAGCGTGTATTGTGCATGTGTTACAAACAAAGAATTGTGCTAATTTTTATGACGTTTATTTCCAATTGAACTACTCAACGAATTTTCCGTTACAATCAAATCTTCCACTCCTATGTTTACATGTTCAGTTGAATCCATACTACAATCTCAAATTTAACAAGCATTAGGTAATACAACTCATGAAGCAATTCAAAAATTAGTATTAGCAAAAGAATTTTTTTACCTAAATAACTTGACCAGGAAAATGATGATGGAACCTTGAAACTTGACAAGAAGGCTGACTCCAGAAACAAGCAGTGTTTGAGTCGACCTTGAGTTTAATTGAGATTGTAGGAAGGCCGCTCTGTGTGAGCCTGAGTTCAGAATATGCTGGTGACTGGTGAGTGTTCACTGTTTTCAATGACGTAGGTGTTTTCAGTGACGGAGGTGAATATTCACTGTTTTCCTGCAAACAGACTTTAGGTTTTATATGTAGCTGATAAAATAATATATAGAATGCCGTAATTAAAGAAGTTTTAGGATGGTTTCACTATTCAATGCAAATCAGACATAGAAGAAAAAATATAGCAATATTTCTATCGAGAATTACTAGAAAGCTGAGGCAAATTGCAGTCATAAGTGGAGGTGGTCTTCATATATTCATTTTCCCATTGCAGCTGAAACAGTGAAACATCTACTTTCTCATAATATTTCATGACGTCGATTCCATTAAATGCAGTAGAGAACATGAGAACAGTAAGGAGTAATTTCATTTCCACCATTGTGGAAGAAGAAGAAGAAGAAGGAGATAATAGTAGAAATACACAGTCAAAAGTCTGCGTCTGGATATTCAGATTTATCAAAGAGATGGTAACTGAATGGCGCTTCATTTGGAATTACATTGATTTATATTCATTGTATAAAACAAATGCTCGTGAACTTTGGTTTTGTAGCCTAATGTAAGTTGTTCTTATCTGTTCATTGTAGATCTAGGTAGGATTAAACATTGACGGAACTCCAAGGTTTAAGGTACAGATAATGAAGTACATAAATTATGCTGATTTGTATTATACAGATGCATACACAAAATTTAAAGAAAATATTAAACAATTGTGTGAAATTATGACAGTGAAATTATGATGTTGCAAGTGAAGCATTCAGGAACGCAAAACAACACTCGAAATCGAAATTACTTGTGCATAGCATTCAGGAACGCAAAACAAACACCAATTAGCAGCTGGAAAATTTAAATGCTTATATGAAAACAGACGAAAGCAATAATCAGCACCACATACTCTTTATTTATTTTCTTTATAATCGATCTACACATACTAATTTACTTGGACATCAAATCGAATCAACACTCGAAATCGAAATCCATTATCCAGAATCGAAATCGAAAGTAAATCCATTACCGCGAGAAAGATCGTCACCTGCAAATTCACCAAGCAACAGTAGAAGCTGTGGATTAGGGCCAAATTCGAACACTAGAAGCTGTCGATTAGGGCCAAAATCAGAGGGGACGGCGAGGAATCATGACTGGATTAAGTATAGCGAGCAGGAAACCCTAAAATAATTTCTTACGAGAATAAATTGTTTAAACGGAACGGTGTTGCAAAAGGCTGATGGTTTAGCCCAACTAACCCAAACTAATAATTGGGTATGGCCCAACCCAATTAATTCATGGTTAACTGGGTTGGGTAAATGGGCCAGCTGCAGTTTTGACAGCTCTGAAGACAACCTCAAAATCCTTAAAAAACTAGATTACCTCTTTTAATCTCACGGTTCTTCAAATTTAAAAAAAAAAAAAAAAAAAAAAAAAAAAAAAAATCATTTCACTCTTCATTTTTTTCCGCATAGTCGATTTAATAAATAATTATCTAGCAATTATCACTAAATTTTGAATGATATAATTCATCGTTAATGTACGTTTTACGAATTATTGTTGAATTAATTCTCTTTCATTATAAAATATAGGTTAACTTAAAACTTTGCTATGAAAAGTTGCTACATAACTATTCTAATTTGTGTTTGTTATGAAATATTCAAATTTGATTGTTTTATATTTCAATATATTAATTGTAATCGATTACACTTTAACTGTATTTGAAATAATTTAACATTTAAATCGAAAAAACAGAAATAAACTATTAGCGCAGTTCTCATGGTTCGACCGGTCGAACCACGGTAACCTTTGACCTTACATCAACATGGTTCGACTCACGGTTCGGTCTTCGAAACTATGTCTGGTAGCCTTCATTTTATACGATGTTCGTATAAAACGATTGTATTATATACGGGTTTAACCGCACCTAATGGTAGCATATACTTCGTGCGTAAATTATTTTTGAAAAAGATGTATGTAATAACCCAAATTTTTAACTAAGTTTAAATTTGATTTTTATTATATACTTTGGGTTTTCTGAATATAAACTGGATTTAATTAAGGTTTAAATACAAATTTTGATTTAATAAATATCTTCTTTTGTTTTATGGATTTTGTAAAAAATAACTTATTTTAAGGAAATAATTAATTTATAAGATTTTATGAATATTTTAATGCTAATAAGTAATGATACTATTTAATTTTGATAATGATATTGATATAGTTAAAAATATTTTGTAAAGCGTGATTTATTTAATACACAAGGTTTTACAAACATGAATATTTTTTTAATATTAATAAGTAAGATTATTTGGTTAACATATTTTGATGTTTATATGGTTATGGTTTTTTTTTTTTCCAGCTGAATCAACACTAGGAGTATGTAAGCCAAAATGAAGAAGCACTTTCTGCCATACAAATCTTGTGTAATCACGTTCAAAATAAAGATACCTCACTGTTTCTGGACCACCACCACATAACACACACTTATCATCATCTATCATTCCCAGGTTCTTTAATTTACTCTTGGTATGTATTCCATTCATTAATATACGCCACATAAATACATTCTCACGAGGTATAGTAGTAGAAGACTGAATCCTTGTATGCCATGGAAACACAACCTGGTTCTGAACTAATTCAATGTAAACTGAGGATATACAATGCGGCTTAGAGTTCCAAAGTGCATGCATAGAAAAAGATGGGTTAAAATTGTTTAATATGTATGTCCAAACAATATTAACCAAACCTGAAGCACTTCGAGGGAGTCTAATGGAACCATTAACAAGCATATTACCCACCTTAGCTCCTACACTAACACCTAGGGCTGGGCATTTAACCGATTTAACCGACTTAACCGATTTAACCGACTTAACCGAACCGACTTAACCGATAATTTCGGTTAACCGACACCATCGGTTAACCGACCGACCATAACCGAACAGTTTCGGTTCGGTTAACGGTTAAAGAAATTTAGGGCAATCGGTTAACCGTTAACCGATATGATTTTTTTATTTTTATTTTGTTGGCCCAAAAAAACATAGCAAGCCCAGTAGCCTCAGCCTGTTTCAATTTATCCTAACCAGTAACCGGTTTCGCTCCCTAACCCTAATTCCATGTTTCCCAAAAACTGTCGCGCCGTCATTATTCAGTGCTCACAACAAAAATAGGAACGAATCGACGCTCAAAGTTCAAACCCTACATCAGAACATCTATTCCGCAGTCGAGATCAACGTCAAAAATAGGCTTGCTGAGTCGCTGACGTTTGAATCCTCCAGAAGGCTGAAATCGAAACAATGGCAACAAGATCAACGACGAGAAAGAGAAAGCATGTGAGTAATTGACTACTGCTTGTCTGTTTTTATGCTAAATCTAAATTTAAATCATATGTAAACAAGCAAATCAAGATTGAATTTGCTGACCTTATTTTATGGTGTACATAATTTATACTACCAGGTTATTTGTTTAAACAAAGTAGATTTATGCAGTGATAAAAGGATATTCATTTGACAGTAATCAGTATAATGAAATTAAACTCAGCAAGACAAAGATATTTACGTTTAACGACGTATGGTGCATTGGATTTGGTTTGATCATCAGATGTTGACGATGATGACGACGAATAGTGATGTTTCCTTGTATCACTGTTGGGATCCTAATTGACAACATCAACCAACTGAGTAGAGAACTTATAAATTGACTAATATGCATTGTATAATGTATCACTAATATTTATCTTTACAGGTATTGTATAAGTGTGAGATATGTACCTGAGCCAGTCCTAATTGCCCACTGCATTGAGTTTGAACATTGTTATTATTAGCAACAATATTATTAGCATTACTAGTTACTACCATTAGCAAAGTAATTCAAAGAACGACTAGGGTTAAGAAGAGATAAGTTGTTGCAGTGACCACATTTCACAGTTATAGTTTCCGTCAACCTGTTCCATGGAACTCCAACCTGCAAATAGTGCATTAGTGATTAGTCCTTCGATTGATATTCATGTGTGACATGCTAAAGAGGTGTAATCTAACTTTTTCTTCACATGAGTGATAGATACGCAATTTACAGCAATATAAATTACAGTGTATAAAGACAATATACTTAAAGCTAACTGTACATATATACCGCAAGGATGGTGTACATAATTTATATATTTTATGGTGCCACACTATAAATGTATAATGATGTGCATGCAGTCATATATCACACTCATAGTCTGTTTAATATCATACGTTGAACAATTGGTAGTTTGGCATTTCTAGTAATTTGTATATTTTTCTGCAAGTAAAAGAAAACATATCATTTATCATATTTGTTTGGTTGACATGCAGACGATAATTGGTATTGATGATGATTTATTGGACGGTGATTGGGTGGACAGTGGTGGTGAAGAAGAAGAACCCGTCATAGAGCCGAACAATGCAAGAAAGCCTCCGTTAATCCCTAAGCGCAAAACCACTACTAGAAAACCGTCAATGGTATGGGAACATTTTACCAAAGTTAATTCGGTAGACACTTTACATCCTAAGTGTTTTTGCAATTATTGTCATGCACAATTTGCTTGTGATGGTAAATCGAACGGTACTTCACCTTTGATCTATCATATAAAAACAACTTGTAGGTCAGTTCCTCGAGTAGGCGATAAGGAGCAGAAAAATTTAGTTTTTACAACAAATAGTGAAAGCGAAGCAAGTAACACCCTTATTGCATGGACATTTAACAAAGACGAGTGTAGAAAGGCACTAGCTCGTATGTTAATAATTGATGAGCTTCCGTTTGGTTTTGTTGAGCGTGAAGGGTTTCTTGAGTTTTGTCAAAAAATGTGTCCTATCTTTGAAATGCCTTCACGTAGGACAATATGTAGGGATGTGCTTAATTTGTATGGAGAGTCAAAAGATTATCTTATGACCATGTTTTCTAATTGTTTGCATGGGGTATGTCTTACTACCGATACATGGACTTCGTGTCAAAACATAAATTATATGGTTTTAACTGCACACTTCATTGATAATGATTGGAAATTGCATAAAAGAATTTTAAACTTTTGTGTGATCATAAGTCATAAAGGGGAAAACATTGGAAAACTTTTGGTTTCTTGCATCAAGCAATGAGAGCTTAAGCGAATAGTGTCTGTCACAGTCGATAATGCTAGTGCTAATGAGGTGGCACTTAATTATGTGAGAAATGCGTTGAATGATTATGATGAATCTAATGGTTGTGTTTTGAATGGTGAATTCCTACATATACGTTGTTGTGCACACATTGTTAATTTAATTGTCAATGATGGTTTAAAAGAAATTGGTAGCACTATTGCCGGAATTTGTACCGTCGTTAGGTTTGTAAGATCATCTCCTTCTAGATTGGCTAAATTTAAAGAGATTTCTGTAAATTTGGGAATGAATGATAAGTTTATGCTTGCATTAGACGTGCCTAATAGGTGGAATTCTACTTATTTGATGTTAGAAACCGCTTTGAAATATAGAAGAGTTTTTGATGAGATGAAAGAAAGCGATGGTATTTAATCGCCTATTTTACTAATGAAAACGAAGCTCTGAACTCGCTAGATTGGACAAATGCTGAAATTTTTGTTAAATTTTTGAAGGTTTTTTATGATATTACTTTAAAATTTAGCAGCACTTTATCTATTACATCAAATGTATGTTTTGCGGAGTTAAGTGGAATTCAAGAAGAATTGAATGAGTTGGTTGAACAAGTGGATCATAATCTTTCTCGAATGGCAAAAAGTATGAAAGAGAAATTTGATAAATATTAGGGAAATATTGGTAGCATGAATAAAGTTCTATTTATTACTTGTGTGCTTGATCCTAGATATAAATTTCATTTTGTGAAGTTATGTCTCGAAGACATGTATGGTAAAGAAGTGGCAAAAGACATATTAGCGGAATTAAAAAACCTTCTAGTAAGATTTTTTGATTATTATGCCACTGATTCTACATTTGGGATACAAACTTGGGATGAACCGCCACCTAATTCACACGCTAGTAGTGGAAGTACTGGTAGTAGTGGTTCTAGAAAAATGAGTACTTTTCTACAGGAAGTGCAACAATTGGACAATGAAACTAATGAATTAGAAAGATATTTAAATGATCCGTTTGAAAAGCAAACTGATAATTTTGAAATTCTATTGTGGTGGAAGGCGAATAGTCCAAAATATCAGATATTATCTTTAGTTGCACGAGATCTCCTGGCAATTCCGGTATCTACGGTCGCTTCAGAGTCCGCTTTTAGCACCGGAGGGCGTGTTATAGATCCATTCCGCAGTTCACTAAGTCCTAGGATGGTTGAGGCATTGGTTACTACCCAAAATTGGATAAGGTCTAAACCGATTTTTGTAGACCACCGGATTGAGGTCCCTTTAGACGATGTGAATTATTACGATGTAGCTTTTTCAGGTATTTGCATAGTTCGTAAAATATTATTATTTAATCATTACATACAAATATACAATGCATATTACCGCTAACTTGTTTGTGGCTATAGATTTTGTAAATGGGCGTGATTCGATGACTACGGAAACACCACCGGATTTTCTATTCCCATCTACAGGACAGCGTTGAGTTCATGGGTAAGTTTTTACTTCTTATATTAAATATGAATTGCATGTTTGAGTAGTTCATATGTTCAGTTCAGTGTCCAGTCCATGTTATTGCATGTTTAAGTTTTTGTTATGTTGTACCTTTGATCTAGATTATCATGGTTGCACTTTGATAACAAAATTTGGTACTGATCTAGATTATCAGTGTCCAGTCCATGAATTGCATGTTTGAGTAGTTCATATGTTCAGTTCAGTGTCCAGTCCAGTTCCGCTAACTTGTTTAAGTTTTTGTTATGTTTAAGTTTCTACTGTTCTAGACTAGAAGCATATGTTTGCAGTTTGATGATATTTGATTACTTGTTTGCACTTTGATGTTAATGTTGCTCATGGCAAATTGGCAAATGGCAATGATGGCATGGCATGACATGATGGCACTTTCATATGTTGCTCATTGATTCATTGAACCACTTACTATGTCCACTGTCCAGATTAAATAATTGGCATCATATATTATGTAATATGTTTACTAATGTTCATAACTTCATACTTCATATTAATATGTTTCAATGTTTATCACTTCATGGTTTATCACTTTGTTGGTTTGCGTCTTTCAGATATGCTGACTGAAGAGGAGCAAGACTGGAACTTGGAAGTGGAGACTTGAACTTGGAAGTGGAGACTGAAAGTGTATTTGTAATATATGACTGAACTTGGAAGTATCATTGTATTTGTATGACTGAACTTGGAAGTATCATTGTATTTGTATGACTGGACCACTGGTAGTATCTCATGACTCATATCATTATCTGTATGACCGTAGTAGTGTATCATTGTATATTTGTATGACTGGTATTTGGTAATGGTATTAGTGTATGTCACTATGTTTGTATCTATATTAGTAAAACTGGAACATCTGTATGACTGACGACTGTAGTCTGTATCATTCATCATTGTATATTTGTATGGAGAAAACAGTTAACCGTTTGATTTAGACGGTTAACCGTTCAATTTAAGCGGTTAACTGTTGAACAGTTAACTGTTTAAATCGAACGGTTAACCGTTTAAATCGAACGGTTAACCGTGGATAATTATTTTCGGTTCGGTCGAATAATACTACCTTTGAATAACCGAAATTCGGTTAACCGAACGAACAAAGCGGTTAACCGCAAAAATTAACCGACTTGTCCGGTTAACCGCCAACGCCCACCCCTACTAACACCAGCAACAGATCTTGTGGTAAAGTCCACCAAATCCGCAAGAATATTACCTGCTTGACTCCACGGACCAAACCCAGAAGGAGATATTATTTTTATATTTCATTCCACTTTGAAACAATGGCAAAACCTTGTCCCTGATCTTCAACATACTTCTCCATGCCCAGCTACAATCACTAGGGATTTGCATTGTCCAAAAACATTTTTCCTTTAATAGGTTGATTCTACACCAGGATGCCCAAAGATTAGAATCATAATTAGATAACTTATCTATCCTTGTAGTTATTGCTGCTCTATTCCAGGCCCTTAGGTTTTGAATACCCAGACCACCACTAGCAAAAGATTTGCAAGCATTCTTGAAGGAAATCGGAATAAGTTTTTTAGAATAAGGGTTACCACGCCTTAAAAAGTGGCTGAGCGCTGAGTTTATCATATCAATAATATTGCATGGTAAAATAAAGATTCTTGCATAATATATAGACATAGACAAGGCTACAGATTTAACTATTACGAGCCTACCCGCCATAGAAAATTTTAAAGAAGGCCAAGTTGCTATTCTGGATATTATACTTTCAACAAGCGGTAAGCACTGAGCCGCAAACAATCTAGCTGAACATAACGGAGATCCCAAATATTTCTCATCATCCAGCATTAGAGAGAGTCCAGACACTTGAAGAATGATATTTTTAACTGCTTCAGACACTCCGCCACATTTAATTTTCGATTTGGATCTATTAATGGACAATCCAGAGAGCAATTTAAAGGAATCTAGGACATTCAGTATACCATTAAGGGACTTAGTGTTAGGCTTTGTAAAGAGGAGTAAGTCATCTGCAAAGAGGAGAGAGGTGATGTTTGATGATTTACAGTAGGGATGATAGTCTATACGTTTGGCAACAAAGGCTGAGGACGTTAAAATAGTGAAAAGTTCCATCATGCAGACAAAAAAAAAAGGGATACAGGGTCCCTTTGCCTTAATCCCTGTTTAGCATCAAAGTAACCAAAGCAAGAGCCATTAATACTCAATGAAATTTGAACTGTAGATATGCATGTAAAAATCCAACTAAGGAAAGGGATTGGAAAATTCATCTTGAGTAGAATGTAGATAATAGTTTCCCATCTGACTGAATCATAAGATTTTTGAATATCCAGTTTTAAAACACATCTAGGAGAGATAGAAGATATGTTATACTCCTTCATTAACTCGGTTGTTAGCAGTATGTTATCAGCGATATCTCTCCCATGTAAGAATGCGCTTTGGTTTGGCGATATAACCTCAGCAAGGGCAATTTTCATTTTACCAGCAAGAATTTTAGAAATGCATTTATACAATACATAGCAACAAGCAATAGGACGATATTGAGTAGCAGATTTAGGCATGTCAGCCTTAGGAATCAATGCCAGACGTGTTGCATTTATCCCACCTAACATTTTACTATGCAAGAAAAAGTTTTTAATTGCTTTAATTACTTCCTCACCTATAATCGACCAACAACTTTTTAAAAAATGGGAGTTAAATCCATCAGGTCCAGGGGAGCTAGTATCTTTCATAGAAAATATTGCATTTTTTATTTCTTCAGTCGTTACCTCAATAATCACCTTATATTTCAGATCATTAGAGATTGCAGGAAAATTAATACGGGAAAAGGAATCCAAGGATATAGAAGAACTTGAAGAGTTACTCAACAATGAAGTAAAGTACTGAAGAAATGCACCCTGAACTGCATCAGTACCGTCACATACGCTGCCATTGGTATCCAGAATATTATTAATACATGATTCTGCTTGTTTTATCTTGAGTGTATTACGAAAAGCCGATGTATTCCTGTCTCCAACAGCGTTCCACCTAATTTTGCTCTTTTGTTTGGCCATCTTAGCTTCAATTGTTATTGCCTTAGCCAATTCTGCTGAAAGTAGTTTTTCTTAAGTCGACAGTTCATTTATCTCAGAGGCATTTTGACATATTTGAATTACTGTTTGGATCTGAAATAGTTTTTCTCTAGTTGAATTAGATAGGCTAGAGCCGTTCCCAAAATTATCCTTTGACCAGGTCTTCAATGTAAGTTTCAGTCTTTTTAGCTTTACCTATACAATAAACATTGGATTTCCTTGTACCTGCGGATTCCAATTGTTAGAAACAGTAAGTAAAAAAAAATTGGATGATCAGTCCAATTGTTAAAAAATGAAAATGAGGAATGTTTTCTCATGTAGCTCTTTCCCCAGTCCAACACCAATGGAGAATGATCCGATAAAGATGGAGGGGGTATAATAGAACATGGGGATGGCCAAGTATTTAAAGTAGAGATGTTCATGAATGATTTATCAAGTTTACAATAGGTTCGAATGGTATTGCTAGAGGAATTACTCCAAGTGAATTTAGCACCAGACACAGGAATAGGAATAAGGTTGGATTCATAAATTTCATGATTGAGAGGTCTGGTTTGCCTATAAGTGAGGGCGATACCTCCTTTCTTATCAGTTGAATATTGCATGCAATTCCAATCCCCAAGACAAATCCATGGCTGGGAGTTTGGGTGGAGAGCATGTAAAGAGTCAAGGAACGACTGCCTGTTATCTGCATTATTGTCAGCATACACAACAGTGAGAAAGGAAGAGGAATTGGAAGGGACATGGATAATTTCAGTGTGAATGAATTGTTTATGGACAACTAAGGGATTAACAGAAAAGGAAGAAGGATTCCATATGATTAAGAGTCTCCCAAAAGGAGTTTGCGATAGTTATGAATGTATTTCCTTGAAGCTCCATAATTTAGAATGGCTTTTGAAGTAGTAAAATGATTCAATTTAGTTTCAGCAATGATCATAAGATGAATGTTAAAGAGGATATGAAATGACTAATTTCTAACTGTTTTGCTAGGGGATTGGCTCCTCTTATATTCCAGTATGCAATTTTGTCAATCATTAAATGATTGAGACATGGCAAATCTGGTTTTCACACCAGAAGAAGAAACTTTAGCTGTTTTATGAGAAGGCAAGGACAAAACAGACTGATCAAAAGAGAATTCGGTGGATTTGTCAAGGTCCACAACTGTTGATGCTTTCTTTTTTGGCCGACCTCTACATCTTTTGAACACTCTATCTCTAGGCATATGAAATGTGGGAGATTTAGGCAATTTTGGCAAAGATGAGGATTAGGGATTTGGAAGATGAAGAGGGGATGAGGAAGCCTTAGAATAGTTATTTAAATCACCAAAAATGTGGTTAGGAAGTGATAGAGAAGAGTAAGGAGAGACAAGTTGAAATGGGACCGGATTAGATGTGGTATGGTTGACACAGTTTGGAGTGTGCATGTCAGTCACTTGCACAGAATTATCAGCGAGGACTTCATTCAAGTTAGTTTCTTCAATTAAATGCTCAACCTGTTCTAGCACTCCAAATGAGTTAGAAACCTGAACTATGTCGGGGGGTTTAGGAGAAGAGGAATTATAGGGAGATTTTGATTTTGATTGGCTGGATTTAGCTAGAGATCATGGCAAGATTGAATTTGCCTTTGCATTAAATATAAATGAAGAATTGTTCATAACTTGAACTTCAGGATTTATTCCACTTCTATCATCACTTGAAACATTTGTTATCACATTTTCCTCACTCTCGTTTGCTAAATTGTCTTCATCAAAATTCTTGCACTTTTTCCTTCATCTTGATCAATACCAGTTTATTTATTCACATCACCAATAATAATTTCCTTTGGAACCTTCCTCCATACTTTCTTTACATTTCTACTTCTCTTCCTTTGAATCACTGTAAAGCCTTCCTACACTTGATCTCCATCCTGATCCTCTTCCATAGCCTTTCCACCAACTTTATCATTCACTTTGTTCACCTTCTCTCCATTGTTTTCCTTACTTACTTGATCTGCATGACCTTTGTTCTTTTCACAACATTTTGTCTCATGTCCAAAGATCTCGCAGGTGGTGCAAGTCATTGGTTTTCATGAATACTCCACTACAATATTTGGGCATGTTACATCTCCAACTACTAGAAAATCAGGGAGCCCTTTCTCAGTTCTAACTTCCACTAAGCATTTAGCATATTCAAACCTTTTCATCTTTTTAGTGTTTTCATCGTAACATAATACCTTCCCAATGTGGAAAGCAACCCAGTTTATTCCAATTAAGGACCATAGCATTATGGGTATTCGGCAGAAATGAATCCAAATTGGGACTGTTCTAACTACCGCTTGAGCCGAAGATAAAGAAGGGGTCCAATTAGATATGATAAACATTTGTCCACGTATGAACATGGGATCCCTCTTGAGTACATACAACTTATCCTCTAGATTGACAAACCTAAAAAAATAATTCTGTTTGTCGAAATACATTTCGTACTCACCCTTTAACTTCCACACTCAATCAAGATGTTGCTTAACTGCCATGTAGTTTACATTTCCGGCTTGGAACGATCCGACAAGACAGTCAGTCCATGACTTTGTTCCCTCATCCAAAACAATCTTAGGGGGAGGAACAGAGCTACCAGAATAGTTCACATCAAAGTGGATAGGAACATATTCCCCTGCATTTCTAGGTTTAGAATAGAAAGGTGAAGAAAATTTCACTGGAGTCGAAGTTGAGATAGGAGGAGGAAGAGAGTGATTGGGAAGAGGAAGCAAAGGAGGAGGGGGAATCGGAGGCGGGATAGGTACAGGCGGTGGAGGAGGATTAGCTAAGGGGATGATCGAGAGGTGGATGTGGCCGCAGAGAGGAGAGAGGAATTAGCGGCGGGATCAGCAGAATTCAAGGATGGAGGAATGTTTGGACCAGAGAGAAGGACGACATGAGAGGACATAAAGCTTATTGGCAAATGATAGTTGTGACATGAATAATTTTTTAATATTTATAAGTAAGATTATTTTGTTAACATATTTTGATGTAATATGGTTTTTTTTTTTTTTTTTTTTTTTTTTTTTTTTTTTTTTTGCATAGCAAGTGGGGTTAAATGACCCTTGTGACATGAATAATTTTTTAATATTAATAAGAAGATTATTTGGTTAACATATTTTGATGTTTATATGGTTATGTTTTTTTTTTTTTTTTTTTTTTTTTTTTTTTTTTTTTGCATAGCTAGCGGGTTTATATGGTTATGTTATAAAGGTATACATTTCATAAAGACTTTGTATTTAAGACTATTTTTAGTTAATGTAATTTTGGTAAAATACATAAGTGCTTTTGTAATATTTATGAAATGCAAATATTTTTATTATGATAACATGAATTTAGATGCTTATTTTACCCTAAGTTTTATAATGGTTACACCTATAAGTGTTACTAATTTGCTACATTTATAAGTATAACAAAGATGTTGCTAAATCGATTAATTATATAAGGACAAGTGTTCTCTACTTGTCACTATACATGGATGGGCTTCATGTTAAAAGCCATGTGTCCCAACATGTGGAGGCATGCATGTAGTAAGCTATTTAGAATGGACACGTGTCCTTGCTTGAATTACTAAATTACTCTTACAAACTTCCTATATAAAGAGGCTTAAACACTCCATATTCTACATCAATTTCCCTTCCCCTTACACCATTCCATTCCTCACCTTTCCCCTTCCATTCGGCAGCCCATCCCCACCATGGCAACACCACCAACAACCCATTAATCCAATCCACCACCTTAAACATGACCCTCTTCACCAAAAGCTTCACAAACCGCTTCCTCTTCCCTTAAATAACTCTCAGTCCCCCTCCCCTAAACTCCATCGCCACCGTACCTCCCTCATCAGCCACCTCCGGCGACTGTCAGCACCACCCAGACCCCACTGTACCTCCCTGCGTGACCCCATCTTTTCTTTCCTTCTCTTAAAACCACGGCTCCCACTTAAAAGCCCATTCGATCTCCCCTTATATCAGCCTCCACCACCACAGTGCCACTCTCTAGGCACCACCGCCGGCTGCCGCACCACCTATCAGCCCACCCCAGGTCCGCACTAAACCCCCCACGTGACCCACTTCCCTCTTTCCTCTCTTGAAAGTCGCAGCCTTCCCTTGAACACACTCCACCACCTTTTCTCTCTCCACCATAAGCCACGTCAATAGCCCATAGGCCACCACCGAACGACCAGCTCCACCATACTTCCTCCTCATTCCGTTCGTGGACCTCCAAGCTTGGCCTCCTCTTATTTGAAGAAGAATATAAGGTGTTGTGTTGAAGAGAGAGAGTGTGTGTGTGTGTACACACACATACTAGTGTGTGACCCGTGCTTCGCACACGGGCAGTTGATGGAAAAGGTCTACAAATTCGAGTCTTAGGATAAATTTACCTATTAAACTTTTATTGATTTGGTTACTTATTTAAATTTATGATGTATAAGAATTTTTATAAATATCTTTTACCGTAAGTAATGAGAGCTCACGGTTTCTGCAGAAAGTAAATTTATAACCATGCACAATGTCTAGTAAGAGGATGTAAACTTATGAGTCCATTAATACAGTAGGGAAATGAAATATATTTTATCTAATCAGTAAATGGATAAATCAATTCTCACATAGCTTAACATTCAAATATAAAAACAGCAAGAGAAAAGAAAAAGAAAAGGAAAAAGAAAAAGAAAGAGAGCAAAATACATTTTTAAAACACACAAACAGACGAATGACATGATTGCATGTCATGAAGCTAAGTTTGTCTGAAGATTGGATAAGTTGCACTTAAATGCAAAAAATGTTGGTTGCACTATTCAAATCTCTTTTTTTTACATCATAGCTTACTGCAACATTTTCCATATCCTAGTAAACAAAATTAAGGCTGGCTTAGCATGAGCAAGTAACATTAATAAATCAGATCTTAGGCATTAACAAATCAAATCTTAAGAACATGTACTATAATTCCTTAACGGTGCAAACAAACAAATAATTTCCATGGTTTAGTGAAATTTTTGGGGATTAAAGCCAGTCATACTCAATAGCAGTGCAGTAAATTAATTGCGGTACTAAATAACTGTTAGATACAGTCAAAATTGGAGCTAATAAAGAAAATTAATTGCAGCGCTAGAAATGTCTAATATACAATAAAAGAAATTAGTCTCCTTTGAAAAAACAAAATTGGTGCTGCATTTGCAGAAAAAGGTTTGTTAACTTCTTCTATCGTATGGGTTATATTTTCTCAAGATTTAGTACAGTAGCGGTCAACGTCTATTTCTTTGAATTACAGTGGTAGTCAATTTCTTGTTTGTTTATTTCCTACAGCATTACATCTTCTTCGTCTACAACAACCGCATAACGAAATATTTTTTTTCATCTAGTATATGCAATGAAAGTCGAGCATAGAAAAAGTATATGTACTGAAGTTCACTTGTTGTTCAATATGTATTGGGAAAGTGTCTGCTTTGTAGAACAATTACATATTACAATAAAGGTTCATGATCAGAATTTCAAAAAATGGCATCAATGTTTTATGCATGAATAAACCTAAAAATAACTAATTTAAAGATGCCTGTACCATTAGCTATTTATAAATTAGGCACAACAATGAGTTAAGAGAGACTGACATGTCAATAGCAATAGTGGAAGTGTAGTTGCAGACAAATGTTAAACCAAAAATAGTCACAAAAAGTGCAACAGTGCCGAATTGAAATTATTTGCAAGCCATATAAATATTTGATTCGCTTATGATGAGTTATCAAATAAGAAGTTCAAAGTATTCTGTTAATTTATCAATAAGTTATATGAAACTTGACTTCCATCATTCTTACTTGTTAGTTGTATTAATATCGCTCATAAAAGATATCAAATTCATTGTTAATGTTAATTGTGAAGGACCATATTCCGTACTTAGCATATGCAGAATAATGTTATGGAAGTCGTCATGTAAATCTCCAAATGGAAACGAATAAAGAAAATAAGCTTCAATCAAAATCAGATTAGGTAGTGCATACTTAGGGAATTAATACGCTATAAATATTGATCCATTCACATCTCCATGATACAACTTTCCAGTTTCTTATTACTTCATGTTAGGATCGTGAGGTTAGCATCAGTTGTAAATGATTTTCTGAATGCAAAAGCAGTAGTTTAGAGACTGGTGACTAAAGAGCAATGGAAACGAAGACAATAAAAAAAGTGAAATATAGTACCTTCCTTACAGATGTATCTCTTTGTACAAACTAACTGTCATCCAGCCCTTGTTTAGAATCATCTAAATCACCGTGTTACTTACGGATAGACAGAATTAGCATTTCAAAATTAATGAATTTAAAGGGAAAAAAATTGAATCTTAGTGAAATAAAGAAATCAATACTACAAATGTAGATTGCTCTGGTGCACCATCATCTTTGCCACACTGTTCTTCTCCATGGATACAATAATGAAAATATTATACCTTTAAACGTGGGCATCATGGGAAGTGAAAATAAAACTATCACGGAATGAAGAAGGGAATGATGATATTGCTGAAATGTGGGAACCACTATGATTTAAAAATTCATATTGGAATAGTAATTTACAAATTCATATTGGAAACCAAGTTATTATACCTTGAGCAGTGACGTAACCAGGAATTTAACTTGGGGTGGGCAGACTAAAAGAGTGATCAAACAAAAAAAACACAAATTTATCACATCGATGCATATCAAAATAACCAAAATTAACTGAGTGTATATACAAATAAAAGTATTACAAACATTCGCACCCAAAATAACATATACTACTAATCATTTTACTTAAGTCGTGCTCTACGAACTTTACAATAGCTTGACGTAATCCAGGATCATGCTTCACAATATCCTCAATTTTTTGAATTTTATTAGGATGATGTAGTTCATTTGTTGCATCCAAATTATCTAAGTCCAAATTTAAAAGAGTTGAAGATGATGTTGCACTAACATTTGATTTTATTTTTTTAGTAGAATGAGAACAAATTTTGTGTTGTTCTTTTAGACATAGCTTCAAACAACGAAACGAATTTTATATCAGGATATGAGGATACCAATTTTCATTATCAGGATACAAAATTAACAAAATCCCCAATTTACAGTATGTAAACATACATGACCTAATTATCGAAATCTAGGCAGCAAAAAACTTGATTTAATTACACACAACATTTCTTATTTCAAATAACAAGAAGAAGAAGACAGTAATCAACTCACTTCGATTTCGTGATTTCAGAAAAAGTGAGATGCAACAGTTGGTCAGAGGAGCGAGGCGAGGCGCAGCAGTGTCGATTTGATTTGAATTGGAACGGAATTAAACAAAGAAGTCGATGCCGTGATTGAAAAAGAAGAAGTAGATGTCGTGTAAACGAAGAAGTGGATGTCGTGTAAATGAAATTAAAGAAAGCGGTCAATTATTGTTTAGCAGATATAAAGGACCCTGTTAGTAATTTTGTTTGTTTTTGACCCGGGCAGCTGCCCACCCCAATTCATGCATAGTGACGTCCCTGATCTTGAGTGATTGCCAAGCTATCCATACTCTGATGTCCCCAATCAATTTATCAGTACAATCTCAAACCACAACGCAGTTCCTTTTATTCCTTCTGATAGGACAAAAGGATCCAATATCTAAAACCTACAACTAAATTTTAAACCGTCGGTCAAGACATTAGACTATAACCAAATTGAACCATTTCTGATAAACAAAATCTTACATAATGTATATCGGTTTTTGAGATGTAGATCTGATTCATGATCGAATAATCAAAATTCTAGAAAAAAGGTTGATAGTTTCATCTTTATAACTAATATCAACTTGCCTTTTTTCTTCATTTTCTTTAATTCAAGCTTATAGTCAAATAAGCACTGCAGGCGGAAAAAAAGTACTAAGAAAAGGATAATAAATGTATGAAATTGTATCAAGGATATTCATAAATGTGTTCAAAGTGTGTATGCACAACTAAACATTCCTAATTACCAAATACCTCTGGTGTCTGGTCTAAAGCATCTTACCCCATACTATGTGTATCAAAGAATTCTTGGATTTACAGTTGTTTTCATGCATTCTGAAGCTTAATTTGTCAAATGTATTATTTTTTCTACACGGTACCATACTCACTCGTATAGCTAAGAATCCAAATTGCATATATTCTTGAAATAGCCTATGTCTATCATTTGTATACGTAAAGCTACATGCATAAAAATATTCGTATTTTGAAGTATATTTGTATAAAAGAATTGATTATGCATTGGGCTTGCATCATTCAAAAGGAATCAATGTTATATATACTCTCTAGCTTCCTAGTTATATGGAATTTAAACATTTCAAAGGTACTTACCTTACAAATAATAGTGTACATTCATTTATGAATATGAACATCAGAACAAAAAAATGTTATACCTAAACTCGTGTGTATACACGAGACTTGAGACCATGAAACATATAGAACCTTGAACCCAACTAACAACTTACTCGCATTCAAAGTTACCGTATTTGCAAAGCAAAAGCATGCATCTAGCATCAGCTAATAAGAATTTTTATTTATTTGAAGATTTAAATGCCTATATATGAAATTCCGCAAAATTTAATTGTTTAAACTCTTATGATCAAATCTTGCATGATGTATACTTGAGCTTCAAATATGTGAACATTTGGAGCTAAGTATATTTTCATATATCAGCATTTCATATTTCATCTGTGCATTTGTAAGTAAACATTGTTGCACACCTAAGGTAACATATTGTAATCATGAATAATACTATATGTGTTTACATTTCATGTGTGTGTAAGAGTATATCTGTGTGTATACATCCTAAGGCACGTCCGATGGACCTGCGCATGGAACAACCTTTCTTAACATGTTTCGGTTGCAAAATAACATGGGTGTGCATAGAACTGAAAATAACATAAATAGATTTTGTTCATTTTAATTCTACCCATAATATTGTACAACCAAAAATTAATCATGACTTTTCTTTTGCAACTGAACATTTGATATGGGTTGTTTATAGAATATAAATCCAATATTATTAGGAATACTCTATTTTACCCAAAGAATCTTTTGTCAAAAAAAAAAAAATGTAAGTATCTGAGATAACAGTAAGGAACACCTCCCACCAACCAGGCCCACCCCTGAATTCCTTAAGTTGCTCCAATACCTCAATTTTCTTATGTCGCTTAAAGTTTCAATCAATGTAGTATGATTAATATTATTATTAGTGCTGATTTGTTTGCACATCAACATATGAACATAATATAGTAACCCAATATGATTTTTATATTGGTGCAATGTTGTATTTGTTGGTTGTTATGCGCACGCATGCCCATAGACCCTCCCCAAAAAAAAACACATGTTGATTTAGTAATAAATAGAACACATCACAATTGGTTAAAATGAAGGAGCTATCAATTTTTGGGATTTATCCTTTTTCAATTCAAGTATATAAACCGTAGGTAGTGGAGAACAGGAAGTTTAATTGAAAAAAACATTTCAAACCCTTTTCATACATGCAATTCTAATTGAAAAGCATACATTATTAGAACGTGTGTACAGAAACAAATGAGCAGTTTTGAATTTGGTACATTGAAGGTAGCAATAAACCTTTTTCTAGGTTAATAAATTTTTGTGGATAATTTGTTCATTTATACATAGATAAGTCTTTAGTAATAGGTAATCAAATTGCCTTATTGAACCACAATTTTATACTTTATATCTTAAGTATAAAGAGGAATGTCATAAAAAAATGCATCTAAGCATTAGTCGGTAAAGACACTTTTGAAATAAGGGGAAGCAAACACATATATCATGTGTATAAGGACAAAAAGGTCACCATAAAATTATCAATTCACTATAGATGAAATACTACAAACATGGGGTAAAAAAAGAAGAAAAGGAAAACATAGATAATAGTTTGATATAATATATATTATTAACATTTGAAATAATTTATTAGTCATAAACAGGTTGGTACCCATAAGTAAATATATCATGCAACTATTGCAGTCAATAGCAGATTTGCTCATTAGCATACAACAACATAAAAAATGTTGTGCCTACCAAATCTTCATTACCTATATTTTCTCCTGTCCCCGAAATTTATTTTGTAATTTATCTCATTTTTATCTTATTTTCACTAAGAATGGCAAATTATTTTACAAATGTGTAGGGAAAACTGACCTTGGTCCAATGCCTCTCATTACAACACAACTCCAGACCACAACTTAAGCCCAATCTTCTATTTTATTATGTGGAGTTCATCGATATCCAAATTTGAAGTCAACTTTTCCATAGCCTTCTGCCACAACACTGAAATAAAATAAATAAATAAAAGGTCCATTAAATCCTTAATAAGCAATGGATCATTTAATCTCAACAAATGCAATGTACAGTGACCATATCATTTAATGTAAAAGTTTCGTTCAATTTAAATATTATGCAGTTGTCTGTAGCAACGACGATGGTTAATTTGAGTCATTTACTTATCTTATGTTCTTGTCCGCGTCATTATTAAACATATGAAGAGTAGGATTTAATTTGTGATCATGTGAAACTATACTGTATGTATGCTGGATTACAAAAGAAATAAAACAATACATGGGTTGATGAACTTAATGTGATTTATAATATTGCTTATCCACTGGAAGTTCTTTGAAGAATGAGTATTAACTTTGTACTTCTACAAGTGGCTAAACATTCTCCTGAATACTGTATCCTATTTGTTTTCTCTTGTATTAAGTTAAAATGGAATAAAATTTTCAAATAAGGGATCACTCGTCTATTTAAGTAATCTGAAACTACTAAAAAAAAAATACACTGTGAAACTTCATTTCTATGCATGAACAATTCATTTGTTACACATACTCAACCAATTCCAGGTAGTAAGTTGAAATATGCAGACAATTTTTTTTTCTAATCTAATTTTAAATATTATGTTTCAATATAATTAATCTAGTGGTATTTTTTGCATGCCAAACACTTAAATTATTTTGCAAAGCTCAAGAATACAAAATTCACACTGACCTGCAAGCATGAAATTAGAAAAAGGAATTAGTACATAGACATCATATTTATATGAAATGAATGAATAAGCATATATTAACATAGCTATTTTCTTAAAAGCCCTTGCAGAGATGTACCACAAATGTATAAATACATCACTAACTGCAGATGTAGTTATTTACGATACTTCTTGTTCTTGCAAGTCATTGCATAAGACATATGGACAAAAGAAAACATTTGAACTGTAAAATTTAATCTTGGTTTCGAATAAAAGTTTCCTCAAGTAGTTTTATTGCATCGCATTTGTGCTTCCACTTGACGTGAGTCTAAAAAATTAATACTGAATAACACGCATTATAGTTTTATTGCATCGCATTTGTGCTTCCACTTGACGTGAGTCTAAAAAATTAACACTGAATAACATGCATTATTTCAAGCTTTAAATATAGTTCCCTTGTATGAGATTGAGGGTATACTCATTCTGCAATCCAGTTTTAATATGTTACGCTTGTGTATGGAAAAGCAATGAAGGTCTTACAACTGAACACAACATGCATTATCTATAAAGTGATTAACACATGAGTGTGAAAGTAGTTTGCATGTCGTTATTATATCACATGTGCCAACTAATCTTGTTTTTCTATTAATAAACTGCAGAAAAAGAACCGTTCAATTTCCAAAACTGAGTGAAATGTGCATGACATAAATGGGAGGAAGAAAAAAGAAACTCTGATAGTATCCATGCATTCGTTGAGATATTAACTAAGAAGGTGATTTTAAGTTTACTAACTTGCATACGCGAGCCATGTCCATATTCACCTTTTCCATTGTCGTTTCACACCATTTGCAGTAAAAACTTAATAGTCCATCATCATCTGCAAAAGAGTTTGGTTTAGCTGTATATTTTACCGTTAGTTTGTCAGAATATAGAAATTGAACCTTAATCTGTATGTTCAGAAATAAGCAGCCATGAATAATAAGAATTTGAATATGAAGAATTTTCTAAACAACAACACACACACACACATATATATACACACAAACACACACACACACACACACACACATACATATATTCAAAAATCAGTAACCCAACATATTCAAACACAGTTCAGTTGGCTAGTCATTCAATTGTACTACTTGATTGTTGTTTCACTTACTTAGTACATTCAAAAATATGTCAGAACTTAGGTATATCTTTACTTATCCTCTTACCTCAAACTGCGGTATGATCCCTGTCCACATCATGTTAAACGGTCGTGTATTGCTTGTTCATGCTTTTATCCCGTTAGTGCATGAAAAAATAGAGTTGTGAATGCATCAAATGATAAGCACGATAACTTGTAGGTGCAAAAATTCTATTTTCAAAATTAATCTTGATACTTGAACCACCCGTACGCAAAGGACAATAAGCATTTTGATTTACAGAATCACATCCTCTACTGTTTACCAACATATATAATCAGTAAAGACACAGTAAAATATAAATGACCTGTAACAAAAACTCGATCAAATTGACTTGAAGATGTAGAGTTAGCATTATTATATTTAACAACTGTGATATTATTTACAAACCTGAGCCATAGTTCGATCGAGCCTGGATTGAAGGTAATATGTTCCGTGCGAATCACATGTGTAGGTAGCACCTGATTAAGTAACAAAAAAGATCAAATTTTATTTATATATAAGTTATAATTTTTACATTTTTTCTTGCTGTCAATGAATTATAGTTTACATTTAGTCCTATTAATTCCCAATTTCTATCAGATTTACCTACTGCAGTTTGCTCAAATAATAAGGTACATTTATCTAATTTTTAATAAATTAGAATACATTTAAAACTTATATCAGTCGCTCACTTGATTTCGTAACCAACTGAAAAAAGAGACCCAATGTAGAAGTATCAGCAAAAGTCACTAAAATGCAAATTTTCATTCCTAGTCAATGTGAGTATGCTTGGATAACTAATTCACTCATGAGGTCTTTAATTACGATTGAATTATTTATTTGAATGAGGTATAGGAGTGAAGCATAAACAAACAGTTAACTATTTCAAAGTCAGTTTCAGCATATTAACTCAGCAGAAGTGCTCATGTACTTTATGTATCGAAGTACTGTATGACCATAATAAAGTGCGTAAATTTTTCTATACAAATAAACATTTTATGCACATGTACAACAGTTCAGGAGGATATACACAATGGTATGCACTTTTTGTTTAAGGTGTATGCAACCCAGCCTCCTATAATTCACTGCATATCCTCTTTTGAAATTTAGTACACAATTTTACTTTTAAGATTGAAAAAAAGCGAAAGTGAACCATTTTCTTTACGATTCATAAAGTACACGAATATTTAAATTAATATTGCAGACTCTTGTTTAAAAGAATAGATACGTGGTTTTCCCTATTTGTAAATAAACTAGTGCGAACCCGTGCTACGCACACGGGATTCACCACATAATTTATTTAATAATGTGTTTTTTGATTTGTTGTTATATAAAGACGAAAACATATATTCACGACTTTTTTTTATTCTTAGATTAGTTTTTCTTCAATGTCAATTATAAACATCTTTTGATAAATCTATTTAAATAATGTGAAATGGAGAATTATAGGTAATATTTTTAGATTGTAATGATTTTAAAGAACAAATGTTAACACCACTTTCTATTATTCTTAACTTTGTTGGCAATTACATTGTTAGGCATATTACTACTTTTCAAGCTAAAGCTACATAAGTGCGAATTCGTGCTACGCACACGGGATTCACCACATAATTTATTTAATAATGTGTTTTTTGATTTGTTGTTATATAAAGATGAAAACATATGTTCACGACTTTTTTTATTCTTAGATTAAATTCTTCAATGTCAGTAGTAAACATCTTTTGATAAATCTATTTAAATAATGTAAAATGGAGAATTATAGGTAATATTTTTAGGTTGTAATGATTTTAAAGAACAAATGTTAACACCAACTTTCTATTATTCTTAACTTTGTTGGCAATTACATTGTTAGGCATATTACTACTTTTTAAGTTAAAGCCACATAAGTTCATTATGAGTTTATTCCGTGTTTAACACAGAAATTTCAATATGTACATAGTTCGCTATAGTTAGCATTTTGGGTCTAAAATGGAGCGCTATAGTTAACACCAACTTTCTATTATTCTTAACTTTGTTGGCAATTACATTGTTAGGCATATTACTACTTTTCAAGTTAAAGCCACATAAGTTCATTATGAATTTATTCTGTATTTAACACAGAAATTTCAATATGTTCATAGTTCGCTATAGTTAATAGCATTTTGGATTTAAAATGGAGAAATTATGCTCTAAGTGAAATATTGTTTCAAATTTTGTTGAAAGAAGTAAAACTGCAAGATTTTCATTATCGCACATTTTGTCAAATACAATATTAAAATATTATGGTAGTCTGGAATTACAATATTTTCATTACTCATATAATGTAATATAAAATAAGAATTACATGTAAAATTTCATTAAAGATGATAATTAAATCAAACTATATCGAGAAACAAAATACAGAACATGTTATTTTTATTATTATTGGAATATATTAATATAAATGACCATTTTATAGTATAGAACAAAATATTCAATAAAATAGACGTCTAACCTTGCGTAGAAGCATCAACAAATGTTAACACCAACTTTTTATTATTCTTAACTTTATTGGCAATTACATTGTTAATTAGGCATATTACTACTTTTCAAGTTAAAGCCACATAAGTTCATTATGAGTTTATTCCGTATTCAACACAGAAATTTCAATATGTACATAGTTCGTTATAGTTAATAGCATTTTGCATCTAAAATGGAGAAATTACGGTCAAAGTGAAATATTGTTTCAAATTTTGTTGAAAGAAGTAAAACTGCAAGATTTTCATTATCGCACATTTTGTCAAATACAATACTAAAATATTATGGTAGTCTAGAATTACAATATTTTCATTACTCATATAACGTAATATAAAATAAGAATTACATGTAAAATTTCATTAAAGACGATACTTAAATCAAACTATATTGGGAAACGAAATACAGAACATATTATTTTTATTATTATTGGAATATATTAATATAAATGACCATTTTATAGTATAGAACAAAATATTCAATAAAATAGACGTCTAACCTTGCGTAGAAGCATCGAATATTGAAATGAATGTTGTAGTGTTGTGTAGTAAAATAATTTTTTTATAAAATGTAAGAAATAGACAAAGTTAACTTGTTTTACTATAAAGTAAATTTGCAAAAACGATGGTTTACTCAAAAATAGTTAATCATAAAAATTATAGATGAAACTTTATTTAAATTATATGTTATATTCATTAAATACGTTCCTTATTTTACTTAAAATTATTTGTCATAATTTGCTTAATAAAACTCCTATCATACCTCTCATTGTTCTAAAATCAATGGCACCTATAAAAAGAAAACGATGTTATGTGCAAAAACTATGGTTTATTATCAACTGCAAAAAATAGACAAAGATAACTTGTTTTATTATAAATAAAGCTTGCAAAGACTATGGTTTACCCAAAGATAATTAATTATAAAAATTATAGATGAAACTTCATTCAAATTATATGTTATGCGCATTAATTACATTCGTTATTTTCCATAAAATTATTTGTAGTAATTTGCTTAATAAAACACTTATCGAATCCCTCATCGTTCTGAAACCAAAGGCACTGATCAAAAGAAATTGATTGATTAAAAATAAATTCCTTAATGTAGTAAGACTGATTAAAAAAATTCTGTTTCTTTTAATGAATTAATTTCAACTAAATTTAATTACTCCTTTACTTCAATTTTATGCATGTAATGTATTAACTGGTATTTTTTTTAACATAACTCAAGGCAAAATAACGTATCACCATAAAAGGTAACTTCTAGATGCACCTAAATTAATTTTTAAATAATTAATTATGGAAATAACTATAAGAAATTAAATGGTTATAGTTAAGTCCTGTAATATATCAACATCAAAAAGAATAATATATAACTAACTTCCATCTTATAGAATTTCAAATTAAATAGAATTAATTGTAATTTATTATTTAATTACTTTGAATTCCACTTAGTCAAATAGAAAGAAGTTAATTTGTTTTAATAATAGCATGGTAATAATATTTTCTTTTGTGAAAATCACGTGGTAAAAATATTTTTGAAAATCATAACTACATAAAATAGTTCGATTATAAATAATTACATCATACCAATTAGTAATGAATGAACATTTCCATCATCATTAAAATTGAAAATATTATAACATAAAATAAGCTTAATATAAAAATCGTAAATATTTTCTTCTTAGTTTCTTAATATAATAACTAATAATAAAGGGGAATATATAAATGTGAGTTTTTGTGAATATTTCATGATATATTAAACAAAGAGTACAAACACATAAATATCAATGGTTGAAAACTATAATACTCATATTTTCAAATGATAAAATAAGTAGCTTAGACTACAAAAGACATATTAAAATACTAAGTTTGTAATATATGTAGGTGCATCGAAACTTTGTACAAAACTATGAAATTGTCGACTAAAAAGAATACAAAAATGGAAAACTTTAAAGTTGCCAATTAAGTTTGTAATTTATGTTTTTCCAATAGACTACTCTAAAAGAAACTATTTTTATATAGTTCTAACTATAGGTACAACTTTTCTTCCATTACTATATTATTTAACGTAGTTATGTCCAAAATTAAAAAAAGACAATATTTAGTTATATTCGATTATATAGAACAAATAGGGGTGTGTGTAGTTAATAAAATGATTATTCTCTACAAATAACTAAATGAAATCATAGTCGTAGTCCTCAACAAAAACCAAAAATCAAATGAAAATGGATTTTGATACAAAATATGAAGATAAAAAAATAGTTTAAGCTCATAAATAATAAATACTCTAAGATGGGTATGCGTTAATAAATCTTAAAAAATTATATGAAATAAATAAATAAGTCCATGTTCTAAGATGTGAAACTTTAATAAAATAAAAATGAAATATACAATATATAGAGGTAAAAAACCGATAATGAATTCAATCAAATTATATTCATGTGAAAGTAGTCATAGTGTTGATACATGAAATATTTTTAGAAAGGGACTTTATCGTTATTCCATATTGGTAATTGTATTTTGTTAATATGAAACTGGAGAAAGAGAAGAACATTGCAAGAATTGAATTTTGAATATAAATAGTTGAAGAAGTTGAATAGATGGCAAAATGAGAAAGAAGAAAGTGAATATGTAAAATACCTAGGAATAATAAAGTGAAGATGTAAACCAACGAAGTTAATAACATTTTTCTCCATCGACAATGTGGAGAAGAGGAAGAGAACGTTAGTTGGATCATTTAAGAATAATGAAGTGAGGGACATAATATGTATTTAACTCTATTAGAGAATAATTAATTTTATGGAAGTGCAAAATTTTTGACCCTTGATATAATGAGAGAGGAGTATTTTGAATAAGAGTGAATGAGAGATTAACAGAGTAAGAATCTGAATATGTCACTTTCATAAACCCAATTTAACAACCATTAATCCAATTTACTAATATGAACTTAATCGTTGAAACAGAAACTTGAAATATGTCAAATGCAAAATTAAACCTCAAATTGCTCAGGGAGCTTCATTTGGCCAGTGAGAAAGAGAAGCTAAAAAGTTCATTATTGGATTTCATAAATAAATAAATAATACTAAGGGAAACTGCTTATACTTAACAACTATAAATAAATAGAATTGATTGAGAATTTGAATAGACCAATTCCATGCAAGCAGCCGTATTTAACAAAAATTAATTGTATTTTTAATATGAACTTAAATTTTCAAAGTGAGGTTACAAAATAGATCAATTGAAAAAAATATCTCAAATTGTTGTAAGAGCTTCATTTGATGTGGGAATAAATGTAAAGAGAGGGGTTAAAAAATCTAATAGTCAACTTTATGTATAATAGAATATATACATAATACATGTGTGTGTGTGTGTGTGCGCGCGCTATTAAATGAAATAATAACTTAAGCATAACAATGGACTACAAAACCACTACATATTTCATTCATTAAATTTGGTAGTTTAATGTTATTGGCTTTATATAAAAATAAATGGGGATATAAGGGCTTAAATGAAAATAGCACCTCTAAATCAAGGAGAACTAAGGATTTGAGTTGAGAAAAAAACATGAATAAGAATGCTAATAGTCAATATATTATTATAATTAAATTAAAATACATTAGATTAAATAATGAGCTTGCACATTGCAAGAGACTACTATTAAAGTTTCCCAAGCATGTTTCAATCACTAAATTTTGTAATTTAATGCTTTAGAATTTTATAAAAAAGTAGATCGAAACATGAGGCATTAAATGAAAATTACAATTCTATATCAAAGAGCATTACAGAAATGAGCTAAGAATGAATGAGGAAGAATTTTAGTGAAATAAAATCTTAATACTCTAAACAATCAAATATTTGTTATTAAAAAAAGGGTACTACTATTCACACCCCGATTTACACTTCTGGCCACCAAACTAAAACACCCCAAATATTCCAATTTTCCTCTGCTGGTCACCGTCTAAATTAATAACCTAAAAATGGAGAGGCCACCAACACCTTCCTCTACACGAACGCTTCCTTCCTCACTTACATCATGCATTTATGTCTTTTGAGTCATTTGATCGAACATCTTGCAAGATATTATCACAACCATCATGTTTATCGTCTAATTTATCATCATTCAAATACTCCATCTATCAAACGGCAAAAAAATAATTAATGTATCACTTTGTAAAAGAAGATACGTATGGCATATGGATAAAAATCCTATAAGTCAAAACGTACATTGTCATTATATATTACAACGTCGTCAAATTTAATGTCCTCCAAACTTGAAATTTCCAACAGAGCTAAAAATATATCCTAAAACGCAATGGAAAAACCTTAACCATTAAAAAAATCCTAACAACATGTTCTATAACATAATAGAAAATAATAAAAATCAAGCAATTCTAACATCTTTTCATCTTCCATCTCTATTAGACACGAAAAAATATCTGCTTTTTTAGGGATTGAAATTGTAGAGAAATACGTGTTTTTCTTAGACGAAGTACAGTGGTGAATAACTGAGTGAAAGAATAATATATGGTGGCCAGAAGCATATAAAAATAAATCATTTGTATTAAATTTAGAAAGGTGGCCGGAAGTGTAAACCGGAGTGTGAATAGTAGCACCCTTAAAAAAGCAAATTCCATTAAGATGGAACTAAATCTATCTTTGGTATACATTTTGAATTGTCTTTGTAACATGGGATAAATGCAAATTAGCGTCCTTGATTGTTTTTACAAATATTTATTACCGTTAAAATATTAATAAAAATAATTAAGTATAGAAAATGTATAAGGAAATGCATATTTAGACATATCAAAACAGAATCCAATAATTAAATAAACATTTATCAAAAAAGATTTTAGGTAGTAACAATGGGCCAGAAAGCATAGAAAAAACCCACAGAGAATGTTCAATGCCAACAACAACAAAACAATATAAAAAACATTATAGCTTCAGAAATAAATACATATAAAATAATTAGAAATTTATTAAAGAATTTAAAATAACAAATTAGGGCATACTTAGCCTTTTGAGCTCCAAACCACATGAAATAGACAACAATTCATCCTTTCGATCCATTGATTTTTTTTGAAAGGAGAAGAGCATGCCTGAAATGATGGCCGAAAATAATTGTACTACAACAGGAAAAGAAACAAAAATGTGATACGTAAGAGTGCTTGAATAACCTTTTAGTAGCTTATCATAGATAATATGCTACTAAATGAAATAATAAATGATAAACAGTCAGAGCCGACAAAGCCAATACATATTTCATCATCATTTTTTGTAGTTATTAGTTCTTTTGTCTTTTAGAGAAAAATAAAAACAAACATGAAAGGTTTAAATGGAAACAACACATGTAGATAAAAGAGAATTGAGATATGAGGTAACAGTGATTGAGGACAATTTAATACTATAATTAAATATATAATTTTTGTGCTAATAAAATGGATGAAAAAATGGGGCTTGGATATCGTGAAATTCCAAAAAAGTGAAAGATAAACATAAAGAGAGTACATATGTATTTGGGAAACTTAAGGGTTTGACTACACAATGAATGTTTGAAATAAAGAACTGATAATGCGCCATTAATTACAATTCATTATTTTGGGGGAAGGTTGAGATTTTTTTTAAATTTTTGGTGGACTAATTGTAAAATTTCTTCTAAATGATGAGAGCGTAGGATTTGAGTGGAGAGACAATATGGAGCAAAGAAAAAATCAACGTCAAATTGACTTCCTTATATAATTGAATTGATAATAGATAAAAATAGCAAGGGCACTATAAAATAGTAGAACGAATAAAAAATGTAACAAATAAGAATTAGTGAAAAATTGATATTTATGCAGTTAACTCTAAAATAAATAAAAACATGCGTACAAAATCAACATCGAAACTGAAATAAACTTTCTTTCAATTTCTTTTTTTGGTATATTTTAGCGAGCAAATTAACTACAACTGATGCAAATCAAACACAATAACTTTTGGAGGTATGACAGGTTTAAATGTTGGTTTTCTAGTCACGGAATATATAGAAAAGTAAAATATTACATTGTGATATTTTGAGCTAATCCTTATAAGAAAAACTAATATAGAGCAGAATAGAATAATACATACCCAAAATCATGGATCATCTACGAATAATGCGAAAGAGGATTTTATAACTATAACCATGCTATAAGAAAACAAAACCAACCAAAAAACAAACTTTCCACTTCAATTAAAAGGTTAAAAAGGTAGGAAATGTTTCATTATTCTTATGCAAATCAAATTACGTATGCCATGCTTCAAGATAGGCATGTCATGAAAAAAAAGATATTCATAGTAGTTAAAATAAATAATTTAAATTTTAAATTATATTATATAGAAACAAAGTAATATATGTACTAAAAAATAGAAGAAAAAAATGAATTGAGTTACACATAAGTGTCATAAATATTACAAAATAACCAAATGGATACAAAATGTAACAAATAAAAATTAGTGAAATTGAATAAAGTTGTTAGAAATTCCAAAATAAATTAAAATTTCTCCTAGTTTCTTTATTTTGTCTTTCCAACGAACAAATTACCTACAACCAAAGAAAAGAAATCATATTATCATGATTCTATGAGATTGATAACTTATTGGAGGCTAAATGATCTTTATTTTATGTAGTAATTTTCATGAGAAGTATAACTAATCCTTATAAGCTGAATTGACATAGATCATAGTAAAATATTACAAATCCAAACCATGGTGGATGCGTTGAACGACTGAAGAAGAAATTCTACCGCCATAACCATAGCTAGAAGAATCTCAATCAACGAAGGTAGAGGATTTTTCATATGGATTTAAAGAAAAATATTATTGATTAATAGAATAGAAGAAACTGAAAGGAAATGGAAATGGAAGATGCTAATCAGCTGAAGAAATTAGAAATGGAAGTTAAGGAAATGAAAGTAAGACTGAAAAAATGAAGATGACAAAATGAAGGCGTAAGATATTTTCGAGTAGGTGAAATAGATAACGAAAAGCCTCATTGTTCCAGTAATTAAAACATTTATAACCAAAAGTGGAAAATTTCTTTTATGGTTTGAAATGTTAAATAAATTAAAGGGGTCGAGTGCAAATACTCCCTTAAATTAAGGAAAGATGAGCATTCTTAATGAGAGCGAATGAGGAGAAAGGATGCTAACAGTCACATATTCTACTTTATACATAATAGAACATATACATTAGAATATATACTTGTGCTTGACAACAATTTAAATTTTTTGATGATGAAAATATAGAAAATTAATTCTATTTAACTTTATGTACATTAGAAAATAATAATAAAAATGATAAAGAAGAATTCAATTAATAATGATTTTAGCAAGTACGCGAAAAGAATTTAGGGGTTATAACTTGCTAACATTAATTGGGGAGTTTTCTTATTATAAATGTTTACAGTGGATGGAAGTAACGTTACTGCATAAAACAGAGAGACATGCATGTTTAAACTCACTTTTCCACCGTTGATCTATTTCTCTTGACACATGTCAATATATTGTTTTCTGACAGAAATGGAACTGAAAGGTCTCTAGAGGAAGATTGTGCTTTCATATAATATAATAGATTAGCTATAAGAGAATTCACAGTCCATATCGATGGTATAGAAATTTTCTTTGATCTGTAAAGACCATACGCCAAAATCTGTAAATTCCATATTCTTATTTCAATTCAAGTAAATCACATTTTATGTATTCCTTAAGTTTATGATATTGCATACAGATTTGGCATATGGTACAGAATTGATATTGATGTCATGATAGCACATCGATATTAACTAATAAATATTCATTACTCATTAGTGAATAATTTATACAATCCATATGCCAATTTCGTTAAGTAACAAATTCTTAGTTAATTATAAATTTATGATTAATAATTTGAACTGACGAAATTACATTTTATATAAGGCAATTTTCACAGTTCATAAATTCAAATCAGTTCGTGTAAGCTACTATTTCGATTTCTAGGCCAAAAAGGCATTCAGAATCCATACCGATGCAAGTTTTTTCATTATTTGAGCAGTTCACCATAAAGTACCTGGATACTATGCGTTTAGGGCACCCAAATGTAGTTGTACATCAAGTATGTTACCTAATACATGACATAGACTGAAATTTGAACAAAGTAGCACAAACAACATAAATAGGTAAAATTAAGGTTTACATATGCATAGAATAATTTACACATTGCAATACTGCCAATTTGACAAATTTATGGGCAGTACACAATTGACAGTATTTGTATTTAGCTAACTGCATAGTTTTCCTGCAGCATTATTATTTTTTTCAACTAAGTCAGCTTGCAAAAAAATCCAAATCTGACTCAGTTAATTGCAATGTACGCACAACTACTGCTGGGTCGTGACAATTGAATTTTGACCTAAATAATCTAAATAAGGAAGTTTAAACATCTCTTACAGCTTATTGAAACTTAATTCAAAGTTCACAGTTTATTATATTGAAGTACATTTTGGTTATGAATAACATATTATGTTTTATTTTACAATTATAGATACTGGGTTGCAAAAATTTGTAATGAATATTTACATCGCAGTTTGGGAACCCTTTTTTTGCGGAAAGGATTGTTAATGTTGCAAGCAGCGAAGGAAGTTACGGTAAAAAATAGTGGATCAGAACAGACAGCAATACAGATTTATAGTTATTTAAGTTTTAAAAAATAAAGGACAATGCTAGAACGACCGGGAGATTTGCGGTGAAAATCACCGGACCTGAATATAAGCGGTAGAGAAAGAACGCAATTCACGGACGGTATAACATCCAACGGATATCCTGAGTGCCACAGTTTTTGACTTACTGAAATGCGATCGCTTCAGCATATTCGAAAAATAAAAGAGAGCTGCAACATATATATTGAAAGAAAATCAAATATAGGGGTTGATAAATATTTAGTTAATTGAATGCAGAAAGAAGAAAAAACCAGGATAAATAACGTATAATAACTAAGAGAACAACTTCTATGATGTAGGATGACGTAAAGCGCTGTAAAAGCGGAAATTTATTTCAAATGATGCAGTGGTTGAAAATTTGGGTGTGAGGAGTATATTTTGCAATGGTTAGAATGTATGGAAAAGTTTGGCAAAAACTGGTTGCAAAAAGTAAACTTTTACTATTAGTAGGTAGGGGTAATACAGTTACTAGTGCCGAGGTTAAAAATAGGTAGATGATCGAGTATAATGAATCATATTTTGTTCGGAACTGGAAACCAGAGTGTGCAAATATTTACCACTGAACATTAAAATGACGTATATTAACATTTGTTCAAAGTAGGTGTGGCAACTGTATCATCAAGAACAACAAAAATTGGTAAAACAAACATTTGCATGTGCTTAGATAATTTACACATTAGGATTATGTCATTCTCATCTCATATGTAAATTTAGCATCTAATACTCCACTGGAGGGCAAGGATACTGTTTTTCTTAAACAGAAATGTTTATCAAGGTTCTGCTAACGTATTTGTGTCATACAAAATTGTAATTATGAAATACTGTATGAATATAACAGTATGGCAAGGCTGAAGTGTTGTTATCGTTTCGGTAATTCTAGTCTAAGGCTAGTTATGAGATGTATACTACAAAGCGAAATGTTCAGTCACTAATCCTTCTACTTCGAAGGAATCAGGATAGGTGAACATAATAGTTTGCAATGTTCAGTCACTGATATCTGATATACAGTACTTTAAAAATTGAAATAGAAGTAAACAACATTTATTTGCTAGAATTGCAGTACAAACTGTGATGAAAACGATGTAAAAAATAGAAAAATGTGTAAGTATGGCTGTTTGGCACAGTTTATGTTGAAAAATTTATTAATCAGTACTGGAGCAATTCCTGGGGAAATAGAAGAGCAAAATGGTTCCAGCAAAATCAGTTCAGGGTACAATTTAATCTCCTGGTTGGTCATGATTTGTATTCCATGTATAACAACAGGAAAATAAAAAATCTGACATTAGTAAACGAACCTGTATTTGATGGGATTCAGGAAAGGGGAAAAAACAGTTCGCAGAAAAATTAGGGATACAAAGACGGACCTCCATATCCAATTCAGACGACACAAATCCAATATAATCCTTGATTTCGTGGTCGGTAGTAGGTGGTTGAATAGTTTTATCGTCGATTACTCACCGGGAAGGTTACAGAAGAGTAGATGACGGTCAACAAACATTAGAGTCGACTTGAGATATTTGAAAGAAAAGAAAGAGAGTTTAGTGTTTGAGAAGATGTGTAAAAACCGTTGTGGTCAAATAGAAAATGGAGCGATAAATAAATGGACACCTGTAATTCAGAGAAAGCGGATAGAGTAGAAAAGTCGACGAAGTTACTTCAACAGTTGGGAAAAGATTTGATCTGCCAGTGCCACGTTTAACATAGGAGAAAGGGAAGCGTTCCAACTTAGCTTTTAGTTTTTTTTTTTTTTCTATTATAGATAATAGATAGATATCTTAGTTTGCAAAGAAAAAAGTATGCACGTAGCGGCATCGTTGTTCGTTAGCATGTTCACAATTGATACGGGGTTCTGAAAATAAAGATTTGGAAGCAATGACGGTGAGAACTTCTAATTTAAATTATTTTTAAATTAGTAGGAATGGTTAATTAAAATTAGTTGATAATTATAATTGGTTAATAATAATTGATTTCTTGTGGATGTTGATTATTATATGCAATGTTTGGATGGATATTTTTTTAATTAGAATACACTGGACACTAAGCGTTATTGACAATAACGCTTGCGCACAATAAAATGGTTGTTTTAATTGTTGTGATTATGATGGATGAATTCATGTATGTTTATATGGTTGATTTATTTGGTTATATACGGTTGCATAAAATCACACACTCATTGTAGTTGTGGAATTATATGGGTAGTCGATTCAAATCTCTTTTCCATGTAAATGACGATTATATTATTTAAATAATTAGAAATTAAGTTTTGAATTTGAATTTCAAAATTGTTTGTAAGTACGAATGATATTTGTAAGAGACGGAAATGGCTTTGGAAATATTTTTTAACTATTTATAAGCTATCAACGTTTGAATTGGGTTTTGAAATTAAGTTCGGAAAATGATTTGAGTTATGTATTCGAACATTGGGTTTTATGCGAACGATTGGGTTTTTTTTTTATAACAAATGTCTATAAGTTTGGAAACAATTGAACGAGTTTTGGAAAATATTATCAATTTATATTAAGTGTTTAATTTAAGTTGAACCGAAGATTGGGAATTGGAATGATGATTTTTGAAATAAAGTTATAAATGTTTATGGGAATTTAAAATTATTTTGGAAGAAGATTTGAACGATTTATATTTTTAATCGTTATATGGCCTGAATAGAACGTGCTGCATAACGACAATTCGTGAATATGATAAGTTTTAAACGACTATAACTTGAGTATTTTAAATCAGATCAACATGAAAATAAAAATGTTGGATTTATAATAATAGTAGCTTTTGAATAGAAAAGAAAACTTCAATTTCCAACGTATGGTTTTCAAGTTATGTTTAAAAAAAATGAAAAGGTCATTATACATGCAGTTCGACGACCGTAACTGAGAATGTAATAAAATGAGTTTATAAAAATTACTAAAATTTATGGGAATATTTTGATAAATCGTATTGTATCATTTAAAAGGGATTGGAGATGGAAATATTGAATTTCGAATGATTTAAACCTATTTGACTTATATAGCTATTTTGCAACATAAATTGGTAACGTTTTTAAAATGTTATTTAGTTGTTTTTTGTAAATGATCATTTTGGAGATCATAACCCATGAATTTGTATTTGAACTTTAAGTTAAAAATAAAATAAATAAAGGATTTGTCACGTATTTTGAAAGGATCAAAAGTTATTTAAGTAATTTGTATAGTATTTACTGATTCTAAGATAAGTCTAGAAGTTTGAAATTAAATGGAAATGAGTTTGGATATAATAAGTCTTCAGTTACTCAATATGGAATCCCAGGGTTGAACGAATACTATTTGAGAAGTTAGAAAATATATATCAATATTCAGATTACAGTATTAGCCAATGTTGTGAATTGAAATCAAATATAAGTCGATTTAACTCTATGTAAACTTATGTTTGAATATCAATTGTTTTTGGATTATCGTAAATGGTATTTTAATCTAAGTATGAATGAAGTTGAGATTTGGTAATTTTGAAGACTTAAGGAAAGGGTAATGGAAAACGACGAAATTATGTTTTTTGAGAAATTAAAGGTTGGTAAGGTGAATAATTGGATTTCAAAGAAAAGGGTTGAAATGGTAATGGAACTTAAGGAACCTGTAATAAATCCAACCTTGATTTGTAAATGAATGGATAATTATTTCGAAGGAGATTTGAGTTGAAAATCCTATATGATCCATAGCTATTGTTTTAAAAGTACGCTTATTACTTGGAAAGACCGGATCAGATAAAGGTCCGAAAACCATTCCAGGTAATAACACGACGTTATGGAGCAATTGAAGACGGTATTGAAGACCGGGACCCTTCACATTGTAAGGGCGACTTGCTGAATGTCTAGTTGGCTCCCATTCGCAAATGAATTTTTTCCTGTTAAGTAGCAAGTAGGCCAAACGTATTTGGAGGAATTCCGGATTGTTGTTTTGTTCAAACCCAAAATGGAATTTTATGGAATGTGTGTTTGACATTTTAATTGACTGCATAGCACTAATCTTTATCAATATATATCTACTTGGTGGTGGAAAGTTTATTCTCTTAGCTTAATACCCTTCTCTAAGACGTATGAGCTTAGAGGTTACATATTGATAGAAATAAGTAATGCATTGTGAATGGACAATGTGGCATACTTAAGTGATTGAGCTATTGATGATCAAAGCATGGCTTATTTAAGCGTACCTTTGTGTATATCGTGACTCGGCAAGCCTCACACCCCGGAAAATGGCCGAATCAGGAAAGATGCAGCGGGGTTATTGTAACACCCCGTAATCCTGTTAATATTAATATTCACAAATTAAAGAATAACTAATCTCAGACGTGAGAATTGTGGGAAACGGGTTGCACCATTGTGTTCGTCTCGGAATTCTGGTCGAAATAGACTCCGAGTTTACGTGAATTGAACTTCGTATGAAGAAGTTATGGCCATCCGAAGTTTCAGAAAATTCAAAACAGCTCGCAGGAAATTTAAAATTCAAACAGAAAAGTGCAGAAGCGGGCTGGGCGGGAAAATTCCCGCCCAGGCAGGTCGACTTGGGAGTCGACACTAGTGTCGACCTCACCCCCCAGGTCGACTACCATGTCGACCTCCCCCCCAGGTCGACTACCATGTCGACCTCCCCCCCAGGTCGACTATAGTGTCGACCTGGGTGTCGACCTGGTCAGTCGGCTAGGGTTTTGGCTGAACCTGTTTTTGACTGAGTGATGACCCATTAGGGTTTTTGACCTAATATGGTTGGCTGGGATTAGTTCTGAGTTGATCCGACGGTCTAAAATAAATCCTAACTCTATAAATACCTAGGTAGTCTCTCACCCTAATTCATATGAAAAATAGAGTAGCTACCGTCATACCGCTGCCATGGAACTCAGTGGAGCCGCCGCCAACTAAGAAGGAAGAAAAGCTAATCAAAACATAATTCTACTCAACTCTAAAGCAAATCTAGGCTATCTTTCTCTTCTAAATTCTGAGTATGATGATCTTAACAAGATTATTGTTAAACTAATTCGATTAAGTCATGAATGGATTATAAGTGAATGATGTGGAATATCATATGTGTTGTTGTATATCTTATGCTATCATGTATGTTATAAATCCTATGCTATGTGATGATGATATCCTATATGTTGTAAATCATGCTATGATGATATTGTATAGGTTGTAGTTTTCTCTGCTAAATTGAGATGAATCATACATAAAGTCATGATGTTATTGACTATGCTAGTTAGTTCATGTTAATCAAATCATCATGTTTGGGTTATGTTGATCTATATGACAAGTCACATATATAGGTTTAGGTTGATTAGTGAAAAGTAATGAACATATGTCATGACATCTATTATGACATCTAGAATTATGCTAGGACATATGTGAAATTCTATGCTAGTTCACACCATCATGATGTTGCCTAAAAACCCATATGCAAGTACATACACAAATTTGGGTTATGATCATATCATGTAAATTGTGACATTTAACAAGTTGACACCTTTAGATCCTTAACCTGTGTAGTTTATGCAAGTTTCACCCCTATTATGATTAGATTCATTTTAATTGCCTATATGTTGTGATAATCTATTTTTGTGCTATGAGTTAGACTATTCGAGTCTAACGTATATTCTGCGTCGAATAAACGAACGTATAAACGTGGGGTAGGGGTAATATTAAGGATTTAATAATAAGATGTTGGGGTGCAATTGATATGATTTTGCATACCATGAGTGGATGACCATAATTGAGTCAATTATGGACATCAATAAAAGTGGACTTAATTAATAATTTGGATAGGGAATTATTAAAACTGGGGTAAAAGATTGAAAGTTGTCAATCAATGCTTAGGACACAAGGTTGGACTCACTTGTGACGTAAACCTGCCCGGAACCGCCCGGCAAATCCAGTGGTCACAAATGTCAGCCCAATGTGAGAGGTCCTAGGCCTAAACTAAAGCATAACAGTTGTAAAGACACGAGGTTAGACTCTTTTATGGTGTAAGACTGCACGGACCCGCCCGGCAAATCCAGCTGCCATAAATGTCAGTCTAATGTGAGAGGTCTTTATGAGGTTATGGCCTGAATGAATTAAGAAAATACTTAACCAGATAAACATGTAAGGGGGACATGGGGGTTAAGTAGGTGCCTTGGGTGGCATGAGAAATCTAGTGGGTGCCCTTAGTGGCATGTGAAATACGATTAGTAAGACTTAACCAAACACACATGTAAAAGAACATGACTAAAAGGGTTAAGTGGGATATACTAGTGGTGACAAGCTTAGGTGGGTAGCTTGTGGGGGCCCATTTCAACCAGTATCCCAAACGTATCTTTGTGGGCTCGACCCAAGTCGAGGACGGGACACGCATACTGGGCTTGACTATAAGAGGCCAAAACGGGGAGCGGTGGCAATGCAAGTCCAACGGGTTTCATATGTGTGTGTGGACCCGGGCTGGTAGGTAAGACGTTGTTGCATCGTGTAGGTATAAGCCATGCATTCTCAAGTTGTATCGGGTTGCCACTTTAGGGGAGTGATACACCCCACTGTGGGGCCAGCACGGGTATCTACGAGTAAGGAGCCGATCGAAAGTGGGTAGTGGGGTACACCTAGTGGAGATAGGGGCAGACGGCACCTATGTAGTCAGCTAGGGGTACGTAAGGCTATTTATATAGTTTCTGTGTGAAGCAAGTGGGATCAACCTTTAGGGTGACTGGTGCGGTGCAGTGTAGTAATATGCGGTGCAGTGTAGTAATCATTCGTTAGTAATTAGGTATGCCTTTAACGTTATCCTTCACGTTATCTTTATCTGTTCATTCCATACCTAATAGTTCATAGACATTTACTTGTCTTCCAGCTTATGCCTTAGTCTAGTTATTTTGATAATAGTATTGTTAGAATTGTCTTACTCGCCAGACTTTATGTCTGACCCCCTCCATTTCTATCCTTCTTCCCCCTCCAGGTCCTCAGGTTGGGCCCAACTCTAGTGGAGTTTGATTGGATTGCTTCATCTCTTTGGAAAGCTTGGACCCTTGAAGTAAAGTCCAGCTTGTTATCTTCTTTAATGGCTATTTGTGTAATGGGATTATGTACTTTGTTTTATGAAGATGGATATTGCACTTGACTCTGATTTATGGTTTTGTGATGTAACAAACATGTTTAATTTCCGCTGCAATAAAATGAAGTTTTAGATTTTTCAAGTACTACTTATTATCTGACTTGTTGTAATTTTTCTGTTCTATATTCACTTAAAACCTCCATGGAAGTTAATGCATTCCCTTTGTGAGTGACATTAATGGACGTGGGGTGTTACAGTTATGGGTAGTCATTTCCTTCTAGATAAAAGGTGTACTATAGTATGGATCCTAGGCATTAAGCTATGTGGAAAACTTTTACTTTTGTGGATGTTGATGTTGGAGGCCTCTGGTTTAAAGGTTGGTAACGACCGGGAAGTGATATACTCAGGTGTGCTCTAAGTTACCTAGTTACTGAGGTAAACCGGCCTGGTGTTGGCAAATAGTCCTTTTGGTTCTTGGGGCGTCCCTCTAGGGGCGTACCCATCGGTTCGGTAAGAAAGTTCCTTTGCCTAGTCATCTGTTGGAAACCCAATCTCCACTATGAGCATGTACGGTTTTAGTTGTATAGCCTGGTGATTACCGGTAGGATTATGTCAGTATAATGGGATGGAGCATTATGTTGGCTATGATTAATACATTTATTTGCGAAATTGTTTTCACACTATGCACTAATAATAATATCATAGGATTTTCATGTATCAAGCAATTTTTACTATCATAAGGGGAAACCTCGCCCATGTGTGCATTTCAATTGTGTGTGTGCCGCGAGACCTTATGTTAGTTTCGTTTTTCAAAAGTCATTGCGAATTTCTATGCATTAGTGTTCACATAGAGTAAACCCGTTCCGCATTAGCGGCGTGGTCCGGTGAATTACTTAACTTTAAAATAAACCCTAAAAACAACTGTTTTGAGTTCTCACACCAGTCCCATGACTGACCTGTAGTTTATTGTTCTCACACCTAAACTCTAGGTGCCCATAATTTTTGCACGAGCATCTAGTAGTTTTGTTTGCAGGTTTAGTCTCTAGAGCTGGTTCAAGTTTGGAGCTAAAGTTATGTTTTGAAGTTTACTTCAAGTTTACTTCTTCCGCTGAGGGAATATTTGTTTTATATCCGCTGAGCCTATGTTTCACTCTGATATTCCTTGTAACTCTGATGTAATGTTATTGTAATGAAATGAAAAGTTCTGTTATTTTTGTGCAAATATGTAAGTACCCATAACAATCTGTCTTTATGAACGGTTTAAGTTGGTTTAATTACCGGCAAGAACCGGGCAAAAAGCGGGTCATTACATTTTTGGTATCAGAGCTTTGGTTTATAAAAAGCTACATGATACGACATATTTGAACAAAAGAAAGGACTCATCAGAGTTATAATATCTCATTAGAGATAGGATTAGAAATTCCCTAGAATGGGATTCAGGAGTATTATGTTTGAGGGAGTGTCTTTCTCGTAAAATCAATGTGTTATAATGAAAATTTATGAACCTAAACATTAAAATTTTCCTTAACTCATGAACTTGTAGTATTTGTAATTCAAATCTTATATGAGTGCAATTGGGTGAATAATTTAAGTATTAGAAACTCTTAAAAGGGTAATTAAGCAAAATTTCGGGTTGCACTATAACTTAGATAAAGTTCATTAACTATTTTGAATAATCTATTTTTGGGTTGGTAAGTAAGAATAAGAATGACCTAATTAAGTCCCTTAATTATTTTTGAATATTTTGGGAAAGGAATTCAAGGTATAAACACTTAGCAAGTATAGTTTATAATTTGACCTGAATTGTTTTGGGTAAGTTAGGTAAACGATGGGTTTCATAATTTTAGATTTAATAGTAGATCATGGATTAAATGATGATTTCTAAGTTTTAAATTTTTACTTTTAGGGTGGCAAACATCTAAGTGTTAGACAGTATTTATCTTAGTTTCTTCCTAGTGGTAGCAATAACAACTCTGGGTCTAGCTCAGAGAATTCGACTATAGACATATCCAGCGACGACTCTAGTGATGGACCTATTCCTAGTGATAACGAGATTATAGTGATTTCTTCAGACTCGACCCCTACCGGGGATCAGGTAGAATACCTTGATAGTGATATGGACCTTAGCTATGATCATTACATTCCCAATATGTTAGGAGGAGACATTCCCCCACAGCAGATGATGAAACTATGTTGTACCAGGACTTTCCCACATGCCCCGTGATTATAGAGCAGATGATAGGGATAAAGGCTGCAACCTATTACGGTATTGAGATCCCTCCAGGTATGGATGATGTTACGCTAGATGCATTATGGCAGCATGTCTTAGATGAGAGAGACCAGTACCTACTAGGACAGATACCAGTAGCTGAGGATCCTGATCTAGGTATGGCTCCCGAGACAGTGAGGAGGTTGACGCGATTATGGATGAGTTAGAGCATCCTGGATATATGGTAGATAATGACCTAACATGAGGTAGGTGACAAGATTGATGGTTTATCGATGAGTTAGAGCAGCCGATGGATGAGGATGATGGAGTTGATGGATTTATAATAAGTGAGGATGACAATGGAGAGGTGATTGATGACGATGGATATGCAGCTGATGACGATGAAAAGTTTGTTGACGAGGAGCTAGAGGAGCTCAGCCTGTCTGGTCCATCATACGATGGATCGGATATGTCGGATGATCAGTTAGCTGGGAGTTTAGACATTGTATAAGTTGTACATATATTTATCTTAAGTGCCTAGATGCATTAAGATGCTTTGGGCTAGGACACATTTTGGGACTAGTACCTTGATAAGTATACTTTTTGTGGTTGTATATTATTGGAGTACCTCAAGTATGTAGTATGTACTCAGGTAGGGAAAGTTATACTTTTGTACTTTGACTAAGATGATATTATGATATGACACTTTTTAGGGTTGACTATGACTTATGTGTTTTTGTGATGATTAAGCATGTTAAATTATTTTGAAATCTTTCAAAGAAATTTGAATTTAAGATTTGAAAAGGAGTTGCAAACTAACTGTTTCCCTTTTCGGGGACGAAAAGTTTTAAGGCAGATGGATGCAATAACCCAAAATTTTAACTAAGTTTAAATTTGATTTTTCGGAAAGCAACACCACACACTAACCACTTGTGCTAAAAGACCTTTGTGTTAGCTTTTCGAGAGGGGTGTTACAGACTACCCCCCTTAAAGAGCCCAACGTCCCCGTTGGCTCATATCACTCACCACCCAGGCATTGCGCATGTAACCCGCATCAGTACCACACCGACTGACATCCGCAGCATTACACACACAATTCCGGCTGGGTATAGGCTTTGATACCAAATGTGACACCCACGGGGTTCGAACCTCCGACCTCCCGGAAAGCCACACCACACACTAACCACTTGTGCTAAAAGACCTTTGTGTTAGCTTTTTGAGAGGGTTTTATGAATATAAATTGGATATAATTAAGGTTTACATACAAATTTTGATTTCATAAATATCTTGTTTTGTTTATGAATTTTGTGAAAAAATAACTTATTTTAAGGATATATTTAATTTATAAGATTTTATGAATATTTTAATACTAATAAGTAATGATATTATTTAATTTTGATACTGTATAATGATATTGATATAGTTAAAAAGATTTTTTAAAGCATGATTTATTTAATACATAAGGGTTTACAAACATGAATAATTTTTGAATATTAATAAGTAAGATTATTTTGTTAATATATTTTGATGTTCATATGGTTACGTTATAAAGGTCTACCTTTCATAATGATTTTGTATTTAAGACTATTTTTGGTTAATGTAATTTTGATAAAATATATAAGTGTTTTTGTAATATTAATGAATTGCAAATATTTTTAATATGATAACATGAAATTAGATGTTTATTTAACCCTAAGTAGTATAATGGTTACACTTATAAGTGTTACTAATTTGCTACATTTATAAGTATAACAAAGATGTTGCTAAATCAATTAATTATATAAGGACATGTGTTCTCTACTTGTCACTATGCATGGATGAGCTTATGTTAAAAGCCATGTGTCCCTATATGTGGAGGCATGCATGTAGTAAGCTATTTAGAATGGACATGTGTCCTTGTTTGAATTACTAAATTACCCTTACAAACTTCCTATATAAAGAGGCTTGAACTCTCCATTTTCTACATCAATTTTCCCTTCCCCTTCACACTATTCCATTCCTCACCTTTCCCCTACCATTCGGCAGCCCATCCCCACCATGGAAGCACTACCAACAGCCCACTAATCCACTTCACCACCTTAAACATCACCCTCTTCACCAAAAATTTCACAAACCACCTCCTCTCCCCTTAAATAACTCTCGGCCTCCCCTCCCCTAAGCTCCACCGTACCTCCCCTATTAGCCACCTCCAGCAACTGTCAGCACCACCTAGATACCACCGCATCTCCCGGAGTGACCCCATCTTTTCTTTCCTTCTCTTAAACCCACGACTCCCCGTTAAAAGCCCATTCAGCCTCCCCCAATACAACAAATTAACCATATTATAACGGTGGAAAAAAGTTGTAAAAGACTTTTTACAACGGTGGAGCCACCGTCGTCTATTAAGAAGTTGTAATAGACTAAAATCTTTTACAACTTTTATACATCGTTGCGACACCGTTGTGAAATGTATATTTTACAACTGTTTTCCACCATTGTAGTAATACATATTACAACATTTTTGCACTGTTGTAGTAATACATATTACAACTTTTTTCACCGTTGTAGTAATTCCTACTACAATTAATTATAACAATATGATTTTGGTTTCGTTATATATTACATTTCATATAAAAATAAATATTTATATTGAATAAAATGATACTACTCTGAACTGAAATAATCAATTAAATATTTTATTTCAATATTTAAATTAGTACAACTTTCTGATCCACTATCGTACAACTCACATTTACATAATACAGTCATAACAATACATACATTCCTCACTACAAACTGATCACTCAATACACTCAGTTACATACACACTTTCGTATAAATATACATACACATCGAGTCTTTATGCTCCATCATCCAATCCAGTTACCTGTCACAGAATTTTACACACGTTAATATAGGACGGTTGATCTTCATAAATTCGCTTCTTAACATCGCAATCCTCAGGTAAGAAGAGGAAGAACATATCATAGAGAAATGTTGCATTGGCAGGGATATTGCAATCACCTACAAATAAAATGCATCGATTTCGTAAATATGATACAAATATGAGATTATACAACAGTGTAAGTAACTGCAAGAAAGAAATTTGGAACCAACACAATTAAGCTTCATCTTTAAAGCATCCAGCAGGCTCAGGTCCATATGCTAACAATGGAGGTATCATAAGCTTTCGCTTTCCTCTTGAGTTTTTCACAACAAAATTCATGAAATATACTACACAAAAAGCAAATATAGATTATTATATATGGAGTGCAAGCAAATTAAATCTTGCCAACGTGCATTGGAGGCACTCCACCACCTCCTAGAATCCCTTGATCCAGTCCTGGCAAAACCTGTAATTATAAGATGCCATGATAAAATACATTATGAATTATGTTACTATTCCTAAATTTGGTTTCGGATTTCGAACTTGTATATTCAAGCGAATAGAGCTAAATATGACTTTGGATAATTCCACTAAATGTCATTTGTTAGAACTTAAAAGCAACCAAAATTTACTTTCAGTTAGCATTCTTTTAGAATAGTGCTGTGTAGTACATAATTGCTACATTATAAGCACACATTTAGTTTCATCAAATACATGAACCTTATGCAATGAAACTATTCCTGTAAATGGCTTAGCATGCGAACTTGCAATTAGAAGCTCCTGAATGGGTAACAAATAACATATAACAGTTTCTTTCATTTTGGTCCCCCTGCAGCAAACCAACATATAACAGTATAAATCTAATAACCATATTTCACCCTACCATTTCTAGTTGGACATAAAATAAATTTCAGCGTCCTCAAGCTCGTTAATTCAGCTAATTTTAGGTTCATATTCAATTATAGGACAAGCAACTAAAACAGTAGGTTAAATGAGAAAATTAAAGTAGCAAGAAAACATCAAGTAACATACCAACATATAGAGTTATAATAATTTCAAAACAATCGATTTCACCCTAAGACATATAAAAGATAACATCAGCAGAGTACGAAATTGGACCCATCAATCCGTGAAAACGTTTAGTAAAAAGTACCCTTTGGTTGTCGGGAGAGGCGGATCCTCTCACTTGATCCATAATCAACGATGAAATCGCGAACAACAATCTGAGACAGAGCGAGAGAGGAGCTGGAGTCGCGAATAAAGTCAGAAGCCAGAGACGAAAGAGTACACCGCGAGTAGAGATCGAGTGAAGGTCAGATCTGGTCGCGCGAAGAGAAAGGAAGGCTGGATCTCAAGAAAGCGGAGGGATCGGGTAAAGGTTAGGGTTCGAAGCAGTAATTTGGGGGTGCGTCTCTTTCTTCATTGCCGATGGAAGAGGAAACGTGATAGAAAGAAAGAGCATTCTAGGGACAGCTGTAATTGAAAACCTTGGGAAGGAATATTACTGATTAATAATAGTTAGTATTAATTATTACCTTTTTTCCAATGTTATAATTGAATTCCAACTATTAAAAGTTAATTATTATGTAAATGTTATTGATTATATACTGTTAAATATTTAATAGTAATTTTTAAAAAGTAACTATTATTTATTAATCATCAATTAAGCGGTTTTTATCTAATCTAATAGTAAATAATAGTAATTGGTATTAATTTGTAAATTTATTATTGAATATGAATTATTCTTAAATGTTAATATTACTAACTATTAAATATAAGTTGTTATTAATATTTAATAGGTCTCTAATACAAGAAATAGAAAAAAGAGTTACTAAAAATAAGTTTAAACAACTTTCTAATTTAACTATTAATTATCATAAATTAATTAGTATATATTAGTTATTACAACAGACAAAAAAGAAAAGTTGTGATATATATGTTTATTACAACAGTGATTTTTCGTAGTTGTAAAAAACATTTATTACAATAGTGCATTTTGCACAGTTATAAAAAAACATTTATTACAACTATGCTTTTCGCACAGTTGTAAAATTAAAGTTGTAATATCGTGTTTTTGTTGTAGTGCCTCTATATCAGCCTCCATCGCCACCGTACCACTCCCCAGGCAACCCCGCCGGCTGCCGCATCACCTGTCAGCCCACCCAGGTCTGCACTAAACCCCCTATGTGACCCACTTCCCTCTCTCCTCTCTTGAAAGCTACGGCCTTCCCTTAAACACACTTCACCACCTTTTCTCTCTCCATATAAGCCACGTCAGCAGCCCATAGCCCACCATTGAACGCCCAGCTCCACCGTACTTCCTCCCTATTCCGTTTATGGACCTCCAAGCTCGGCCTCCTCTTATTTGAAGAAGGATATAAAGTGTTTTGTTGAAGTGTGTGTGCATATATATATATATATATATATATATATATATATATATATATATATATATATATATCTTAGTTTGCGAAGAATCATCTTCCGTCAAACCGCTTTCTTCCTCTCTCCGATGGAGAGAGCAAATCCTCTATCTCCAATTTTCTGTGTACCCATGTACCCAACCAATCATCATTCTCTGATTTTCATTTCTTGCAATTAAATCCGAAAAAGAAAGAGGACTTGATTGTAAAAAGGTGGAATTTAGGAGTGTTGATTGGTTGGATACAGAAAAAATTGGATACAGTGGATTTGAACTCGGCAAAAACGATCCTCAAAAACAAAACCGGAACTGCAACGCGGTTTCAAGACATTCCAACCTCAGCGATTAAAGGGATCTCCCCCCACAAATCACTGATTAATCTCACCAACAGAAACCGATTTGGTTTTGTTCCATCAATGAAATTAGATCCAAATCGCAAATACCTTATTCAACGGATCATGCATCTTCAACCTATCTTAAGCATCAGATCATCTCACCACTTGCATCGCCATATTTTCTTGCTCAATGACAAATATTCAAATCTAACTTCCGACAGTGGTTATCTTCTCGTCGCCTCCATATGTCGAATAAGGCGAAATTGCTTGAATAGAGTTGATCAAGCCATCTGGATCTTGGGTTTTGGCATGTTCCGGCATAACTGAGATGACTATCAATTCCAAGTTCCCTTAAAACGATCCTCCATTTATCGACTTTCTCTAATTCAACTAGTGATTTGGGTAAGATTTACATTTGAGAGTTTAGATTTGGTCTTGGGCTAATGTTGACAGCGGTTTAAATGGTATTGGAGTCTGGTCTGGTTAAACCTGGCAAAATTCAAGTTTTCGTGACTTGAATAGGGATTGGACATAACTATGGGTAGAAAATTTTGCATTTTCTTGCAATATAAAAGAATTTGGAGATGCTAATGTTGTATGGCTCACATAATTTTCAATTACTAATTTCTTAGAGGCTGTATGTGTTTTCTGCCCAGTATCGGCTTCACTATTCATTTCCTATGCCGATTATTAGAAAATAATTCTTATCAAACCAATCTACATATTCAGTTATCTGGATGTGAATGAAACAAAAGGCTTAGGGGGAAGTTGTGTGATATGTACTTATATTCTGGAACCCAACTTTGTTGGATTATGATCAGTACGATATTGTTTAGACTGTCGTAGAAACCATTATGCTATCTTAGGTTATTTCTTAACAGTTGTTTCAGTTTCATGTGAACCCAAAATAATGATTCTGAAGCATAGTATTTGGAGACGCACTTGAGATGGGCCAACGAATGGTGTTGTGGCAGTTAGATATATGTTTTGTCTTCAAGTTGCATTTAGGAAATTAAAGTCCTGCCATTGAGAATCAACGAAATCGTTAACTGATGAGAAGAGGCTGCTTGCTTTTTGATTACAAATATGTCCATAAACGATAAGTTTGCAGCTTCTGCACATGCATGATAGGGAGAAGACGGACCATTTTGATTTCCTAATAGAAGTACAGATGCAATTTGATATTGTTGAGTTTGCCTGGGAATAAGTTCGGTAAGCTAGAACGTGGGTACTAGCCGTTCTGCACATGAAGATAATGGGAAATCATAGCTAATATTTTTGCATAAGACGTGGAAGACGTGGAGAAGAGCAAGTTTCATGCAAGCATTGACTGGTTCACAACAGATCTCATAACGGGCCTAGCTGTATATTTACTTTCGTTTGTTTTAGTACTTTATGTTATATTTCAAGTTTCTGTTTGTTTTCTTTATGACTCTACAGGTTAGTAACCTGTATATGTATTGCTATTTCAGAAATGAATTAAAATACACCAAGTTTCAAAAAATCTTAGTTTGCGAAGAATAAAGTGTGCACGTAGCGGCATCGTCGTTCATTGGCGTGTTCACAATTGATACGTGGTTCTGAAAATAAAAACTTGGAAGCAATGACGATGAGGAGTTCTAATTTAAATTATTTTTAAATTAGTAGGAATGTTTAATTATAATTAGTTGATAATTATAATTAGTACAATAAAAGCCAAATACGAGTATAACACACGACAAAGGAATAATAACCTTAAAACACAATTGTATTCTCAATCATTTAAAACAATTGAGTGTAAACTTCCATACAGTAACCAAATGATACGCTACAAAAGAAAAAAAGAAAAAAAACATAAATACATTACAATGTCATGTTCTTCATTTCAAATTAAACCATGTTGTTCATGATTACCAATTCAATACAAACCTACATGGACAAAAATTACATTTGTAATACATCCTGTTGAGAAAGTTCAGGGATATATTATAAATCTATACAGTTGGCGATTATCAAGAATGAGTACAATTTACTAATTTAGGTCGCAAACAAGCACACTTCGATAAAGATATGAAAGCACCTGAAAATGGAAGATGACCGTTAAACAAAGTGAGTATGAATTAAGTGTTCCATTTGTGGGGTCGTTGATATCTTGTGCTTTGGCCCATTCTTTGGTCTGTATACAAAAAGTACGTACACAAGACGGCGGTTACAAGACCAACACTGTATACACAAACAAAACATAATTACCAGATAGACACACAGACCAACAAAACTACATCACGAAATCGTTCGTCGATCTCTGAGATTCGCATCAGAATTTTAGATGTCATCCAACCCGTATGGTTATCAACAGACACATCACAAGAAATATTGTGGAGGTTAGTTTGAAACTTAAGCACAGGAACTCTTGCTTGTGGAACAAAGGTAAAACAGCTAGCAATCCCTATTGCATAAGATAAAAGTTAAGGATTAAACGTCCTGCAGAAAAAATAAAATGTACTATTAAAGGAAGCGATGGAATGCAGGGGAAACATATACAGTGATTATGAGCTGTTTACTTGGGTCACAAAAGACGACAACAACACAAAATTATAATAACAACAATAAGAAGAACCACACCCATACTGTTATATTTTAAAAGTAAATTTACCATGTTCAAAAAAATATTGCTTCAGCAAATTTTCTAATAGTTACCTTTCATATGATCTGTCACTTATGGCTCGTTTGGATTGACTTATATAAGTCATTTTTGGCTTTTTTAAAAGCCAAAACGAATTGGTCTTTGCATTCAGAAAAAGACTTACATGTTTTGAACTCGTATATTTTGTCATTGGAGTTGTCTCGAAACATTAAAGATGAAAACTTGTTAACCGCCAAAGCCATAGAGAGTCCTTCCCTGCCTCTTCAGCGCATAAACCACGTCCATGGCAGTAACCGTCTTCCTCCTGGCGTGCTCCGTGTATGTAACAGCGTCTCTGATGACGTTCTCTAGGAATATTTTCAAAACGCCCCTGGTTTCTTCGTAGATCAGACCGCTGATCCTCTTTACTCCACCTCGACGAGCGAGACGACGGATGGCAGGCTTGGTAATTCCCTGGATGTTGTCGCGCAATACTTTTCTGTGCCTCTTTGCTCCGCTCTTTCCTAATCCCTTGCCTCCCTTTCCTCTTCCGGACATTTTTCTGATTGAATTAGGGTTTTCTTTTACTTATGGCTTTTTGGGAACGGGGGAAAACATTAGAATTGGCATAACTTGGTTAATGGATATGAGTATGGACATATAATTCACTTTGTACAAAATTGGGGAAAAAAGGGCATGGAACCTATAACGACATAGGTGAGAATTCGGATAATAATGAAATGTCTATGATTACAATTAGAAATTGTAATTGCACTTATGACATGAGGTTAGGTTGCATTAGTGGTGCATGTCTGCCCGAACTCGACCGGCATATCCAGCAACCACTAATGTTGAACATAATGTGAGAGGTCTAAGTGCACAAATACGAATCAGGCTAAGACATGAGGTTAGGCCCAACTTGTGGAAGAAGTCTTCCCGGACCCGACCGGCATATCCAACATCCACAAGCTGTAGATCTAATGTGGGAGGTCTAGTCCATTATAACACTAAATGAAAATATGGTAATAATCGAAATACTTAACCTAGTGGAATCCATATGGATTATGTGAACATGAACATGAATAAGGGGTTAAGCAAACTGGGGTGGGGGGGGGGGTTAAGTTAAGTATATCTGAGATGGGTGGGTAATATCTAAATATAGGCCCACGAAACTTAACCAATTGGGGGTTATGTAATTAAAGACACCTAGTTCTATACATAATTGATGGAAATAATAAAGATATGTGATTAAATACACCTAGTGGTATACATAATCAAATGGAAAACCTAGTGGAGTATACAAGACAAAGGGGAGAACTTGTATCATATTATGTGGGACCCGTTTCATCCAGTAACCCGGAGTAGGTATCAAAACATGTACTCCGAACTAGGTCGGAGAAGGGGCACGCTTACTGGACTGATTGTAAGAGATCCAAATGTGGAGGACGGTGTGGGCGGCGCAACCCGACCGGGCCATGTGCCTGCATGAGCCGGGCAGAGGTGGATAAGACAACCGTGACACCTGTAGATATGGGGTTGTGCATATCAGCGAGGGGTGACCACTTTAGGACGTGATACGTCCTACGGTGCGGCCGGTACAGAGTATCTACGCGGATTAGGGAGCCGATCGATTAGGGTAGTAGTTAGGATACATTTGGACGTATGCCTAAGTCAACCACCTTATAGTGGAAGGGGTCATATCACTCTGGTTATACTAGTAATAGTGCAGAGTGATCATCAGAAGCATATACACCCTATCATGTTCACCTTTTCATACTTGTATTTTATGTAGTTATCCCTCTCTTATCCACTTTATATGCCTGTCATGCTATTTTTATTTATTTACTTGCTAAAAGTAACCGAACTTGCCAGACCTTATGTCTGACCCTTTTTGTTCCCTCTTTTTTCTTCGGTTCCCCCCCCGGGGGTTCTCAGGGAGGGAACACTCAGGCTTGACCATGATTCTGCTTACTTTTGCTGGAGCTGCTGAGATGTATGGCTCAAGCTCCTATCCATGTTACTATGGCTATATTTTTTTTATGGGAATTTATTTCTTTTATGTACTTTGATATTTTTGAAGTACAAGATAGTAGCTTTTATGTTGTAATGGGCTTTTTTATTTCAGACATGTGATGTTTTTGGACCACGGTATCTTATGATAAATAAAGTTTTCATTCCGCTGTTATTTTATATGTCTGTCTTGTAATATTTTTGTTCTGTTTACTACAACACTTCATGAAACTTAATGCATTCCCTTTGTGAGTGACATTAACGGACATGGGGTGCCACACTTGGTATCAAAGTTGAAGGTTACCAGATTAGATAAAAGTTTTTGAAAGCTATTTTAAAAAAACGTTTAAAAAGAAAGCATTTTCAAAAAGAAAAGTCTGTTTTGAAAAACATTCCCCAAAAAGCCATAAGTAATATCTTTCGATCCCTTATCTGAATCTCTTTCCTTTTCTTTTTCAGCATGTCTTATCGATGAGTTATCTTTCCCCAAAACAAGATTGATGGTTTATCGATGAGTTAGAGCAGCCGATGGATGAGGATGATGGAGTTGATGGATTTATAATAAGTGAGGATGACAATGGAGAGGTGATTGATGACGATGGATATGCAGCTGATGACGATGAAAAGTTTGTTGACGAGGAGCTAGAGGAGCTCAGCCTGTCTGGTCCATCATACGATGGATCGGATATGTCGGATGATCAGTTAGCTGGGAGTTTAGACATTGTATAAGTTGTACATATATTTATCTTAAGTGCCTAGATGCATTAAGATGCTTTGGGCTAGGACACATTTTGGGACTAGTACCTTGATAAGTATACTTTTTGTGGTTGTATATTATTGGAGTACCTCAAGTATGTAGTATGTACTCAGGTAGGGAAAGTTATACTTTTGTACTTTGACTAAGATGATATTATGATATGACACTTTTTAGGGTTGACTATGACTTATGTGTTTTTGTGATGATTAAGCATGTTAAATTATTTTGAAATCTTTCAAAGAAATTTGAATTTAAGATTTGAAAAGGAGTTGCAAACTAACTGTTTCCCTTTTCGGGGACGAAAAGTTTTAAGGTGGATGGATGCAATAACCCAAAATTTTAACTAAGTTTAAATTTGATTTTTCGGAAAGCAACACCACACACTAACCACTTGTGCTAAAAGACCTTTGTGTTAGCTTTTCGAGAGGGGTGTTACAGACTACCCCCCTTAAAGAGCCCAACGTCCCCGTTGGCTCATATCACTCACCACCCAGGCGTTGCGCATGTAACCCGCATCAGTACCACACCGACTGACATCCGCAGCATTACACACACAATTCCGGCTGAGTATAGGCTTTGATACCAAATGTGACACCCACGGGGTTCGAACCTCCGACCTCCCGGAAAGCCACACCACACACTAACCACTTGTGCTAAAAGACCTTTGTGTTAGCTTTTTGAGAGGGTTTTATGAATATAAATTGGATATAATTAAGGTTTACATACAAATTTTGATTTCATAAATATCTTGTTTTGTTTATGAATTTTGTGAAAAAATAACTTATTTTAAGGATATATTTAATTTATAAGATTTTATGAATATTTTAATACTAATAAGTAATGATATTATTTAATTTTGATACTGTATAATGATATTGATATAGTTAAAAAGATTTTTTAAAGCATGATTTATTTAATACATAAGGTTTTACAAACATGAATAATTTTTGAATATTAATAAGTAAGATTATTTTGTTAACATATTTTGATGTTCATATGGTTACGTTATAAAGGTCTACCTTTCATAATGATTTTGTATTTAAGACTATTTTTGGTTAATGTAATTTTGATAAAATATATAAGTGTTTTTGTAATATTAATGAATTGCAAATATTTTTAATATGATAACATGAAATTAGATGTTTATTTAACCCTAAGTAGTATAATGGTTACACTTATAAGTGTTACTAATTTGCTACATTTATAAGTATAACAAAGATGTTGCTAAATCAATTAATTATATAAGGACATGTGTTCTCTACTTGTCACTATGCATGGATGAGCTTATGTTAAAAGCCATGTGTCCCTATATGTGGAGGCATGCATGTAGTAAGCTATTTAGAATGGACATGTGTCCTTGTTTGAATTACTAAATTACCCTTACAAACTTCCTATATAAAGAGGCTTGAACTCTCCATTTTCTACATCAATTTTCCCTTCCCCTTCACACTATTCCATTCCTCACCTTTCCCCTACCATTCGGCAGCCCATCCCCACCATGGCAGCACTACCAACAGCCCACTAATCCACTTCACCACCTTAAACATCACCCTCTTCACCAAAAATTTCACAAACCACCTCCTCTCCCCTTAAATAACTCTCGGCCTCCCCTCCCCTAAGCTCCACCGTACCTCCCCTATTAGCCACCTCCAGCAACTGTCAGCACCACCTAGATACCACCGCATCTCCCGGAGTGACCCCATCTTTTCTTTCCTTCTCTTAAACCCACGACTCCCCGTTAAAAGCCCATTCAGCCTCCCCCAATACAACAAATTGACCATATTATAACGGTGGAAAAAAGTTGTAAAAGACTTTTTACAACGGTGGAGCCACCGTCGTCTATTAAGAAGTTGTAATAGACTAAAATCTTTTACAACTTTTATACATCGTTGCGACACCGTTGTGAAATGTATATTTTACAACTGTTTTCCACCATTGTAGTAATACATATTACAACATTTTTGCACTGTTGTAGTAATACATATTACAACTTTTTTCACCGTTGTAGTAATTCCTACTACAATTAATTATAACAATATGATTTTGGTTTCGTTATATATTACATTTCATATAAAAATAAATATTTATATTGAATAAAATGATACTACTCTGAACTGAAATAATCAATTAAATATTTTATTTCAATATTTAAATTAGTACAACTTTCTGATCCACTATCGTACAACTCACATTTACATAATACAGTCATAACAATACATACATTCCTCACTACAAACTGATCACTCAATACACTCAGTTACATACACACTTTCGTATAAATATACATACACATCAAGTCTTTATGCTCCATCATCCAATCCAGTTACCTGTCACAGAATTTTACACACGTTAATATAGGACGGTTGATCTTCATAAATTCGCTTCTTAACATCGCAATCCTCAGGTAAGAAGAGGAAGAACATATCATAGAGAAATGTTGCATTGGCAGGGATATTGCAATCACCTACAAATAAAATGCATCGATTTCGTAAATATGATACAAATATGAGATTATACAACAGTGTAAGTAACTGCAAGAAAGAAATTTGGAACCAACACAATTAAGCTTCATCTTTAAAGCATCCAGCAGGCTCAGGTCCATATGCTAACAATGGAGGTATCATAAGCTTTCGCTTTCCTCTTGAGTTTTTCACAACAAAATTCATGAAATATACTACACAAAAAGCAAATATAGATTATTATATATGGAGTGCAAGCAAATTAAATCTTGCCAACGTGCATTGGAGGCACTCCACCACCTCCTAGAATCCCTTGATCCAGTCCTGGCAAAACCTGTAATTATAAGATGCCATGATAAAATACATTATGAATTATGTTACTATTCCTAAATTTGGTTTCGGATTTCGAACTTGTATATTCAAGCGAATAGAGCTAAATATGACTTTGGATAATTCCACTAAATGTCATTTGTTAGAACTTAAAAGCAACCAAAATTTACTTTCAGTTAGCATTCTTTTAGAATAGTGCTGTGTAGTACATAATTGCTACATTATAAGCACACATTTAGTTTCATCAAATACATGAACCTTATGCAATGAAACTATTCCTGTAAATGGCTTAGCATGCGAACTTGCAATTAGAAGCTCCTGAATGGGTAACAAATAACATATAACAGTTTCTTTCATTTTGGTCCCCCTGCAGCAAACCAACATATAACAGTATAAATCTAATAACCATATTTCACCCTACCATTTCTAGTTGGACATAAAATAAATTTCAGCGTCCTCAAGCTCGTTAATTCAGCTAATTTTAGGTTCATATTCAATTATAGGACAAGCAACTAAAACAGTAGGTTAAATGAGAAAATTAAAGTAGCAAGAAAACATCAAGTAACATACCAACATATAGAGTTATAATAATTTCAAAACAATCGATTTCACCCTAAGACATATAAAAGATAACATCAGCAGAGTACGAAATTGGACCCATCAATCCGTGAAAACGTTTAGTAAAAAGTACCCTTTGGTTGTCGGGAGAGGCGGATCCTCTCACTTGATCCATAATCAACGATGAAATCGCGAACAACAATCTGAGACAGAGCGAGAGAGGAGCTGGAGTCGCGAATAAAGTCAGAAGCCAGAGACGAAAGAGTACACCGCGAGTAGAGATCGAGTGAAGGTCAGATCTGGTCGCGCGAAGAGAAAGGAAGGCTGGATCTCAAGAAAGCGGAGGGATCGGGTAAAGGTTAGGGTTCGAAGCAGTAATTTGGGGGTGCGTCTCTTTCTTCATTGCCGATGGAAGAGGAAACGTGATAGAAAGAAAGAGCATTCTAGGGACAGCTGTAATTGAAAACCTTGGGAAGGAATATTACTGATTAATAATAGTTAGTATTAATTATTACCTTTTTTCCAATGTTATAATTGAATTCCAACTATTAAAAGTTAATTATTATGTAAATGTTATTGATTATATACTGTTAAATATTTAATAGTAATTTTTAAAAAGTAACTATTATTTATTAATCATCAATTAAGCGGTTTTTATCTAATCTAATAGTAAATAATAGTAATTGGTATTAATTTGTAAATTTATTATTGAATATGAATTATTCTTAAATGTTAATATTACTAACTATTAAATATAAGTTGTTATTAATATTTAATAGGTCTCTAATACAAGAAATAGAAAAAAGAGTTACTAAAAATAAGTTTAAACAACTTTCTAATTTAACTATTAATTATCATAAATTAATTAGTATATATTAGTTATTACAACAGACAAAAAAGAAAAGTTGTGATATATATGTTTATTACAACAGTGATTTTTCGTAGTTGTAAAAAACATTTATTACAATAGTGCATTTTGCACAGTTATAAAAAAACATTTATTACAACTATGCTTTTCGCACAGTTGTAAAATTAAAGTTGTAATATCGTGTTTTTGTTGTAGTGCCTCTATATCAGCCTCCATCGCCACCGTACCACTCCCCAGGCAACCCCGCCGGCTGCCGCATCACCTGTCAGCCCACCCAGGTCTGCACTAAACCCCCTATGTGACCCACTTCCCTCTCTCCTCTCTTGAAAGCTACGGCCTTCCCTTAAACACACTTCACCACCTTTTCTCTCTCCATATAAGCCACGTCAGCAGCCCATAGCCCACCATTGAACGCCCAGCTCCACCGTACTTCCTCCCTATTCCGTTTATGGACCTCCAAGCTCGGCCTCCTCTTATTTGAAGAAGGATATAAAGTGTTTTGTTGAAGTGTGTGTGCATATATATATATATATATATATATATATATATATATATATATATATATATATATATCTTAGTTTGCGAAGAATCATCTTCCGTCAAACCGCTTTCTTCCTCTCTCCGATGGAGAGAGCAAATCCTCTATCTCCAATTTTCTGTGTACCCAACCAATCATCATTCTCTGATTTTCATTTCTTGCAATTAAATCCGAAAAAGAAAGAGGACTTGATTGTAAAAAGGTGGAATTTAGGAGTGTTGATTGGTTGGATATAGAAAAAATTGGATACAGTGGATTTGAACTCGGCAAAAACGATCCTCAAAAACAAAACCGGAACTGCAACGCGGTTTCAAGACATTCCAACCTCAGCGATTAAAGGGATCTCCCCCCACAAATCACTGATTAATCTCACCAACAGAAACCGATTTGGTTTTGTTCCATCAATGAAATTAGATCCAAATCGCAAATACCTTATTCAACGGATCATGCATCTTCAACCTATCTTAAGCATCAGATCATCTCACCACTTGCATCGCCATATTTTCTTGCTCAATGACAAATATTCAAATCTAACTTCCGACAGTGGTTATCTTCTCGTCGCCTCCATATGTCGAATAAGGCGAAATTGCTTGAATAGAGTTGATCAAGCCATCTGGATCTTGGGTTTTGGCATGTTCCGGCATAACTGAGATGACTATCAATTCCAAGTTCCCTTAAAACGATCCTCCATTTATCGACTTTCTCTAATTCAACTAGTGATTTGGGTAAGATTTACATTTGAGAGTTTAGATTTGGTCTTGGGCTAATGTTGACAGCGGTTTAAATGGTATTGGAGTCTGGTCTGGTTAAACCTGGCAAAATTCAAGTTTTCGTGACTTGAATAGGGATTGGACATAACTATGGGTAGAAAATTTTGCATTTTCTTGCAATATAAAAGAATTTGGAGATGCTAATGTTGTATGGCTCACATAATTTTCAATTACTAATTTCTTAGAGGCTGTATGTGTTTTCTGCCCAGTATCGGCTTCACTATTCATTTCCTATGCCGATTATTAGAAAATAATTCTTATCAAACCAATCTACATATTCAGTTATCTGGATGTGAATGAAACAAAAGGCTTAGGGGGAAGTTGTGTGATATGTACTTATATTCTGGAACCCAACTTTGTTGGATTATGATCAGTACGATATTGTTTAGACTGTCGTAGAAACCATTATGCTATCTTAGGTTATTTCTTAACAGTTGTTTCAGTTTCATGTGAACCCAAAATAATGATTCTGAAGCATAGTATTTGGAGACACACTTGAGATGGGCCAACGAATGGTGTTGTGGCAGTTAGATATATGTTTTGTCTTCAAGTTGCATTTAGGAAATTAAAGTCCTGCCATTGAGAATCAACGAAATCGTTAACTGATGAGAAGAGGCTGCTTGCTTTTTGATTACAAATATGTCCATAAACGATAAGTTTGCAGCTTCTGCACATGCATGATAGGGAGAAGACGGACCATTTTGATTTCCTAATAGAAGTACAGATGCAATTTGATATTGTTGAGTTTGCCTGGGAATAAGTTCGGTAAGCTAGAACGTGGGTACTAGCCGTTCTGCACATGAAGATAATGGGAAATCATAGCTAATATTTTTGCATAAGACGTGGAAGACGTGGAGAAGAGCAAGTTTCATGCAAGCATTGACTGGTTCACAACAGATCTCATAACGGGCCTAGCTGTATATTTACTTTCGTTTGTTTTAGTACTTTATGTTATATTTCAAGTTTCTGTTTGTTTTCTTTATGACTCTACAGGTTAGTAACCTGTATATGTATTGCTATTTCAGAAATGAATTAAAATACACCAAGTTTCAAAAAATCTTAGTTTGCGAAGAATAAAGTGTGCACGTAGCGGCATCGTCGTTCATTGGCGTGTTCACAATTGATACGTGGTTCTGAAAATAAAAACTTGGAAGCAATGACGATGAGGAGTTCTAATTTAAATTATTTTTAAATTAGTAGGAATGTTTAATTATAATTAGTTGATAATTATAATTAGTACAATAAAAGCCAAATACGAGTATAACACACGACAAAGGAATAATAACCTTAAAACACAATTGTATTCTCAATCATTTAAAACAATTGAGTGTAAACTTCCATACAGTAACCAAATGATATGCTACAAAAGAAAAAAAGAAAAAAAACATAAATACATTACAATGTCATGTTCTTCATTTCAAATTAAACCATGTTGTTCATGATTACCAATTCAATACAAACCTACATGGACAAAAATTACATTTGTAATACATCCTGTTGAGAAAGTTCAGGGATATATTATAAATCTATACAGTTGGCGATTATCAAGAATGAGTACAATTTACTAATTTAGGTCGCAAACAAGCACACTTCGATAAAGATATGAAAGCACCTGAAAATGGAAGATGACCGTTAAACAAAGTGAGTATGAATTAAGTGTTCCATTTGTGGGGTCGTTGATATCTTGTGCTTTGGCCCATTCTTTGGTCTGTATACAAAAAGTACGTACACAAGACGGCGGTTACAAGACCAACACTGTATACACAAACAAAACATAATTACCAGATAGACACACAGACCAACAAAACTACATCACGAAATCGTTCGTCGATCTCTGAGATTCGCATCAGAATTTTAGATGTCATCCAACCCGTATGGTTATCAACAGACACATCACAAGAAATATTGTGGAGGTTAGTTTGAAACTTAAGCACAGGAACTCTTGCTTGTGGAACAAAGGTAAAACAGCTAGCAATCCCTATTGCATAAGATAAAAGTTAAGGATTAAACGTCCTGCAGAAAAAATAAAATGTACTATTAAAGGAAGCGATGGAATGCAGGGGAAACATATACAGTGATTATGAGCTGTTTACTTGGGTCACAAAAGACGACAACAACACAAAATTATAATAACAACAATAAGAAGAACCACACCCATACTGTTATATTTTAAAAGTAAATTTACCATGTTCAAAAAAATATTGCTTCAGCAAATTTTCTAATAGTTACCTTTCATATGATCTGTCACTTATGGCTCGTTTGGATTGACTTATATAAGTCATTTTTGGCTTTTTTAAAAGCCAAAACGAATTGGTCTTTGCATTCAGAAAAAGACTTACATGTTTTGAACTCGTATATTTTGTCATTGGAGTTGTCTCGAAACATTAAAGATGAAAACTTGTTAACCGCCAAAGCCATAGAGAGTCCTTCCCTGCCTCTTCAGCGCATAAACCACGTCCATGGCAGTAACCGTCTTCCTCCTGGCGTGCTCCGTGTATGTAACAGCGTCTCTGATGACGTTCTCTAGGAATATTTTCAAAACGCCCCTGGTTTCTTCGTAGATCAGACCGCTGATCCTCTTTACTCCACCTCGACGAGCGAGACGACGGATGGCAGGCTTGGTAATTCCCTGGATGTTGTCGCGCAATACTTTTCTGTGCCTCTTTGCTCCGCTCTTTCCTAATCCCTTGCCTCCCTTTCCTCTTCCGGACATTTTTCTGATTGAATTAGGGTTTTCTTTTACTTATGGCTTTTTGGGAACGGGGGAAAACATTAGAATTGGCATAACTTGGTTAATGGATATGAGTATGGACATATAATTCACTTTGTACAAAATTGGGGAAAAAAGGGCATGGAACCTATAACGACATAGGTGAGAATTCGGATAATAATGAAATGTCTATGATTACAATTAGAAATTGTAATTGCACTTATGACATGAGGTTAGGTTGCATTAGTGGTGCATGTCTGCCCGAACTCGACCGGCATATCCAGCAACCACTAATGTTGAACATAATGTGAGAGGTCTAAGTGCACAAATACGAATCAGGCTAAGACATGAGGTTAGGCCCAACTTGTGGAAGAAGTCTTCCCGGACCCGACCGGCATATCCAACATCCACAAGCTGTAGATCTAATGTGGGAGGTCTAGTCCATTATAACACTAAATGAAAATATGGTAATAATCGAAATACTTAACCTAGTGGAATCCATATGGATTATGTGAACATGAACATGAATAAGGGGTTAAGCAAACTGGGGTGGGGGGGGGGGGGGTTAAGTTAAGTATATCTGAGATGGGTGGGTAATATCTAAATATAGGCCCACGAAACTTAACCAATTGGGGGTTATGTAATTAAAGACACCTAGTTCTATACATAATTGATGGAAATAATAAAGATATGTGATTAAATACACCTAGTGGTATACATAATCAAATGGAAAACCTAGTGGAGTATACAAGACAAAGGGGAGAACTTGTATCATATTATGTGGGACCCGTTTCATCCAGTAACCCGGAGTAGGTATCAAAACATGTACTCCGAACTAGGTCGGAGAAGGGGCACGCTTACTGGACTGATTGTAAGAGATCCAAATGTGGAGGACGGTGTGGGCGGCGCAACCCGACCGGGCCATGTGCCTGCATGAGCCGGGCAGAGGTGGATAAGACAACCGTGACACCTGTAGATATGGGGTTGTGCATATCAGCGAGGGGTGACCACTTTAGGACGTGATACGTCCTACGGTGCGGCCGGTACAGAGTATCTACGCGGATTAGGGAGCCGATCGATTAGGGTAGTAGTTAGGATACATTTGGACGTATGCCTAAGTCAACCACCTTATAGTGGAAGGGGTCATATCACTCTGGTTATACTAGTAATAGTGCAGAGTGATCATCAGAAGCATATACACCCTATCATGTTCACCTTTTCATACTTGTATTTTATGTAGTTATCCCTCTCTTATCCACTTTATATGCCTGTCATGCTATTTTTATTTATTTACTTGCTAAAAGTAACCGAACTTGCCAGACCTTATGTCTGACCCTTTTTGTTCCCTCTTTTTTCTTCGGTTCCCCCCCCGGGGGTTCTCAGGGAGGGAACACTCAGGCTTGACCATGATTCTGCTTACTTTTGCTGGAGCTGCTGAGATGTATGGCTCAAGCTCCTATCCATGTTACTATGGCTATATTTTTTTTATGGGAATTTATTTCTTTTATGTACTTTGATATTTTTGAAGTACAAGATAGTAGCTTTTATGTTGTAATGGGCTTTTTTATTTCAGACATGTGATGTTTTTGGACCACGGTATCTTATGATAAATAAAGTTTTCATTCCGCTGTTATTTTATATGTCTGTCTTGTAATATTTTTGTTCTGTTTACTACAACACTTCATGAAACTTAATGCATTCCCTTTGTGAGTGACATTAACGGACATGGGGTGCCACACTTGGTATCAAAGTTGAAGGTTACCAGATTAGATAAAAGTTTTTGAAAGCTATTTTAAAAAAACGTTTAAAAAGAAAGCATTTTCAAAAAGAAAAGTCTGTTTTGAAAAACATTCCCCAAAAAGCCATAAGTAATATCTTTCGATCCCTTATCTGAATCTCTTTCCTTTTCTTTTTCAGCATGTCTTATCGATGAGTTATCTTTCCCCAAAACAAGATTGATGGTTTATCGATGAGTTAGAGCAGCCGATGGATGAGGATGATGGAGTTGATGGATTTATAATAAGTGAGGATGACAATGGAGAGGTGATTGATGACGATGGATATGCAGCTGATGACGATGAAAAGTTTGTTGACGAGGAGCTAGAGGAGCTCAGCCTGTCTGGTCCATCATACGATGGATCGGATATGTCGGATGATCAGTTAGCTGGGAGTTTAGACATTGTATAAGTTGTACATATATTTATCTTAAGTGCCTAGATGCATTAAGATGCTTTGGGCTAGGACACATTTTGGGACTAGTACCTTGATAAGTATACTTTTTGTGGTTGTATATTATTGGAGTACCTCAAGTATGTAGTATGTACTCAGGTAGGGAAAGTTATACTTTTGTACTTTGACTAAGATGATATTATGATATGACACTTTTTAGGGTTGACTATGACTTATGTGTTTTTGTGATGATTAAGCATGTTAAATTATTTTGAAATCTTTCAAAGAAATTTGAATTTAAGATTTGAAAAGGAGTTGCAAACTAACTGTTTCCCTTTTCGGGGACGAAAAGTTTTAAGGTGGATGGATGCAATAACCCAAAATTTTAACTAAGTTTAAATTTGATTTTTCGGAAAGCAACACCACACACTAACCACTTGTGCTAAAAGACCTTTGTGTTAGCTTTTCGAGAGGGGTGTTACAGACTACCCCCCTTAAAGAGCCCAACGTCCCCGTTGGCTCATATCACTCACCACCCAGGCGTTGCGCATGTAACCCGCATCAGTACCACACCGACTGACATCCGCAGCATTACACACACAATTCCGGCTGAGTATAGGCTTTGATACCAAATGTGACACCCACGGGGTTCGAACCTCCGACCTCCCGGAAAGCCACACCACACACTAACCACTTGTGCTAAAAGACCTTTGTGTTAGCTTTTTGAGAGGGTTTTATGAATATAAATTGGATATAATTAAGGTTTACATACAAATTTTGATTTCATAAATATCTTGTTTTGTTTATGAATTTTGTGAAAAAATAACTTATTTTAAGGATATATTTAATTTATAAGATTTTATGAATATTTTAATACTAATAAGTAATGATATTATTTAATTTTGATACTGTATAATGATATTGATATAGTTAAAAAGATTTTTTAAAGCATGATTTATTTAATACATAAGGTTTTACAAACATGAATAATTTTTGAATATTAATAAGTAAGATTATTTTGTTAACATATTTTGATGTTCATATGGTTACGTTATAAAGGTCTACCTTTCATAATGATTTTGTATTTAAGACTATTTTTGGTTAATGTAATTTTGATAAAATATATAAGTGTTTTTGTAATATTAATGAATTGCAAATATTTTTAATATGATAACATGAAATTAGATGTTTATTTAACCCTAAGTAGTATAATGGTTACACTTATAAGTGTTACTAATTTGCTACATTTATAAGTATAACAAAGATGTTGCTAAATCAATTAATTATATAAGGACATGTGTTCTCTACTTGTCACTATGCATGGATGAGCTTATGTTAAAAGCCATGTGTCCCTATATGTGGAGGCATGCATGTAGTAAGCTATTTAGAATGGACATGTGTCCTTGTTTGAATTACTAAATTACCCTTACAAACTTCCTATATAAAGAGGCTTGAACTCTCCATTTTCTACATCAATTTTCCCTTCCCCTTCACACTATTCCATTCCTCACCTTTCCCCTACCATTCGGCAGCCCATCCCCACCATGGCAGCACTACCAACAGCCCACTAATCCACTTCACCACCTTAAACATCACCCTCTTCACCAAAAATTTCACAAACCACCTCCTCTCCCCTTAAATAACTCTCGGCCTCCCCTCCCCTAAGCTCCACCGTACCTCCCCTATTAGCCACCTCCAGCAACTGTCAGCACCACCTAGATACCACCGCATCTCCCGGAGTGACCCCATCTTTTCTTTCCTTCTCTTAAACCCACGACTCCCCGTTAAAAGCCCATTCAGCCTCCCCCAATACAACAAATTGACCATATTATAACGGTGGAAAAAAGTTGTAAAAGACTTTTTACAACGGTGGAGCCACCGTCGTCTATTAAGAAGTTGTAATAGACTAAAATCTTTTACAACTTTTATACATCGTTGCGACACCGTTGTGAAATGTATATTTTACAACTGTTTTCCACCATTGTAGTAATACATATTACAACATTTTTGCACTGTTGTAGTAATACATATTACAACTTTTTTCACCGTTGTAGTAATTCCTACTACAATTAATTATAACAATATGATTTTGGTTTCGTTATATATTACATTTCATATAAAAATAAATATTTATATTGAATAAAATGATACTACTCTGAACTGAAATAATCAATTAAATATTTTATTTCAATATTTAAATTAGTACAACTTTCTGATCCACTATCGTACAACTCACATTTACATAATACAGTCATAACAATACATACATTCCTCACTACAAACTGATCACTCAATACACTCAGTTACATACACACTTTCGTATAAATATACATACACATCAAGTCTTTATGCTCCATCATCCAATCCAGTTACCTGTCACAGAATTTTACACACGTTAATATAGGACGGTTGATCTTCATAAATTCGCTTCTTAACATCGCAATCCTCAGGTAAGAAGAGGAAGAACATATCATAGAGAAATGTTGCATTGGCAGGGATATTGCAATCACCTACAAATAAAATGCATCGATTTCGTAAATATGATACAAATATGAGATTATACAACAGTGTAAGTAACTGCAAGAAAGAAATTTGGAACCAACACAATTAAGCTTCATCTTTAAAGCATCCAGCAGGCTCAGGTCCATATGCTAACAATGGAGGTATCATAAGCTTTCGCTTTCCTCTTGAGTTTTTCACAACAAAATTCATGAAATATACTACACAAAAAGCAAATATAGATTATTATATATGGAGTGCAAGCAAATTAAATCTTGCCAACGTGCATTGGAGGCACTCCACCACCTCCTAGAATCCCTTGATCCAGTCCTGGCAAAACCTGTAATTATAAGATGCCATGATAAAATACATTATGAATTATGTTACTATTCCTAAATTTGGTTTCGGATTTCGAACTTGTATATTCAAGCGAATAGAGCTAAATATGACTTTGGATAATTCCACTAAATGTCATTTGTTAGAACTTAAAAGCAACCAAAATTTACTTTCAGTTAGCATTCTTTTAGAATAGCGCTGTGTAGTACATAATTGCTACATTATAAGCACACATTTAGTTTCATCAAATACATGAACCTTATGCAATGAAACTATTCCTGTAAATGGCTTAGCATGCGAACTTGCAATTAGAAGCTCCTGAATGGGTAACAAATAACATATAACAGTTTCTTTCATTTTGGTCCCCCTGCAGCAAACCAACATATAACAGTATAAATCTAATAACCATATTTCACCCTACCATTTCTAGTTGGACATAAAATAAATTTCAGCGTCCTCAAGCTCGTTAATTCAGCTAATTTTAGGTTCATATTCAATTATAGGACAAGCAACTAAAACAGTAGGTTAAATGAGAAAATTAAAGTAGCAAGAAAACATCAAGTAACATACCAACATATAGAGTTATAATAATTTCAAAACAATCGATTTCACCCTAAGACATATAAAAGATAACATCAGCAGAGTACGAAATTGGACCCATCAATCCGTGAAAACGTTTAGTAAAAAGTACCCTTTGGTTGTCGGGAGAGGCGGATCCTCTCACTTGATCCATAATCAACGATGAAATCGCGAACAACAATCTGAGACAGAGCGAGAGAGGAGCTGGAGTCGCGAATAAAGTCAGAAGCCAGAGACGAAAGAGTACACCGCGAGTAGAGATCGAGTGAAGGTCAGATCTGGTCGCGCGAAGAGAAAGGAAGGCTGGATCTCAAGAAAGCGGAGGGATCGGGTAAAGGTTAGGGTTCGAAGCAGTAATTTGGGGGTGCGTCTCTTTCTTCATTGCCGATGGAAGAGGAAACGTGATAGAAAGAAAGAGCATTCTAGGGACAGCTGTAATTGAAAACCTTGGGAAGGAATATTACTGATTAATAATAGTTAGTATTAATTATTACCTTTTTTCCAATGTTATAATTGAATTCCAACTATTAAAAGTTAATTATTATGTAAATGTTATTGATTATATACTGTTAAATATTTAATAGTAATTTTTAAAAAGTAACTATTATTTATTAATCATCAATTAAGAGGTTTTTATCTAATCTAATAGTAAATAATAGTAATTGGTATTAATTTGTAAATTTATTATTGAATATGAATTATTCTTAAATGTTAATATTACTAACTATTAAATATAAGTTGTTATTAATATTTAATAGGTCTCTAATACAAGAAATAGAAAAAAGAGTTACTAAAAATAAGTTTAAACAACTTTCTAATTTAACTATTAATTATCATAAATTAATTAGTATATATTAGTTATTACAACAGACAAAAAAGAAAAGTTGTGATATATATGTTTATTACAACAGTGATTTTTCGTAGTTGTAAAAAACATTTATTACAATAGTGCATTTTGCACAGTTATAAAAAAACATTTATTACAACTATGCTTTTCGCACAGTTGTAAAATTAAAGTTGTAATATCGTGTTTTTGTTGTAGTGCCTCTATATCAGCCTCCATCGCCACCGTACCACTCCCCAGGCAACCCCGCCGGCTGCCGCATCACCTGTCAGCCCACCCAGGTCTGCACTAAACCCCCTATGTGACCCACTTCCCTCTCTCCTCTCTTGAAAGCTACGGCCTTCCCTTAAACACACTTCACCACCTTTTCTCTCTCCATATAAGCCACGTCAGCAGCCCATAGCCCACCATTGAACGCCCAGCTCCACCGTACTTCCTCCCTATTCCGTTTATGGACCTCCAAGCTCGGCCTCCTCTTATTTGAAGAAGGATATAAAGTGTTTTGTTGAAGTGTGTGTGCATATATATATATATATATATATATATATATATATATATATATATATATATATATATATATATATATATATATATATATATATATATATATATCTTAGTTTGCGAAGAATCATCTTCCGTCAAACCGCTTTCTTCCTCTCTCCGATGGAGAGAGCAAATCCTCTATCTCCAATTTTCTGTGTACCCATGTACCCAACCAATCATCATTCTCTGATTTTCATTTCTTGCAATTAAATCCGAAAAAGAAAGAGGACTTGATTGTAAAAAGGTGGAATTTAGGAGTGTTGATTGGTTGGATACAGAAAAAATTGGATACAGTGGATTTGAACTCGGCAAAAACGATCCTCAAAAATAAAACCGGAACTGCAACGCGGTTTCAAGACATTCCAACCTCAGCGATTAAAGGGATCTCCCCCCACAAATCACTGATTAATCTCACCAACAGAAACCGATTTGGTTTTGTTCCATCAATGAAATTAGATCCAAATCGCAAATACCTTATTCAACGGATCATGCATCTTCAACCTATCTTAAGCATCAGATCATCTCACCACTTGCATCGCCATATTTTCTTGCTCAATGACAAATATTCAAATCTAACTTCCGACAGTGGTTATCTTCTCGTCGCCTCCATATGTCGAATAAGGCGAAATTGCTTGAATAGAGTTGATCAAGCCATCTGGATCTTGGGTTTTGGCATGTTCCGGCATAACTGAGATGACTATCAATTCCAAGTTCCCTTAAAACGATCCTCCATTTATCGACTTTCTCTAATTCAACTAGTGATTTGGGTAAGATTTACATTTGAGAGTTTAGATTTGGTCTTGGGCTAATGTTGACAGCGGTTTAAATGGTATTGGAGTCTGGTCTGGTTAAACCTGGCAAAATTCAAGTTTTCGTGACTTGAATAGGGATTGGACATAACTATGGGTAGAAAATTTTGCATTTTCTTGCAATATAAAAGAATTTGGAGATGCTAATGTTGTATGGCTCACATAATTTTCAATTACTAATTTCTTAGAGGCTGTATGTGTTTTCTGCCCAGTATCGGCTTCACTATTCATTTCCTATGCCGATTATTAGAAAATAATTCTTATCAAACCAATCTACATATTCAGTTATCTGGATGTGAATGAAACAAAAGGCTTAGGGGGAAGTTGTGTGATATGTACTTATATTCTGGAACCCAACTTTGTTGGATTATGATCAGTACGATATTGTTTAGACTGTCGTAGAAACCATTATGCTATCTTAGGTTATTTCTTAACAGTTGTTTCAGTTTCATGTGAACCCAAAATAATGATTCTGAAGCATAGTATTTGGAGACACACTTGAGATGGGCCAACGAATGGTGTTGTGGCAGTTAGATATATGTTTTGTCTTCAAGTTGCATTTAGGAAATTAAAGTCCTGCCATTGAGAATCAACGAAATCGTTAACTGATGAGAAGAGGCTGCTTGCTTTTTGATTACAAATATGTCCATAAACGATAAGTTTGCAGCTTCTGCACATGCATGATAGGGAGAAGACGGACCATTTTGATTTCCTAATAGAAGTACAGATGCAATTTGATATTGTTGAGTTTGCCTGGGAATAAGTTCGGTAAGCTAGAACGTGGGTACTAGCCGTTCTGCACATGAAGATAATGGGAAATCATAGCTAATATTTTTGCATAAGACGTGGAAGACGTGGAGAAGAGCAAGTTTCATGCAAGCATTGACTGGTTCACAACAGATCTCATAACGGGCCTAGCTGTATATTTACTTTCGTTTGTTTTAGTACTTTATGTTATATTTCAAGTTTCTGTTTGTTTTCTTTATGACTCTACAGGTTAGTAACCTGTATATGTATTGCTATTTCAGAAATGAATTAAAATACACCAAGTTTCAAAAAATCTTAGTTTGCGAAGAATAAAGTGTGCACGTAGCGGCATCGTCGTTCATTGGCGTGTTCACAATTGATACGTGGTTCTGAAAATAAAAACTTGGAAGCAATGACGATGAGGAGTTCTAATTTAAATTATTTTTAAATTAGTAGGAATGTTTAATTATAATTAGTTGATAATTATAATTAGTACAATAAAAGCCAAATACGAGTATAACACACGACAAAGGAATAATAACCTTAAAACACAATTGTATTCTCAATCATTTAAAACAATTGAGTGTAAACTTCCATACAGTAACCAAATGATATGCTACAAAAGAAAAAAAGAAAAAAAACATAAATACATTACAATGTCATGTTCTTCATTTCAAATTAAACCATGTTGTTCATGATTACCAATTCAATACAAACCTACATGGACAAAAATTACATTTGTAATACATCCTGTTGAGAAAGTTCAGGGATATATTATAAATCTATACAGTTGGCGATTATCAAGAATGAGTACAATTTACTAATTTAGGTCGCAAACAAGCACACTTCGATAAAGATATGAAAGCACCTGAAAATGGAAGATGACCGTTAAACAAAGTGAGTATGAATTAAGTGTTCCATTTGTGGGGTCGTTGATATCTTGTGCTTTGGCCCATTCTTTGGTCTGTATACAAAAAGTACGTACACAAGACGGCGGTTACAAGACCAACACTGTATACACAAACAAAACATAATTACCAGATAGACACACAGACCAACAAAACTACATCACGAAATCGTTCGTCGATCTCTGAGATTCGCATCAGAATTTTAGATGTCATCCAACCCGTATGGTTATCAACAGACACATCACAAGAAATATTGTGGAGGTTAGTTTGAAACTTAAGCACAGGAACTCTTGCTTGTGGAACAAAGGTAAAACAGCTAGCAATCCCTATTGCATAAGATAAAAGTTAAGGATTAAACGTCCTGCAGAAAAAATAAAATGTACTATTAAAGGAAGCGATGGAATGCAGGGGAAACATATACAGTGATTATGAGCTGTTTACTTGGGTCACAAAAGACGACAACAACACAAAATTATAATAACAACAATAAGAAGAACCACACCCATACTGTTATATTTTAAAAGTAAATTTACCATGTTCAAAAAAATATTGCTTCAGCAAATTTTCTAATAGTTACCTTTCATATGATCTGTCACTTATGGCTCGTTTGGATTGACTTATATAAGTCATTTTTGGCTTTTTTAAAAGCCAAAACGAATTGGTCTTTGCATTCAGAAAAAGACTTACATGTTTTGAACTCGTATATTTTGTCATTGGAGTTGTCTCGAAACATTAAAGATGAAAACTTGTTAACCGCCAAAGCCATAGAGAGTCCTTCCCTGCCTCTTCAGCGCATAAACCACGTCCATGGCAGTAACCGTCTTCCTCCTGGCGTGCTCCGTGTATGTAACAGCGTCTCTGATGACGTTCTCTACGAATATTTTCAAAACGCCCCTGGTTTCTTCGTAGATCAGACCGCTGATCCTCTTTACTCCACCTCGACGAGCGAGACGACGGATGGCAGGCTTGGTAATTCCCTGGATGTTGTCGCGCAATACTTTTCTGTGCCTCTTTGCTCCGCTCTTTCCTAATCCCTTGCCTCCCTTTCCTCTTCCGGACATTTTTCTGATTGAATTAGGGTTTTCTTTTACTTATGGCTTTTTGGGAACGGGGGAAAACATTAGAATTGGCATAACTTGGTTAATGGATATGAGTATGGACATATAATTCACTTTGTACAAAATTGGGGAAAAAAGGGCATGGAACCTATAACGACATAGGTGAGAATTCGGATAATAATGAAATGTCTATGATTACAATTAGAAATTGTAATTGCACTTATGACATGAGGTTAGGTTGCATTAGTGGTGCATGTCTGCCCGAACTCGACCGGCATATCCAGCAACCACTAATGTTGAACATAATGTGAGAGGTCTAAGTGCACAAATACGAATCAGGCTAAGACATGAGGTTAGGCCCAACTTGTGGAAGAAGTCTTCCCGGACCCGACCGGCATATCCAACATCCACAAGCTGTAGATCTAATGTGGGAGGTCTAGTCCATTATAACACTAAATGAAAATATGGTAATAATCGAAATACTTAACCTAGTGGAATCCATATGGATTATGTGAACATGAACATGAATAAGGGGTTAAGCAAACTGGGGTGGGGGGGGGGGGGGGGTTAAGTTAAGTATATCTGAGATGGGTGGGTAATATCTAAATATAGGCCCACGAAACTTAACCAATTGGGGGTTATGTAATTAAAGACACCTAGTTCTATACATAATTGATGGAAATAATAAAGATATGTGATTAAATACACCTAGTGGTATACATAATCAAATGGAAAACCTAGTGGAGTATACAAGACAAAGGGGAGAACTTGTATCATATTATGTGGGACCCGTTTCATCCAGTAACCCGGAGTAGGTATCAAAACATGTACTCCGAACTAGGTCGGAGAAGGGGCACGCTTACTGGACTGATTGTAAGAGATCCAAATGTGGAGGACGGTGTGGGCGGCGCAACCCGACCGGGCCATGTGCCTGCATGAGCCGGGCAGAGGTGGATAAGACAACCGTGACACCTGTAGATATGGGGTTGTGCATATCAGCGAGGGGTGACCACTTTAGGACGTGATACGTCCTACGGTGCGGCCGGTACAGAGTATCTACGCGGATTAGGGAGCCGATCGATTAGGGTAGTAGTTAGGATACATTTGGACGTATGCCTAAGTCAACCACCTTATAGTGGAAGGGGTCATATCACTCTGGTTATACTAGTAATAGTGCAGAGTGATCATCAGAAGCATATACACCCTATCATGTTCACCTTTTCATACTTGTATTTTATGTAGTTATCCCTCTCTTATCCACTTTATATGCCTGTCATGCTATTTTTATTTATTTACTTGCTAAAAGTAACCGAACTTGCCAGACCTTATGTCTGACCCTTTTTGTTCCCTCTTTTTTCTTCGGTTCCCCCCCGGGGGTTCTCAGGGAGGGAACACTCAGGCTTGACCATGATTCTGCTTACTTTTGCTGGAGCTGCTGAGATGTATGGCTCAAGCTCCTATCCATGTTACTATGGCTATATTTTTTTTATGGGAATTTATTTCTTTTATGTACTTTGATATTTTTGAAGTACAAGATAGTAGCTTTTATGTTGTAATGGGCTTTTTTATTTCAGACATGTGATGTTTTTGGACCACGGTATCTTATGATAAATAAAGTTTTCATTCCGCTGTTATTTTATATGTCTGTCTTGTAATATTTTTGTTCTGTTTACTACAACACTTCATGAAACTTAATGCATTCCCTTTGTGAGTGACATTAACGGACATGGGGTGCCACACTTGGTATCAAAGTTGAAGGTTACCAGATTAGATAAAAGTTTTTGAAAGCTATTTTAAAAAAACGTTTAAAAAGAAAGCATTTTCAAAAAGAAAAGTCTGTTTTGAAAAACATTCCCCAAAAAGCCATAAGTAATATCTTTCGATCCCTTATCTGAATCTCTTTCCTTTTCTTTTTCAGCATGTCTTATCGATGAGTTATCTTTCCCCAAAACAAGATTGATGGTTTATCGATGAGTTAGAGCAGCCGATGGATGAGGATGATGGAGTTGATGGATTTATAATAAGTGAGGATGACAATGGAGAGGTGATTGATGACGATGGATATGCAGCTGATGACGATGAAAAGTTTGTTGACGAGGAGCTAGAGGAGCTCAGCCTGTCTGGTCCATCATACGATGGATCGGATATGTCGGATGATCAGTTAGCTGGGAGTTTAGACATTGTATAAGTTGTACATATATTTATCTTAAGTGCCTAGATGCATTAAGATGCTTTGGGCTAGGACACATTTTGGGACTAGTACCTTGATAAGTATACTTTTTGTGGTTGTATATTATTGGAGTACCTCAAGTATGTAGTATGTACTCAGGTAGGGAAAGTTATACTTTTGTACTTTGACTAAGATGATATTATGATATGACACTTTTTAGGGTTGACTATGACTTATGTGTTTTTGTGATGATTAAGCATGTTAAATTATTTTGAAATCTTTCAAAGAAATTTGAATTTAAGATTTGAAAAGGAGTTGCAAACTAACTGTTTCCCTTTTCGGGGACGAAAAGTTTTAAGGTGGATGGATGCAATAACCCAAAATTTTAACTAAGTTTAAATTTGATTTTTCGGAAAGCAACACCACACACTAACCACTTGTGCTAAAAGACCTTTGTGTTAGCTTTTCGAGAGGGGTGTTACAGACTACCCCCCTTAAAGAGCCCAACGTCCCCGTTGGCTCATATCACTCACCACCCAGGCGTTGCGCATGTAACCCGCATCAGTACCACACCGACTGACATCCGCAGCATTACACACACAATTCCGGCTGGGTATAGGCTTTGATACCAAATGTGACACCCACGGGGTTCGAACCTCCGACCTCCCGGAAAGCCACACCACACACTAACCACTTGTGCTAAAAGACCTTTGTGTTAGCTTTTTGAGAGGGTTTTATGAATATAAATTGGATATAATTAAGGTTTACATACAAATTTTGATTTCATAAATATCTTGTTTTGTTTATGAATTTTGTGAAAAAATAACTTATTTTAAGGATATATTTAATTTATAAGATTTTATGAATATTTTAATACTAATAAGTAATGATATTATTTAATTTTGATACTGTATAATGATATTGATATAGTTAAAAAGATTTTTTAAAGCATGATTTATTTAATACATAAGGTTTTACAAACATGAATAATTTTTGAATATTAATAAGTAAGATTATTTTGTTAACATATTTTGATGTTCATATGGTTACGTTATAAAGGTCTACCTTTCATAATGATTTTGTATTTAAGACTATTTTTGGTTAATGTAATTTTGATAAAATATATAAGTGTTTTTGTAATATTAATGAATTGCAAATATTTTTAATATGATAACATGAAATTAGATGTTTATTTAACCCTAAGTAGTATAATGGTTACACTTATAAGTGTTACTAATTTGCTACATTTATAAGTATAACAAAGATGTTGCTAAATCAATTAATTATATAAGGACATGTGTTCTCTACTTGTCACTATGCATGGATGAGCTTATGTTAAAAGCCATGTGTCCCTATATGTGGAGGCATGCATGTAGTAAGCTATTTAGAATGGACATGTGTCCTTGTTTGAATTACTAAATTACCCTTACAAACTTCCTATATAAAGAGGCTTGAACTCTCCATTTTCTACATCAATTTTCCCTTCCCCTTCACACTATTCCATTCCTCACCTTTCCCCTACCATTCGGCAGCCCATCCCCACCATGGCAGCACTACCAACAGCCCACTAATCCACTTCACCACCTTAAACATCACCCTCTTCACCAAAAATTTCACAAACCACCTCCTCTCCCCTTAAATAACTCTCGGCCTCCCCTCCCCTAAGCTCCACCGTACCTCCCCTATTAGCCACCTCCAGCAACTGTCAGCACCACCTAGATACCACCGCATCTCCCGGAGTGACCCCATCTTTTCTTTCCTTCTCTTAAACCCACGACTCCCCGTTAAAAGCCCATTCAGCCTCCCCCAATACAACAAATTGACCATATTATAACGGTGGAAAAAAGTTGTAAAAGACTTTTTACAACGGTGGAGCCACCGTCGTCTATTAAGAAGTTGTAATAGACTAAAATCTTTTACAACTTTTATACATCGTTGCGACACCGTTGTGAAATGTATATTTTACAACTGTTTTCCACCATTGTAGTAATACATATTACAACATTTTTGCACTGTTGTAGTAATACATATTACAACTTTTTTCACCGTTGTAGTAATTCCTACTACAATTAATTATAACAATATGATTTTGGTTTCGTTATATATTACATTTCATATAAAAATAAATATTTATATTGAATAAAATGATACTACTCTGAACTGAAATAATCAATTAAATATTTTATTTCAATATTTAAATTAGTACAACTTTCTGATCCACTATCGTACAACTCACATTTACATAATACAGTCATAACAATACATACATTCCTCACTACAAACTGATCACTCAATACACTCAGTTACATACACACTTTCGTATAAATATACATACACATCAAGTCTTTATGCTCCATCATCCAATCCAGTTACCTGTCACAGAATTTTACACACGTTAATATAGGACGGTTGATCTTCATAAATTCGCTTCTTAACATCGCAATCCTCAGGTAAGAAGAGGAAGAACATATCATAGAGAAATGTTGCATTGGCAGGGATATTGCAATCACCTACAAATAAAATGCATCGATTTCGTAAATATGATACAAATATGAGATTATACAACAGTGTAAGTAACTGCAAGAAAGAAATTTGGAACCAACACAATTAAGCTTCATCTTTAAAGCATCCAGCAGGCTCAGGTCCATATGCTAACAATGGAGGTATCATAAGCTTTCGCTTTCCTCTTGAGTTTTTCACAACAAAATTCATGAAATATACTACACAAAAAGCAAATATAGATTATTATATATGGAGTGCAAGCAAATTAAATCTTGCCAACGTGCATTGGAGGCACTCCACCACCTCCTAGAATCCCTTGATCCAGTCCTGGCAAAACCTGTAATTATAAGATGCCATGATAAAATACATTATGAATTATGTTACTATTCCTAAATTTGGTTTCGGATTTCGAACTTGTATATTCAAGCGAATAGAGCTAAATATGACTTTGGATAATTCCACTAAATGTCATTTGTTAGAACTTAAAAGCAACCAAAATTTACTTTCAGTTAGCATTCTTTTAGAATAGCGCTGTGTAGTACATAATTGCTACATTATAAGCACACATTTAGTTTCATCAAATACATGAACCTTATGCAATGAAACTATTCCTGTAAATGGCTTAGCATGCGAACTTGCAATTAGAAGCTCCTGAATGGGTAACAAATAACATATAACAGTTTCTTTCATTTTGGTCCCCCTGCAGCAAACCAACATATAACAGTATAAATCTAATAACCATATTTCACCCTACCATTTCTAGTTGGACATAAAATAAATTTCAGCGTCCTCAAGCTCGTTAATTCAGCTAATTTTAGGTTCATATTCAATTATAGGACAAGCAACTAAAACAGTAGGTTAAATGAGAAAATTAAAGTAGCAAGAAAACATCAAGTAACATACCAACATATAGAGTTATAATAATTTCAAAACAATCGATTTCACCCTAAGACATATAAAAGATAACATCAGCAGAGTACGAAATTGGACCCATCAATCCGTGAAAACGTTTAGTAAAAAGTACCCTTTGGTTGTCGGGAGAGGCGGATCCTCTCACTTGATCCATAATCAACGATGAAATCGCGAACAACAATCTGAGACAGAGCGAGAGAGGAGCTGGAGTCGCGAATAAAGTCAGAAGCCAGAGACGAAAGAGTACACCGCGAGTAGAGATCGAGTGAAGGTCAGATCTGGTCGCGCGAAGAGAAAGGAAGGCTGGATCTCAAGAAAGCGGAGGGATCGGGTAAAGGTTAGGGTTCGAAGCAGTAATTTGGGGGTGCGTCTCTTTCTTCATTGCCGATGGAAGAGGAAACGTGATAGAAAGAAAGAGCATTCTAGGGACAGCTGTAATTGAAAACCTTGGGAAGGAATATTACTGATTAATAATAGTTAGTATTAATTATTACCTTTTTTCCAATGTTATAATTGAATTCCAACTATTAAAAGTTAATTATTATGTAAATGTTATTGATTATATACTGTTAAATATTTAATAGTAATTTTTAAAAAGTAACTATTATTTATTAATCATCAATTAAGAGGTTTTTATCTAATCTAATAGTAAATAATAGTAATTGGTATTAATTTGTAAATTTATTATTGAATATGAATTATTCTTAAATGTTAATATTACTAACTATTAAATATAAGTTGTTATTAATATTTAATAGGTCTCTAATACAAGAAATAGAAAAAAGAGTTACTAAAAATAAGTTTAAACAACTTTCTAATTTAACTATTAATTATCATAAATTAATTAGTATATATTAGTTATTACAACAGACAAAAAAGAAAAGTTGTGATATATATGTTTATTACAACAGTGATTTTTCGTAGTTGTAAAAAACATTTATTACAATAGTGCATTTTGCACAGTTATAAAAAAACATTTATTACAACTATGCTTTTCGCACAGTTGTAAAATTAAAGTTGTAATATCGTGTTTTTGTTGTAGTGCCTCTATATCAGCCTCCATCGCCACCGTACCACTCCCCAGGCAACCCCGCCGGCTGCCGCATCACCTGTCAGCCCACCCAGGTCTGCACTAAACCCCCTATGTGACCCACTTCCCTCTCTCCTCTCTTGAAAGCTACGGCCTTCCCTTAAACACACTTCACCACCTTTTCTCTCTCCATATAAGCCACGTCAGCAGCCCATAGCCCACCATTGAACGCCCAGCTCCACCGTACTTCCTCCCTATTCCGTTTATGGACCTCCAAGCTCGGCCTCCTCTTATTTGAAGAAGGATATAAAGTGTTTTGTTGAAGTGTGTGTGCATATATATATATATATATATATATATATATATATATATATATATATATATATATATATATATATATATCTTAGTTTGCGAAGAATCATCTTCCGTCAAACCGCTTTCTTCCTCTCTCCGATGGAGAGAGCAAATCCTCTATCTCCAATTTTCTGTGTACCCATGTACCCAACCAATCATCATTCTCTGATTTTCATTTCTTGCAATTAAATCCGAAAAAGAAAGAGGACTTGATTGTAAAAAGGTGGAATTTAGGAGTGTTGATTGGTTGGATACAGAAAAAATTGGATACAGTGGATTTGAACTCGGCAAAAACGATCCTCAAAAATAAAACCGGAACTGCAACGCGGTTTCAAGACATTCCAACCTCAGCGATTAAAGGGATCTCCCCCCACAAATCACTGATTAATCTCACCAACAGAAACCGATTTGGTTTTGTTCCATCAATGAAATTAGATCCAAATCGCAAATACCTTATTCAACGGATCATGCATCTTCAACCTATCTTAAGCATCAGATCATCTCACCACTTGCATCGCCATATTTTCTTGCTCAATGACAAATATTCAAATCTAACTTCCGACAGTGGTTATCTTCTCGTCGCCTCCATATGTCGAATAAGGCGAAATTGCTTGAATAGAGTTGATCAAGCCATCTGGATCTTGGGTTTTGGCATGTTCCGGCATAACTGAGATGACTATCAATTCCAAGTTCCCTTAAAACGATCCTCCATTTATCGACTTTCTCTAATTCAACTAGTGATTTGGGTAAGATTTACATTTGAGAGTTTAGATTTGGTCTTGGGCTAATGTTGACAGCGGTTTAAATGGTATTGGAGTCTGGTCTGGTTAAACCTGGCAAAATTCAAGTTTTCGTGACTTGAATAGGGATTGGACATAACTATGGGTAGAAAATTTTGCATTTTCTTGCAATATAAAAGAATTTGGAGATGCTAATGTTGTATGGCTCACATAATTTTCAATTACTAATTTCTTAGAGGCTGTATGTGTTTTCTGCCCAGTATCGGCTTCACTATTCATTTCCTATGCCGATTATTAGAAAATAATTCTTATCAAACCAATCTACATATTCAGTTATCTGGATGTGAATGAAACAAAAGGCTTAGGGGGAAGTTGTGTGATATGTACTTATATTCTGGAACCCAACTTTGTTGGATTATGATCAGTACGATATTGTTTAGACTGTCGTAGAAACCATTATGCTATCTTAGGTTATTTCTTAACAGTTGTTTCAGTTTCATGTGAACCCAAAATAATGATTCTGAAGCATAGTATTTGGAGACACACTTGAGATGGGCCAACGAATGGTGTTGTGGCAGTTAGATATATGTTTTGTCTTCAAGTTGCATTTAGGAAATTAAAGTCCTGCCATTGAGAATCAACGAAATCGTTAACTGATGAGAAGAGGCTGCTTGCTTTTTGATTACAAATATGTCCATAAACGATAAGTTTGCAGCTTCTGCACATGCATGATAGGGAGAAGACGGACCATTTTGATTTCCTAATAGAAGTACAGATGCAATTTGATATTGTTGAGTTTGCCTGGGAATAAGTTCGGTAAGCTAGAACGTGGGTACTAGCCGTTCTGCACATGAAGATAATGGGAAATCATAGCTAATATTTTTGCATAAGACGTGGAAGACGTGGAGAAGAGCAAGTTTCATGCAAGCATTGACTGGTTCACAACAGATCTCATAACGGGCCTAGCTGTATATTTACTTTCGTTTGTTTTAGTACTTTATGTTATATTTCAAGTTTCTGTTTGTTTTCTTTATGACTCTACAGGTTAGTAACCTGTATATGTATTGCTATTTCAGAAATGAATTAAAATACACCAAGTTTCAAAAAATCTTAGTTTGCGAAGAATAAAGTGTGCACGTAGCGGCATCGTCGTTCATTGGCGTGTTCACAATTGATACGTGGTTCTGAAAATAAAAACTTGGAAGCAATGACGATGAGGAGTTCTAATTTAAATTATTTTTAAATTAGTAGGAATGTTTAATTATAATTAGTTGATAATTATAATTAGTACAATAAAAGCCAAATACGAGTATAACACACGACAAAGGAATAATAACCTTAAAACACAATTGTATTCTCAATCATTTAAAACAATTGAGTGTAAACTTCCATACAGTAACCAAATGATATGCTACAAAAGAAAAAAAGAAAAAAAACATAAATACATTACAATGTCATGTTCTTCATTTCAAATTAAACCATGTTGTTCATGATTACCAATTCAATACAAACCTACATGGACAAAAATTACATTTGTAATACATCCTGTTGAGAAAGTTCAGGGATATATTATAAATCTATACAGTTGGCGATTATCAAGAATGAGTACAATTTACTAATTTAGGTCGCAAACAAGCACACTTCGATAAAGATATGAAAGCACCTGAAAATGGAAGATGACCGTTAAACAAAGTGAGTATGAATTAAGTGTTCCATTTGTGGGGTCGTTGATATCTTGTGCTTTGGCCCATTCTTTGGTCTGTATACAAAAAGTACGTACACAAGACGGCGGTTACAAGACCAACACTGTATACACAAACAAAACATAATTACCAGATAGACACACAGACCAACAAAACTACATCACGAAATCGTTCGTCGATCTCTGAGATTCGCATCAGAATTTTAGATGTCATCCAACCCGTATGGTTATCAACAGACACATCACAAGAAATATTGTGGAGGTTAGTTTGAAACTTAAGCACAGGAACTCTTGCTTGTGGAACAAAGGTAAAACAGCTAGCAATCCCTATTGCATAAGATAAAAGTTAAGGATTAAACGTCCTGCAGAAAAAATAAAATGTACTATTAAAGGAAGCGATGGAATGCAGGGGAAACATATACAGTGATTATGAGCTGTTTACTTGGGTCACAAAAGACGACAACAACACAAAATTATAATAACAACAATAAGAAGAACCACACCCATACTGTTATATTTTAAAAGTAAATTTACCATGTTCAAAAAAATATTGCTTCAGCAAATTTTCTAATAGTTACCTTTCATATGATCTGTCACTTATGGCTCGTTTGGATTGACTTATATAAGTCATTTTTGGCTTTTTTAAAAGCCAAAACGAATTGGTCTTTGCATTCAGAAAAAGACTTACATGTTTTGAACTCGTATATTTTGTCATTGGAGTTGTCTCGAAACATTAAAGATGAAAACTTGTTAACCGCCAAAGCCATAGAGAGTCCTTCCCTGCCTCTTCAGCGCATAAACCACGTCCATGGCAGTAACCGTCTTCCTCCTGGCGTGCTCCGTGTATGTAACAGCGTCTCTGATGACGTTCTCTACGAATATTTTCAAAACGCCCCTGGTTTCTTCGTAGATCAGACCGCTGATCCTCTTTACTCCACCTCGACGAGCGAGACGACGGATGGCAGGCTTGGTAATTCCCTGGATGTTGTCGCGCAATACTTTTCTGTGCCTCTTTGCTCCGCTCTTTCCTAATCCCTTGCCTCCCTTTCCTCTTCCGGACATTTTTCTGATTGAATTAGGGTTTTCTTTTACTTATGGCTTTTTGGGAACGGGGGAAAACATTAGAATTGGCATAACTTGGTTAATGGATATGAGTATGGACATATAATTCACTTTGTACAAAATTGGGGAAAAAAGGGCATGGAACCTATAACGACATAGGTGAGAATTCGGATAATAATGAAATGTCTATGATTACAATTAGAAATTGTAATTGCACTTATGACATGAGGTTAGGTTGCATTAGTGGTGCATGTCTGCCCGAACTCGACCGGCATATCCAGCAACCACTAATGTTGAACATAATGTGAGAGGTCTAAGTGCACAAATACGAATCAGGCTAAGACATGAGGTTAGGCCCAACTTGTGGAAGAAGTCTTCCCGGACCCGACCGGCATATCCAACATCCACAAGCTGTAGATCTAATGTGGGAGGTCTAGTCCATTATAACACTAAATGAAAATATGGTAATAATCGAAATACTTAACCTAGTGGAATCCATATGGATTATGTGAACATGAACATGAATAAGGGGTTAAGCAAACTGGGGTGGGGGGGGGGGGGGGGGTTAAGTTAAGTATATCTGAGATGGGTGGGTAATATCTAAATATAGGCCCACGAAACTTAACCAATTGGGGGTTATGTAATTAAAGACACCTAGTTCTATACATAATTGATGGAAATAATAAAGATATGTGATTAAATACACCTAGTGGTATACATAATCAAATGGAAAACCTAGTGGAGTATACAAGACAAAGGGGAGAACTTGTATCATATTATGTGGGACCCGTTTCATCCAGTAACCCGGAGTAGGTATCAAAACATGTACTCCGAACTAGGTCGGAGAAGGGGCACGCTTACTGGACTGATTGTAAGAGATCCAAATGTGGAGGACGGTGTGGGCGGCGCAACCCGACCGGGCCATGTGCCTGCATGAGCCGGGCAGAGGTGGATAAGACAACCGTGACACCTGTAGATATGGGGTTGTGCATATCAGCGAGGGGTGACCACTTTAGGACGTGATACGTCCTACGGTGCGGCCGGTACAGAGTATCTACGCGGATTAGGGAGCCGATCGATTAGGGTAGTAGTTAGGATACATTTGGACGTATGCCTAAGTCAACCACCTTATAGTGGAAGGGGTCATATCACTCTGGTTATACTAGTAATAGTGCAGAGTGATCATCAGAAGCATATACACCCTATCATGTTCACCTTTTCATACTTGTATTTTATGTAGTTATCCCTCTCTTATCCACTTTATATGCCTGTCATGCTATTTTTATTTATTTACTTGCTAAAAGTAACCGAACTTGCCAGACCTTATGTCTGACCCTTTTTGTTCCCTCTTTTTTCTTCGGTTCCCCCCCGGGGGTTCTCAGGGAGGGAACACTCAGGCTTGACCATGATTCTGCTTACTTTTGCTGGAGCTGCTGAGATGTATGGCTCAAGCTCCTATCCATGTTACTATGGCTATATTTTTTTTATGGGAATTTATTTCTTTTATGTACTTTGATATTTTTGAAGTACAAGATAGTAGCTTTTATGTTGTAATGGGCTTTTTTATTTCAGACATGTGATGTTTTTGGACCACGGTATCTTATGATAAATAAAGTTTTCATTCCGCTGTTATTTTATATGTCTGTCTTGTAATATTTTTGTTCTGTTTACTACAACACTTCATGAAACTTAATGCATTCCCTTTGTGAGTGACATTAACGGACATGGGGTGCCACACTTGGTATCAAAGTTGAAGGTTACCAGATTAGATAAAAGTTTTTGAAAGCTATTTTAAAAAAACGTTTAAAAAGAAAGCATTTTCAAAAAGAAAAGTCTGTTTTGAAAAACATTCCCCAAAAAGCCATAAGTAATATCTTTCGATCCCTTATCTGAATCTCTTTCCTTTTCTTTTTCAGCATGTCTTATCGATGAGTTATCTTTCCCCAAAACAAGATTGATGGTTTATCGATGAGTTAGAGCAGCCGATGGATGAGGATGATGGAGTTGATGGATTTATAATAAGTGAGGATGACAATGGAGAGGTGATTGATGACGATGGATATGCAGCTGATGACGATGAAAAGTTTGTTGACGAGGAGCTAGAGGAGCTCAGCCTGTCTGGTCCATCATACGATGGATCGGATATGTCGGATGATCAGTTAGCTGGGAGTTTAGACATTGTATAAGTTGTACATATATTTATCTTAAGTGCCTAGATGCATTAAGATGCTTTGGGCTAGGACACATTTTGGGACTAGTACCTTGATAAGTATACTTTTTGTGGTTGTATATTATTGGAGTACCTCAAGTATGTAGTATGTACTCAGGTAGGGAAAGTTATACTTTTGTACTTTGACTAAGATGATATTATGATATGACACTTTTTAGGGTTGACTATGACTTATGTGTTTTTGTGATGATTAAGCATGTTAAATTATTTTGAAATCTTTCAAAGAAATTTGAATTTAAGATTTGAAAAGGAGTTGCAAACTAACTGTTTCCCTTTTCGGGGACGAAAAGTTTTAAGGTGGATGGATGCAATAACCCAAAATTTTAACTAAGTTTAAATTTGATTTTTCGGAAAGCAACACCACACACTAACCACTTGTGCTAAAAGACCTTTGTGTTAGCTTTTCGAGAGGGGTGTTACAGACTACCCCCCTTAAAGAGCCCAACGTCCCCGTTGGCTCATATCACTCACCACCCAGGCGTTGCGCATGTAACCCGCATCAGTACCACACCGACTGACATCCGCAGCATTACACACACAATTCCGGCTGGGTATAGGCTTTGATACCAAATGTGACACCCACGGGGTTCGAACCTCCGACCTCCCGGAAAGCCACACCACACACTAACCACTTGTGCTAAAAGACCTTTGTGTTAGCTTTTTGAGAGGGTTTTATGAATATAAATTGGATATAATTAAGGTTTACATACAAATTTTGATTTCATAAATATCTTGTTTTGTTTATGAATTTTGTGAAAAAATAACTTATTTTAAGGATATATTTAATTTATAAGATTTTATGAATATTTTAATACTAATAAGTAATGATATTATTTAATTTTGATACTGTATAATGATATTGATATAGTTAAAAAGATTTTTTAAAGCATGATTTATTTAATACATAAGGTTTTACAAACATGAATAATTTTTGAATATTAATAAGTAAGATTATTTTGTTAACATATTTTGATGTTCATATGGTTACGTTATAAAGGTCTACCTTTCATAATGATTTTGTATTTAAGACTATTTTTGGTTAATGTAATTTTGATAAAATATATAAGTGTTTTTGTAATATTAATGAATTGCAAATATTTTTAATATGATAACATGAAATTAGATGTTTATTTAACCCTAAGTAGTATAATGGTTACACTTATAAGTGTTACTAATTTGCTACATTTATAAGTATAACAAAGATGTTGCTAAATCAATTAATTATATAAGGACATGTGTTCTCTACTTGTCACTATGCATGGATGAGCTTATGTTAAAAGCCATGTGTCCCTATATGTGGAGGCATGCATGTAGTAAGCTATTTAGAATGGACATGTGTCCTTGTTTGAATTACTAAATTACCCTTACAAACTTCCTATATAAAGAGGCTTGAACTCTCCATTTTCTACATCAATTTTCCCTTCCCCTTCACACTATTCCATTCCTCACCTTTCCCCTACCATTCGGCAGCCCATCCCCACCATGGCAGCACTACCAACAGCCCACTAATCCACTTCACCACCTTAAACATCACCCTCTTCACCAAAAATTTCACAAACCACCTCCTCTCCCCTTAAATAACTCTCGGCCTCCCCTCCCCTAAGCTCCACCGTACCTCCCCTATTAGCCACCTCCAGCAACTGTCAGCACCACCTAGATACCACCGCATCTCCCGGAGTGACCCCATCTTTTCTTTCCTTCTCTTAAACCCACGACTCCCCGTTAAAAGCCCATTCAGCCTCCCCCAATACAACAAATTGACCATATTATAACGGTGGAAAAAAGTTGTAAAAGACTTTTTACAACGGTGGAGCCACCGTCGTCTATTAAGAAGTTGTAATAGACTAAAATCTTTTACAACTTTTATACATCGTTGCGACACCGTTGTGAAATGTATATTTTACAACTGTTTTCCACCATTGTAGTAATACATATTACAACATTTTTGCACTGTTGTAGTAATACATATTACAACTTTTTTCACCGTTGTAGTAATTCCTACTACAATTAATTATAACAATATGATTTTGGTTTCGTTATATATTACATTTCATATAAAAATAAATATTTATATTGAATAAAATGATACTACTCTGAACTGAAATAATCAATTAAATATTTTATTTCAATATTTAAATTAGTACAACTTTCTGATCCACTATCGTACAACTCACATTTACATAATACAGTCATAACAATACATACATTCCTCACTACAAACTGATCACTCAATACACTCAGTTACATACACACTTTCGTATAAATATACATACACATCAAGTCTTTATGCTCCATCATCCAATCCAGTTACCTGTCACAGAATTTTACACACGTTAATATAGGACGGTTGATCTTCATAAATTCGCTTCTTAACATCGCAATCCTCAGGTAAGAAGAGGAAGAACATATCATAGAGAAATGTTGCATTGGCAGGGATATTGCAATCACCTACAAATAAAATGCATCGATTTCGTAAATATGATACAAATATGAGATTATACAACAGTGTAAGTAACTGCAAGAAAGAAATTTGGAACCAACACAATTAAGCTTCATCTTTAAAGCATCCAGCAGGCTCAGGTCCATATGCTAACAATGGAGGTATCATAAGCTTTCGCTTTCCTCTTGAGTTTTTCACAACAAAATTCATGAAATATACTACACAAAAAGCAAATATAGATTATTATATATGGAGTGCAAGCAAATTAAATCTTGCCAACGTGCATTGGAGGCACTCCACCACCTCCTAGAATCCCTTGATCCAGTCCTGGCAAAACCTGTAATTATAAGATGCCATGATAAAATACATTATGAATTATGTTACTATTCCTAAATTTGGTTTCGGATTTCGAACTTGTATATTCAAGCGAATAGAGCTAAATATGACTTTGGATAATTCCACTAAATGTCATTTGTTAGAACTTAAAAGCAACCAAAATTTACTTTCAGTTAGCATTCTTTTAGAATAGTGCTGTGTAGTACATAATTGCTACATTATAAGCACACATTTAGTTTCATCAAATACATGAACCTTATGCAATGAAACTATTCCTGTAAATGGCTTAGCATGCGAACTTGCAATTAGAAGCTCCTGAATGGGTAACAAATAACATATAACAGTTTCTTTCATTTTGGTCCCCCTGCAGCAAACCAACATATAACAGTATAAATCTAATAACCATATTTCACCCTACCATTTCTAGTTGGACATAAAATAAATTTCAGCGTCCTCAAGCTCGTTAATTCAGCTAATTTTAGGTTCATATTCAATTATAGGACAAGCAACTAAAACAGTAGGTTAAATGAGAAAATTAAAGTAGCAAGAAAACATCAAGTAACATACCAACATATAGAGTTATAATAATTTCAAAACAATCGATTTCACCCTAAGACATATAAAAGATAACATCAGCAGAGTACGAAATTGGACCCATCAATCCGTGAAAACGTTTAGTAAAAAGTACCCTTTGGTTGTCGGGAGAGGCGGATCCTCTCACTTGATCCATAATCAACGATGAAATCGCGAACAACAATCTGAGACAGAGCGAGAGAGGAGCTGGAGTCGCGAATAAAGTCAGAAGCCAGAGACGAAAGAGTACACCGCGAGTAGAGATCGAGTGAAGGTCAGATCTGGTCGCGCGAAGAGAAAGGAAGGCTGGATCTCAAGAAAGCGGAGGGATCGGGTAAAGGTTAGGGTTCGAAGCAGTAATTTGGGGGTGCGTCTCTTTCTTCATTGCCGATGGAAGAGGAAACGTGATAGAAAGAAAGAGCATTCTAGGGACAGCTGTAATTGAAAACCTTGGGAAGGAATATTACTGATTAATAATAGTTAGTATTAATTATTACCTTTTTTCCAATGTTATAATTGAATTCCAACTATTAAAAGTTAATTATTATGTAAATGTTATTGATTATATACTGTTAAATATTTAATAGTAATTTTTAAAAAGTAACTATTATTTATTAATCATCAATTAAGCGGTTTTTATCTAATCTAATAGTAAATAATAGTAATTGGTATTAATTTGTAAATTTATTATTGAATATGAATTATTCTTAAATGTTAATATTACTAACTATTAAATATAAGTTGTTATTAATATTTAATAGGTCTCTAATACAAGAAATAGAAAAAAGAGTTACTAAAAATAAGTTTAAACAACTTTCTAATTTAACTATTAATTATCATAAATTAATTAGTATATATTAGTTATTACAACAGACAAAAAAGAAAAGTTGTGATATATATGTTTATTACAACAGTGATTTTTCGTAGTTGTAAAAAACATTTATTACAATAGTGCATTTTGCACAGTTATAAAAAAACATTTATTACAACTATGCTTTTCGCACAGTTGTAAAATTAAAGTTGTAATATCGTGTTTTTGTTGTAGTGCCTCTATATCAGCCTCCATCGCCACCGTACCACTCCCCAGGCAACCCCGCCGGCTGCCGCATCACCTGTCAGCCCACCCAGGTCTGCACTAAACCCCCTATGTGACCCACTTCCCTCTCTCCTCTCTTGAAAGCTACGGCCTTCCCTTAAACACACTTCACCACCTTTTCTCTCTCCATATAAGCCACGTCAGCAGCCCATAGCCCACCATTGAACGCCCAGCTCCACCGTACTTCCTCCCTATTCCGTTTATGGACCTCCAAGCTCGGCCTCCTCTTATTTGAAGAAGGATATAAAGTGTTTTGTTGAAGTGTGTGTGCATATATATATATATATATATATATATATATATATATATATATATATATATATATATATATATATCTTAGTTTGCGAAGAATCATCTTCCGTCAAACCGCTTTCTTCCTCTCTCCGATGGAGAGAGCAAATCCTCTATCTCCAATTTTCTGTGTACCCATGTACCCAACCAATCATCATTCTCTGATTTTCATTTCTTGCAATTAAATCCGAAAAAGAAAGAGGACTTGATTGTAAAAAGGTGGAATTTAGGAGTGTTGATTGGTTGGATACAGAAAAAATTGGATACAGTGGATTTGAACTCGGCAAAAACGATCCTCAAAAACAAAACCGGAACTGCAACGCGGTTTCAAGACATTCCAACCTCAGCGATTAAAGGGATCTCCCCCCACAAATCACTGATTAATCTCACCAACAGAAACCGATTTGGTTTTGTTCCATCAATGAAATTAGATCCAAATCGCAAATACCTTATTCAACGGATCATGCATCTTCAACCTATCTTAAGCATCAGATCATCTCACCACTTGCATCGCCATATTTTCTTGCTCAATGACAAATATTCAAATCTAACTTCCGACAGTGGTTATCTTCTCGTCGCCTCCATATGTCGAATAAGGCGAAATTGCTTGAATAGAGTTGATCAAGCCATCTGGATCTTGGGTTTTGGCATGTTCCGGCATAACTGAGATGACTATCAATTCCAAGTTCCCTTAAAACGATCCTCCATTTATCGACTTTCTCTAATTCAACTAGTGATTTGGGTAAGATTTACATTTGAGAGTTTAGATTTGGTCTTGGGCTAATGTTGACAGCGGTTTAAATGGTATTGGAGTCTGGTCTGGTTAAACCTGGCAAAATTCAAGTTTTCGTGACTTGAATAGGGATTGGACATAACTATGGGTAGAAAATTTTGCATTTTCTTGCAATATAAAAGAATTTGGAGATGCTAATGTTGTATGGCTCACATAATTTTCAATTACTAATTTCTTAGAGGCTGTATGTGTTTTCTGCCCAGTATCGGCTTCACTATTCATTTCCTATGCCGATTATTAGAAAATAATTCTTATCAAACCAATCTACATATTCAGTTATCTGGATGTGAATGAAACAAAAGGCTTAGGGGGAAGTTGTGTGATATGTACTTATATTCTGGAACCCAACTTTGTTGGATTATGATCAGTACGATATTGTTTAGACTGTCGTAGAAACCATTATGCTATCTTAGGTTATTTCTTAACAGTTGTTTCAGTTTCATGTGAACCCAAAATAATGATTCTGAAGCATAGTATTTGGAGACACACTTGAGATGGGCCAACGAATGGTGTTGTGGCAGTTAGATATATGTTTTGTCTTCAAGTTGCATTTAGGAAATTAAAGTCCTGCCATTGAGAATCAACGAAATCGTTAACTGATGAGAAGAGGCTGCTTGCTTTTTGATTACAAATATGTCCATAAACGATAAGTTTGCAGCTTCTGCACATGCATGATAGGGAGAAGACGGACCATTTTGATTTCCTAATAGAAGTACAGATGCAATTTGATATTGTTGAGTTTGCCTGGGAATAAGTTCGGTAAGCTAGAACGTGGGTACTAGCCGTTCTGCACATGAAGATAATGGGAAATCATAGCTAATATTTTTGCATAAGACGTGGAAGACGTGGAGAAGAGCAAGTTTCATGCAAGCATTGACTGGTTCACAACAGATCTCATAACGGGCCTAGCTGTATATTTACTTTCGTTTGTTTTAGTACTTTATGTTATATTTCAAGTTTCTGTTTGTTTTCTTTATGACTCTACAGGTTAGTAACCTGTATATGTATTGCTATTTCAGAAATGAATTAAAATACACCAAGTTTCAAAAAATCTTAGTTTGCGAAGAATAAAGTGTGCACGTAGCGGCATCGTCGTTCATTGGCGTGTTCACAATTGATACGTGGTTCTGAAAATAAAAACTTGGAAGCAATGACGATGAGGAGTTCTAATTTAAATTATTTTTAAATTAGTAGGAATGTTTAATTATAATTAGTTGATAATTATAATTAATTAACGATAATTGGTTACTTGTGGATGTTGATTGTTATACGCAATGTCTGGATGGATATTTATGTAGTTAGAATACATTGAACACTAAACGTTATTGACCATAACGCTTGCGCACAATAAAATGGTTGTTTTAATAGTTGTGATTATGATGGACGAATTCATGCATGTTTATATGATTCATTTATTTGGTTAAATATGGTTGCATGAAATCACACACTCACCACAGTTGCGGAATTACATGGGTATCGATTCAAATCTCCTTTCCATGTAAATGACTATTATATTATATAAATAATTGGAAATTAAGTTTTGAATTTGGATTTCAAAGCTGTTTGTAAGTACAAATGATATTCGTAAGAGACGGAAATGACTTTAGAAATATTTTCAACTATTTATAAGCTATCAATGTTTGAATTGGGTTTTGAAATTAAGTTTGGAAAATGATTTGAGTTATGTAGTGGGTCTATTTTTTTTACAATAACTATATGTAAGTTTGGAAACAATTGAACAAGTTTTGGAAAATATTATCAATTTATATTAAGTGTTTAATTTAAGTTGAACAGAGATTGGGAATTGGAATGATAGTTTTTGAAATAAAGTTATAAATGTTTATGGGAATTTAAAATTATTTTAGAAAAAGACTTGAACGATTTATATTTTTAATCGTTATACGACCTGAATAGAACATGCCGCATAAAGACAGTTCGTGAATATCGATCATAAGTTTTAAACAGCTACAACTTGAGTATTTTAGATTGGATCAACGTGAAGCAGAAAATGTTGGATTTTTAATAATAATAGCTTTTAAATAGAAAAGAAATTTCAATTTCCAACGTATGGTTTTCAAGTTATGTTTAAAACAAAATTTGAAAAGGTTGCTATACGTACAGTCCGACGACCGTAATTGACAATGCAATAAATGGATTTATAAAAATTATTAAAAATTTTGGGAAAATTTTGATAAATCATATTTTATTATTTAAAAGGGAATGGAGTTTGATATATTGAATGTCGAATGATTCTAAACCTATTTTTTGTATAGCTATTTTTCAGCATAATTTGGTTACGTTTTTAAATAGTTATTTAGTGCTTCTTTGTAAATGATAGTTTTGGAGATCATAACCCATGAATTTATATTTGAACTTTAAGTATATTTTTTTTGAAAGATTTGTCAATATTTTGGAAGGATAAAAAGTTATATAAGTAAGTTGTATAGTATTTACTGATTTTAAGATAAGTATGGAAGTTTGAAATTAAAAGAAAATGAGTTTGGATAGAGTAAGTCTTCAGTTACTCAATATGGAATTCCAAGGTTGAACGAATACTATTTGAGAAGTTAGAAAATATATATCAAGATTCCGATTACAGTATTCGCCAATATTGTGAATTGAAATCAAATATAAGTCGATTCAACTCTATGTAAACTTATGTTTGAATATCAATTGTTTTGAATTATCGTAAATGGTATTTTAATCCAAGTATGAATGAAGTTGAGATTTGTTAATTTTGAAGACTTAAGGAAAGGGTAATGGAAAACAATGAAATTATGTTTTTGAGAAATTAAAGGTTGGCAAGGTGGATAATTGGATTTCGAAGAAAAGGGTTGAAATGGTAATGAAACTTAACGAACCTGGAATAAATCCAACCTTGATTTGTAAATGATTGGATAACTATTTGGAAGGAGATTTGAATTGAAAATCCTATATGATCCATAACTATTGATTTAAAAGTACGCTTATTACTTGGAAAGATCGGGATCAGATGGAGGTCCGAAAGCCATCCCAAGTTATAACACGAAGCTATGGAGCAATTGAAGATGGTATTGAAGACCGGGACCCTTCACATCGTAAGGGCGACTTGTTGAATGTCTCAAATGGTTGGATCCTATTTGCAGATGGATTTATTATTAGCTAAGTGGCAAGTAGACCGAACTTATTTGAAGGAATTCCGGATTGTTGTTTCGTTCAGACCCAGAATAAACTTTTATGGATTATGTGTCTTACATTGTAGTTGCGCGTAGCATTGATCTTTGTCAATATATATCTTCTTGGTGGTGGGGAATCTATTCTCTTAGCTTAACATCTTTCTCTAAGACGCATGAGCTTAAAGGTCATATATTGATAGAAATCAGTGTTGCGTTGTGAATGGACAATGTGGCATACTTTATTGATTAGGCTTTTGATGATCAAAGCATAGCTTATTTAAGTGTAGCTTCATGTATATCATGACCTTGGTAAGCCTCACATCCCGAAAAACGGCCGAAACAGGAAAGATGCAACGAGATAATGGGTAGTCATTTCTTTCTAGATAAAAGGTATACTATGGTATGGGGCCCATGTACTAACCTATGTGGAAAACTTCTACTTTTGTGGATGTTGATGTTGGAGGCCTCCAGTTTAAAGGTTGGTAACGACCGAGAAGTGATATACTCAGGTGTGCTCTAAGTTACCTAGTTACAGAGGTAACCCGACCTCGTGTTGGCAGAGAGTCTGTTTGGTTCTCGGGGTGTCCCTCTAGTTGCGTTCCCATCGATTTGGTAAGGAAGTTCCTTTGTGAAATGACCCAAACTTCCCCTATCGGGAAAGCCCGGATTGCTTTGATCAGTTTTTATCAAAATTAAAATATAAATCAATATATATTAAATTTAAACGTACATTTTAATTTACCGGGGCCACATACTGACTCCTAAAATTACAGAAAAATTAAATCTAGCTATGTTTTGACGATACGGTCCTAACAAAATTAATTTCGTCGAATTTGGAGACCGTTTGAAAAATGACATTTTTAACTATCTTGTTAAATTTAAATTAGAATTGGAAACCCGTTTAAATTTACTACGCTCGCATATTAATTCCAAAAATTATGAAATTTTAAACTTGACTATAATTTGACATTCCGGATCCAACAAAAGTGGTTTCGTCGAAAACAGAGGTCGTTTGCAAAATGGCTATTTTTAAGGGCTTTATATTATATTAAAAAATATATAACTTCCATAGCGACTATTCTGAATTTTAAACTGGACATAACTTTCAATTTTTATTATGAAATCTCAGTTTCTTACATTCGTTAGAAAGATATAGTTAAATAGATTCTAACATTTCTTGTTTCGTCCAATTCTGATTTATATTGAGTTCTGTATATTCATTTAAATTTTAAAACCAAATTTTCAAACTATCGCGCCATTTCGAGTTCGTTTCAACTAAATTTTAAATTTATACGTTCTACCTTCGATTTAAATAAATTTTAAATCATTAATTCTTAAAATAAATCATTTTAAATAATCAAAATGCATTAAAATAGCTTAAATTAAAATTTTAAATTGGTACTGAAATTCTGGGTTGTTACACTTTGCCTGGTCATTTGTTGGAAACCCAATCTCCACTACGAGCCTGTACGATTTTAGTTGTATACCAACTGCTGGTTACCGATTGGATTATGTCAGTATAATGGGATTGGGCATTATGCTGGCTATGATTTATACAGTTATTTGCGAAATTGTTTTCACATTATGCACTAACAATAGTATCAAAGGATTTTCACATATCAAGCATTTTTTACTATCATAAGGGCGAAACCTCGCCCATGTGTGCGTTTGCATTGTGTGTGTGCCGCGAGACCTTATGTTAGTTTCATTTTTCAAAAGTCATTGTGAATTTCTATGCACTGGTATTCACGTGGAGTAAACCTGTTCCGCGTTAGCGGCGTGGTCCAGTGAAATACCTAACTTTAAAATATACCATAAAAACAAATATTTTGAGTTCTCACACCAGTCCTATAACTGACTTGGAGTTTATTGTTCTTACTCCTAAATTTTGGGTGCCCATAATTTTTGCACGGGCAGCTAGTAGTTTGGTTTGCGGGTTTAGTCTTCAGAGATGGATTCAGGTTTGGAGCTAGAGTTATGTTTTGAATTTTACTTCTTCCGCTGGGGGCATATTTGTTTTATTTCCACGGAGCCTATGTTGTACTCTCTTATTCCTTGTAACTCTGATGTAATATTATTGTAATGAAATGAAAAGTTCTGTTATTTTTTAGCAAATATGTAAGTACCCATGACAATTTGTCTTTATAAACGGTTTAAGTTGGTTTAATTACCGGTGAGAACCCGACAAAACGGCAGGTCATTACAATGTACATTGTTAATTAATAGTGTATCTAATGGATCACATTTTTAAGTAATATTAAGATTTGATAATCTATTTCTAGTTAAACATTTTTCATTAGTAAAAGTACTTCGTCTCTAAGGTCCTATGTTCAAATAATACTAAAATTTGAAAATATTTGTAGACGAACAGTTTTGTAAATGATTATTTTAAACATTAATCTTTTTACGAATGGTTTATTTGTTAGATTTATTTTTAAATTATATTAGATTTGGTTATATTAATAGAAGAAAGTTTTGAATTTGCAAACTAAATTCATTTGCTAGATCTTGTATCTAAGCAAGTCTAAGATTGGTAATGTTTGTAGATATTTGTTCGTTAGATTACATGTTTAAAGGATATTAAGATTTGATCATATCTGACATGAAGGATTTTGAGTTTGTAAAAGAAGCTAGATCCTTTTTACCGATATTAAGATAAATGGACATTTTCGGTAGTTCACGTTGATACAAAAAAAAAATGTAACACCAAACTATTAAAACTGTTAGCGAAGATGTTTATAAAAGAAGTTTATTTGTTGGATCTTATTCTCAAATGATATTAATTTTAAATATATTTGTAGACGGATAGTTTGAATTTATAAATGAATGTTTTAGGCGTTAATTGTATTTTTATAAATTATTTATGTTTACCAAAAGTATATCCTCCAAGGCAGATATAAGGAAAGAAGGTCAATAAAAACAAGAAAATATAACTTTTGGGAAATAAGAAAACGACTTTCGATAATAGTAGAGGGACGACTGTAAAAATATTAAAGAAAATAAGAGAAATTGTAAGAAATATCCAAACCTACGAAGATAGAACCTTCCCCAAGAAAGCAAAGCTACCGGAAAGGAATAGAGGGAGCAGAAGGCTTCCGGAGCAAACGAAAGCATTCCATACATCCACAGAGGAAGTTAGAAGAGCATAGTAAACCATTCTAGAAAGGAAAAGCCCTTTCACCTAAAGTCGAAAGGCACACCTTCACAGTCTATGAAGGAAGCAACCTTCAAGCCAGCGAGAAAAAATGGAGCTTGTATCCGTCGAATCAAACACATCCTTTGATTCATTCGAAGGGGATGCTCTGTTCATCTTCGTTACCAATGGAAAGCATTACCCTGGAAAAAGCGACCCTTCATTACCTCTAAAATAAGGATCTTTGAAGGCATATTTTGTGCATAAAAAGCGGTTTTCTATCTGGGATAAAGGCTACTTCGCAGAGGATTTAAAGGTTACCCTTTGAGATACCATTCACACGCTTACAAGGGGATATACTTCCGTTGTTGAATTGCATTGAAAACATCAAAATACAAGAGCTTTGGAGCTACTTCCATTTGGCATTAAAACCAATATTCTTGGGGGAGACAAGTTGAAGGCTGGAAGAAGGTCAACCTGCATTTATAAATACAACCCTAGGGTTGAGAATTGGGATAGATTTTTCTCATTCCAAAATCTGTAAACTAAATTATAGAGTGGAAATCCTAAATCCTAAATTAATTTGGTAATCCTTATTTATTGTAATCTCATTTAACAAATGATCCAGCAATGAGGATCGATTATCATTGGCTTGAGAATACTAATTTTGAGGAGAAGAAGATCAATCATTTCGGTTATTAGCGAGTCTAATAGCCAAATTACACATGGTTCACGCTTTTATTTTTCTTAATTTGGTATATAATCAAATTATGTCATTAACCCTACACGGGAAGGAGTCTCGATTTCTTAGCCTTGAGGGTCGACGAATGAGTTTATCGAAGCACAACAAATCATTCCATTTGAAATGATTCCAGAGGCTATAACCGATAAGCTTTCTTTACTTATTAGATAAAACCACCCTTCAATAGGGAATATCTTGATTGGTTTTTTCGTTGGAACCATCTATCAAGAAGCTTTCGATGATCATGCCTTTATCTGTATCGGAGGATAAGATCATACGAGAAGCTACTGAATGTGCTTCCATCCCGACTTATCCATAGCCGTCGACAAAGGCTAGAGAGAGCAAGTAAAAACTGTTGTAAAATTCCTCATGGAAAATGTGAGTCAAGCGAAACCCATGACAGTTCTGACAAAGAGGACATCCTATCTTAAATTAATAAAATGAAGTGAGTTGGAGGTCTTTAACCTATTGGTTTGATCCCCGTTTAGATGGATTTGGGTGTTAACGAATTTCATCATTAACACTTTGGCGCTGAAAGGAGGGCTCGAACCTCCGGCTTTGTGGTTAGTTTCCTACGAATTAATTTTTGGAATTTAAATGTTTGTAGGAAATTTGAAGACAAAAGCGAAGAAGCTAGATATAATAAACGAAGACATGGTATACACTACAACCTTAGAGGAAGGTATAACATTGTCTTTCAATCTAGACAACGCTGCGCCAGAGCAGCCTTTGGAGGTAGAGGTACCTAAAGTAAGTGCCCAGAAGATTGAGCAGTTGGAACGACAAGTAATAAAGATGCACGGGATGATTCACGAACTTCTTGCTCAAAAATCATCCAGGACTAGTAGGAACACTAAAGCGACAGCAAATGAGGAGGTCGATTCTCCTAGAATAGGTCCGATGACAAACCTTCAGGGAAGTAAAGGGAAGAATGATGTTTCGCCACCTAAATCCAAAAAGTCAAACCATGCGGCAAACAACATTGATTATCAAGCGAAATGAAAAGCTAAGGAAGAACAATCAAGAAGCTCAACAATTGAAGGGTATGTTCTAGACTGAAGGGATTGCCTGAACACTAAAGATTACGTAAAAGACATGGCGGAGAAAGCCATCAAGGATCTGCTCAACCCCAAGGGAAAGAGGAATCTTGAGTATCAAATCAATGGAAATGACCGAGTGGATCCTTTTGTTGATGAGATAATGGTTACGCTCTGTTAGGGATTGCGGAATGGATCGTTAAGGCAAAACTAACACTAGAGGGGAGTGAATAGTGTTTTTGAGAATTTAAATAGAATCTAAAACTTATATGAACTACTATATGAATCAAACACCGCAGAAGCAATCACAGACACAGAATCAAACACAAAAACAAACACAAAGATAAACAGAAATAAAATGCAAAAAAGGAAAGAAAACACCAGATTTTATACTGGTTCGGAATTGCTCCTACGTCCAGTCCCACATAACGCTGGATTGCGCAAATTTTTATTACTATATCACTATCCAATTACAACCTTCTTGATTTCATGGCTACAAGGGATACCACTGATTCCACACACACACACTTGATCAAGTATACCCTCCTTGATTTCACGGCTACAAGGGATACCACCGATTACTCTCATTGATTTCACGGCTACAAGGAATATCATCGATTACTCTCCTTGATTTCATGGCTACAAGGGATACCACTGATTATATACACTACCCAAACAATTACAACAGCCCTATAGCTCTTCAATAGCACTTCAATTCAGAGAGTAATGAGTAAAGAGTGAGAAGAGAAGAAGTTTTATGAAAATAGAATTGAATTCGGCAGAGTATAAGTGTAGAAATCATAAAAATGAGAAGATATAATGGTGTAAGGAAAGGAGATGAAGATGGAGAAGAAGAATTATAAAAAAATCGAAATCAGCCCTATTTATAACATTTGAAAGGTTGCAATGTTTCTGGAGCGTTGCAAATGGTGGGAAGACACTTCCTTTCAAATTTAAATTTCTGATAGTTATATGTCGACATAGCCATGAATGTATGTCGACATACCATCTTTTTATGATTTTTAAAGCATTTTTAAAGTATTTAAATCAATATTTAAATTTTAGAAATTCCTAAAACAAAATAGTTGCTAAAACATTATTTTTCAAGTATAAAAACATAACAAAATATTATTTAAACATATGATTAAATACTTAATATATATGTGATATGAAAGCTATATATAACATAATTATAAACATATATAATATAATTATAAACATATATTTTGAAATTTATAGAGAAATATTTATAAATTATATATATAAACAAAAGGTTATATGAAGAATCAAATATAAACTTAGTAAAATATATTTAATAAAACTAATAAATTAAGAAATATACTTGAAATCATAAGTTTGAAATTCTATAATCAAAACTTAATAATATAAATAAATATTCTAAAGTATAAAATCATATGAAATCATATACATACTTTTAAAGTTATAAGGTTTAAAACTATATAAACATATATACACACATATATATGTATATAAAACTTTAAACTTATATGTTTGGAATCATAAGTAAAATAATTTGAAATTTGAATTTGAAATTTGAAAAACAAAATTTGAGCCTGGAGTGCTATTCAGAGTCTTACATAAACTAGACTCTACTACTATATTTATCTTGTACTCTTGAACTCTTGAAACCTTGATAACTCATGAGTCTTGGATCTTGAATCTCTAGAACTCTAAAACTGTACAGTCTTTAGTATTTCAGTCCTGCATACAAATCCTGCATGTATATGTCTATATATTCTACATAGAGATGTTAGTGTATATATATATATATATATATTATAATCAATGGTAATTAAGATAAGGTTGTTTTCATCAAAACCCCATTCTCTAATAATCTCCCCCTTTTTGATGATGACAACCTTGGTTTATTAAATATTCATACCTGATAATCTGATGCTTTAATTACTCCCCCTTTCACGATGAATTCCTTCTAACTCCCCCTTAAAGTATACTATACTAATGTATACTATATCTATTTTATAATTTCTACCCCTTTGTCATTATCAAAAGGAAATTATGAACATACTCCCTTTAAATTTGGTATCTATCTATACATTTCCTATGATTATACTATACTATACCTATAATAGACTATATTGGACTAAACTTAGTTATACTCCCCCTATATCTATGATATAAATGATCCTTATAACTATATAATACTCCTTATATTTCCCTCTAAATCTATGATTCTAAACTTAAAATATCATAACTCCCCCTAAAATTATGTCTACAAATGATCCTAATAACTATATAATACTCCTTATATTTCCCTATAAATCTATGATTCTAAATTTAAAATATTATAACTCCCCCTAAAATTATGTCTATACTAGTCTAATACACTAAATAAAAGGATAATAAACTAAGCAAACAACTCAATATTTATAACCAATTCAAACAAGCAAATCAGACAAACAATCTAAACAATTAAATCAACCAAAGCATTTTTGAACCTTCAACTAATCCTTAGAAACTCTTAAACTCCCCCTTAATCTAATACAAGACTAAACCTATCCTAAACTCTAATTCCCTTAAAACTATAATAAGACCTTAATCTATACTTAGAAATAACTCTGATAAGATATCCTAAAATTATGATATAAGTAAGGCAATTCAAACCAATCAATCAATCAAATTAAGTTTTGTTATCACAAAACATCTATTCAAACATGAAACCAAACATTTCTTGTAACTTCTATTTATCCTAAAACATATAAAGCTCCTATCAATTACAAATGCATAATTATATTTCTAACAAACCTATCAACCACTAATGAAATTTAACCATGTCAAGTAAGTCAATCAAGTTATTTAAGCCAAACAAACCAAATAAGTCAATCAGTTCAATTAATTTAATCAAGCCAATCAATTCAATCAATTCATCCAAACCAGACAAATCAATCAAGTTAATCAAGACAAAGTAAATATGTTATGTACTTGATTAATAATCCTAAATTTCTAGTTAGATAAAAACTTTTCATACTATATACTTGTTATGTGTGGAGTTAAAGTTAACATGTAATGCAATGTGTTGATTAAAATGCAGTATGTCATATGCAAATCTATATGAAGTGATAAATTGAATGAAATGCAACTTGTGATGTGAACGATTTTAATTTGAGATGTATTGTAATTTATAATAATGATGTATGATATGAAATAAGATGTGTAATGATATTATGCAGAATGATTTGGTAATTATATCTATTTAGGTAAAATATATTCAAAGAACTATCTAACTATTATGCATGTACATATATATTACAAAATATTTGAATTAAACAAGGATAATATATATTAATTTCTAGACTTAGGTAAATGATACTTATGAAAGAGATTGAAAGGATAGTAAAGATAAAAGTTTCATGGTATTCATAATATATAATAAAATATTTAAAATAATTCTATGAGAAATGTGGAGTTAAATAATCTTAGTAGGGTGCTTCTTTAATATAGTAAAAATTGAAGACCTTTTTAAAGTGAATATAGAATTGTATCGTATAAAGTAAACATGTAGTCGTAATTGTATATATAAAAACTATTTTAAAAAAGGATTTAAAACTTAATTTATTATGAAATATAAATCAATCTTTTGACGCAAATCAATCTTATATTTAAACTTTTAGAGATCAAAATATATTAATTAGCTAAGGAACCATTTATATGTTAAAACTTTAAAAAGAATTCTATAGTCATAACAAAATCATGAAATCTGGATATAAATTAAACTATAAAACTATAATTTCTTATATTTAAGACATAAAATCATATATATATTATTAGTTTTATACCAAAATATTAGGTTAAATATCTAAGCTTTTATAAATCTTAATAAGAAATCAAAATAAGTATCTAAGTTACAAATAGTATTTGTGATAATGTTACCCAAAATTGTTATGAAATCATATGAATAATATATAAGTTAAACTATGCATGTTTAAACTATATAAAGTGAATCATATTAACTTTGCATATCATATTGACATGTTTATATAATTTTATTAATTTATATACTTTTAATATATATGTTTTGAAATAAGATATAAGAAAATAAGTAGACAAACAAAGTTAATAACTAGAGTTTGAATTGACATTTTCTAATTAAAAAAAGTGGTGGGAAGTTAGAAAGTTTAAACTATTGAAATTCAAAATTTGAATTTCATTATGTCAACGTGACCGTTTATGTATGTCGACATACATGTAGAAAATCAAAAAACATATTGTTTTGACTTCTTGGTTTTATTATATTATCGATTTATATTTCAGGTTTAACTATTTTATAAAATAATATTAATCCTAACAAACATTCAAAATTTATTATTCTATTTATTATTATTATAATATTATTATTTAGAATTTCAAATTTCAAAATTGAATTTTAAATTTCAAGTTTGAATTTTAAAGTTTATATTTCAAATTCAAAACTAGGAAAAACAAAGCAAACAAAACATCCATTCAATCAAAAAAGAATTTAAAATTAATTAAGGCGTACCCGGTTTTTAGATCCATTTCTTCGATATTTTCTGAATTCTGAATTGCTGTGAAACTCATATTTGAATTTCCGATTTCTAGCTCTTCATCGCTTGATGATGAATCTGAATCGTCTAGATAAGGACACCTCCTTTTTTCATAGCCTGGTCAACTTGGTGTCAAAATTTTGAACTTGAATTTGAATTTTGAATTTTAAATGAACAGACACTTCAACTACTATAAGCCCAAAAAGTCATATCCCTTCATAAACTCTTCTTTTCTTGAATGATGAATGATTATCTTGGTGTCTTTTGGCCAACAATAATCAATATAACTTCTTTCCTACAAAACAACATACCTTTTCAAAGAATCAACTGACTTTTCAAAATATCTAATTGTAATTTGAAATGATGACATCACATAATTCTGTGACATATCCATTTAAACTTTTCAAGAAATCATACCATGATAACATGATTTTTCAATAAAATTGAATCTGATACTCATGCAATGCATGAATTTAGACTAGTGTTCAAAATTTTTCATTTAAAATTTTCAAAAATCAGATTATGAACTTTTTGAAAAACCTTCCTCTGATACCAATTGTTAGGGATTACAGAATGGATCGTTAAGGCAAAACTAACACTAGAGGGAGGGTGAATAGTGTTTTTGATAATTTAAACAAAATCTAAAACTTATATGAACAACTATATGAATCAAACACCACAGAAACAATCACAGACACAGAATCAAACATAAACACAAAGATAAACAGAAACAAAATGTAGAAAAGGAAAGAACACACTGGATTTTATAGTGGTTCAGAATTGCTCCTATGTCCAGTCCCATGCAACGCTGGATTGCACAGAGTTTTATTACTATCTTGATTTCACGGCTACAAGGGATACCACCGATTCCACACGCACACTTGATTAAGTATACCCTCCTTGATTTCACGGCTATAAGGGATACCACCTATTACTCTACATGATTTCACAGTTACAAGGGATATAACTGATTACTCTCCTTGATTTCATGGCTACAAGGGACACCACTGATTACATACACTACCCAAACAATTACAACAGCCCTATAACTCTTCAACAACACTTCGATTCAAAGAGTAATGAGTAGAGAGTGAGAAGAGAAGAAGTTTTATGAAAATAGAATTGAATTCGGTAGAGTAAAAGTGTAGAAATCATAAAAATGAGAAGATATAATGGTGTACAAAAAGGAGATGAAGATGGAGAAGAAGAATTATAAAAAAAATCAAAATCAACCCCTGTTTATAACATTTGAAAGGTTGCAACGTTTCTGGAGCGTTGCAAATGGTGAAAATACACTTCCTTTTAAATTTATATTTCTGACAGTTATATGTCAGCATAGCTATGAATGTATGTCGACATATCCATCATTTTTATGATTTTTAAAGCATGTTTAAGGTATTTAGATCAATATTTAAATTTTGGAAATTTCTGAAACAAAACTAGTTGCTAAAACATTATTTTTCAAGTATAAAAACATAAGAAAATATTATTTAAACATATTATTCAATACTTAATATATATGTGATATTAAAACTATATATAATATAACTATAAACATATATAATATAATATAAACATATATATATATATATATATAGGAATTTATAAAGAAATATTTATAAACTATATATAAACAAAAGGTTATATAAAGAATCAAAATATAAACTTAATAAAATATATTTAATAAAACTTATAAATAAAGAAATATATTTGAAATCATGAGTTTGAAATTCTTTAATCAAAACTTAATAATATTCTAAAGTGTAAAATCATATGAAATCATATGCATACTTATAAAGTTATAAGGTTTAAAACTATAAAACTATATAAACTTACATAAACATATATAAACGCATATATATGCATATAAAACTTTAAACTTATATGTTTGTAATTTGAAACTAGAATTTGAAATTTGAAAATCAGAAATTTTGAAATTTGAGAAAGAGAATTTGAAATTTGAAATTTGAAAAACATAATTTGAACGTGGAGTGCTATTCAGAGTCTTACATATACTAGACTCTATTACTATATTTGTCTTGAACTCTTAAAATCTTGATTACTCATGAGTCTGGAATCTTGAATCTCTAGAACTCTGAAATTGTACAGTCTTCAGTATTTAAGTCCTGTATACTGCATATATATGTCTATATATTCTACATAGAGATGTTAGTATATATATATATATATATTATAATCAATGATAATTGAGACAAGTTTGTTGTCATCAAAACTCCATTCTCCAACACGCTCATCCCTCTACATGTTAAAGTGTCAACTGTTAAATATCAAGGAATAACTTGTTTAGACGATCACCTAATGACTTTTAATAGCCAAATGGATCTGTACAACGCATCTGGGACAGTGCAATGTAGATTGTTTTTGGTAACATTGCAAGGGGCTGTTGTAAAATGGTATCGTCGATACAGGAAAAGAACCATCTACTCTTGTAGTATTCCTATGAGTTTTTTGCATGGTTTTCATATGAAAGGATCATACTATCCATCATATTGTAGTGGCAATATTAAGCAACAACCGAGGGAGTTATTGGGTGATTACCTAAAGAGATTTAACATCGAAGCCTTGAAAGCAAAAGGAATGAATGACAAAGCAAAGTTGGTAGTTGTCCATGCTGGGTTGCTCATAAACACTATGCATTGGAAAGATCATTTTTTAAACAAGTGCAATGATCAGTAGGAATTCCGGCTTTCGAACAAATAAGTGCATCCAAATGGATGAAATGTGTCATGCTAAAAAGAAGGCTCTTTTGAAGAAAGAAAATGAAAAAACCTATTATGACCAAAACTTCAAAAGGATGTGGTGGGAGGTAGCCGATAATAATGCAGTAACATTGAACAAGCCAATATTCTTCATTTACGCATCATTGAAGGGAAAAGTGAACTTTCCAAATACATATAAAGCTCAAACCAATCCGGAAGCCAAAAAGTGCGATAGCTATTAAATTTACCATAAGCTGAATGGTCACAAAACAAATGAGTATAAAGTCTTGGCTAGAATCATTCAAAAACTAATTCAAGAAGGACAATTGAAGGAGCTTGTTCACGGTAATCAAAGTATTATGCAATCTGATGGAGGATCACAAAGGCCTTCTGGCGGAACCATAAATGTTATCAAAGAAGAAGATGTTCTAAATCTAAATCTGCCCATTAATCGAATTGTTGTAATTCATTGAGGTCCGCATATCGCTGGAAATTGTCAGGAGGGGATAAGAATAATTGTATTAAAAAAATCAAAGGAAGGGATATTATCGGTGCAAGCGGGATCGCTGCATAACAACCATCTGAAAGGACTGCAGATGCGTACATTGGTTATAACACCTCAAGAGCTACAGAAGGAAATCCATCACTCCCACAATGATCCTTTGATGATCACTGCATAAATTGGGTTGTAGGTGGTTACAAAGATTCATGTAGGTACTGGAAGCGCAATCCACTTCATCTTCACACACACTTTCGATCAGTGAATATCCTTAAAGGGAAACTAGAATGCAGTCTGTAACCCATTTTCACCCTGTTACCATAATCCACTCCACTTCATCTTCAAGCAAAAGCTCTATTCCAATTGAACAGGTGAAGCGGGAGGTATAAGTGGGTCTTTCACCTTATTGATGCATCTTCAAAACCCTCTTTATGATCATAGACTAGCCATCCTTATATAATGCTTTCTTTGGATGTCATGCTCTCGACGAAGTTGATGCTTTTGTCTCCCTCAAGTACTTGATGGTTAAGTTCTCAAAAAAAGGCCAGGGAATGATAAAGGGGGAACAACTCAGCTCTAGGGAGATGTACTTTGCAACACTTGGCCAATTTAAAAGGGGGTACTTTGCTTATTTTGATTCTTCTATTATTTTTCAGCCTTTGGACGATGGGTTTCTATACCAAACATTTGAAGCTAAGGTAAGAACTAATCAATTTGGTAATCGCATGAAGGAAAATTTCAGGTTGCAAGGCAGAAAGTGAAAAATTACAAACATAAATAATTTAGAAGAAGGGAAATTATAACAGACTTAGACTATCAAGGGGAATTGGAAAAAATGAACCCACTGCAGAACTTAAGGAGGAGTTTGTACGCAATCGTATCATCTAAGTTAGTTAAAGTGGGAAAGTAACTGGAACTCAACCTAAAAGCAAACTTTTTCCACTTCCTCGAAGTAAGTATAGTTATCTTCGCTTGGTCTCGTTCATATATGCTTGTAATTAATCCATCAGTTATGTATCACGCCTTAGTATTGACTCAAGTGCGAATCTTGTCCGACAAAAGAAAAGGAAATTTGGCAAGATACAATTCAAAGCCTTGAAGGAGAAAGTTAGAAAATTAGTTGAAAATAGGCTTATTCGAGAGATTTTTTAAACTAAATGGCTTACTAATAAGGTATTAGTGTAAACGGTCTAATGGGCAACAGAGAGCATGTGTTGACTATACTGATTTAAATAAGGCTTTAGGATTGTTACCCCTTTGCCTAAAATATACCAATTGGTAGAAATTACAATTAGACATAAGTTGTTATCTCTTATGGATGCTTATTAAGGGTATAACCAAATACTCATGTTTAAACCAGATAAGGAACATACAAACTGTATCACCGACTGAGGAATTTTTTGTTATAGAGCCTAATTACTTGACAGAAACAGAATGATCCAAATAGAAATATAACGGTGGGATTCGGTGTACTCTAGTTAAATAACAGGTTTTACCCAAACAGAAATAACAGGTACCTCAATAGAAATAACGGGTGTTACCCCCAGTAGAAATAACGGGTACCTCAACAGAAAACATGCAGGACTAGATGTACCATAATAACTACCCCAAGCGATCGGCTCCCTATTGTGTAAATACCCCGTGTCGACCCTACAGTAGGGTGTATTACATCCTAAATTGTCAACCTACAGAAGGACACAGACCTATTTACTGGTGCTACAACAGCTTATTTTCCCAGGCAGTCCGGACCCATGCACGCACATGACTCCGTTGGAACGCACCATCAAACACCCCCTTCTAGACGAACCTCTTACAATCAGTTCAGCAAGCGTGCCCTGACCCCTACTTAGTGCGGGGCCCCATTTTGATACCAGAATAGGTTACTGACTAATATGGGCCCCACACAGCAGACACAAGCCTAACCCCTAAACTTGTTTCCCCAATTAATTAGGATTTTTAACAGGTTAAGCCTTACAGATTAACAGGTTCACATAACCCCAACAGATTAAACAGGTTAAGTCTTATAAGTTAACAAGTTCGTATAACCACCACAGATTTAACAAATTTACTTAACCCAATAGATTTAACAGGTTTACTTAACCCCCATAGATTTAACAGGTTTACTTAACCCCCACAGATTTAACAGGTTACAGATTAACAGGTTCGTATAACCCCCACAGATTTAATGGGTTACAGATTAACAGGTTCGTATAACCCCACAGATTTAACGGGTTATAGATTAACAGGTTCATTTAACCCCCACATATTTAGCGGGTTATAGATTAACAGGTTCATATAACTCCACAGATTTAAGGGTTACAGATTAACAGGTTCATATAACTCTCACAGAATTAACGGGTTACAGATTAACAGGTTCATATAACCCCAACAGATGTAACAAGTTAAGTCTTACAGATTAACAGGTTTGCATAACCCCCCACAAATTTAACAGATTTACTTAACCCCACAGATTTAACGGTTTTACTTAACCCCATATATTTAACAGGTTTTCTTAACCCCACATATTTAACATGTTTACTTAACCCCCATAGATTTAACAGGTTTACTTAACCCCTACAGATTTAACAAGTTACGCATGTTATTTACAGTTTCACCCACATATTCCACCTAATCTTGAATTAAGCCTACAGATTTTCATGTTCATATAACCCAATTTTTTAGTCATATTCCACAGTACAATATATACCCAATTTTTCCCTCTTTTATTTTCATTCCCAATCATTCCCAATTTTTTCCAGTTTCGTTCACATCTATGTCTCTTACGAGATTAGCCTAGGCTTGAAGGTAGCCTAGACTTATAAAATAAAAAGGGAAAGAAGAGGTAGGAGAACAGAAATAGGAATATAATAATACTAAACAGAAAAACAGGTGTACAGAAACATACATGTAATTATAGCAAACTGTTTAGATATGAATCATTTTATTAACAGGCATTGGCTCAGATCCAGGTTTATTAACATGTCAAGATTACTGTTAAATTTTATATCTAAAAGTAACATGAACTCACAGAGATTGGATTATGCTGATGTTGTAGAAGGGATTCTTGTATAAGACAGATAGGAATTGTCTTGATTCAATCCAAGTTTCGGCAGCATCTCCCTATCTCCATCTTAAATTTGTAGAACAGAAGTTTAAGGAAGAAGTATGAAGAAGTGTAATTGATTTGGTAGGAGTGCATGCCTTTATGTAGAGTTTACAAGACAATCCTTAACCTTCAGATCTTTGTTTTTTAAATCCAACTGCTCAGTAAAATAACGAACCTTGTTAACAAAACATGTCATGTTCACTCAAAAGAATTCCAACAGATCCAGGTGGGGTCGACCCACCTACCCCTGGGTCGACCCATAGGTCGACCCAAGCTGGAGCGGATTGTCCGTTAACGGGATGATTTCCCGCCCGTTCGTTTGATTTATTTTGAAATTCTGGTTTGTTTTATATTAACATATATCCTTCTTATATGTATACAAACGTCTAACCTTTATATCTTCTTCATACGATATCCGTTTTACGCAAACTCGGAGTCTTTCTGAACCAGAATTCTGAGAATAACACAATGGTACAGTCCGTTTTGCTTAATTCTCAATATTTAATTAAGTATCCTTTACATTATTAATAATGTCCTTTTAAAATTACGAGGTGCTACAGCATATGGCTTATAGCAGATTTGGTAGAGATTTGATATGCCTAGAGTACTAATGGTAATTCATCTATCCAAATTCCTTTGACTCTGCTTAGATGTTACTTTAGTATGATTTTTATAGTTTTGTTGGCATCTTCGATAGCACCGTTAACTTCTGGATGTGCAACTGAAGAGAAACTCCTGATAATTCTGTCTTTATAACAAAATTGCGAGAAATTTTCACTTTTGAATTGTGTTCCATTCTCAGATATGATCTTATGAGATATTCCGAATCGAAAATGTTTTTGGTAACAAGTCTTAACATCTTCCTCATGTGAACTTCCCAAGCGGCTCCGCTTCTACCCACTTAGTAAAGCAGTCAACAACTACCACAATATACTTTGCTTCTCCTTTCAAAATTGGTACTGGACCAATAAGGTCAATTAGCTATACATCGAAAGGTCATTGACATGTGATTGAAGTTAATTAACTTGGTGGTAGTCAAGGAATCTTAAAATATTTTTGACACTTGTCAGACCTCTTTACTAGATCAATGGCATGTTTAGTCACTTGTAGCCAATAGAATCCTTCTCTCATTATCTTTTTGGCTAGTTTTATCCCATTCGAATGGTCTCCACGAAACCCTTCGTGTGCCTCTCTCAACAATTTTAATTCATCTTTGTGGCTTACACAACTTAAATATGGGTGAGCATACCCTTTCTTATAAAGTATTCCATTTGATATTGTGAAGTTCGAGGCTTATCGCTTAACGTCTGTGCCTTCTTTTTATTCATAGGCAATGTGTCTTCGATTTGATATCCTGAAAGGATTTGATTTTTCAGGTAAAGCCTTTCGATTCGCTTCTTTTCCCATCGCTTACAGGGTTAATCCTTAGGATCTAATTAAGACTAATAATTATTTTCCCTTTTCAGTTGTTTTTCTTTAATACTTGGAGTTTCCTAAAATCTGATAAGTATAATTTGGGTTTTATGGGTTCCTCTGGAGCTGACTAGCTTGGCTAAGGAACCAGCTTGGGAATTATCTTCTCTTGGAACTTGATGCATGGGAAAAATTTCACATGACATAAGCATTCCAAATATTTTATTTACATACTGAGACAACTTAGGATATTTGTTTGATAAAAAAAATTCGACTAGTTTACCATTAACTAAGAATCACTAAAAATCTGAATTCGTGGAATCTTGAGTTGGGTAGCTAGACTCATATGCTACATCTTCTCCTTACTCATTGGATGCTCCAACCATAAATAATTAACATTTCAACTTTTGATCTTTTTCATTTTCAAACTGTTGTTCAATAAATCTCATGCATCCGTTCTCAAAATCAGCTAAGGATTGTCCCTTGATAGCTACTTGTGGCTTGTACTGTATATCATATTAGCTCAGTTGGAATTCTTCTTAGTGAACATGACATGTTTTGGAGATGCAGCAATAAGGTGAAAGACCCACTTATACCTCCTGCTTCACCTGTTCAATTGGAATAGAGCCTTTGCTTGAAGATGAAGTGGAGTGGATTGCGGTAACAGGGTGAAAATGGGTTGCAGACTGCATTCTAGTTTCCCTTTAAGGATATTCACTGATCGAAAGTGTGTTTGAAGATGAAGTGGATTGCGCTTCCAGTACCTACATGAATCTTTGTAACCACCTACAACCCAATTTATGCAGTGATCATCAAAGGATCATTGTGGGAGTAATGGATTTCCTTCTGTAGCTCTTGAGGTGTTATAACCAATGTATGCATCTGCAGTCCTTTCAGATGGATGTAAGTGAAATTCTCCTCTATTTTGGAATAGGTCCTTGTCCCAGTCAAGGCCCTTCCAAAAAGGGAAAAAGGGCAAGCCCAAGGACATGCGTTTAACGCCCACTAAAAACCTTGATCCCATTAAGATAGCCTAGTCAAGGCGCCTCCTTGAAGGAGGAGGGATAAGTTGTCAGTCTCGCCTATAAGGGTTGGCTGATGCACCCATATGCTCTTATTCCCGTCACTAATGTGGCATGTTCAAGGCATTCTGCAGAGGAGGGACGGATAAGCCTGGGGACATGAGCCCGGCTCTAAATGAAGCACGCTATTCCTCCGTTCTTTCTTGGAACAAGACCTACCCCTGCTTCGGCTAAGCACGCTCTTCTTCTGCTCTAAAGAAGGAGCATGCCCTATCTATTCTTATGCCTTGTCCTGTAGAAGGGAACAAAACCTCAAACGGAGCACTTAGAGCATGTCGTACCTATGTTCAAAAGAAGAACATGCCCTACTCTTCATTAAGGAAATCAAAATTTTGAAAGGCTAGAAATAGGCTCTTGATTTCTATGCCAGATAAGATTTTGGTCTTCAACTAATTCCAGAAGTGGGTTTCTAGATTTTTATTATTTAAAGTACCTGAATCCGGGTTTAAGTCTTCTAATAGTTGCCGAAAATGTTTCGGTCTTCTATTAATTCTAGAAATGGATTTCTGAACTTCTATTATTTTTAATACCTGAATCTGGGTTTCGGTTCTTTTAATTATAGTCGAAAGACATTTTGATCTTGATTCCAAAAGTTGATTTCTGGACTTCTATTATTTAAAATACCCGAATTTGGGTTTTCGGTCTTTTGATTATTACTAAAGAGGTTTTAGTCTTCTATTAACTCCAAAAGTGCATTTTTGGACTTCTATTATTTCAGATACATAATATAGATTTTGGGTCTTCTAATGGTTGACGAGAGAGGTTTCGGTCTTATATTAATTCCAAAAGTTGGTTTCTAGACTTCTATTATTTAAAATACCTCAATCTCGGTTTCAGGACTTCTAATTATTGCCGATTTCAATCTTCTTTTAATTTCAAAAGTAAATTTCTAAACTTTTATTATTCAAAATATGTGAATCCATGTTTTGGGTATTTTATTTTTGGACTTTTATTAATCTTAGAAGTGGAATTTTGGAATCCTATTATTAAAATACCCAAGTTTGGGTTTCGGGTCTTCTAATTATTAATGAAAGAGGATTCATTTCTCTATGAATTCCAAAAGTAGATTTTCAGACTTCTATTATTTAACACCCGAATCACGGTCTCATGTCTTCTAATTCCTAAAGGAATATTGTTCTTACGAGGATAAAATTCTAAATTAATAATACCCAAATATGGTTTTCGCATTAACTAACTAAATATGGGATTTTAATATTCTATTATAATAAAGCCTTCAAACACAGTTTTAGAACCCTAATAATACTATAACCTGAATGCGAAAATATATATCTAATGATCCGATATATATATATATATATATATGTATATATGTGTGTATGTATGTATATATCCTAAAGTCTCTTTGTAAACTAACGAAAGTGCTAGTAGATGTAAATTTACAAGTGTATAAAGTGGAGATGCTTAAAGTTTTGTCCTAAAGAACAAAAGCTTCTATCATTTTGGTGGTTAAATGTTAACCAAAATACCTTTCAAGGCAGATGAAATGAAAGAAGGCAAATAAAAACAAGAAAATATAACTTTAGGGAAACAAGAAATCAACTTTTAATATTATGATAACAAAATATTAGAGAAAACATAAGGAACTTTAAAAAATCCAAACTCAAGAAGATAGAACCTTCCGAATCAAGATAATAGGAAGGCCACGGGAAAGGAATAAATGGAGGAGAAGGCTTTCAAAGAAAACGAAATCATTCCATATCTCCATAGAAGAAGTTAGAGGAGTAAGGTACGCCATTCTAGAAAGAAAATTCCTTTCAGCTAAAGCCGAAAGGCACACCTTCAAAATCTATGAAGGAAGAAGCCTTAAAATTAACTAGGAAAACGGAGCCTATACCCTTCAGGCAAAACACATCCTCTGGTTCATTTGTAACGATCCAGAGAATTTGATGCCCATATTCCGACAATAATACATACATTTCGTATTACTTGCCAAAATTCAAATATCGAAAACACCAGATAGTTAATAGAAAGAAGTTAGAGAGTGAGATAATAAAGAAAGAAATATTAGAATAGAAGAAAAGAAGAAGAATAAGAACATAACAGAATCAGAGTCTCACATCGCAACAGAACAAAATATAATATAAAAATAAATCTTTATTGAGAGCTTGAAATAAAACTTACAATCATCAGAGTACATTAACACATCTTGACAGTTATAATGACATGTCCTCATATACAATACACAGTGGATTAAATGCTAATATGTTTGAACTCCTCCAGCCGTCTTTTGAACTTCATAGTATACAATAACCTGAACTTGTAAAACCCGGTCTAACCCGAGCATTACAAACACCGGATTAGTCTGGTGAACCATAGTGAGAGACCCACTAAGTATATAAACAACATCCAACTTGATTTTAAAGTTAACAAATCTTTTTTGAAAGAAAAGGATAATCGTAAGACCGATCCCCACATAAACACGGATGGTTTTTATCTTACGATAACCCAAAACATTTTTGAAAACATATCTTATTTGATATTATAATAATGTCTAATACAGATAAATATCAGTCAAGCGGAACGCTTGCGTCTCATGCTCCACATACATAGTATACAATCAAAATCGCGGGCACTTATTGGAGAATTGATTCCAATTGGCAAGGTATGAAACCACCTTCCGACAGTCTATCTATAGAGAGGAATACACCAGGTTCAACAAGAACATCTTGCAACCCATGATAAACATGACCAGCCCCTCACTTCGCTTGAGAGTACCAAATGTATTATCACCAACGGTTGGGATCAGTAACCGTTACCCAAAAGGGACAGCATCGAAAGAATAAAGAAGCAAATGGAATTTCTCTAGATCAGGTGACAATTCACCCTAATTGGGAGCGACCCACTTAGCCATGCGACCTACTCGATTTTACACCATTTCCCGATTATGAGGCTTGAGATTATAATATTTTGGAACATATGGCCACCACTCACTAATTGATGTCTACAAAAATACTCTGGGCGTTAGCGCCACCAACAAAAATACATTTGTAAAAATCAGTGTATGTGACTCTTAAGAAATACTCTGTAAGACATTCGTCCATACAAGTCATCCAGAAACAGGATGAACCAAATGTACCCTCCTACTACATCCTAGTTATCACCCTACAGATCATTAGCGAGTAGTCCTTGCAAATCCATAGATTTCAATCATGACATAATCACAGTATATCTCTGGCCACTAAACCATAGATTTAAGTAGTTCTTTAGTTTTATGAAGATCCACCATCTTCAATTGCTCCATCTTGATCAGCATTTGATTTCAACATTTACGTATTTGTTAGTCGGAATGGATTTCAAATAAAAATTCGATCCGGGTCTTTCCATACCAACACCAGAATTTGATAGTCGGTTATTTAACTATCAAATAAACAACCATTCAATTATGAAAATAAAAATGAATTCATTGGTTCAGTATTCAACATCACCTGGCTCCTTTAAATAAAATTAATTAATGAATAGTTAATTTAAAATTTCTAAAACTTTCCATATTTTTAAACAGGGTATTTAATTCACATTTCAATATATTAATCTCCTCAAAATCATTTCAATCCAGAAAATATTTAATAACCATATCCAATTTCTATTTTACTATTATTGCAAAACATTAATTACAACATGTTTCAAGCATTTCTATACCTCAACATTCATTAGTCCCTGACCGTAAATTGGTAAGCGAATAATTCCCAAAGTATCAACCCCGAAGGCCGAAATCAACATCAGATCAATACTTAGAAAATCACTCAACTTAACCAATTTGCAGCTTGGTTCTAATTCTTACCTTGACTCATTCTCAACCCATATTATCCTACTTCTAATTCATTAAACCATTTTCACTTTGGAAATCTTGTTACAATTCCATCATTAAGTAACGTTAGTTTAAAGTTAACATTTTAGCCTCACACTCCTTTTGTAAACATCGTTTCTAAAACTCAGGTTTAATATAAAAACCCCTTTTATCCTGCTTTCCTTTACTTAATTCAAATACTATGTAAACATTTATTTTCAGCTATCGTACTCGCTTAAAATCCCTTTTTATAACTTCGTTTATAAATCTCGGCTTTAAATATAAAACCCGTTCATCAACTACTTCCAAAATCCAACTATATTTCGATATCAACTTTGATCACTTACTTCAATGAATCTCATTTATGAATTGATCACTTAAAGTATTATTCATTAAAATAATAATTTACATCATCATTAACTATTGTAGAAATAGTTAAATTCTTATTTCACTAAATTAAACAATAAATTTCTTATTAAAAACTTATTAAAGTTAAAACAAATATTCGTTAAACTATTTTATTAGATTGATTAAAAATAAATTAAACAAATAACCAATTCCAATTAAATTAGTTGACTTCATCAGCTCTAACCATGATTATCTCGTTAATCAACTCTAAGTAGCCCTTCTTTTAAATTAATTAATAATATAATTAATTTAAACAATTTCTTTTGATTGTCTCTTGAAAACAATTAATCCAACTCTTAGCCGTTGCGTTAATTTCTGCTCGTCTGCTTATAAATCTTATTAACGTAAGGATTTGATTTATAAAACCATTTAATAATTACTTATAAACTATATAATAAATATTAATTTCCTTTTTATAACTTTTATTTAAATATAATAGATTCCAAAAATCTATTTTCCAGTTATAAATAAATTTTATAATTTCATTCCTTTCGATTTACCTGATGGTAAATCAACATATATAAAACATTATATTTTTAGCCGACTGCAACCATTACTTAACCAATATCGTTTATTGGTTAAAACTAAACAAACGATGAATTTATATTCAACAATCAATAATCAAGTCAATCATCCAATCATATTGGTTAAACAGTTCATATAATTGTGATATGAAAATAAACAATAAATTTGAGGAATCCGGTTGGATCCCTCCAACCTGTTTTTCCCTACATCCAAATATGTTATCTCAAATAAAATCATCTATTTCAATAAACAGATATAATATCCAACAATCAAATAATAACAGCAATCCAAACGCCCATATTTCAATTTAATACGTTTATATTATTATAAACGTAACAAACGAGGTATGTTACCTCATTTGGAAATGATCGTTAAAAATATAAGTGGGACAGAACCGAGTGAGTTGTACTCACCTTGATTTCCATCTGACGTTAAAATGGTTTGTTTTAATTAAATTAAACAAATGTTTAATTTAATTAAAACTCCCAACTGTGCCAAACTCTTTCCAAATCAACTCCATAAAATTACGTCCGTCGATACGGTACCGACACTACTTGTTTCATCCGATTTCGTAACTGTATGACCAAGTTATACATTTAATACGATATCCACTATTAATATTATAAATATCTTAATAATATATTATTGTTTATCACACTTAATTTAAACCTTCATTAAGCATGTTTAAAAGCTTATACCCAGTCACGTAAAAGAATATTGCCCATCCCTTTCTTTAAACAAATTTGTCTTATATACTTTAATTATATTTATTAAACCAACATCTAAGTTTCGAATCTACTCAGCATGTTATTATATTTATTAAACAATTTACGCATTTTAAACCCTATTAGACACGTTAAAAACTTGGATTAGGCAAATAAAAATATTGATTAGGCTTGTTTTTGAAGTATACTAGGCCACATAAGATTTAATTACTTCCAACTTTCATTATATTAAAATAGTTGGGGTTAGGCAATTACTCACCTTGGCTACGTTCTCGTCACTGTTCATCTTCCCCACTAAAGTTTATATTTACGAAAACCTAAACTTCAGCCCCCTCCTTCTTACATTCGCATATCCTTCATTTCCCACATTATCACCAACCCCAACTGCTAATCTTCCCCACCCTCAATCACGCAACTTCCCCACGTTGCCTCAGTTTCTCTCTTTTATTTTTTTCTTTATACTACTACTGATCCATTCGAAAATCACACCCTTCCCATACTCCACTGCCAACGCCTACTGCCCGCCTGAGCTCGGCCACCCTCTCACGTCGACTGCACGCTTCCAGTGCGACAGCACACACCTCCTCCACCCATACTTTTGCTCCCCCATGGCGCTATAGTGAAACCATTATCCAAACTTTTCACCAGTTTAAACTAAAACATGAGAAATCCCACTGCAAACACCACCGTATGCTTCACAGTTCGGATCCGCACCCCCACATCTCGAATGCCATTCCCAATGCCACGACCGTAAAATGGTATTGACAAGAAGAAGAGAAAAAAAATCGAACTATAGGAAACTAATATTAAGTTGAAGCTTGCGGTAAGAAGAAACAAGGAAAAAATGGGTTTGAGATTTAAGCGGTTATAAGCGAATTGTTTTGATTTATATTTTGTTGAGGAAGTCTGCGTTTTCACCATTTCTGGAAGAGGATGATAAATGAATGGAGCAGCTGTGGTTATATAGGGGAGAAATACGTGGGGCGCAAGGAAATAGCTTATAAGTTAGCAGTAAAGAAAATGGGTAGCTGGCATGGTGAGGATCTCAAAATTTTACTTGGTTTGCACGAAAAAGATAAATTGGAAGTCAAGAAATGTAAAGGTGTACAACGCAAGAAAAAAAGGAACAGCGAAAAGTTTTAATTAACATAAATAAATAAATAATATTATACCCATTATCGTACGATCGACGTTTAATTTTTTCATGACCACACACGAACTCCAAAAATAACGAAACTACACACACTACTATGCTTTGACATTCCGGATCCAACAGAATTAATTTCGTTGAATTCCGATTCCATTTACATAATGACGCTATTTTAATTTCAATATATTCATTGGTTTACTTTTAAATTTCGTCCACTGACAAAACAACTCTGATTGACTCCAAATTGGAATCTAACAATAACTAGTTATACGTATTCCAATAAAATTCGTTTCGTAAAAAACGGAGGTTATTTAAAAAGAAAGGTATTTTTAAAGCCTATATAATATCAATAAAATATAATTAAATTCAAACGATTCAAATTAAATAATAACAAATTATTATTATCGTATATTTCCAAATAAAATCTCTTACATCTTCAAGGTAAACCAATATATATTTTAAGTTCAATATTTAAAACTCTCGGGTTAAACGATATTCAAACATATATATATATATATAAACCCTTAATAGTTTATTTAATAACATTATCGTTTATTTAACGAATTCCATAGCGACTATTCGAAAATTTGAATTGGACATAACTACCAATGTATAAGCTAAATCTCCATTTTTCTCTTTTATTAGAAAATTATAATCATTTAGATTCAAACAATTCTTGTTTCACAGAATTCCGACTTATATCGGATCCTATATTTTCAGTTGAAGTTTAAGTCGTAAATTACGAACTACCGTGACGTTTCAAGTCTATTTTATAATTATATATAACTTAACATTCAAATAACGAATTATATATTACAAATCCATTTATAAATCCCAATCAATATTTAAAATAACAAAAAAAAAATATTAAATACTTGACAACCAAAAATGCGGGACGTTACATTCCATCCCCATTAAAAGTATTTCGTCCCTGAAATTACTTAAGTAAGAAGAATGTTCCGATCCTAATTATTTTCAAAATAATTATTTTAAAATATTATCAAAATTTCTAAGTTTTATAAATTTACAAAAAGTTCATTAGCATCTCTTATGCACTGCTCGATCAGAACAACTACAAACGTCACTCGAGGCCTCACACATCTCAAAGGAAAATGAAACCAAACAGCTACCCGATTCAGGGGTATAAAATCAATCATCCAAACAATAATATTAAGATTTTTCTATTTGTCGGTCAACCAAACTCTAATTCCAAAGCACATCAATTAACAACTCATCCTTTTTCAACCAACATGTGCTTAACTCGTTGTTTATACTACAAGTAATAATACAGGGTTATTCAGTTTTATTTCATAATTGAATTTTATTCAAATTCATTATACTGGAATTTAGTTTTCAATTCATTCAATTCTGTGATTAAACCACTTATGAATTCTATTCAATCCATCTAACAAACCATCAACAATCAATGCACAACCATAATCATTACACTAACAACTTAACTAAACCAATTTTTATTTTACTCAGTTTCCAAATTCCAAATTGATTTCTTTTAACTCCAAAATCCATTTTATATCCAATATCCATTCTTAAATCAACTTGACTTAACTAAGTTAAGTTCGGATTTAAAATTCAATTCGAATCCCATTTAATCAACCAAACCACTCAATATCTTAATAATTTGATAAAATTATTTTTTTCTATATAAAAATATAATTTTGGGTAAAATTATTTCATTTACCCTCTTTACAAAACAACATTGTGCCAGTTGCTAGATTAAACGCTTCTCAACACTTGAACCAACCAAAAAACATAATATAAGACATTTGTATATAAAAATTTAAAATACGCACTCACATATATATACACTCAGACTCAATCTAGGGTATTACTAACACTATCTCTATCGAGTTACGCCACCGGGCCAAGGTTATTACTAAACCATTGCTCTGAAATAACTGTAACGACCTAGAGCATTCGATGCTCGAATTCCAACAATAATACGTACATTTTGTATTACTTGCCAAAACTCAAATATCGAAAACACTAGATAGTTAATAGAAAGAAGTTAGAGGGAGAGATAAGAAAGAAAGAAATATTAGAATAGAAGAAAAGAAGAAGAAGAACAACATAACAGAATTAGAGTCTCACATCACAGCGGAACAAAATATAATACAGAAATAAATCTTTACTGAGAGCTTGAAATAAAACTTACAATCATCAGAGTACATTAACACATATGAACAGTTATAATGACATGCCCTCATATACAATACACAACGGAATAAATATTAATACGTCTGACCTCCTCCAGCCATCTTCTGAACGTCATAGTATCCAATAACCTAAACCTGTGAAACCCGGTCTAACCCAAACATTACAAACGTCGAATCAGTCTGGTGAACCAAAGTGAGAAACTCACTATTTTTATAAACAACGTCCAACTTTATTTTAAAGTTAACAAATCTTTTCCGAAAGAAAAGGATAATCGTAAGACCGATCCACACATAAACACAGATGGTTTTTACCTTACGATAACCCACAACATTTTTCAAAACATTTCTTATCTGATATTATAATAATGACTAATACAAATAAATATCAATCTAGCAGAACGCTTGCATCTCATGCTCCACATACATATTATACAATCAAAACCGCGGGCACTTATTGGAGAATGGATTCCAAGTGGCAATGTATGGGACCACCTTCCGACAGTGTATCTCTAGAGAGGAATACACCAGTTTCAACAAGAACATCTTACAACCTAGGCTAAATTTTATCGACCCCTTACTTCGCTTGAGAGTACCGACATGCGCTTCACAGTGATAATAGCAAGCGCTTTACGTATGAATTATTTTTCTACAAAGTGTATGGTGTTAATCAATAATGTATTGGATAGATCATGATTTTAAGTAATGTAAGAGTTAGTAGTTTGATAGTATTTATAGATAAATGTTCTTAATTTTTAAAAAAATTGTTATCTTATACTTTTAGTGATAATAAGAATTGAAAATATTTACAAACGGAGACTTTGAATTTGTACACGAACATTTTAGCCATTAATTGTTTCTTATGAATTGTTTATTTGTTAGATTTTATTTTTAAATGGTATTATATTTGGTAATATTTATTGGAGAAAGTTCTGAATTTGAAAAAAAATGTTGTATCCTTTTTTTAGCGACTGTTAGACCAAAAAGTGGTTCTAACACCCAAATCAGCAATAATTCTAATGAAATGAAATCAAAAAGCAAAGAGAAACACACGATTTATAGTGGTTCGACGTTAAAGAGCCTACGTCCACTTTCTACTCTTTGGATTGATGATTTGAACATAAATACAATAGTAATTCTCACTCAATTTCACTCATACAATGCATGAATTCACTCAATGTTGATGGATTATCACATCGAATCGTGATAATGATCTGAATATAGTGATGAAATTCGGTTGACAAGGGAGTTTGAGCTCTGAATTTGCCAAAAGATCCTTTCAAATGAGCCTCGGGGGTGTATTTATAGGTGAAAATGCCTATGGAATGGCTCCGGTTCGGATGCACGTGGCACTTATCCCATAAGAATCGGGTTCGGAGGCGCTATGATGTTGACAACTCATCAGGTTAGTGGATGAACGTGGGGAGAATGGGTGTATAACTGCTCCGCATTTTTAGAGATCGTGAGCTATTACTGCTGCTGCTTCCTACTCTTCGGATGGGATCGGGATTCTTATGGGAGGTTCATCAGTGGCCTCCGAGCCGATCCGGTTGTGCTTCCAACATGTTATTTTCTGACTCGTTCGCCGCATAGCCAAGAGGTTCGGGCTATACCCCGCCGAACCGAATCTTTGCCAGGTATTCCTTCTTCGTACCTCTTCATTGAACGATCATTTAACTTTGTGTAGCCTAGTTGACAAAGTAGGCTAACATTTTGCCCCCTCGAAGTACACTTTGATCAAAGATATATTGTGCTTCGATGTAGTCCACTCATTGGTTTCCGGGCAAAACCATTGATAAGCTTCTTTCATTCACTTTTAGAGTTGTGTTGCTTCATCAAGTCATACCTCTTGTTGTCTATATATACATCATGAGACGTATAAACTGTTTTCGTTGCTTAGAAATAATTTTGAGAACTTTGCTTGATGCCCAAGTAGCTTCTTCAGGTAAGCCCTTATAATGCGCCTTCATGAATATTTTATACTTATTATATTTTCCTTACATGTTGAACTAACATCATTGGACATGCTTTGGTTCGGATCGAGCCTGTCCGACCTGGGCCATGCTTCAAATTCCACCGCATAAACAGGCTGGGTAGTCTTGCGTTGGCTTGGACCCCTTTGTTGAGCGGGTCGGTTTTTGATGCTGGGGGCCCACGAGAATATTAACGGTCCCTCATTTTCATATATATATATTTGTAAAATCTTCCCCTCTCTATTCACTTTATTTCGCTTTCTTTTATATAACTTTGCACGAACCCTAGCCCCCAAATTCCTAGATTTCCCTTCAATCTTCCAATCAAATCAATAGGTGGGACTTCAATCTTTCATTAACTCTGCTTTAATTGGATCTGATCTAAATTTAGGAGTTATTTAAATGATTTCCTTCCGCCATTACATCAATCTTGATGCTATGTCTCACATCCCCTCGCCGTCGTCGTTGGTGGCCACGTCACTACCTCGAGACGATTGTGAAGGAGTTCGGAGCCAACGTTAGACATATCGATTCATGGGGGCTTCGTTGTGATGGAGTTCTTGAAAACGAATGAGTTTTTGAAAGGAGGTGGACCTGGTGTTGATGGAGAAATGGAGAAGATGAAGAAGGGTAATAGAGAGAGGAGCGGGATCGGTAAGAAGTGGATCAACTGACATCAGGGTTCTTGGGATAGGGTACACAATATCGGATCAGATCGGGAGAAATGACAATGGACGGGGTGGATAGGTCTTGGATTTCAGAGGGGTTGATAAATCTGTTCGGTCTGGTGTTAGCCGATCCAAATAGGTTTTCCATCCCAGAGCTAACTCTACCCTCTTTAAAGTTCCGAACCGATCCGATATAGCTCCATCTAGAGCTCCGAACCGATCCTCTTCTAGTATGTCTTATTTGACCCCATCCGCTTCAGAAGTGCATGTTCCGAACCGATCCGGTTCAACAGTGCATGACCGATCCGACCCTTCATGCTGTATCTTGAAAAACGATTATGCTATAACCAACTCAACCAACACTAAATATGACTTACGTCTCTATGGACAATTAGGATAGAGCCCTCCTGACTTTACTTTTGGACTGCTTATAAATGCCCTACTGCATTGTTCACCTTCACGTTGTATTTCATTATATGATTGTCTCGTATCTTCGCACACGCACACTAGTACACCATAGCTCACACACATGCACGGGGGGACATGGGAAACTTTACTCTAACTCCTACTATTGCTTCTTCAATAGCTTAACAACAATGGCAGAAAGACGCTCAACTAGATTAGCAAAAAGGAGAGATGCTGCCAGATCATCTGAAAATCCACCTGTTGAGGATGTATCTTCCACCTCGGATTCAGGATGGGACAACGAGGTTCCAGACTACGAGATGGAAGTTCATAATAGTGAAGTATCTTCTGGAGGTGATGTCTCTCTAGGCGAGGAAGAGGAAGGAGGGGTAGGAGATAATCGCGCTCCAGATGAGTTTGGAAATGTCAATATCTTGGAATCGCCTAAGGATTCAGTTGAGTCAACAATTGACAATGATAGGCTGATACAGATACGCCTAAAGCATGGGACTCCAAAAAGCGATACTCAGTTACCCTTAAAAACAGATCGTCCCCACAATCCATCTGAAGGGTATATGGCTATCACCAGATTAATGTGCTTAGTTGGGGCAATTCCTCCATTTCCACCATTTGTTGTAGACTTTCTGAGACAACTGCAGATTGCCCCCATGAAACTTCATCCTAACTCCAAAGCTTACTTGTATACCCTGTACATAGCATATAAAGAAATTCTAGGTGAAGAACTTACCTTTGAAGACGTTTTACAACTTCAAGCATCGGACCCAAGATACTCCATCCTTTGCATATTTTGAATCAGTTCCAGAAAGGAAAATCATCACTGTCCCATATAGTAGCAAAGCTAGTGACTCGAAACCCGAATGGTTTTATATTAAACATTAACCTGGGTGTGCCAAGAGATGGCTCCAGTCAAGTAAAGCACCAACTTTTTGGATTTCAACTTCAAATACTTATGTCAGCACATTAATTGACTTTCATTTTTATTCGTAGTTCCTAATCCAAAACAAGTGATGAGTCAAGTGTACTTCGATCGTTTACACCAGCTACTCACCGGTGATCAAAATTTTTTGACCATCGATGAAGTCCTTAAAGATGAATACCTCCATCGTCATGGGTTGTTATCTATCACCCGTAGCATAGGTCATGGAAGAGTCCCTTATGTATACATACCCTCAGTTGATGGGCCGATTGAAGCTTCGCTTAAGCATGGAGAGAATTCGAAGGATCCTCCGATGCCTCAAAAGATCCCTTCTCCCACATCTTCCTCAACTCAAGATGATATACTGGCGAATATACCCGTTACTGACAGGAATAAATATACCACTCCTGAGGATACAACCACTCCTGAGAGGCCCATTTCTCCAAAAGCGTTGCCACTAGTCATCCCTCTAGGATACACTCCCACAGTAGATGAGTCCACATTTCGGGGCTTGGGAGATCTTCCCTTGCCCGAAACTCTTTATACCCCAGAAGTCTTTCCAACCAATCCTCTCACTTTACTTCCGAGGAAGAGACTACTCCTGTAAAGGCGGGGGGACTACACGTACTAGCATCAATCCAGACTCTGGTCTGTTTGGGGGAACATCACTTAGGAAAACATGCTGCACTATAGTACTGCACGTCACAGGACTTGAGCTTTATGTTAATGTTGATTCTAATATCCTCTCATTTCTTCTTATAGGACAAACGGTGAAGCCGCTTTACTACATGAGGGATGTTCGTTCAAGTATGCCCCTAATAGATCCCGATGAGAGGCAAGACCAGCATGAAAGTAGGGGCAGAGATAATAGGAGGGATCGACCACCAAAGCCCTTTCGGTCTTCCCGCTCTAGGTCTCCGCAACGAAGGGACTCAGATAAGCATAAGAGCCAGATAATTTCTCATGAACGGGATAAGAATGTCCCCAAGTCTTCTTCTGCGCCCAAAGATAAAAGTCCACAGCGTAAATCTTCTAAGAATGTGCCCGACCCTAAAGAAAAGCAACCAGAGTCGGTAAAAGGAATCGAAAAGTGAAAATCTCTCGTGCCAACAAGGCGTCGTAACATCGATATTACTACTACAAGACCGATCATGCTTGATGATGAGAACAAAGCTAAACTGGAACTCTTAAAGCAACAATTTCCTGATCATCATTTCGGGCACATGTACTTCGTCCCAAAACTCAAACCGGTAAATCCTGATTGGGCCACCGACATTAAGGCTTCTATAGACTTTATGGATGAACAATATAGGGAGATGAAGAAGTATGCAAGGACTCTCTCCAAAATCATTAGCGATCTGATGGCAGATGTAAAAACCATGGCCGATGCCGCTGAGTATGACGCAAGGGCTATCGAAAATTCTGTAAGAGATTTAGATGATGCCCAAGCTAAACTTGCTCTGGTACAACGAGAAGCAGATAATTACAAGAGTCAATTTAAAGAATTACAAAAGCATTATCATTCCGAGCTTGAGTCCCATAGTGAAGAGCGAATAGACTTAAAGAAGCAGGCTGAAGCTGCTAAGTCTGAGAGCACTCGTCTCGCCCTAGAGAAAGCAGACTTAGTCAAAAAGAACACAGAGCTTGAGGATAAATTACTGGAGGCTGAAACAAGGGCAGATCTTGCCGAAGGGAATGCAGACACGGCTTTGCAGCAAGTTGAGAAAGTCAATGAACAACTTAAAGACGCTCAAAGGGAGCTAGATGAGAGCGGTGAAACTATGGTTGGATTTTTTGCTCAGGTGATCCATCACCAAAATCTTGCTTGGCTTAAGGATTATCCTATCCCCTTGGTGTATGCTTGGGATCAATTGGTTGAGTGGGAGAAATAGGAGCTCAGAGTGGATTCGATTGATGAGGGCAAGTTGATGGAGAACTATTTGAAAGGCGAAGAGACAACCCGCTTAACCGAAGGGCGAAAACTTGTTGCCGCTGCTACAGAAGAGGAAAGGTGGTAGGCCAAGGGAAAGAATACTCTTGAGGCTAGTTCTTCTTCTGCCACGGTTGAGGCTGCTGTAGTAGAGGGATATGACTCGGAAAGGCCGGGAATTCCCGGGGCTTCTCTTTTGTCTCCTATAGTCGAGTCTACCTCCGAAGTTACTACCGTTCAAGCTGAAAAGTCTTCTGAAGGTATTTCTACCTTTCGCCTCAGTTCACCAAAGTTGTTTCAACCTTTCATCATATTATTGGACAAACAATTGAAGACCCCATGTTTTCTTCTGAGTTAATAACTATCACTTCTCGTTCTGTAGGTACTAAGCCAGTTGAGAAGACTAATGATTCGCAAAAAACAGCTCCAGGTGAAAAGTCTACTGAAGAGACTCAGGAGAAACAGGATGAAGTCACTACCGCAAAACCTAGGAAGGGAGATGAGGGTGAGAAAGAGGAGGTTATCGACAAAGCTCCCGTACCGCCTAACACTGAAACTCCTCATGATGAGGGAATGATAGGTGCTCTAATAGATGATGGCGGTGACGACGGGCATGAAGAGGATGTATGTGTCGTTATCACCGGGGATTCGGGGAACAACGACGACATGACTTTCGAAGATTAAAGCCAAGCATGATATGGATCTAAAGGCAAAGTCCGAAAATGTGGAACTTGAAGATCCCAAACCCCTTGCAATAGTTGACCCCAAATCTAAGGTAATTATTAAATTATCTACCAGGTCAATCACTGGGGAGCTTGCCCAAAAGTTTCCTATCGATCTTAACCCCCCAACTTCTGGGAAGACGAAGTAAAAGTGTATTATATTTGATGCTAAAAGAGAAGCAAGGGATGCTCTTAAAGCTGCTAAAAGAGCAAAGTCCGTCCCGAAATCCAAGTGAAAATGGGTTTCGTCTTTTGTCTTCATTTTCCAATGGCCTGCTGTTGTTGTAGCGAGTGCGTCCCTCGCGCCTTTTGTTTAGTTTTCCTGTATAAGTCCACGTGTTTGTGAATAAAACAGTTTGTTCCCTGCAATGTCAATTATTTGCAAGTTTATCATTTAAGTAGGATGCAACCGATAGATAACACATCATATCACAGTCATACGATAAAGTTGTTATTGCTAAACAGTAAACAATATACATTGGGGACATGTGTGTGTGTATGCCCCCCAATCAAACTTGAATGGACTCCCTGGCTAAGGCTTGTTCGAGATTGATTAAGCTTAGTGTTCAGTTGCCCCCGGCTCTCTAGCGGGGCCAATTGTTCTTTGTCATTGATACTTATCCTCTTAGCATCTTTATACTCTCCTGTCTCATAACCAAGTTAGAGTATCGTTGAGGCGGTCTCTTATCGGGGTGCACCTTCACGCCTCATGGGACGTCGTCTTCCCGTCCTTTATACTCTCTTTCGCTCCATGAGAGTTAGAGTTAGGAATGTCGTCTTCCCATTCCTTCTATCTTGTTACGCAAACGGTCATTTCGTTTGCTCCTGCACGAGAATTGTCCTCAATATTTTAAGCTTAATTTAATGTTTAACATTCCATAATCAGGATAGAACAATCACAGAAGATGAAAAAAATGCAGGAAAAGCAAATGACACACGATATTTTTACAGTGGTTCAGCTAAGTCGTAGCCTACATCCACTTTATAATGCTTTTGTTCATATAAACAGACTTTTCAAGGAAAGTCGTGCCTTTTTATATAGTTTATAAAAACAAAAGAAAGCACTTCATATCTAACTCAAATATCACCGCAAATGCTGAGCATTCCAAGCTCTGGGAATCTCTTCACCATCTACGGTCGTTAGCTTGAAGGCTCCTATATCAAGCTTCTGTTGGATGGCATACGGCCCCACCCACTTTGGACCCAATTAGGTTGGAGGCAGGAAGACTTGTTTCAAGACTAAGTCCCCAGGTTCGAATGTTCGAGGTCGAACCCTCCTGTCATAGTATCGTGCCACTTGGCATCTGTGCCTAGAGGCTTGCAAGTCCGCTTCATCCCTCTTTTCTTTGACCCTGTCTAGGGATTCGAGAAGGAGCGCGTTATTCTTCACTGGATCGTAATGAATTGTCCGGTGAGAAGGAACTTTAAGCTCCATTGGAATTACTACTTCCGATCCGAAAGAAAGCGAGAATGGGGTATGACCTATTGCTATCTTAAAGGTTGTTCGATATGCCCACAAAGCTAATGGCAACTCGTCAACCCACATGGCTTTTTCCTTCTCCAGTCGCCTTTTCAGAATGGACTTGATGACCTTGTTTATTGCTTCGACTTGTCCATTCGATTGAGGATGAGCTACCGTGGTGTATCTATTATCAATCTTATACTTTTGGCAGAAATTTCTGAACTCTGCGCTATCAAACTGAGCCCCGTTGTCAGTTACGATAGTCCTCGGTATCCCAAATCGACAGATGGTATTCCTGACTATGAACTTTATCACCTTTTTCATAGTTATTGTAGTCAGGGCTTCGGCTTCCGCCCATTTTGTGAAATAATCCACCACTACGATTGCATACTTCTCTCCTCTTTTACCTATTAGCAGAACTCCAATAATATCAATTCCCCACATGGCAAACGGCCACGGGCTTACCATTGACTTAAGCTGAGTCGGAGGTGCTATGGGAATTTTAGTGAATCTGTGACACTTGTCGCAGCGTCGTGAGTAATAGGCTGCATCCTTATTCATGGTAGGCCAAAAATAACCATACCGCAATACTTTCTTTGCTAAGCTTTGACCCCCGATATGGTCGCCACACTCACCTTCATGTACTTCTTGTAGTACACGCTTGATGTCGTTGTGTGCTATACACCGTAGCAGGGGCATGGAAAAACCTTGGCGGTGAGAGTCTCATCTTGTAAAACATATCTCGCGGCTTTACGGATCACAACTCGTCTTTCGCTCTTCTTCGATGGGAGAATTCCGCTATTAAGGAAGTTTTTAATCGAAGTCATCCATGACTCCCTTTCTAGCTCAGCTTCCAAGGCTAATTCAATTTCCATTAGGTCAAAGCTTGAGGATTCCAATATCTCTATTGGAACCATTTCAGTTTCCTCAGGGTTATCAGAACTTGCTAGTTTAGCCAGTCAATCTGCCTTCTGATTTTTCGCTCGTCGAATGTGTGTTATACTGTAATGTTCGAAATTGCCCAGCAACTTCTCTACTTTTTCAAGGTAAGTAACAAGTCGAGGTCCCTTGGTAACATATTCCTTCCGAACTTGGCAAACAACTGTCTTGGAGTCACAGAATATGTCGAGTGTTCTTATCCCTAATTCCTTAGCGAGTTTCAGCCCGGCAATCAAGGCCTCATACTCAGAATCATTATTGGTGGCGGAAAATTCCAATCGTAGGGCGCAGTAAATGGATCGTCCTTCAGGAGTGGTTAAAACAACTCCGGTGCCAGATCTTCGATCATTCTTTGCCCCATCCATATATAACTTCCATGGACTAAGCTCTAACTCATGCTCTGAAGTAACAACTCTGTCATCCACTGTTTCTTCTTCGGGAATCGTGAATTCTGCTATAAAGTCGGCTAAGGCCTGCCCCCCTTATTGATTTCTTGGGTTGAAAATTTAAATCAAATTGGCTCAACTCGATATTCCATTTAAGTAATCGCCCCGATGCTTCGGGTCTTTGTAACACTTGTCTTAGAGGTTGATCAGTGTATATGATTATCGGATGAGCTTGGAAGTAATGACGGAGCTTTCGAGAGGCAATCAAGAGGCTATAAGCAAGCTTTTCTATTCTTGGATAATTACGTTCTGCAGCTGCCAACTTCTTGCTTACATAATATACAGGCTTCTGGACCTTGTCTTCTTTATGCACCAATGCCGTGCTAATAGCATGAGATGATACTGCTAGATAGACGAACAGATCTTCATGATCCACAGGTTTTGACAATATCGTGGGTTTCTCCTATAATTCCAACAAAATTTGGAAAGCCTCCACACAGTCGGGAGTCCATTCAAAGTTACGTTTCCCCCGTTTGATTAAATCGAAGAATGTGACACACTTGTCCGTGGCTTTGGAAATGAATCTGCTTAAGGCGACAACCTTCCCTGCTAAGCTCTTCCCAATATTCAGTGGTCCTTAAATGTTCCTTATTGCTGCTATCTGGCTAGGATTAATCTCAATCCCTCGAGAACTCACGATGAAACCGAGAAACTTTCCGGCTGTCACCCCAGATGAGCACTTTAATGGGTTCAACTTCATCCCATACCTTCGTAGGATGTCAAAAATCTGTGCTAGGTCTTGTGTATGATCAGAGGATTGCTTGGATTTCACGAGCATGTCGTGGACAAAAACTTCCATTGTTTTTATGATTTGATTATAGAACATTCGATTCACAAGGCGCTGATATGTGGCTCCGGCGTTCTTTAGTCCGAACAGCATCACCACATAGCAGTATAACCCAAGATCTGTTATGAAACTCATATGTTCTTGATCTGGCACATGCATGGGTATCTGGTTATACCCTGAGTATGCATCCATAAAGGAAAGAAGTTCATGTCCGACTGTTGAGTCCACCAGCTGGTCGATTCTGGGAAGTAGGAAACTGTCTTTTGGACAAGCTTTGTTTACATCCGAAAAATCGATACACGTTCTCCATTTTCCATTTGATTTTTTGACTAAGACAGGATTCAATATCTAGTCAGGATATGTCGAATCTCTAATGAACCCATTATTCTTCAATTTCTCAACTTCTTCTTTTAAAGCTGCGGATCGTTTCAGACCCAGCATACGTCTCTTCTGCTTGACCGGAGGATGATTTGGGTTCAAACTTAGCGAGTGGATCATAACTGCCGGAGATATTTCACACATATCTGCATGAGTCCAAGCAAACACGTCAAGGTTTTCTTTCAAAAAGTCAATCAACTCCTTCATCCGGAAAGAAATCCAAATGAGACCCAATCTTCAAGACCTTTGGCGGGTCGTCGTTATCGATTGGGATATCAATAGTCACATCATTGTGTGTCGCCTTCCTAGCTCCCGGTTCTTCATCCTCCCTAGGGTCGATATCCTCGGGGATTTCGTCAGGCGATTCCCTAGGTGATACAATCTTTAACTGCTATGCTGAACTCTCCTTAGCGGGAGATGGGGCGTCCTTGGGATATATATTCAATCCTTTTAGCAACATCTTTAGTTCTGCCATGTAACAAGCACGTCCAGTGACTTGATCACCTCTCATTACTCCAACCCCGACTTCGGTTGGGAACTTCAGCAATAAGCACCAGGGTGCGATGCAAGCCCTGAATTCCACGAGAGTCGGTCTACCCAAGAAAGCGTTATAGGGTGAGTCGACGTCCAAAACTACAAACTGAAGAATTCTTACTCTCCGACGGCCTCCTTGTCCCAATGCCACTGACAATTCTATATATCCCATCAGAGCCGTTGATGCACCATTGAAGCCGCGAATCCATCCCTCACAAGGCTTCAAATCTTTCGGTTCAAGTTTCATCTGATTGAATGCTTTTTTGAAAAGAATATTGACCGAACTTCCATTGCCCACCAATACCTTATGAACTAGAGTGGGACCAATAGTAGTAGTGATGACCAATGGGTCTTCAGTAGGTGATTGAACCCCAACATCGTCTCTATTACGGAATACAACGTCGTCGGACATTGTTTTCTGTTGCTTCACCGGAGCGATATCTTCAAGGTTATTGCATTCCTCTATACCAATGTGTTTAGTTGCGTTAACATATTGGTCCATCGCTCTGTAACTATGGCTGGCTGGATGAGGCCCACCTACTATAGTGTTAATGACAATCCCTTTACCTCTCTGTTGAGCTGTAGGTTTAGGAGAAGGTTGATTTTGGCTCGGGGTTTGTCCTCCCTGCCCCCTGTCTCTCGGAGCGACTTTACACTCGTATAACTTTCCTTTCTATAGTAGCTTTTCAATGACATCTCTCAGATGCTGACATTCATTAGTTGAGTGTCCGTGAGTTCCATCAAATAGGCAAAATTTTCAAGTCGTAACCTCTTTCTCAGTAGAGTTCCTAGGTGGAGGTTTCTTGTATTGAAGGACGTTATGCGTATCCAGATAGATTATTTTCAATGTGTCGTTCAACAGCGAGTAATTTTCAATAGTCTGGAATCAGGGTCTTTTGCTGGAGTTGTTTCCTTGGTTCCTATTTCTCCTATTACCATTTCCATTCCTGTTGTTATTACCCTCGTTCTTGTTGCCAACGTTCACCTCGACCTTCCCCGAACTATCATCGGACTGTTTTACAGCAACATTGCTTTGAATATCTTCCTTAGAAACCCCTTCAAATTTTATCTTTCTGTTTGCATGGGTTTCCTCTCGTCTCAAGCGAATAGTGGCCTTTTCGTAGAACAACTCCCTAGTGGGAAGTGGTTTTCCAGATAGCTAATCCCCGAATTCTGTGTCAGGGTCGACTCCTTCTATTAAGGCCATCAAAATAGTGGGTTCGTGAGGATCACTTACTTCGGTAATACCCAAATAGCAGCGGTCTAAGTAGGATTTCAAAGATTCATCTGGAGCCTGCTTAATCCTTGACAATTCAATGACCCTTTTAGATTTTCGATCATGAAGTCGAAACTGGTTCATAAAGCGTTCACTCAGTTCTTTAAAAGTTGATATCGATCGTGGAGGGAGTCCGGTGAACCACATTAACGCACATCTTCTGGATAAATCGGGAAGGCTTTGCATTTTACAGTGTTTGGAGCTGCTGCGGCATTCATGAACCATACATATCTCATCAAATGTTGTCCCGGGTCGGTTCTCCCAGAATATCGATCCATTTGCGGAAAATTAAATCGTCTAGGGAATTGGAAGTCCAGGATGTCATCAGTAAATGGAGTGTGGCTTCGTTCAATGCCCCAGTCCTCATTGGTATAGCGTCGGCTATCGGCCATGATTTGGCGCACCATCATTTCTACTTCAGCGTTTGTCAAGATATGCTCAGGTTCTGTACTTCTATTTCTTCGAACATTTCCAACGCCTGCGTCAGGTGACATTCTCTGGTTTCGATTTGCCACTGAGCCTCCCCGCCTCCTGCAGTCTCGGTCATTCACAGGACGAGTTGGCTGCAAAGGCTGGTTCTGGATAGGGTTTGCAGTGTTAGGACTACTTGGAGGAGGACGTGGTCTTCGCATAGGTAGCGGGGTTCGCTCTCTTGAATTCGGACCATTGGATCCCAAGGTGCGAGCCACTTCTTCACGGGTTCCCAACGATCCAAATGTCAATTGTTCCAAGTTCTCCGGCCTCTCAAGCGGCCTCCTCTGACGAGGGCGTTCTTCGTCTGAAGATGATGAATGATTCATGATTGGGCGATGAGGCGCAGAGGGCACTCTTGCTCTACGTAGATCACTTATCTCCCTTCTCATATCCTTCATGTTTTCGCGCATGATACGGCTATCCTGTTTATGAGCTTCGAGAGCATCCCTGGTGCTCTCCAGAATGTCAAGAAAATAGGAAAATTCCCCATGGGTTACCAGTGCATTGGGAGTTGGCCGATCCTCAATTGGCACGGGCGATATCAGAGCATTTGCGGGAGCTCGAGTAGATGTGTTTACTTCTGCCGCGTTCGGATCAGATCATGGTAGCAGGGCCGGATCGGTTCAGAGGGGGATATGAGCAACATCAGAGCCTCCGGTTCGGTTAGGGTTCAGATTCAAGCCATCTATTCGGTTCGGAGCATCCGATTCGGATCGATCTGCTCCTGAGCTCTGTCCCCACGACCTTGTCACGACCAAGGCCTGCTGATCTTCGCTAGCTTCATTCTCCCGAGTGCTTTGTACTTCTTTTCCTTTAGCCTTGGCCATAATATCCAATTCCTTAGAAATTAATCAGCAAATACGTGAGAATGCCGAAAACAAAGGATTAACTTCTTTGAACTTGAGGGTCCAAATAGTAGAATGATAATCCCAAAAGGTTGAGAATTCAAAGACTTCCCGGTGAAAGCACCAAAATGTTAGACTAAAAAGTGGTTCTAACACCCAAATCAGCAATAATTCTAATGAAATGAAATCAAAAAGAAAAGAGAAACACACAATTTATAGTGGTTCGGCATTAAAGAACCTACGTCCACTTTCTACTCTTTGGATTGATGATTTGAACATAAATACAATAGTAATTCTCACTCAATTTCACTCATACAATGCATGAATTCACTCAATATTGATGGATTTTCACTTCGAATCGTGATAATGATATGAAGTAATGAAATTCGGTTGACAAGTGTAACGACCTGGATCTTTCAGCTATTTGATTTGAATATTTAAACTTGTTTTAAATATTTTATTTGGAAATATTAATAAATTTTAATATTGAATCCGTTATTTAACGACGATTAAACGTTTATATTTATATTTAATATAAAACGAACTCGAAACTGCGCGGTAGTTCGTAATTTAACGTTCTGAATTTCAACTGAGTATACATGGTTCGTTATAAATCGGATTTCTTCGAAACAAGAAGCGTTTGGATCAACTTGACTATAATTTTCTAATGGAAAAGAAAAATCGAGATTTCGGATTTTATATTGTAAGTTATGTCCAACTAAAATATTCAGAAAAGCAGCGGCATATTCCATTTTGACCATAACGGTTATTTGAATATATTTAAGTATTGGATTCGAATTTGAACAAGGTTCTTTTGGGACGTAGTGATAAATTAATTTTTAGAATTTTACTGTAATTTTAAATTAATTAAATAAGCAACTTTTATTTGGAGTATTTTGCACCCTTTATCAATATTTTGGGGTTTTACAATATAAGCTAACCTACCGATATTATTATATTTTTGGGATCGTGACACATCGCTGGACACAATCATATTTCTATTTCTGTCCGTGGTTGTCTGTATGTTAACAGCCAATGTAAACAACGGTATCATGTATTAAGCTAAAATAAGATTTTTTTTAAAATTTCATACTTAAGCACGGAAAATTCAGTACCACACCTACCGTAACATTTCATTTCAGCCGTAAGGTATATGTGCTTGTGCATTGATCCATTGTTTCCTACTTTGCCTTGGCCACCAAGGTTTGTACACCTCTTTCTGCAAACCGCACGTGCTAAACTTTGGAAATATACACCTAAATATTTGCAGCTACACTTTACAGTCTATATCTCTATATACTCATAGCATAACCAAGGAAATGAAAGCTCAGCACAACAAAGTACTTCAAGATTTTACCCAGAGTATTTTCAAATTAAAGAATATATCTGTACCCTATTAACAAGTCTACCCACCATGCTTGTACAGTTGAAGTGAAATATCACTGCAACGCTATCCTATAGACCTACCCAATTTTTGCCGTGCCCTCCAAACTATTAGAACCGTGCTCGCCAAACTATTAGCACCGTGCTCGCCAAGCTGCTATGCGTATAAATAGGGAGCGAATTCTTCATCCATTTTGAAAACCAATCTGTAGAAAAAAAAAAAAGATTGAAAGAAGAAATGGGCCACCGTATAATGGGAGAGCCAATTCAAGAAAAAGGAAATACAAATGGACGTGAAGTCAATACATGTTGCATGGCAACTGGTAAAGGCAGGCAGCACTTGTTCTAAGTGAAGTACTAACATCTTATTTGAGTTTATCTAGATGAACGGAAGAAAGGGTATGGCCATGAATCAAATTTTCCTTTTAGCCTGGGTGGAAAGAAAGGCATCGGCGGCCTGTGTTTCTTCAAACCAAAAGTAAGCGTTATTTACTAATTGAAAATATAATTAGTTTATTTATTTTGTCATTTAGGAATTAGTTAATCCATATAAAATCATAAGACTATAACGTGAGTAAACCATGCATATGTTAACAGATTAAAGAAAAGCAAATTACGTTGTAACCGTATCGAGAAGCGCTACATTATGAAGTAGATTTGGACGAAGTTGGAAGCAGTGGAATTTTCAGTTAAATTAAATGTCTGTTTAATTTAACTGAAACGAACCATTTGAACGATGGATTAAACCAAGGTGAGTTAAACTCACTCAGTTCCTCTACTTATATTTTATATAAGTTGGATTTTATTATTTGTGTGCTAGGGTTGCTACTCATTGACCGATTGACAATGGTTTGACTGATTGTTGGATATTTTTATATGGTTTAAATTAAACATTGTTTAATTTAAATAAAATGACATCGTTATTTTAACGATGATTTCCAACAGAGGTAGCTTACCTTGTTGGATACGTTTATAAAAATATATAAGCGTATTTAAATTAAATTGGATGCTAAATTATCATCGTTGGTTGACTACTATCTGTTAAACTGATTACTTGCCTATGATCATTACATAAACCGGTTAGCCATTATGGTTAGATATTTAGGTTGATTTTGGCAGTTGAATATGAATGCAACGTTGTTGTGCTATTAACCAATGGGAAATATTGGTTGAGGAATTTACAGCAGATGGCCAAAATGCAAACTATTTTATAAAGGTTGATTCGCCATCAGGAGAATCGATAGAAATAAAGTTATGAATTTATTTAAACCTAAATTTTTAAATATATTATTTTAATTGGGTTAATAAAAAGGAAATAGACCAACCATTTATACGTTGATTGTTTTGACCACAAATCATCATTTTGATAGCAAAATCTATCCGTGTGCGAAGCACGTGCTTCATCTCAATAATTGAATGATGCTTATATGTACAAGACTGATAAGCAAGTGAGCGAGTATTAATGTGATATTTAATAACCGAAGTAAATTGTTTTAATTAACAATTTAAAAGGGGATTATATTGAATTGATTATTATTTTAAATAATCAAATGAGGTTATTCAAATTAATTGAATTTAAATGGAAAGATGAGTTGAGATTTGATTAACAAGTTAATCATGTTTAGAGTTGGCTAAATTAACTATGTTAACATAAATGGATTTATTTACTAAACGGAAATAATTAATGGTCAAGTAAACATTTTCTTAAAATGTTGATATTTGATTATTATTTATTTAATAATTATCAAAGTGGAAATGGGATTTAAAGGGAATAATGGAGGTGTAAATATGATAAGGCCTATTTATAATTAAGTGATAATTTAAAAGCAAATTATATTAGTGATAATTTAAGTTTAAGTTGTACTTTTAAAGTGAACTCTTATTTGAAATTCTATACAATGGAATTTTGTCAAAGTTGAACGGAGTTTCAAACCCAAGTTTTATCGAATAAATAAACAAGTCGGGATATGAAATGGAAACCAAACAAAAACCCCAATTTGAGTTAGAATAGTTAAACGAGTGAAGTTAAAAAGATGAAGTATGGATCCATGATTTTCAAAAGATGATGTTTCGTCAAGATAGAATAAGAAATGGGATTTGTTTGATATTGGGAATAAATATCGGTTTTGAGTATTGCAACTGGCATCTATCTGAAGACAAGAATGTTGTTGATTAAGGTCTGAGAGGTAATTAAAATACCCCAACTTGATCAACTGCAGGACTGTCGGAAGATGATATTAGTTGCAGTGGTGAAGATGTTAAAAGAGTTTATTTGAGAATTAATAATGTATCGTTGAAGAAATTTGGAATACATACGATGGAATTTCAAAAAGGGATTTAAAAAGGGTGTGAGAATATGGAATGGTATTTCCGTAATAAAGAGACAAAAGGAGGTATGTGAAGATATAACGATATTTGCAACGTAAGGAGATGATTTTTAAAATGAGATTATTCTGAAAGGGAAAGTGACGATTATGGCGGTCGAGTAACGAAACAAGGGGGATATCATAACGAGGGTTTGCAATGATCGAATACCCAATATTTGATAATAAGAAAAATTATAGCAAACGGTTTGAAATGATAGTTACAAAAAAATTGGATATGATTATTAAGATATATTTTTCCAAGTGTATAAATAGATGATTTGAGAATATCGATATATTAAAACTGATACATTATTGTGGTATTACAACTGATATATTTGTAATGGCCAAGTGACGCTGTATATTGAACCAATGAATTTGTTGTATTGATTGTTTATTTTGATAGTTAGATAACCGACTATCAAAAATCTTGCCCAACGTTGTTGGTACGGAAAGACCGGGATCGAATTTATATTCGACAACCATTCCGACCAATGAATACGAAACGTAGAAGATGCTGATCGAGTTGGAGCAATGAAGACCGTAAATCTTCATGAGCGGAGAAACTATTGTTGAATTTCTCTGGCTGATCCCCAGAGATATTTCGATAATGATTTTGTCGTGATTGGAATCTACGGATTGCAAGGACTACTCGCTACTGATCCATGGGGTGATTCCTATATTGGATGCAGTAGGAGGGTGCCTTCGGTTCATCCTGTTCCTGGAGGACTTGTATGGACGATGTGAACGATGGCCAGGTGTTCCAAAAGTCGATTATAACCTCATGCCTCATCAACCGGGAAATGACAAAAATCGGGCAGGTAGCATGGCTATGTGGGTCGCACCCATTAGGGTGTATAATCACCTATCTAGAGAAATTCCTTTTGTTTCTTAATCTATCGATGCTGGCCCTTTTCGGGAACGGTGGTTTGAGTCCAACCGTTGGTGATATACATTCGATACACTCAAGCGAAATGAGTGGTCGGTCATGTGTGGGCCGGGTTGCAAGACGTTCTTGTTGAACCCAGTGTATTCGCCTCTAGAGATACACGAGCGGCAGGTGGTCCCATACCTTGTCAAGGTCGGAACCCAATCTCCAATAAGCGCCCGCGGTTTCGTTTGTATATATATATATGTGGAGCGTGAGATGCAAGCGTTCCACTAGATTGATATTTACTTGTATTTAGACACTATGATAATATCAGATAAGATATTGATTTCAAAACTGTTTTGGGTTATCGTAAGGTAAAAACCGTCCGTGTTTATGTGTGGATCGGTCTTACGATTATCCTTTTCTTTCGAAATGATTTTAAATTTAAAAATCAAGTTGTGTGATACCCTAAATGCTGTGCGAGTTTTTCTCACTCTGGTTCACCAGACTGACCCGGTGTTTTGTAAATGCTCGGGTTAGACCGAGGTGTACAGGTTCAGGTTATCAGGTACTGTGAAGTCCAGAGACGAGATGGAGATGTTCAAGACATATAATATCTAGTATTTGTTCCGCCGTGTGATTGTATGTGAGGACAGGTCATTATAACTGTCCAGAGATGTTGATGTACTCTGATATTGTAAGTATTTTCAAAAGCTCTCAATAAAAGTTATTTCTATATTATATTTTGTTCCGCTGCGATGTGAGACTCTGTGTTGTGTTGGTTCTTCTTATTCTTCTACTCTAATATTCTTTCTTTCTTATCTCACCCTCTAACTTCTTTCTCCTAGCTTTCTAGGGTTTCGGTACTTGAGTTTTGGACACGAGTGGTGTTAGTGTCAAGATTCAAGTGTCGAAATTCCCGGGTCGCTACAGTTGGTATCAGAGCAATGGTTTAGAAATAACCTTGGCTCTGTGGCGTAACTCGATAGAGATGGGGTTAGTAATACCCTAGATCGAGATTGAGTATATATATATAGGAGAGCGCGTATTTGTAAATTTTATATACAAATGTTTTGTATTGTGTTGGTTGATCGATTCAAGCTAAACTGGCAAATTGATACAATATTGTATTGTAAAGTGGGTAGATGAAATAATTTTTCCCGAAATATATTTTCATATATAAGACAATTTTACCAAATTGTTGATATTGGTGTGTTTGATTGGTTTGAATGGAAATTCAAATTGGATTGTAAAATTTGAATGGTTTAATTTAACCAAAATGGGAATTAAATCTTGATTTTTAATTTGAAAAGGTTCAATATAACCAGTAGAATTTGTAAGTAAGAATTTAAACAAGAAATCAGATAAATCAGAATTTAACTTAAGTTAAATATGGATGATTTGCTTGCATCGATTGTTGCTTGTTTGTTTATTGAATTGGTTGAATGTAAAATTCATCAACAAATGGAATAAACTGGAAACTAAGAGAAATAACTCCAGTATAATGGATTCGAACAAAATCAAATATGAGACTGAAATAAATTAACTATGTACCTGTTATTAGCATTGGAAAGAGAGTTAAATACAGGTTGGAAGAAAACTAAGAGCTGTTAGTTGGGCTGCTTCGTGATTGGAGTTTGGTTGCCCGACAAATAGGTAAACCTTAATTATTGATTTGGGCATCTGATTTTATACCCCTGAGTGGGTTAGCCATTTGGCTTTGTTTCTTTTGATCGATCTGAGGCCCAGAGTGGCGAGTTGGAGTTGTTTGAATTGAACAGTGCAGAGGAGATGCTTTCGTAAAAATTTAAAACTTAGTTAATTTTTTGATAATATTTTAGAATAATTATTTTTAAGTAAATGGGTTCATAGCGTTCTTCTTTACTTAGCAATTTCGAGGACGAAATTATTTTAAGGGGGGAAGAATGTAACGACCTGGATCTTTCAGCTATTTGATTTGAATATTTAAACTTGTTTTAAATATTTTATTTGGAAATATTAATAAATTTTAATATTGAATCCGTTATTTAACGACGATTAAACGTTTATATTTATATTTAATATAAAACGAACTCGAAACTGCGCGGTAGTTCGTAATTTAACGTTCTGAATTTCAACTGAGTATACATGGTTCGTTATAAATCGGATTTCTTCGAAACAAGAAGCGTTTGGATCAACTTGACTATAATTTTCTAATGGAAAAGAAAAATCGAGATTTCGGATTTTATATTGTAAGTTATGTCCAACTAAAATATTCAGAAAAGCAGCGGCATATTCCATTTTGACCATAACGGTTATTTGAATATATTTAAGTATTGGATTCGAATTTGAACAAGGTTCTTTTGGGACGTAGTGATAAATTAATTTTTAGAATTTTACTGTAATTTTAAATTAATTAAATAAGCAACTTTTATTTGGAGTATTTTGCACCCTTTATCAATATTTTGGGGTTTTACAATATAAGCTAACCTACCGATATTATTATATTTTTGGGATCGTGACACATCGCTGGACACAATCATATTTCTATTTCTGTCCGTGGTTGTCTGTATGTTAACAGCCAATGTAAACAACGGTATCATGTATTAAGCTAAAATAAGATTTTTTTTAAAATTTCATACTTAAGCACGGAAAATTCAGTACCACACCTACCGTAACATTTCATTTCAGCCGTAAGGTATATGTGCTTGTGCATTGATCCATTGTTTCCTACTTTGCCTTGGCCACCAAGGTTTGTACACCTCTTTCTGCAAACCGCACGTGCTAAACTTTGGAAATATACACCTAAATATTTGCAGCTACACTTTACAGTCTATATCTCTATATACTCATAGCATAACCAAGGAAATGAAAGCTCAGCACAACAAAGTACTTCAAGATTTTACCCAGAGTATTTTCAAATTAAAGAATATATCTGTACCCTATTAACAAGTCTACCCACCATGCTTGTACAGTTGAAGTGAAATATCACTGCAACGCTATCCTATAGACCTACCCAATTTTTGCCGTGCCCTCCAAACTATTAGAACCGTGCTCGCCAAACTATTAGCACCGTGCTCGCCAAGCTGCTATGCGTATAAATAGGGAGCGAATTCTTCATCCATTTTGAAAACCAATCTGTAGAAAAAAAAAGAAAAAAAAAAAGGATAGAGAGCAACGAAGGGAAGTGGTGTCTGAAGGTGGTTAGTTCGCCTTGCCAAGGACTGTCGATAGCCGGAGGAGTGAGAGCTCTGGCTCAACGTGGCGGCAAGTTTCTGTTTGGAGTTAGACATGGCTTTGGCGAAGTGGGTTCGCAGTGAAGTCGCATGGGGAGTTTTTGGAAGTTCGGGAGGGAGGACAGTGAGATCTGAGCCAGTGTTAGGAGGAGGTCGAGCACTAATGGCGCGGTCTATGGGCGAGGACAGTGGTGTGAGGTATGAAGGCATGCAGCGAGAGTTGGATGTTGATGCTAATAGTGGAGTACTGTGTGTGTTATTTCGAAGTGGGAAATGTGGTTTTGGTTTGATGGGTTATGAAATGGGTTCAGCAAGGAGCGGATGGGTAGGAAGCATAGGAACGTCAGCACAGTAGAGAAAGGGAAGGTAGCAGGAAGTCCGAAGGTGGAGAAAAAAAGAAAAAAAAAAGAAACTGTAAACCGAAGTTGTGAAGGGGGATGTAAGGTACATGAAGCATCAGGTGGTGATGTTAAACCGATGGGGGGAGAAGTATAGGTTGTAGGCGGGTTTAAACGTTGGATTTTTGGGGGAGAGGAAAAAGGGCAGGTGCGAACAAATTGATGGTAGTGAATGTGTACATTGAAGGGGAAGTGGGCTTCATACAAGGACGGGTATGGGGAAGGACGTTCTCAAGTGGTTGAAAACAGCAGTTGGGTTTAGCATTCAAAAAAAAAAAAAAAAAAAAAAAAAAGATTGAAAGAAGAAATGGGCCACCGTATAATGGGAGAGCCAATTCAAGAAAAAGGAAATACAAATGGACGTGAAGTCAATACATGTTGCATGGCAACTGGTAAAGGCAGGCAGCACTTGTTCTAAGTGAAGTACTAACATCTTATTTGAGTTTATCTAGATGAACGGAAGAAAGGGTATGGCCATGAATCAAATTTTCCTTTTAGCCTGGGTGGAAAGAAAGGCATCGGCGGCCTGTGTTTCTTCAAACCAAAAGTAAGCGTTATTTACTAATTGAAAATATAATTAGTTTATTTATTTTGTCATTTAGGAATTAGTTAATCCATATAAAATCATAAGACTATAACGTGAGTAAACCATGCATATGTTAACAGATTAAAGAAAAGCAAATTACGTTGTAACCGTATCGAGAAGCGCTACATTATGAAGTAGATTTGGACGAAGTTGGAAGCAGTGGAATTTTCAGTTAAATTAAATGTCTGTTTAATTTAACTGAAACGAACCATTTGAACGATGGATTAAACCAAGGTGAGTTAAACTCACTCAGTTCCTCTACTTATATTTTATATAAGTTGGATTTTATTATTTGTGTGCTAGGGTTGCTACTCATTGACCGATTGACAATGGTTTGACTGATTGTTGGATATTTTTATATGGTTTAAATTAAACGTTGTTTAATTTAAATAAAATGACATCGTTATTTTAACGATGATTTCCAACAGAGGTAGCTTACCTTGTTGGATACGTTTATAAAAATATATAAGCGTATTTAAATTAAATTGGATGCTAAATTATCATCGTTGGTTGACTACTATCTGTTAAACTGATTACTTGCCTATGATCATTACATAAACCGGTTAGCCATTATGGTTAGATATTTAGGTTGATTTTGGCAGTTGAATATGAATGCAACGTTGTTGTGCTATTAACCAATGGGAAATATTGGTTGAGGAATTTACAACAGATGGCCAAAATGCAAACTATTTTATAAAGGTTGATTCGCCATCAGGAGAATCGATAGAAATAAAGTTATGAATTTATTTAAACCTAAATTTTTAAATATATTATTTTAATTGGGTTAATAAAAAGGAAATAGACCAACCATTTATACGTTGATTGTTTTGACCACAAATCATCATTTTGATAGCAAAATCTATCCGTGTGCGAAGCACGTGCTTCATCTCAATAATTGAATGATGCTTATATGTACAAGACTGATAAGCAAGTGAGCGAGTATTAATGTGATATTTAATAACCGAAGTAAATTGTTTTAATTAACAATTTAAAAGGGGATTATATTGAATTGATTATTATTTTAAATAATCAAATGAGGTTATTCAAATTAAATGAATTTAAATGGAAAGATGAGTTGAGATTTGATTAACAAGTTAATCATGTTTAGAGTTGGCTAAATTAACTATGTTAACATAAATGGATTTATTTACTAAACGGAAATAATTAATGGTCAAGTAAACATTTTCTTAAAATGTTGATATTTGATTATTATTTATTTAATAATTATCAAAGTGGAAATGGGATTTAAAGGGAATAATGGAGGTGTAAATATGATAAGGCCTATTTATAATTAAGTGATAATTTAAAAGCAAATTATATTAGTGATAATTTAAGTTTAAGTTGTACTTTTAAAGTGAACTCTTATTTGAAATTCTATACAATGGAATTTTGTCAAAGTTGAACGGAGTTTCAAACCCAAGTTTTATCGAATAAATAAACAAGTCGGGATATGAAATGGAAACCAAACAAAAACCCCAATTTGAGTTAGAATAGTTAAACGAGTGAAGTTAAAAAGATGAAGTATGGATCCATGATTTTCAAAAGATGATGTTTCGTCAAGATAGAATAAGAAATGGGATTTGTTTGATATTGGGAATAAATATCGGTTTTGAGTATTGCAACTGGCATCTATCTGAAGACAAGAATGTTGTTGATTAAGGTCTGAGAGGTAATTAAAATACCCCAACTTGATCAACTGCAGGACTGTCGGAAGATGATATTAGTTGCAGTGGTTAAGATGTTAAAAGAGTTTATTTGAGAATTAATAATGTATCGTTGAAGAAATTTGGAATACATACGATGGAATTTCAAAAAGGGATTTAAAAAGGGTGTGAGAATATGGAATGGTATTTCCGTAATAAAGAGACAAAAGGAGGTATGTGAAGATATAACGATATTTGCAACGTAAGGAGATGATTTTTAAAATGAGATTATTCTGAAAGGGAAAGTGACGATTATGGCGGTCGAGTAACGAAACAAGGGGGATATCATAACGAGGGTTTGCAATGATCGAATACCCAATATTTGATAATAAGAAAAATTATAGCAAACGGTTTGAAATGATAGTTACAAAAAAATTGGATATGATTATTAAGATATATTTTTCCAAGTGTATAAATAGATGATTTGAGAATATCGATATATTAAAACTGATACATTATTGTGGTATTACAACTGATATATTTGTAATGGCCAAGTGACGCTGTATATTGAACCAATGAATTTGTTGTATTGATTGTTTATTTTGATAGTTAGATAACCGACTATCAAAAATCTTGCCCAACGTTGTTGGTACGGAAAGACCGGGATCGAATTTATATTCGACAACCATTCCGACCAATGAATACGAAACGTAGAAGATGCTGATCGAGTTGGAGCAATGAAGACCGTAAATCTTCATGAGCGGAGAAACTATTGTTGAATTTCTCTGGCTGATCCCCAGAGATATTTCGATAATGATTTTGTCGTGATTGGAATCTACGGATTGCAAGGACTACTCGCTACTGATCCATGGGGTGATTCCTATATTGGATGCAGTAGGAGGGTGCCTTCGGTTCATCCTGTTCCTGGAGGACTTGTATGGACGATGTGAACGATGGCCAGGTGTTCCAAAAGTCGATTATAACCTCATGCCTCATCAACCGGGAAATGACAAAAATCGGGCAGGTAGCATGGCTATGTGGGTCGCACCCATTAGGGTGTATAATCACCTATCTAGAGAAATTCCTTTTGTTTCTTAATCTATCGATGCTGGCCCTTTTCGGGAACGGTGGTTTGAGTCCAACCGTTGGTGATATACATTCGATACACTCAAGCGAAATGAGTGGTCGGTCATGTGTGGGCCGGGTTGCAAGACGTTCTTGTTGAACCCAGTGTATTCGCCTCTAGAGATACACGAGCGGCAGGTGGTCCCATACCTTGTCAAGGTCGGAACCCAATCTCCAATAAGCGCCCGCGGTTTCGTTTGTATATATATATATGTGGAGCGTGAGATGCAAGCGTTCCACTAGATTGATATTTACTTGTATTTAGACACTATGATAATATCAGATAAGATATTGATTTCAAAACTGTTTTGGGTTATCGTAAGGTAAAAACCGTCCATGTTTATGTGTGGATCGGTCTTACGATTATCCTTTTCTTTCGAAATGATTTTAAATTTAAAAATCAAGTTGTGTGATACCCTAAATGCTGTGCGAGTTTTTCTCACTCTGGTTCACCAGACTGACCCGGTGTTTTGTAAATGCTCGGGTTAGACCGAGGTGTACAGGTTCAGGTTATCAGGTACTGTGAAGTCCAGAGACGAGATGGAGATGTTCAAGACATATAATATCTAGTATTTGTTCCGCCGTGTGATTGTATGTGAGGACAGGTCATTATAACTGTCCAGAGATGTTGATGTACTCTGATATTGTAAGTATTTTCAAAAGCTCTCAATAAAAGTTATTTCTATATTATATTTTGTTCCGCTGCGATGTGAGACTCTGTGTTGTGTTGGTTCTTCTTATTCTTCTACTCTAATATTCTTTCTTTCTTATCTCACCCTCTAACTTCTTTCTCCTAGCTTTCTAGGGTTTCGGTACTTGAGTTTTGGACACGAGTGGTGTTAGTGTCAAGATTCAAGTGTCGAAATTCCCGGGTCGCTACAACAAGGGAGTTTGAGCTCTGAATTTTCCAAAAGATCCTTTCAAATGAGCCTCGAGGGTGTATTTATAAGTGAAAAATGCCTCTGGAATGGCTCCGGCTCGGATGCACGTGGCACTCATCCCATAAGAACCGGGTTCGGAGGCGCTATGATGTTGATAGCTCATCAGGTTAGTGGATGAATACGGGGAGAATGGGTGTATAACTGCTCCGCATTTTTAGAGATCGTGGGCTATTACTGCTACTGCTTCCTACTCTTCGGATCGTATCAGGATTCGTATGGGAGGTTCGGATCGGTGGCCTCCGAGCAGATCCGGTTGTGCTTCCAATATGTTATTTTCTGACTCGTTCACGCATAGACAAGAGGTTCGGGCTACACCCCTCCGAACCGAACCGAATCTTTGCCAGGGATTCCTTCTTCGTACCTCTTCATTGAACGATCATTTAACTTTGTGTAGCCTAGTTCACAAAGTAGGCTAACAGCGACTATTTATAGAGATTTATTTGTTAGATTCTATATTTTAGGGATACTAAGATTTCGGGATTTTGGATTTGTAACAGAAATTAGATCTCATTTTTTTTACTGATATTAAAACATAAGGGCGTTTTCGGTTGTTTACATTGATGCAAAAAAGTGTGATACCAAACGTATTATAAATATTAATAAGATATACATATGTACATATGTACATGTATAATATACATATAATAATAATTCAATAATAATTATAATAATAATTATTATTATATACATATACAATAATTAAAGTAAATGAATTATCCCTACATTAAAGCCTAACATATGCAGGTTTTTTTTGTTTTTTGTTTTCTTGAGGTGTAATGAATTATAATAGTTATGTTCAAAAGTTTGTGGTACTTATAAAGAAAAGATTACAATTTACGAGAATTACAATAGGGTGTTCATTTGTGATATACACAAACATACAACATCATTTTGTATAACATATTAGATGAAATTTTTATTTGAATGTTTAAATGACCAATGTAAACTATTTGAAAATGCGTTAATTCAATTGTTCGTTAGATGAACTAAAATCTGAATGTCGATTAGGGTTAGTAAATAGTAAATTTGAAGATTTAGTGCTCTTTCACAAATTTAGTGATTACTCTCTACACATTACCATACGTTTGTAATCTTCTTTCCAAACTTTTATTTTATTTTGGACTCATCGCCTTGCTTGGAATAACTAATATAGCTTTCCCCTTTCCATTTTTGCATTTAGTGTTATGTCGTAGAACTGGTATAATTAATTACATGATAGGCCCTAAGCAATTTTGAACATAACGGTTTGCTATTTTGATCCAACGTCATGGTTTAGGTACTTCAAAATAATTTTGAATTATTTACGAAGTTTGCTTTTCTCTGTAGATCGCGCATATCTAAAATGTTCAAAACCCATGGTGAATCCTACTTGTTTAATGTGTATGCATATGTCAAAAGTTGATCTAGAAAAGATTATTTTGTTTACTTTATGTTTGAATGTGAGAGTTATTTTTATTAATCGGAGGCATTGTATTGCAACTTAATTGGTTTATGGATTGATAATTGGTTATTTGATCACATTAACTTAATACTAGAGTTAAGTGGAAATTTTGTACACGGTACCATTTTTACAAATGATGTGTAATGACCCAGATTTCTATCGATTTAATTTTAAATATTTAATATTTGTTTTAAATATTGAGTTGATAATATAAATGAAATTTTATATTGAGTTATCGATTTAATATCGAAATACGATTTAATCTAGAATAAATCGAATTATCGTAATACAGAAATAATTGAATTCGAAATTCAATACTGAATCGAGACGATTCAGAGATGATCAATATAAATCTTATTTGAGTATAAACGATAATAAGGATAATTTAATAATAAAGAATTAATTGTTTGAATTTAGTTTATATTGATTTAAATATATATCATCTCCAGATGGCCGAATAGGGGTTTGAAAACCTGTCCCAGTGGATTTAGAATGGTGGTTTAACCCTAGGAAGGACTGTTGTTGGGTTCAGTAAGGAGCTCAGGATCAAGGGTTATCTAAATTTTAAGGATACAGTTTTTAATTAAATTAAAATAAAATATCAGTGTTGTGTGGAACAAAACAAAATAACGGTGGCTCCTCCATCTCCACTAAGAAAAAACAACTCATGGCCTTTTCGTATCCGTTCACTCAGAAATTTGTTGGCATAACCTCATCCATGAATAATAGCTACCTTCGTTCACATTATAAAACCATCGTCCCTCCCCTTTTTATTCTCTTTAGCAATCGAGCTTCAGAAATCAAATGAAAACAAAAACAAAGCCGCTTCCCTCATTTCTTTCTGCAAATCAAAATCCCCCTTTTCATTCGAAACAACTGCTCCATTCGCCCTCCCCAATTCAAAGTGAAATCGCGAGTTACTGGGAGATGCTGAGCGCGAGTTCGAATCGATCGACACTAGGGTATTGGTACTTGCGATTTTGGTATGAGCAAAAGGTGAAGCTCGACATTGACAGGAAGGTGCTCGCGATTTGTTGGAGTTGGGTTTGTCAAGGGTCTAAAGTGTATGAGCGCGAGTCATGGAGGAAGACGAGGTCACTAGGGGACAGATATTTTGAGAGGCGACGTTGGTACAGTTGCGGTTGAGGGATGATGATTAGAGATTTGAAAAAGGGGCTGATGGTTTCAAACAGTAGAGAGGCTAAACTCGGGTGGGTTGCTGTTTGCTTGAAGGTGTGTCCACAGTGGAATTTTTTAGCTATGGTGGTTTGCTGGAACGCAGTGAAACAAGGGAGAGGATGCTGAGTTGGAGACTGGTCGATGTTGGGGTTTTTGGGAAAGAGTTTGGGTGTAGCTTCAGGTTGGCGAGGGGTATTGTTGTGATCTCAAGGGAGGTTGAAGGGAAATCTGGGTAATGGGACAAAAAAATCACAGTTTTAAATAGGATTAAGGTATTTTGTTTATTTATTTAAATTTACTTAATATATAAGTTGAACCTGAGATTTTACCATTAAGGGAAAAATGTCATTTAACCTTTAGTTTAGAATTTGGAAACGGAAAAGAAAGAAAGTCCATTTAGTAAATCAGTATAAGAATTTCAAGTTTGATATACATTGTCATACAATAACAGATTTCGACGAAATAAAGAGTGTTGGAGTCATTGACGATAGTGTCTCAGTCGAAGTGGATTAAAGTAAATTGGAGCCAACCGGGATTTTCAATCACATTAAACGTCGGGTTAATTTGATTGGAAATTCATCGCTAAATCATCGATTAAAAATCGCGATGAGTAAATCTCACTCACCTTTTATTTAGAATTATTTTTGTTAGTTAAAAATAATTGTTGTTGCTTGTTTGGTTACGTTAAATTATTACTGTGGCATGTTTAAATTTTTATATATATATATATAGTTATTTAGGCTTGGCTATTATATATATATATATATATTGGTTTGGTGGTTGGATTCCCATAGTATCATTAGCGGATGCCCGGGGTACCATTAGCGGATGATTTCCCTATGCGCCCCACAAATATATATTAGTGGATGACCTTCATACCGCGATATCCTGCCTCCAAGCAGGATGGGTATTATTTATGTTGACTAATATATTTGGATGCAGGAAAACAGGTTGGAGGAATCCAACTGGATTCCTCAAAAATATTATTATTTGTATGTTATCACATATATAATTAAATATGATGTGTTTGAAAACCTATGGTTGAAATTGAGTGTTTTGAATTGTTGAATGTCACTGGCTCTAAAATGTTGATGTATAAAAATATCATGAAAAGGATATTTCAGATTTTTAAATAGAAGATCTATTTTTCTAAAAGTAGAATTGAAAATGGAATTTTAATATAATAGAATTCAAATAGAATTGAAAAAAGGAATTTGAATATAATAGGATTCAATTAGAATTGAAAAATGGAATTTGAATATAATAGGATTCAAATAGAATTGAAAATGGAATTTGAATATAATAGAATTCAAATAGAATTGAAAATGGAATTTGAATATAATAGAATTCAAATAGAATTGAATATGGAATTTGAATATAATAGAATTCAAATAGAATTGAAAATGGAATTTGAATATAGAATGAAAATAGAATTGAAAATGGAATCCAACTAGTGATATATAAGTTAAACTTGTATTTGAATATGTTATATTCAAATGAAAGGGGGAAATAGGCAAAACAGTTAACTAGAAATTAGTTAATGGAATTTTTAATTGAAGTTGAACTTTGAAAGGTAAATAGGATTTGAGAACTTAGATTTCGAAATTGAATATGAAACATAAGTTAAAATTGGAATTCAATTAGTTTGTAAGCAAGTTAGAATTTTATTTGGACATGTAGGTTCAAATGAAAAAGTAAAACAGGAAAAGAATTAATTAACAAATTAATTAACGAATTGAGTTAAAACAATCGGGTATAGTTGAAATAAATTAGACAGTTATAGATATACAGAAGACAGGTATGGGATAAGGTTAATGAAAGTATATAAATAGAATGCTCGACAAAAAGGTGCGTATTTAAATTGAATATGAGATTTTATGCGCCGTATCGGCTAGCCACTTGGCTTTTCCTTTTTCCTTTTGAATAGAGAGGCCTGTGTGGCGGTTTGGGGATTTTCCCGATGCTCCCGGTACAAAAGGAGGTTACGGCGATTTTTTCCGGGAATTTAAGGAGTTATAATATTTTTAAGAAGATTTGATAAACTAGAAATCGATATATCGATATATATATATAGAATTCGATAATGAAACGAACTTAAAATAGAATAAACGAAAAGGAATTTTATAAATAAAATCCTGGGAGATATACATTTTAAAGTGAACGATGATTTAAAAGCAAATGATTTGCAGATTTAAAATAATCGTGTTGATAAGAAGTTAATCAAATGGAGTTAAAGAAATAGAGTTAAGCAGAATTAGAAACTGACTGGAAATTAGTTGAGTTGAACGACTTTTTGAGTATCGATCTGATGTTGGTTTCGGCCTTTGGGTTTATACTTAGGAAGTTGTTCTCTTACTAGTTTACAGTTAGAGTCTGATAGATGTGGAAGAATAATGAAATGTAAATATGAAATGGAAATGTTTTCCAGAGCTAATAACATATATTTTCTAAATATAGAAAATAAGGAAATATGTGTATATATATATGTTTGATGATGTGATCGATAATTCCATTTGGAAATAAGGTCATTGTGTGTACACGGACATTTTTCATTTGATAATTAAATCACCGACTATCAAAGTTTTGACCATTTTAACGTTGTTAATATGGAGAGACCGGTTGGATTCTTATCCAAAGAACCACTCCGTATTGGCATAAGCGTTGCGAATCATATATGCCAAAGAAAATTGAAGACGGAGTAAAGTGCAAGGGCTGTTTTATAAGTCCTAGGTAGAGATTGCCTAGGGTGGATGTACGGAATAGTGCCTTCGGTTTTGTTCAGTCCCAGAACGAACGTATATGGACGAATGTCTAACAGAATATTTCCAATGATCGAATATGTTGGACTGTACAAATATATATGGTGGCAACAGTTTTATTCCCTTAGCATAATATCTAGAATATTTGTGCGAATCAATTAGTGATTAACGGATCTGACAATATGGCATTCAAAGTGATCGTGTTATCAATGAATGGAAAGTAATCGTAGCCTCTGGCCTCAACAACCGGGAAATGACAAAAATCGGGCAGGCAGCATGGCTATGTGGTTAGCTCCCATTAGGGTGTATTATCACCTATCTAGAGAATATTCATTTGCTTCTTTAATCTATATCAATGCTGTCCCTTATCGGGAAACGGTTGCTGATCCCAACCGTTGGTGATGTACATTCGATACACTCAAGCGAAATGAGTGGTCGGTAATGTGTGGCTGAGTTGCAAGACGATCTTGTTGAACTCGGTGTATTCTCCTCTAGAGATACACTAGCGGAAGGTGGTTCCATCCCTTGTCATAGTTGGAAATTCATTATCCCATAAGCGCCCACAGTTTTGATTGTGTTTAAACGTGAGATGCAAGCGTTCCACTAAGATTCTATTTAATTGATTTAAACACTATTATAATATCAAAGAGTTTTGATATAAAGACCTTTTGGATTCTCATAAGGGAAAAACTTGTTCCGTGTTATACGGCGTGGTCTTATGAGTTATCGTATATTTTCTCAAGCTATTTTAAACTGTTTACCCATACTAGTCCCATGACTGACCCAGAGTTTATTTTGTTTTGTTTCCCTAAACTCTTAGGTGCCCAAATTTGTACGAGCAGTCAAGTAGTTCAGGTGTTTCTAGATATTCTTGGAGGAGTTTGGAGAAGGAGGCTTCAACGTTAGTTATCTAGTGTTATTTCCGCTGTATTGTAAGTGTTGTACTCTGATGATAATGTTATGTATATACAGTCAAATTTTGTATTTCAAAAGCTGTTATATATTATATTTTATTCCGCTGCGATGTGAGATTCTGTATTGTGTTTCTGTTCTTCTTCTTCTATTCTAAGTTTCTATCTTATCTATTTCTCATCCTCTAGCTTCTTTCTATTAATGATTCGTATTTCTGTGCAATATGGGTTGGACGTGTGGTGTATTTAGTCAACTCAGATAGCGCGGATTTGCGGGCCATTACAGTTGATATCATGTAATGAACCGGGATTTTTACACTGATAACTGACACGAATTGATCGTAAGGACGTATTTTCAAATACGATTTAAAATCCAGTCTTTATAAATTCAAAACATGGTAACCTGTGAATGATAGCATTTAGTGATGTGTATAGCACAGCACTTTCTAAAATCCATTTTTACCCATTCATGTATGATAGCGTTTGTTTAGATTGATTTTAGACATGTTTGAAAGATAACACTTTTTAACAGCAAGTTTTGATGCCATCTTATTTTATTTGTTTTGTTCATTTTCAAAGTATTTTAGAATTTGAGTTTTTGTAAAATTAGATTTGAAAACATTTAATACTTGAATTAAAAGTACCAAAACCCTTTTGATCAAAGCAAGTTCAAAAGCAAGGACTTAAGAAAAGCTTAAGTTACATATACATAGACAAAACATGTTTAACACTCTTTATGTTCTCATACACATAAAAAGGAAATATTTGAATTTTGTATGCATTAAAATTGAAAACATGAATTGTCTCATCTCTTTGTAAAATCATGACCTCATAGATGTGATTGCAACTAAAATCTCATGGAAGATATTTGCATTGGAACAAGATCATGTATGGTCAAAATCCCCTCGTGTTTGCTTATGTTTTGAAAAGAGAACTTGAATTGTCAAATTTTCCTTCACTTCATGGTCTCATTCATGAAGTTACTACACTATAAATCATACCATCAACTAAGATTGTCAAGGGAAAGATTAAGCACATGATAGATCAAAGCATTTTCAGCTTTTGCAAATCCTTTTCATGTCCTTTCTATTGATTTTTCTGAAAATACAATTGTTGCTCATTTTTCAAAACCTTGGCTATGTTGTCAATAAACATGTACATAAAAAGATTACCAAATCATGTATTGATAACATCAAATCTTACCTACACTAGTGAGCACAACATCATAGGTGTTTCTAGGTATTTTCCTATGTATTTTCATCTTATAACATAGATTTTGATGGTACAAAATTTTCAGATTTTGTCAACCTTGAAAGGCAAGTAAGTTTTTAAATTAAATTGTTGTTAAATCAATTTATCATGTGAGATTTTGATGTGAAAAATCCTTTGCAAAACTGATTTGAAATGGTACAAAAAGGATATGGCAATTTGTTAAAAACCAAGAATGATTTATGATAGATCATAAGCATTTATTTATGACAATTCATTTGAACCAAAGTGGAAAAGAGAAGGTCATAGATAAGGGGCTTTAGGGGTGAAGTTGTGCTGATGTAAAGCCATATGCAAAGGAGAGAGGCTGTGTTGTTTTGGTAAGAAAGAAGTCTTCTGTTTTGTCAAATCAATTGTCACACAAAAACAGTTTTAAATACCCATTATTTTATAGTTTTCTCCACTATAAATAAGCATGATCACACACACATTTTCACACAACACAGACACACAACAAGTCTTTCAAATAAGATCAGTAAGAGGAAGGGTAAAGCAAGGATTTTTGGATCTTTTATTGTGAGTAAACTGCTTTTTAAATTTTCTGTTTGAATTTTCTGTATTTTGCTAGTTAGAACTGCAAATTGAACTCCGCCTTTGTTACGATTTTGTTAAGTCGTAAGTCTTGATTTTTTAGTAATCTTTGCCTAATCATAGATCTAGTGGTTAGCAATTAAAATAATTAGTGGCATTAGTTTGAGGTTAGAAATGAAAAAAAACTGGAATTGCATAAAAGACCGTGGACAGATTAACAAACACAGCAATGGATGCTGTGAGTAAACTTCTCATTTTCCTCATTTAAACTATCATTTATTTTGTTTAGTATTATGCAGTATTATATATATGTATACTGGCTGAGAATGAATTATATTTTGTCAATTTGATCTTCATAACAAGCATGTAAACCAACTAGGTAAAACAGTACGTGAGGTAACAAACAGGGTGATGTGAGTTATAGAGATATCAGTAATCAAATCTTTATAACTATCTGAATATTTGTGCGCCATCTTAATGTAAATGCAAATATGTTTTAGCCAAAACTATCCAATAGCAGTTGACAGGGTTAACCATTAGCCGACACAGAGACATTAATTTGAGATGTATGCTGGTAAACATATTACACATTTTCCTTAAATTAGTAGAATGTCAATTCCTTGTATGGTTGAATAATGCTGTAACTTCAAAGAACCATGTTCATGAAGCGTTAAGGATAATAACATATACGTTTTCCTAAAAACCAAAAAGAGTTTAACTGATTTTAGAATGCTACCATTATTCTAGAGATGATGTCATAACAAAATGTATGGTTTGGGGTTAAAAATGAATTCGCCATTATTGGGTTAAGGGATTTCGAGACTGTAAATAGAGGGACTTCACTGGAGGAACAGGGATCAACAGGAAAATTATCAAATGATATTTTCTTTTCATGATTCGTGAAAACAAAATGAAATTAAGTTTTGTGGTCATTTGTTTTAGTCGCTGTGCATTTTGGGACTGCATTGACAAGAAGGCAAGTGAAGTGTGCGAACCAGGGGAAAAGGACAAAGGGGGTCATTGCCGAGGTGACCGGAGTTTGGCAAATTTTCAATAAGCTGTAATGGCATTGAAAAGCAAATAAGTGGCAGTAGGTTGTGGGAAGCTTGGAGATGAACTGTCGAAACACTGTTCAAGTGACCGGAGAAAAAGTTGGGCTCATGGATGAATTCAGGAGTTGAATGATGACATGTTGCAATGGTTGAGGCATCACGATAGTGGGCGACCTGATTGTGCACGTAGACAAGTGCACACCGTGCACTGATTGTTCACGCTAAACATAAAGGTGATGTAATGCAGTAGCAACTGCAAATGGAAAATTACAAGAAAAGAAAGAAGGGAAGGAACTGAACGGGCTACGAAGTAAATATGCGAAGAGAAAAACGTTATAAAGGAAGAAAGAAGAAAAGGAAAAGGGTAGGAAAGAATAGCACAATGAAACAGAAAAAAAAGACCAAAGGGGGAAAAGATGCGCATCTGTTGATGCATAGGGAACATGGGATAGTTGCATCAGATAACTAGTCATATATACTTGTGTATATGGGTACTTGAAGCCACGTATGGAAGTGATAAGGGACGTGGATCATTCAATGTATTTGGGGGTGCAACACGCAGTAGCACAAAAGAATCAAAAGAAGGGGAGAAGGAAATCCTGGGCTTGGACGTGTAGAAGGAAAAAAGAAGAAGAAGTAAACTTGGGAACAACCGCAAGTAAAGGAAAATGGGGAAGGCAATTGAAATAGTATGTGTTCTGCGTGGTATGGTATGAGGCGGATTTATGGGTACCGTTTTCACGTCAGCAATGGTGATGGGTTGTATGCAGTTATGGTGTAGATATTGGATTGGTAAACTCTTGTTTTGTTTGAGGTACATAGCCGAAGCATGTACCAGAAGTGAAATCATGGTTTTCCTGATCTTGAACATGATATGAACTAGTTAGTTGAAACATGGTCATGCGATGGGGCATTGTTATGGTGGGCCGAGTGGGCGTGAAGTGGAAAAAAAAGTATAAAAGGGAACAGACTGTTTATACCAAGTTTGGCCCATTACAAATTTAAAATAGAAGAAAAACAAAGGAACTACTTTATGTTAAAGTATGATGTAAATACATTTATATGTTTAAACTATAATATAAATGTATATAATAGATCAAGAACTGATGTTCGCATAGAATTGAGTTCGTAAAAGTATAGTTGAGTCAATCAAGGGTTTACGTCAGTAACGCAACATAAGTGTTGAGCTTAAATAAATTGAATTCAAAATGAATTGATTTGTTTAGAAGAGATTTTATACTAGATATCGTTTAAATATAAGCGAACGTAAAGTTAGTTGTAAACTGTATTAACGCGTAAATAATGATCTGTAAATACAGCAGATACTGGATTAAATACAGTTTTGTCAAGAATCGAAATTTTTGTACTCAAGCTATAATTTAACTTTATAAATTTAAATTTATAATTAGAATTAGAAATGGTTTTCAAATGAAATATTTAAATTCAAAGCAAGGTAGAAAAACCGTATATAACACATACGCTAGAATTTGTCAGTTTTTATCTGATATCTAAAGGATCTGATATAAAGAACTGGTCATGAATAGTTCTGTACTTTTAAAACAAGAACTGTGAAGAATAATCATGTTTAGACTGATAAATAAAAAGAGGACTTTATCAGTATAGAAAGAAGGAGTAAATCCAGAATCAAAAGGGGAAAATTGATGAGAAAATACAAAGTATAAAGGTTGTAAAAGAAATGATTAAATTATAATTTTATTCACTTATGAATGATCAGATTAAGAAATAAATGACGAGAAACATTTTTCTAAAGAAAAATAAAGTAAGTATTCATTTTAAAAATGACGAACAAAAATGAAAAGAAAGACTGTGTGCGACGCACGTACTGAAATTGTTCATTGGTAAGACATGATAAAATTACTAAATATAGGTCAGATAATCTTATACTGTGCAGTTTGACTATAATTGGATTTTTATCATGTTAGATTTATGATTTAAAAAGAAAAGTGTTCGTTAATCATTTCAAAGAGGCCGGAATAAATATTTCACTTTGATTCGATTATACGCCGCGCGTCAGAGATTGTTAAATTGAAGACGGCGATATACAAGGGCTATTTTTTTAATAGTGCCTTCGGTTTGTCCAGTCCCAGGACAACTTGTATGGACGAATGACCGACAGAGTATTTCCAACGGTCATGCCGTTGATTTTACAAATATACCAAGTTGGTGGGGAGAAGGTAACTTTTCTTTATTTTACACCCAGAGTGTACTTGTATAATCAGTATGTGATTACGGATTTGACGATGTGACATTCAAAGTGAATGGTGACCAGATGTTCTGGAAGAGAAACATAGCCTCAAGCCTCACACCCAGGAAATGACAAAAATCGGGCAGGCAGCATGGCTATGTGGGTCGCTCCCATTAAGGTGTCGCATCACCTATTTAGAGAAATTCCTTTTGTTTCTTAATCTATCGATTCTGCCCATTCGGGGATGGTTTCCGTACACAACCATCGGTGATATACACTCGATACACTCAAGAGAAATGAGTGGTCGGTCATGTGAGGGCCGAGTTGCAAGACGTTCTTGTTGTACCCAGGTGTATTGGCCTCTAGAGATACATCATCGGAAGGTGGTCCCATACCTTGTCATAATTGGAAATCCAATTTCCCTAAGTGCCAAGCAGTTTTTATAATTTGTATACTATATAGGAGAATGTGAGATGCAAGCATTCTTCTAGATTCTAAATTATTTGTGAAAACACCTAGACACTATGATAATATCTGTTTTCAAGTATACAAAGTGTTTTGATCTCATAAGGTAAAAACCCGTTCTGTATTTATGGCGTGGTCTTATGAGATATTTTAATTTATTTAAACTGTTTACTCATACCAGTCCCCTGACTGACCCGGAGTTTATTTTTTTGTGTTTCCCCTTAAACTCTTGGGTATTCATAATGCTTGTTATGAATAGACAAGTGAATCAGGATTTGATGAAACTTGTGAAGCTGGAATGAAGATTTTGCTGTGTGCAGGCCATCTATCTACTGTATAATTAAGTCTGCAAGTTAGTCGTCAATGATATGTATAATTACTGATGAGTTGTATCACTATATTCTGTATGCTCTGATGTAATATATTCCGGTGTGAAATGTTATAAAGTATTATCTTTTGTGAAATTCCGCTGTGAGATTCTGATGTTTCTGTGATTTATCTTCTATCTATTCTCATTTCTTATTAATGGCACGACTTCCGATGTGTTCGAAAGTTGGGTCATTACATATCAGAGCTTAGGTTGAGCGAATACCTAGGCTTTGGTGGGATTATTCTCATTAGAGATAGGGTCAGTAGTACCCTAGAATGAGTTGAGTGTATATATATACGAGAGAGCGTATTTGTTAATGGATATAAAAATTTGTTTTATATTTTGTTGGCTAGTCCGTTGAGTGGATTATAAATTTTGGTCGAATCGTGGGATGCCACGACGTCGATAAGAGTTTATAAACACTTGAACAGAAGTTTGAACACGATATTGCTTTTAAGTGAGTAAATGAAATAATTTTACTCAAAATTCTATTTTGATCGAAAAAGAATAATTTTCTGAATTATTATCATATATGGATGCGTTGGATATTAAGGTTATAATCAAATGAGATTATAAAATGGAAATGGTTATTTATAACCAAATGAAAATTTGTATGTGAATAAAACATACATATGAAATGAATTAAATTGGATTCAGAACTGGAATTTGGAATCTAATCCCGGGAAGTTGGAAAATATTTTATGAAGTAAATATATTGATTGTTCAAATAAAAAGAATGTGAACCAAAAGTTTTGGTAGAACTAAAGTTGTGGAAATATGAGGAGTTGAGTTCAACATAAGTTGATTTTGAAAAGTAAATAGGCTAGTAGCACTTTTCCTACCTAAGTAATTTCGGGGACGAAATTCTTTTAAGAGGGGAAGAATGTAATGACCTAGATTTCTATCGAGTTAATTTTAAATATTTAATATTTGTTTTAAATATTGAGTTGATAATATAAATGAAATTTTATATTGAGTTATCGATTTAATATCGAAATATGATTTAATCTAGAATAAATCGAATTATCGTAATACAGAAATAATTGAATTCAAAATTCAACACTGAATCGAGATGATTCAGAGATGATCAATATAAATCTTATTTGAGTATAAACGATAATAAGGATAATTTAATAATAAAGAATTGATTGTTTGAATTTAATTTATATTGATTTAAATATATATCATCTCCAGATGATCGAATAGGGGTTTGAAACCTGTCCCAGTGGATTCAGAATGGTGGTTTAACCCTAGGAAGGACTGTTGTTGGGTTCAGTAAGGAGCTCAGGATCAAGGGTTATCTAAATTTTAAGGATACAGTTTTTAATTAAATTAAATTAAAATAAAATATCAGTGGTGTGTGGACCAAAACAAAATAATGGTGGCTCCTCCATCTCCACTAAGAAAAAACAACTCGTGGCCTTATTGTACCCGTTCACTCAGAAATTTGTTGGGATACCCTCGTCCATGAAAAATAGCTTCCTCCGTTCACATTATGAAACCATCATCCCTTCCCTTTTTATTCTCTTTAGCAGTCGAGCTTCAGAAATCAAATGAAAACAAAAACAAAGCCGCTTCCCTCATTTCTTTCTGCAAATCAAAATCCCCCTTTTCATTCGAAACAGCTGCTCCATTCGCCCTCCCCAATTCAAAGTGAAATCGCAAGTTACTGGGAGATGATGAGCGCGAGTTCGAATCGATCGACACTAGGTAGTGGTACTTGCGATTCAGGTATGAGCAAAAGGTGAAGCTCGACATTGACAGGAAGGCGCTCGCGATTTGTTGGAGTTGGGTTTGTCGAGGGTCTAAAGTGTATGAGCGCGAGTCATGGAGGAAGAAGAGGTCACTAGGGGACAGAGATTTTGGGAGGCGATGTTGGTACAGTTGCGGTTGAGGGATGATGATCGGAGATTTGAAAAAGGGGGCTGATGGTTTCGAACAGTAGAGAGGTTAGGCTCGGGTGGGTTGCTGTTTGCTTGAACGTGTGTCCACGGTGGAATTTTTTAGCTATGGTGGTTTGCTGGAACGCAGTGAAACAAGGGAGGGGATGCTGAGTTGAGGACTGGTCGATGTCGGGGTTTTTGGGAAAGAGTTTGGGTGTAGCTTCAGGTTGGCGAGGGGTATTGTTGTGATCTCAAGGGAGGCTGAAGGAAAATCTGGGTAATGGGACAAAAAAATCACAGTTTTAAATGGGATTAAGGTATTTTGTTTATTTATTTAAATTTACTTAATATATAAGTTGAACCTGAGATTTTACCATTAAGGGAAAAATGTCATTTAACCTTTAGTTTAGAATTTGGAAACGGAAAAGAAAGAAAGTCCATTTAGTAAATCAGTATAAGAATTTAAGTTTGATATATGTAATGGCCCGCAAATCCATAATATAAGAGTTGATTACATACACCATACATCCAACCCAAATATCACAAAAATACGAATCATTTTTTTTAGAAGAAAAAGGTAGAAGAAGAACAGAAAAAAAACAACACATAATCTCACATCGCAGTGGGACAAAATATAATATATCAACTTTTGAAATACAAAATTTCAACTGTATATCATACACTTATCAGAGTATCACTATCAGAGTACAACTTACAACATAGCGGAAATAATAATAACTAGATAACGCTGAAGCCTCCTGCTCCAAGCTCCTTTGGATAAATCTGTAAAATCCTGTACTACTTGACTGGCCATACAAATTTAGGCACCCAAGAGTTTAGGTAAAACAAAACAAAATAAACTCCGGGTCAGTCATGGGACTGGTATGAGTAAACGATTTAAAACAGCTTGAACAAATAAACGATATCTCATAAGACCACGCCGTATAACGGAACGGGTTTTTCCCTTATGAGAATCCAATATATCTTTATATCAAAAACCTTTTGATATTATAATAATGCCTATCAACCACAATATAATAATCATCTAGCAGAAACGCTTTCATCTCACGTTCTACGTATATAGTACACAATCAGAACCGCAAGCACGTATTGGGTAATGGATTTCCAACTATGACAAGGTATGGAACCACCTTCCGCTGGTGTATCTCTAGAGGAGAATACACTGGGTTCAACAAGAACATCTTGCAACCTGGCCACACATGACCGACCACTCATTTCGCTTGAGTGTATCAAATGTATATCACCAACGGTTGGGATCAGCAACCGTTTCCCGGATGGGACAACATCAACAATAGATTTTTAGAAGTAAATGAAACTCTAGATCAGGTGATTAAACACCCTAATAGGTGCGACCTACATAGCCATGCTACCTGCCCGATTTCTGTCATTTACCGGATGTGAGGCTAGAAGCTACGCTTTATCATCACATCATATTCACTTCGAATGCCACATTGTCAGATCCATCGAAAATCACTAATTGACGTCTACAACAGTACATTACATGTTAGCTAAAGAAGTTTCCTTCTCCACTTCCACTCTTGGTAGGGTTGAAGAAATCAATGTACGTGACCTTTCTGGAAATACTCTGTCAGTCATTCATCCATACAAGTCATCCAGGAATAGGATGAACCGAAGGCACTATTCAGTACATCTATCTTAGGCACTGTTACCTAAGACTTATACAATAGCCCTTGCACTTTACTCCGTCTTCAATTATCTTTAGCATATATGATTCACAACGCTTATGCCAATAAAGAGTGGTTCTTTGGATAATAATCCAACCGGTCTCTCCATATTAACAACGTTAAAATGGTCAAAACTTCGATAGTCTGTGATTTAACTCTTGAAGAAAAACAAGTGTTTCGATAGTCGATGATTTAACTATCGAAGAAAAACAAGTGTTCATACAATATCAAACAAATCACTGGGCTCTTTAATTAACATTTCATTAATTAAATCTCTTCTCCCTTTCCTTATCAATATTTGTTAACCAAATATTTCCGATAATCATCTTGGCCTTTTTCGTTAATTGGAAAACATTTCCACATATCTTCTTCTTTTATTTTCTGTACTTAGAAAATATCTTCTATTTATAATTGGAAAGTATTCCAATTACTTATCTCTTTTCTGACTCATTTATTTCTATACTTAGGAAATATTCATTATTCTATTTCCAGCTTACACTTATTTGGGTTAAAACAGATGTTGTGTAAAACATAGTTACGACAACCCAGATACTATATTCAGCTAACTCTTATTCAACGTTGATCTTCGAGCTTGAAATCTTACTGTTTATTTGTTAATAATGAAATTAATCAAGTTGGGGTATAACTACCTCTCAGACCATGACTGAATAACATTTATAACGTCAAAACAGATAAGACTACTTACTCGAATAATCAATACCATACAACTAATTATTCACTTTTAAACACGTATACACTTCTCTTTCTATTCTTACTGGATTTTATTCTTAGACTTCCTTTTTGATTACACTATTCTTTTATTAAGTTCGCTTCCTTATCGACTTCTATATATATTGATATATAGAATCCTAGTTATCATATTTTCTTAAAAATATTCTAACTCCTTAAATTCCCGGAAAAATTCGCCATAACCTCCTTTGTACCGGGAGCATCGGGAAAATCCCCAAACTGCCACACAAGCCTCTCTATTCAAAAAGAAAAAGGAAAAGCCAAGCGGCTTGCCGATATGGCGCATAAAATCTCATATACGAATTAAATACATACCTTCTTGTCGAGCACTCTATTTACATTTCTTCTAACACTTCATTCCAAACCTGTCTCATGTATATCCATACATTTCTAATTCATTTCAACTTAATACACTCGTTTTTACTCAACTCGTTAATTAACTTGCTAGTTTATTCCTTTTCCTGTTTTACTTTTATATGTGAACATAACATGTTCAAATATAATTCTAACTCGCTTATACTCTCTTTAAATTCGATTTTTAATTTAAGTTTTCATATTCGATTTCGAATATGAATCCATAAATCTAATTCACTTTCCAAGGTTCAACTCCAATTCAAATTTCCATTAACTAGTTGCTAATTAACCGTTTGCCTATTTCACCTTTTTATTTGAATATAACCTGTTCAAATATATGTTAACTTGTTTATACACTGATTGAATTCCATTTTCAATTCAAGTCTTATATTCGATTTCCATTTTCAATTCTATTTGAATTCTATATTCAAATTCCAATTCAGTTCTATTTGAATTTCCTATATTCAAATTCCAATTTGACTCTATTTGAATCCTATATTTAAACTCCTTTTTAGTTCTATTTGAATTTCAAATATTCAAACTCCTTTTTAATTCTATTTGAATTTCTATATGCAAACTCCATTTGAATTTCTACATTCAAATTCCATTTGAATTTCTATATTCAAATTCTATATTTAAATCCCATTTGAATTCTTTATATTCAAATTCTATACTTAAATCCCATTTGAATTCTTTTATATTCAAATTCTATATTAAAATCCCATTTGAATTCTTTGTATTCAAATTCTATATTTAAATCCCATTTGAATTCTTTTATATTCAAATTCTATATTCAAATCCCATTTGAGTTCTTTATATTCAAATTCTATATTTAAATCCCATTTGAATTCTTTATATTCAAATTCTTTCTAAATTCTCTTATTCAACTTCTATTTCAAAATCCCTTATTCAAATTCTATTTGAAATTCCCTTATTTAAATTCTATTTGAATCCTCTTATTTAAATTCTATTTGAATCCTCTTATTTAAATTCTATTTGAATCCTCTTATTCAAATTCTATACTCACATTCCGTTTGAATTTCTATATTCAATTTCTATTTGAAAATTCTATTTTTAAATTCCTATTTGAAACCTATACAAAATTCCAATTCAACTCCATTTGAAATCCTATATTCTAATTCCAATTCGACTCTATTTGAATCCTGTATTCAAACTCCTTTTTAATTCTATTTGAATTTCAAATATTCAAACTCCTTTTTAATTCTATTTGAATTTCAAATATTCAAACTCCTTTTTAATTCTATTTGAATTTCAAATATTCAAACTCCTTTTTAATTCTATTTGAATTCTCAATTTGAATTTCTTTATCCAGTTCCATTTGAATTCCTTTGAATTCAAATTCTAATTTAATTCCTTTGAATTCAAATTCTATTTTAATTCCTTTAAATTCAAATGCCATATTTAAATTCCTTTGAATTCAAATATTCAAATTATCTCTTGATAATTTATTCATTATATTTATAAACACTATTTTATAAATTTCCTTGTTTTATTTAAACAAGCCTATTTCGAAATCTATTTAAAACCAAAATCTTATTTTGGAAATTCTCTTTGCATCTTCTATATTCAAATTCCATTGAATTTCTCATATTCAAATTCTATTTGAATTTCTCATATTCAAATTCTATAATTTAAATTCCATTTGAATTTTTATATTCAAATTCTATAATTTAAATTCCATTTGAATTCTATATATCATATTTAATTCTCTTTGAATTCAAATTCTATATATTTAAGTCCCATTTGAATTTCTATATTCAAAATTCAAACTCAATTCTATTTTAGAAAAAATAGAATTTTCTTTCTAAATCTCAAATATCCTTTTCATGATATTTTTAAATATCAACACTTAGGCCCAGTGATATTGGTACACACAAAGCAACCAATTATTTATTTTTGTAACACATCATATATGACAGTATATGTGCAAACAAATAAACAAACAGATAATATAGTTTTGAGGGATCCAGTTGGATCCCTCCAACCTGTTTTCCTGCATCCAAATATATTAGTCAACATAATAATACCGATCCTGCTTCGAGGCAGGATATCGTGGTATAGAAGGTCATCTACTATCATAGCGTGGGGGCATATAGGGTCATCCGCTAATGATACTGCGGGCATCCGCTAATGAGACTGCGGGAATCCAACCAATCACCAAACCCATATATATATATATAATAGCAAGCCTATATAACTATATATATTTAAACATGCCACAGTAATATTTTAACGCAACCAAACAATCAACAGACAATTATTTTTAACTAATAAAAATAAATTCTAAATAAAAGGTGAGTAAGATTTACTCAGGGCTTTTTATTTTTCAAATAACCAGTTAATTGATGTATCGTCTCGACTAGTAATCTCACTTGAACGAATTCATTTTGCACCTTACCGTTACTCCAACCACTCAACCAAATCCCGAAACAAACCCTTCACTTTGCAAACCCTTACAATCCCATTTCTGTCTACCAGCAAAACTGCTCATCACTTCTGCCAGACACTGAAGAACCCACGCCTGATTGTCTTTCCGCCAGCTTGAAATAACAAACAACAAAAATCCCTCCTTGCTGATCAAAACAACTCGTTGATCTCCACTTCACACCACGTCTGCCTCATGTAAAACCAAAGCCTGTAACTCACTGTTTTCCTGAAAATAGCGACTCAGCACCCATGCTTCAGCTGCTGGTCGACCAAGGGCATCACCCCCTACAGACTTGAAGTCAGATGCTCTCCCTTCCTGCTCGAACTCTAGATCCTCTTCCAGCTTTTGAAAGCTCTGTCACGACATTCACCATTGATTCTGAAAATCAACAACCGACCCTTTAGAAACAAAAATCGAGTTCAACGTTGAACTAGAGTTCAACTCCTAGAAAACGTTCGTAAGCCATCAGTAAATGCCCAGATTCAACATCGATAACCATGCCGTCATTACACTCAACCCTAAGTCACTGCGTTCAGGTTCGAACCTCCCAGTTACAGTAGTGCAGTTTGCCCTAGCTCGCGGTTCCCGAAATTGAACTCATGGAGGCATCGAGCTCCTGCCAATCTCGAAGAACAGAACTCGCAGATTCCACCAAAACACCCTCTTCGATTTTGATTTAAGGGGTTTTCCCTTTTAAATTTGTTAGGGACGGTTTTCTGTTTTGCCTTCTGAAGCTTTGAAATGGAGGAGCGATTTTAAAGGGGATAATGGCCATTATATCTTGAACGCTTGTGAAGGATAGAGAGGCCACGTTTATTTTGCTTCTGCGGTTTTGAAAGGAACAGCAACGACATCCTTGTTGCTTTGTTTCGGTCCATACAACAATAGGCTTTATTTTATCTTAAATTTGTTTTTAAACCCGTATCCTTTAAATTAAAATACTCCATGGTCTTGAACTCCTTTCTGAACCCAACAACTGTCAATTTTAGTGTAATACCCCTATTCCGGACACACTGGGATAGGCCACGAAGTCCAATTCGATCATCTAGATAAGATATTTATTTAAATTGATTCAAGTAAATTTCTAAAATAATAAATTCTTCGATAATTCAATTAATATTCTTCTTCTAATTCAAACAGAATTTTATACTGATCATCTGAACTGATTCGATTCAGCTGTATATATTTTAAATTAAATTATGACTGCATTACGATAATTTAATTTATTCGACATTAAATTGAAATCGATTATCTAATTGATAACTCAATATAAATATTCATTTAATTTATCAAATTAATGTTTAAAACCGTATTAAATATTCAAATTTAACCGATGAATTATCCGGGTCATTACAATATACATTGTCATACTGTAACGACCCGTATTTTCAGTGATATAATAATTAGATTATTTAATTATTTAAATAGTAATTTATAGATTTAAACGGTTTAAATTAAAAAATGGTGAATATTTAATTAATATAGTAATTAAATAATATATTTAATTCTGAAATAATCAGAATTAGTGAATTGGCAATATAATGTGGACTGGGCAATTCAAATTATATAATTCAGTTCATAATTGAATTAGAATAACGAATATATTGTATGAACGAAGTTTGAACGTATAATTATAATATAATTATAATCGAGCTCGAAATGGCGCTGCAGTTCGCTATTTGACGATTTGAACTTCAACTGAATGTATAGGGTCCGTTTTAAATCGGATTTCTGTGAAATAAGAAACGTTAGGAGCTGGTGAAGTTTATTTTTCTAGTGGAAGAGAAAAATCGAGGGTTCGTCGTGTAGATTTTGATTTATGTCCAAATCAAATTTTAGAAAGTCGCTATGGAATTCCTTTATAATTTATAAAGGAATTATTTATATTTTAAAAAGGGATTTCATTATAAATCGAATATCGATTTGTATCGGGATTTGAAATATCGCGTTAGAAATTCATATAGGAATATTGTGGAGCTGTATGATATTGTATGTGAATATATACGATAATACTTATTTATAAATATTTAATTTAATTATTTTTAAATATATTTATATATTTAAAAGGGCCATTTAGGGCTTTAAAAATAGCCAGTTTTGCAAACGAACTCAGAATTCGACGAAACTAATTTTGTTGGATCCGCAATGTCAAATTATTGTTAGATTTTAATTTCCGTGATTTTTGAAGTCAGTATGTGGCCGTACGGGGTTTTAATGTGAAATACAGTCAGTATTTTGACGGTTAAAAATACGCTGTGTGATCAAACAGAGTCGGAATTTGACGAAACCAGTTTCGTTGGGACCGTAATGTCGAACTGTAGCTGCATGTCTGTTTTCATGATTTTTGGATGTCATGTGTGATTACAGGAATTTTTAGAAGACAAATATAAACAAAATATAACCAAACAAAATATCTAAATAAATATCTAGATATTTATCTCTTTTATAAATACCCTTAACCCACTGTTCTAACCTAATTCCATTCATTCATCGGTCAAGGAAAATATCACGTCGCCACTATTCTTTCTCCACAGCAAAAACCATACTTCATAAATTCAAATCAAATTCGAAATAAATCCATAAATCATGATATTTATATAATTGTAATCCTCATTCAATGATCTTCGATTTGGTGTAGCTGTTTATGGGTTCGGTGTTAATTTCCGATGATGGCAAAATGTACAGTATGGGTTTAAATCCGCTAGGGTTGAATATAATGGAAGATTTATGCATCGATACTTGTTTTTGGTGTTGTATTGGAGTTCAGGAGGTTGAGTAGCTTGTGTGTGCAAGTTTTTATGGGTTTCGGGGTTGAAAGAGGTCGCTGCCTCCCCTGAACAGCTCGAAGAAGGATGTCGACGCAAACAGCAAGGAGTGGGGGCGAGTTAATCAAAGTTGGTATAGGGTGGAAGAGGATTGGAAATGGAAAATTTTGGTGATTTTTAATCTAATTTAAAAGAAGAGATGGAGGAGTTTTTGATGGATGAAGCCATCGAAATCAGCCGTGTTTCCTACAGGAGCTCGTGACCTTTTGGGGAAGAAAAGTGGAAGCGGGCTGGTAATTGATGCGGTTTTAGGCTAAAAGGAATAGTAAGGCCCAATGGTTAGTTAAAGTTTAGTTTATTTAAATTCAAATAAGTGTATGAACTTATAACTGTTATATCTTTCCCATATGGTACCAGAATTCAGTGAAACAAGATCCGACAGGATCGTATGGACGGACACTACCCAATGGAACTGACTGGGAGTGGAGTGGAGCTCGTTTGAATTTATGGCGAAATAAATTGTTTGATTCAAATCAAACAAACAGTTTATCGTTCTTTAACGATGAACTGCCAAAGTGAGTAAAACTCACCAACTCTGAACAGTTATATTTTTATAACGTATTTTAGAACTGTTAATCATCTGCGGATTGCTGTGTGTTAACTATTTGGTAGAATTGTTTATGTATTGGTTGAAATCATAGATAACGATATATATATAAATCGTTAATCAAATATTGATTCTGTTTAGCAGAATATTTCATATTGAAATGAAAGCGATGTTAATTATATTGTCTGACATCTGTGGATGCAGGGAAACAGGTTGGAGGGACCCAGCTGGGTTCCTCAATATATAAAATACTGTTTGTTTCATATATTGTAATATATGATGTGATATAGATCGGAGTATGCATTAGAGATGTCAAGTGGGATATACTAGTTCGGAAGAGAAGTCTTGTGATCGGGAAAGTGATATGATCAAACAATGTGTACGGATGGTTTATATGCATCGTACGAGACTTAGCATATATGGAAATTTTGGGAAATGACTCTTCGATTTGTTATGAGGTATTGTGAATCATCGACTGAGTAACCCCTAAGGCTGTTGAGCGTAAGGCACACTTAGTAGATTGTTTATCATCCTTATGCGATGAGGGGGTTTGAACTTGATCAAGCCATGAGCTTTGTTTTCTAGTAGTATGATACTATTAAGTATCGATGTTTGGTTGTTTCTTTGGTTACTCGTGTTGCAATTTCGAGGACGAAATATTTTAAGTGGTAGAGAATGTAAAGACCCGGGAAATCGAACACTTAATCTCCGAATATCGTCAAAATTTGTAATATTGTTAAATGTTATAAAAGTGATTTGATTACCTTGTAAAACATCATTTAATTAGGAATTAATGATACAAGACTCATATTGGAAAAATGCTTTCAAAAATATATTTTTGGTAAAATATTGATAAAATGACCGAAAACCATTTTATCGATAAATGGCTATTTTCTCAATAAAAGTTGTTGAAAATTTTAGTGGATGTCTAATTAATCATTAAAAAAGTAATTAGCAAATAAAAATATTTTACATATTTATGGCTAACTATATTGATGATGTCATCATTTTCAAAAATGAGCATTTAAGGAAAGTTTTATGTATTTGGGTATTTAAATATTCAAATACTGATTTTATAATTCAAATATACTTTTTTTAATTGTTTAAATAAGTTAATGAATTTATTTCCAAGTTTTGGTTACTTAAATAAATAATTAGATTCGGAACTAAAAATATGACCGAAGTTCAACATTAAGATTTACAACCTATCGTTGAACAGAAGTTGTTTCGCATTGTTGCAATGTTGGTTGATACATACATACACATGCATATACATAAGTATACAAGTATAAGTGTAAGCATAATTAGTCACATCAAGGGTTTAGAAAATATCCTAATTGTATGCATATAAGCTTCTTATATGTATACAAATGAATGCTTACATCTTAAAAAGCAAACATACCATCTCTTACACACCTTTCACTTCTCTTACACACTTTTCACTTCTCTTACACACCATCTCTTCTTTCATGAGTGAGTTTAGGGTTTTAAGGGCACTTTAGTCTTTTCTCATTCACCTTGCTTTGACTATAAAAGAAGGGGCATACCTTCTCTTTTCATACACAAAAAATTCCTAAGCAAAAGTGAAGCTTTTTAATGGCTTATCTTCATCTTCTTCCTCTTCCTTACTAACTTTCTAAAAGTACACTCAAATGAACTTCAAATCAAGCCAAACTTTGAGTGAAGCCTTCCTACACCATTACAAGACCTTCTAGCAAGTTAGAAGTTGAAAAATCCAAGCACCTCTCAAATTCCATTAGAGGCCGTGAGGTATAAAGCAAGGAGGAAGCAAGGAAAAGCAAGGAAAGAAAGGAGGTTGCTAGTTTGGATCTTGGTTCTTATTCTTGGAGCTAGGATTTGCTAAGGATTAAGGTGAGTTTACTCACTATTTAGGACAGAAAACATAAACCCTTTTGCATGTTTTTAACTATGCTTAAAGTTGCTTGAATGTTGGTAACTTATGTTAAAAATGTTGTCTTGATTCTTACTTTAAAAGTAAGCGACATATGTGATCCATGTTAATGGATTGGAATGGACTTGAATGGACTTGGAATTGAACTTGAATTGACTTGTGTAACAAGTGGAATGGACTTTAAACAAAGCACATATGGAATAGTATGGAATTGACATATTGTGGACTTGAACTTGAAAGTGCACTTATAGCGATAGTCGCTATAGGTGTAGTTTAAATTGTTGTGTTTTCAACACTTTGTATGGAACTTTGTGATGATTTCTTTAGTGATTTCTTATAATATTAATTTTTTATTACTTGTGTGTTTACTACCTTGAATTTATTGGATAGTAAAATGCTAAGTAACCCATCGAAATGACCAAAACTTCACTAGTGCAAAACTACCCGTTTAACCTTGATTTTTGGATTTCAAAGTATTGTAAATGTTCTTTAAGTTTATGTAAATGGTCTCATCTTCTTAATATTATATCTTAACTCTTATTAGAGTATTTTAAAGTATAAAATATCTTCTTTCTAAAATATCTTTTTTTTTCTTCTAAATATCTTCTCTTTTCTAAATATCTTCTTAAATAAATCAAAGGTTAGAAAGGGTTATGAATTGCTAAACCTTGTCATGATTAAGTCATTACATTAAAAGGTAATTGATAATGCTTAACTCTAATAAGCCGACGAGTAGGCTTATCTATCTGTGAGTGTCAAGAGTGGGGTGTCTAGGCAAGGGGTGATATGCAACTAGTGCTCTAACTTACCTGGCCTCACTCTTGACTGAGGGATAGTTAAGTTGATAATGTCGGAAACGAGTTAAGTGTATAAAGTGTGATTTCTATAAGCATAAAATGGTTTTGGGTTTGTCGTGACAATGTGTTAATTACATTCGTCTTTAACCCTCTCAGATTATATCATCGAAGTAAATATAATTGAATCTTTAAATGAAAGTTTAAAGATAATTATAAAAGGGTTTTCTTTGGGTTTGTTGTAAATAGTATTTTAGCAACACTTGTTTTTAAACCCTTGGAATATAGATAAACTGGAATATACGGTTTAATGATTTTGGAATATACTTAGATATTTAATAACGTGGTTTTAAAGATAGAAATAAGTATAGAAATCCTTCAGGGTAAAGATATTGAATAAGATTAACTTATAAAAGAGAAGATGTTCTTTATTAAACAATGGTTTTAACCTCTTTGCTATATTTTAAGATAATCTTATAAATTGATTATGGTTATACTTATACTGGAGGGATAAGTATATGAATACATTTGAAGTATTGAAGTTATAAAGGTAATCTTAGAAGTGAATTATGGATATACTTATACCTGAGGGATAAGTATATGAATATGTTTTGAAGTATTGAAGTTATAAAAGGAATATTAGAAGTGAATTACAGATATACTTATACCAGAGGGATAAGTATATGAATACGTTTTGAAGTATTGAAGTTAAAATGGGAACATTAGAAGTGAATTATGGATATACTTATACCGGAGGGATAAGTATATGAAAACATTTTAAAGTATTGAAGTTAGAAAGGAAATCTTGAAAATGAATTATGATTATATTTATACCAAAGGGATAAGATTATTAATACCTTTTAGGTATTAAGATTATAAAGGAATAGTGAATTAGTAGAATATATACATATACACCTTTTATATGTAGAAGTTGAATATATACACAAGTATATAAAGGAATATTAATCGAGTATGAGTTATTGATTAATAAGCGAAGTCTTGTTAGACAAATGAAGTTTTATTAGATAAAAGAAGTTTACTAATAAAGGAGTATTAATTAATGAAAGATTAATTAAACGGGAAAGGAATTAGAAGCCATTTATATGAGTAAATCGTGCTTTGACTATTATCATGTTATGTGACTTGATAGTGATTTGATTGTTTATCATGCTTTTTGACTTGATAGTGCTTTGGATGCTTAGTCGTTTGTTATGGAAATTAAGCGAGGCTGTTTCCCAAACACAAACGTCTATTATGTGAATTGATAGTCGATTAATTGACTATAGAACTTGACCTTAAATTTAGCGACTGGTTTTGAGGAGACCGGGATTGGTAAGTGTCTACTTATCGAAAACCACTTCAAAACTAGTATACGGGTTCTATGTTTTGGAAGCGGCTGTGAAGTGAAGGCTATGTGGCGATCTGAGATCTATTGAGATGCTCAAACACATGTAGTGATTTTAAGATCTATGAAGGAATCTATGTGTGATTCCAAGATCTATTGATGTATTGGAATCCATGTGTGATTCCGTGATTTGTGAAGGAATCTATGTGTGATTCCATCTGGGAATTCTTATTCTGTTCGAGTGGTGAAGAGTCGTGTAAAAGATACCGAACGAAAACTCAACATCGGAAATGGCAAAAAACAGAGCAGGAGCACAATATGGGGTTTTGCTAACCTACGGCAGGATATATTGACTCCATATCTAGTGTATGCTTATTATCGAATTGTGCGGGAGCTCCTCGAAGTTGCGCGCGGGAGTTGGGTATATTTGGTTCCACGTGGTGCACTCCGGTGTTTTCGTGCGTGGGCCAGTTGCATTTACCTTATGGTATATTTTATCTAGAGATATACGACACTCGGAGGTACTTTCTGACCCTTGTGCATGAAGTTCGGATATGTATTGAGAGATCTCCGATGGAAAACCCAATATGCGAACGTGCCCTATCGGTTTTGTTTGTACACTTAATAGTTGTCGAATGTAACAAATGTAACCATTCCTTCTATGTGAATTATTTATATTCCACACCCTAGACATTATCTATTATATAACTATAGTAAACTTAATAAATGGTAGGTTCTTTTGAGGGGAAAACTAGAGTGGTAATATGTACTATCCCCTCAGTGTTGTTACAAGCAATGTGTATCTTGAGTTTCTCATACCAGACTGATGTCTGACGCTTGGTTTCTGTTTTCCCTAAAACCCTCACGTACTCCTTCGAGTAGGCTGAGTATAGCAGGTTTTACTTTGGATGCTTTGGAGCTTCTGGAAGAAAGTTGAAGTTCAACTTACCATAATTTTTATATCCGTTGCATTCTATGTTGTACATCAACAGTGATGAGGAAAGGTTGTTATAACTGTCCAAGTTGATGATAGGTTAGTCTTCTCTGATAGTTATAAACATACAGTTTTATTTTGTAAAGTTCATTCTTTATATTATATGTTATCGTTCCATTGTGAGATTCTGATATCGTGTCCTCTTATTCCTTAGTCTATTTTCTTTTTATTTTATTTCACCCTAACTTTTCATCTTTTCGGCACTTGGGTGCTCGGCATGTGAATACCGTGGATGTATTAGTGTCGACATTCGAGGGTCGAAAAGTCGGGTCATTACAAGCCTAAAGGAGAAGTTAACGTGCGCACCAGTGTTAGTTATTCCTAAGGGGAACGAAGAGATGACGGTATACACAGATGCTTTAGGTACCGGACTAGGTGTTGTACTGATGCAAGGAGGTAGGGTTGTAGCTTATGCTAGTCGGCAACTGAAACCGCATGAAAAAAGATATCCTACCCATGATTTGGAATTGGCAGCGATTGTGTTCGCGTTAAAGATGTGGAAACATTATCTCTTAGGAGAAATATTTGAGTTGTTTACTAATCATAAGTCATTAAAGTATCTTTTTCTCTCAAAAGGATTTAAATCTTCGTCAGCAGAGATGGTTAGAGTTCTTGGCTTCATATGATTTCAATATCGCATACACACCCGGGAAAGGCAATGCGGTGGCTGATGCATTCAGCAAGAGACATGCCATTTTAGGGGCTATGTTTCTTGAATGGAAGCAACTGCAGTATATCGCGGGATATGATTTTAGACCCAAGTGTGAATTGGATCCAGAAATGTTAGCAAGTTTGGCGATTAGACCAACTTTGATTGGGTAGATCGGCTCCAGTCAAAGGGACAATCCTAAACTACTGGAAATCATCTCCAAGGTGGAGATGGGTACCGATGGTGAGGAGATGAACAAGTATTGACTTGATCAAGAAGCATGGCCCCGAAAGAATGGGTAACTAGTTGTACCCAACGTTAATGGACTGAGAGATGAAGTGCTTAGAGAGTTTCATCACTCGAAACTGACTATACATCCCAGTCGTAACAAGATGTATCGAGACATGAAGCAGACATAATACTGGGATGGGATGAAGAGAGACGCTGGAAAGTTTATATCCAAGTGCATGAACTGCCAGCTAGTTAAAGCCGAGCAAAAGAAGCCTAGTGGTTTGCTACAACCGTTGGAAATTCCCGAATGGAAATGGGCACAAGTCTCAATAGATTTCATTGACGGTTTGCCAAGGACTGGACCGGGTCATGGTAGTATTTGGGTGGTTGTGGATCAATTGACCAAGAGTGCATGGTTTATAACAGTCAAATCGAATAGAACGACAACTAAGTTAGCAGAACTGTATATGAAATGTATAGTAAGATTTTATGGAGCACCTAAAGGTATTGTGAGTGACCGAGATCCATTATTTACTAGTGGATTTTGGAAGAGCTTACAAGAGGCTTTAGAGTCAGAATTACATCTCAGTACCGCGTACCATCCTCAAACAGATGGTCAAACAGAGAGGGTGAATCATGTATTAGAGTATCTCTTGAAAGCTTGTATATTGGATTTTGGGGGTTCATGGGATGACCATTTGCATCTGGTTGAGTTCGCATATAATAATAGTTACCAGTCCAGTATTGGTATGGCTCCATTTGAAGCTTTGTACGGAAGACCGCGCAACTCATAATCATGTTGGTTGGAAATTGGTGAGAAGTTTGTGCTTGGGCTAGATGTAATAAGAGAAACTTCATATAAAATCAAGATTATTCAACAGCAAAGGAAGGCTGCCCAAGATAGGCAAAGAGTTATGCTAATAAAAGGCGAAGAGAATTGAAATTCTTCGTTGGCGACTTGGTATTTGTCTGGATTTCTCCGTTGAAGAGTGTGATTTGGTTTGGTAGGAGAGGTAAGTTAGCACTAAGGTTTGTTGGCCAATTTCCAGTTCTCGAAGAAGTTGGGAATTTAGCGTATAAAGTTGGATTGCTTGACAAGATGGCGGGAGTTCACGACGTATTTCATGTATCCCAGTTAAGGAAGTTCGTGCACAATTCTGATATGACTATTTCACCAGATCAGTTGGATGATATCGAGGTAGAATCCGAGGCAGTTAGGAGCTGTACGACGATTCGTATTGTCGAACACGATACGAAACAACTTCGAAGGAAGACGGTGGAACTAGTCAAGGTCCAGTGGGGAGATAATGAGAATGACTGTACTTGGGAAACAGAGGAGAGCAAAAGGAAGTCATATCCATAACTATTTTCCTGGTAAGATTTTAAATCGTGATATAATTATTCCCTTGTTAGTAAACCGCATGCTAGGATAAGCTTGTTGTGTTTTTGTGTATGTTTGATTGTTTGTAAATGGTTGATAGGCATTCGGGACACCATTGTATGTTTCCTGGTTAAGGAATTTAAGGGGAGAAATTTCTTTGGGGGGGGGGGGGGGGGTGGGAGAGTGTAACGACCCGCATTCTACGTATTAGAGGATCGTAGAATATTTATTTTATTTTCATACGAAGTCGTATGGTTGTGTAACATTGGGAATCGACTATTGGGGTCATTTCCCACATTCACGATTTTTGCCGAATTTTAAATGAACGTTTTTCCCCTGGCGAATCTTGTTTCTCCTATAACTTTTGATTGGTAAGGAGTTTTGACCTGAAACCACTTCCATTGGATTCAGATGATGGTTTACCTTTCGGTAGAATGGTCACATAATCAAACGGACTTAACGTTTGGGAGATATGGCTGAAATAAGGTTTGGAAGATGAAAAACAACTTAATCGGGCTTAACAGGATGATTAACAGCTAGGCCCATAACCCATTTCGGGATTAGGGTTGTGGGAGGGTTGATAGGAGTTAGAGAATGATTCCTTTTCATTTTCTCAGCCGCCGCAAACAATCCTCTAAACCTAGCAATGGCCTCCATCTTCTAAATTACTCTCTAATTACCTTTTTATCACTAATCAAGCAAAATTACATCAAATCAAAGTCAAATAATCAACAAATCAGAGATAGAGCTGCTGCTATACATAGGAATCCATGCCAAATCAGTTACAGCTTCAGATCTATCATTCATTTGTGGCTGAGGTGAGTGGTTAACATGATTATTCACTAATTATGGCTAATTAGGGGTGACTAGTGATAATTAGCGAAACTATGATTCAGACAAAATGGAAAAATTCAAAAATATTATTTTATGCCACTGATATAAATTTGGGTTAATTTGGATTAAGTTTGCTAATCTCGTAATTTAGGCGATTATGGGAAAAACTATGGATTTGGGTATGTTTGATCTTGAATAACACATGTGATTGATGTCTTAATGTTTTTGGTTGATTCCATATGTTGTTACTACTGTTTGGTATGATCTACGATTGCGTAGTAAAGTTAGAATGGTCGAAATGCCATAGAGAGGCGAAAAATGTTTTGCAGGAAAGTGGTGCAGGTTTTATGTTCGACCCTATATGCATGTTCGACCCTATATGCATGTTCGACCCTATATGCATGTTCGACCCTATATGTCTGTTCGACCCTATACGCATGTTCGACCCTATACGCATCTTCGACCCTTTATATATGTTCGACCCTGAACCCGAGATGACCGTAAACTCTTTTGAAGATCAATTCCAATCCGACCAAAACCCGAGATGCAAAGGAAGTTCAGATGAGAAGCGATGGCTCAAGATCCAAATGGGGATCGACATGTTAACTTCTAAAGTTGGGCTTTGCTGCTGGAAGTGTGCAAAGGGGTTATCGATATCTATAACTTTGGTTCACTATTGAGAGGGGGGCATTGACTATGGACTAGTGCGGCGGGGTCAGAGGTTGTATGGAGTCGAACTCCATCAGGGCCTCAAAGGGAAAAGTGGTCGTAGTGATAGTTGGACGTGGTAGGACTCTGTCATGGCCCCAATAGTTCTGGTGATCAAAGTGGTGGATATCGTATACTTTACGCATTGAGTGGGATATGTGAGGATGATTGCTATGTTTGATGTTTGCTATCACTATGACATGCACACTACCATTTTACACTTTATGTTAGTGTTACCTTAGAGTACTGCACATCTTGTTGTGCTAACTCTTTGGTTGCAGGTCCTGGTTCAGGTTTGATTATTTATACCTGTTATTGCTTTATTTTGGTGCTATTGCTCATAAAAGACTTTTGTCTGACCTAAAGTTTTATGTCTCTTCTTATTACTCTGGGTGCTCTTAAACGAGCAGACTAGAGACATGTTAGGTGGTTATGCACGAGTAGCTGTCCAGAGACGAGCAGGAGGCTTCCATGTACTATTTACATATATTCTTCCCGTGTTGCTACTGGTCACTGCTTTGGGCAATAGTAGTGCACCTTTTCTATTTTGCTTTAGAGATAGTATTTTGAAGTTGTAATAATGGTTTGGATCATAAGCTGTATTTTGGATTCCGCCACTCTGATGGATATGGTTTAGTTTTCAGGTTATGCACTGTCTCGCCTGTTTATATCAAGTTATGTTACTAATATATTTTATTCCATGCACTATGAGATATACTACAAGTTCTTGATGATTCATAGTTTCAAATCCCTTTCTTTCGACGATCGTCTTTTGCTTGTTGGACATTGGCATAACGCATTTCGTATAAATGTCGGCTAGTGCGGGGTGGGCCATCACACAGTAAGCTCATTTAATTTTCATTATTATTTATTTGATAGTTAAATAACCGACTATCAAATTTGGCCTACACGATTGTTGGTACGGAAAGACTGGGATCGAATTTATATTCAAAAACCATTCTGACCAACTAATACGTGAAGATATCAGAAGATGATCGAGATGGAGCATTGAAGACCATATATTTTCATAATGGAAGAACTGCTAATAATCTTCGGTCTGCAGCCAAAGATGTACTGTGATTCTGTCGTCGTTGGACTCTACGGATTGTAAGGACTACTCGCTACTGATCCTTGGGTGATTCCTATAAGGGATGCAGTAGGAGAGTACTTCGGTTCATCCCGTTCCTAGATGACTTGTATGGATGGATGTTAGACAGAGTATTTCCAAAGGGATCACGTACGTTGATTTCTTCAAACGTGCCATAGTTGGGTAGCTCCCAACTAGAGTAGTTTTGTGTACGTGAATTAGTGACATCCGGGGGATCTGACGATGTGGCATTCAAACTGAATGGAGACCAAATGTTCCAAAAAATAATTTAAACCTAAAGCCTCATCAACCAGGAAATGATAAAAATCGGGCAGGCAGCATGGCTATGTGGGTCGCTCCCATTAGGGTGTATAATCACCAATCTAGAGTAAATCCATTTCCTTCTTTAATCTATTTTGATGTTGTCCCTTTTGGGAAACGGTGGTTTGAGCCTAACCGTTGGTGATATACATTCGATACACTCAAGAGAAATGAGTGGTCGGTCATGTGTGGGCCGGGTTGCAAGACATTCTTGTTGAACCCAGTGTATTCCCCTCTAGAGATATACTATCGGCAGATGGTTCCATACGTTGTCATAGTCGGAATCTAATCTCCGCTAAGAGCCCGTGGTTTTGATTGTATACTATATATATGGAGCGTGAGATGCAAGCGTCCCGCTAGATTGTTATTTACTTGTATTTAGACACTATTGTAATATCAGAACATATATATACAATTTTAAAATGTTTTGGGTTATCGTGAGGTAAAACCGTCCGTATTTATGTGTGGATTTGGTCTTACTATTATCCTTTTCTTTCAAAAAGGTTTTTGAACTTTAAAATCAAGTTGGATGATTCCCCTTAAAACTTTGCGAGTTTTTCTCACTGACTGAACCGGTGTTTGTAATGCTCGGGTGAGACCGGGTTATATAGGTCCAGGTTATCGGATGTTGCAAAGTCCAGAGACGATATGGAGAAGTTTAGACGTAATATATATATGGTATGTATTCCACTGTGTTGTGTATGGGGCAGATTATTATAACTGTCCAGAGGTGTTGATGTACTCTGATATTGTAAGTATTTTTAAAAGCACTCAATAAAGATTTATTTCTGTATTATATTTTGTTCCGCTGTGATGTGAGACTCTGTGTTGTGTTGGTTCTTCTTCTTCTATTCTAATATTTCTTTCTTTCTTATCTCACCCTCTAATTTCTTTCTAATAACGTTCCTGTGTTTTCGATGCTGGAATGCTCGACATGATGTTGTGTCGATTTTCGGGGTCGAAAATCTTCAGGTCATTACACATGGCAACCATATTCTAGTCGCATGACATAACTTAGGAAAAATGTAGTAGCAGCATGGGTGGTTTAAAGTGCACATATTCACGATGGTGAAATGCTCATACCGATTAACATGAAGTGCATGGGTAGTGGAAACTGACTGTCACAGCCTTAGTTTGAGGCAAAAGATCATAGCAAACATGGATTACAATGCGCAAGTCGTCATACATGTGTTCCAATTGAAAGGTTACAAAGAAAGACATTATGCATGCAACCAAATACTTAACATCTAAACAAATATATGCTTACTTCTGGTATTTTACGAATTTATATACCTATATTTCATACTTAAATAAGGCTCAAGCATAAAAATTCAGGTTACAGACTAAGCACGGTATGTATAAAGAGTGCTTCAAGTTACAAGTAGAACAACAGGGAATAAATGGCGCAAGCGAATGAATTAGGTTCTGGGGCCAAATATATTAATATATAGTGGAAAAATACTAATTTTCATACTTTGCATGCAACATTATACATGTGTATACTCATTTAAATTAAGCAGAAGAACTACGAAACATGCATGCACTAAAAGGTAGATAGGCCTGGTACAATATGCAGATGAAATACATGCTATTCGTGCATGTGAATAGTCACTACGACTTGATTTCTAATTTTCAATTCGGGCGTATTCCCTACACGGACAAAAACTTAGAATTCCAAACATTGCATAAATTCTAAGCATGTCAAGTTACTTTTCTTTCTATACTTTTAAACAGGGTAACATAAATTGTGTTTACCTAAAATTTACGTATATGCTCAAGGTCACAGTAAAGGCACGACATGCATATAACATTTAGCATGGAAACTTAACAAGTGGTCAAGTAAATCATACACAGTAAACGCACGGCATGCATATAACATTTAGCATGGAAACATAACAAGTGGTCAAGTAAATCATGGTTGTGTTCGGCCTACAGGGAGTAAACACGTCTAGTAACATGCCTACAACATGCATAACAACAAAACACAAAGGGGAGCAACCAAGTGCAAAAATGTTAACAGCAGCGTAGTTATAGTGGTGAAATACGCATGCAAAGGGGAAGCAAAATAGCAGAGCAAAGCAACCAATTAGGACCGAAATATTCACCGAAAAGTAGCAAAAAAAACCCCCAAACAATCATATTTAGTGAAATGCGAAGTAACAATTTGTAACAAATTTAATCGTAAGTAAACTTACGATCGTTGACGAAGGAGGAGCGGTGCTCGCCAATCGATGGGAGCAGACAACAGTGACTTCAAAACCAAAATTTGCTTCCAAAATTTCAAACATTCTATGATGAAATCGAATCAACATATATTATTAGTTTGAGAAGTTCTTCGTCATGACAACGCTTCTGAGTACTACCCATCGCACACAATCCAATCCTTCATCAAAACCAGTTTACTCATGGTTACCCGAACAACCAAATCATTTCATATCCCAAAGTTGTAAATCATCTCGCGAAAAATATAAAAATCAAATACTCTTAATCACAATATTGTTGTTTCAAACCATTTCAAATATCGGGATTCAAAACATCGAAATTCCTATGTTTATAAAAACTTTATAAACTTTTTGTCATATTCCAAATGATTGGGAAAATTGATTTCATTCAATAGTTGATAATCAGATTTGAAGATACAGTTTCAACTTCAAATATATACTCAAGTTTCAAATTTTCGAAATCAATTCTTTTACTCAAACATTTCATTATGTCAATTCATAATTCATACCAATCTCCTTTAAATTAAATTTCAAGCTATTTCAAAAAATCCTTTGTTTATAAACGAATTTTGCAAACTATTTGTTATATCCAAATTACTTGAAAAAATTCTTTCAATAATTGGAAATTTACGTTGATCAATTCTACCAAGTATCATACAAATTTAAGCTTCCCAAAATTTAAATCAAGAGCTTCACAAATCATTTTAAAATTTGTTGAAGTCGTATCAATTTTATTTGGAATTTTTCAAATTCTCAAATCCACAAAAGATAAAATCTTGCAAGAACTCAAATCAATGTCTTGAAAATCATTCATAAATTAACTAACCTTAGATCAAATCAATTTCAAATTGTTTCGAAACATTTCCAAATAAATTTCATTTAGAAATTGTTTACAATTCATATAGTCGAACACTTTTTTCTGAAACGTGAGTTTAAAATAATTCAAATAACTTTCAAAGTTGAATTTCCCTTTCTAATCATTGGAAAACTAAACGGGATCAGTATGTTTTTCTATCTTTCAATAAATACCATACAATTTAAGTTCAGACAACCCAATCATCACATGCAGCACCTACTGAGTAGGTACGCTATTTTGCAAGAAGGTACTTCTCGTATCTTAGTTTGAAAACATAAGATACTATATACATAGTTCTTCATTTCTCGTTTTGATATACCGCACTTATATAAGTGTCCGTTTTCAACATCATGTTTTCAAACGTATCATTCTTATATACATTTCCTTATATAAGATTCCATTTCATATTAAGTACCTTCCAAACGATAGTTGTGGATTTAATCCCCGTTCTTATTAAATTTGTTCGTATAAAAGTTTCGAAAACCATTACTTGGCTTAAAATTTCTCGGATCAAAATGCATACATTTCCCGAAATAATTACATTCAATAACTTGAGTAAAACAATAAGGTTTAAAATAAAATAAGTTGGAATAACAAATTGAGTTAGAAATTAGATAATAATTTGTAAAATCTTGGAAACCAATATGAATAGTTATGTATAAAATGGTTTACGAAAAATTGTTTAAGTAAAACGGTAAAGAAATAGATATTTTGGTATAAAATAGGTAAATACAATAGTTCACAAAGGAATTGATTTGAGTTGAGATAAATAAGTAAGTTGAATAAGTCAAAAGGTAAAATATAAATTGCTAAATAATTTAGTAAAAATGGAACGTTAGGCATAATTTTTTTAAAATAATTTGACGGTTTTGTCGAGCCTTGAATATGCGTCTTCATGTTCCTCTCCTCTTTGCGAGCCGATCAAATCTATGCATCTGTAACACTTGGGTCTGATCTGAGCGTTCCGTGCAAAAACACAAAACATTCGAGTCAGGATTAAACTTATTTCAAGTAGGTCACTTCAAATAATCACTCAAATACAATTATTTAATCCCAATAAATTATTAAATAATTTGAGTATCACATCCATGGAAGCTACAGGCATAAACATTGTGGACAAAACAAAGCAAAGTAGTGCACGTAAGTGGTTCCATGCATAAGGTATGGTTTTACCACCAAGCATGTGAATGGACAGTAAAGGCTACAACTAAATAAAGTTTACAACAAAAAGTGGCCATATTCCAAATGTGTGAGAGTGGCAAAATCAATAGCATGAAGTGACAGGTTGCATGGTCCTGCAACAATTCCAAACCAGGACACAGTACTAAAGATATGAGCCAAAATGATCATGCACATGTTTTCATGATAACCATATTCCAGTCGCATGACATAACTTAAGAAAATGTAGTAGCAGCATAGGTGGTCTAAAGTTCACATATTCATGGTGATGAAATGCTCATAACGATTAACATGAAGTGCATGGGTAGTGGAAATTGACTGTCATGGCCTTGGTTTGAGGCAAAAGATCATATCAAACATGGATTACAGTGCGCAAGTCGTCATATATGTTTTCCAGTTGAAAGGTTACAAATAAAGACATTATGCATGCAGCCAAATACTTAACATCTAAACAAATATATGCATACTTCGGGTATTTTACGAATTTATGTACCTATATTTCATACTTAAATATATAGTGGAAAAATACTAATTTCCATAGTTTGCATGCAACATTATACATGTGTATACCCCTTTAAATCGAGCTGGACTACATGCATGCACTAAAAGGTAGAAAGGACACGTACAATATGTAGATGAAAGACTTACTATTCGTACATGTGAACAGTCACTACGACTTGATTTCTAATTTTCAGTTCAGGCGTATTTCCTGAATGGACAAAAACTTAGAATTCCAAACGTTGCACAAATTCTAAACATGTCAAGTTTTTTTTTCTTTCTATACTTTTGAACAGGGTAACATAAATTGTGTTTACCTAAAATTTATGTATGTGCTTAGGGTCACAATAAAGGCACGACATGCATATAACATTTATCATGGAAAGTTAACAAGTGGTCAAGTAAATCATACACAGTAAAGGAACGGCATGCATATAATGTTTAGTATGGAAACTTAACAAGTGGTCAAGTAAATCATGGATTTTTTCGGCCTACAGGGAGCAAACACATCTAGTAACATCCCTACAACATTCATAGCAACAAAACACAAAGAGATAACACAAAGGGGAGCAACCAAGTGCAAAAGTGTTATCAACAGCATAATTATAGTGGTGAAATACGCAAGCCAATGGGAAACAAAATAGCAGAGCAAAGCAACCAATTAAGACTGAAATATTCGCCGAATAGTAGCAAAGAAAACCACAAACTATTATATTAAGTGAGATGCGAATTAGCAACTTGTAAAAAATTTAATCCTAAGTAAACTTATGATCATTGACGATGGTGGAGCAGTGATCGCCGATTGATGGGAGAAGACCGCGACGACTTGAGTTGGCTCGCTGGAAATAGATGCTGGGACCTGTGACGATGCTGGAAAGAACGGTGAGAAGGCATTACGTTGAAGGAAGCGCACGGTCGAGGTAGACAGTGCTCGATTGGTCGAGGGAAGAAGAGAAAATACCGATGGTGGCATCTGATCTTTGAGTTCTTAGGTTCGAACGGGTAATTTTGACCTAGCAGCGAAGAGGCCAGGCTCGGCGGCGCTGCCTGAGGATTTGCAGTGGTGCGAAGGAGGAAGCGGAAGTGGATACCCGAAGAGGCGGAGGGAGCGAATTTGGTTTGCGGATGGAGGCTCAAATAGATGTGAATGCCGAGGACAGCGGCGACGAAGGAGAGTCCGACCTCGATAAGGAAGGGGAGGCTCGACGGCGTTGGGTTTTCGATCGTGTCTGCGGTTAGTGGCGATTTGGGACCGATAGATTTGGGGATATAGATCTTTTGTTCGGTCAAAAGAGAGGAAGAATTGTTTTTCTCGGCTGAAACAAAATGAGGAAAGGGAATTGTATTACTGTGGCGAACGAATGGAAAAGGGTGCGCATTAAATAGTTCAAACTAAGGGAACAATAGCTGACCGAAGACCATAAGGTGTAATACAATTTCAGATAGGAAATGACAGGTGTTGGTTTAGTAGCAAAGTGGAGACATGTGGTAAAAAAAATCAACCGCTTAAAACTTGAGTATATTATATCAGATATTGTGTTTGAGTAAACGTTAGGTTAAACTAGGTAAGTGGTTTGAATGAACATTAGGCTAGAACGCGGACAGACAAAAAACGGTGTTTACAAGTTTAAATTCCAAAATTATTAGCCGTTTTTATTGTAATCAATACGATCTTACAAAATTTATCAATCGATTAAATACATGGCATTCTACTACTGTAACAACCCACTTTTTCCGTACAGTTTAAGCAGACATTTCGGAAACCACATCTACTCAAATTGCACAGAAAAGCAGATAGTTAAGGGAAATAAATTAGAGGGTGCGATAAGAAAGAAAGGAATATTAGAATATAAGAAATAAGAAGAAGAAACACAATAGAATCAGAGTCTCACATCGCAGCGTAACAAAATATAATATAGAAATAAACTTTTATAATGCTTGAAATAATACTTACAACATCAAAGTACATCAATTCATCTGGTCAGTTATAATAATCTGTCCTCATGTACAACACACAACGGAATACTACTCTATAGCGCATACGTCTAGACTTCTCCAACCTATCTCTGGACTTCACAGCTTCCGATAACCTGAACCTATAAAATACAGTCTGACCCGAGCATTGCAAACGCTAGGACCAGTCTGGTGAACCAGCGTGAGAGAAACTCACTAAGTTTAAGGGGATCATTCAACTTGATTTTAACTTCAAAATCCTTTTGAAAGAAAAGGATAATCGTAAGACCAATCCATACATAAACACGAACGGTTTTTACCTTGTGATAACCCAAAACATTTTGAAATCATACATCTATTCTGATATCATGATAATGTTTAAATACAAATAAATAATAATCTAGCAGAACGCTTGCATCCCACGCTCTACATGCATAGTGTACAATCAAAACCGCGGGCTCTTATTAGAGAATGGATTTCCTTGGCAAGGTATGGGAAACCACCTTTCTGACAGTGTATCTCTAGAGAGGAATACACTAGGTTCAATAGGAACATCTTGCAACCCAGGCTAAACATGACCGACCATTCACTTCGCTTGAATGTTCCAAATGTATTATCACCTATCGTTGCTAGCAACGCAACCGTTCCCGGGAGAATAGAAGCGAAAAGAAGAACAAATATGAATATTCTAAAGATGGTGACAATACACCCTAATGGGAGCAACCACGTAGCCATGCGACCTACCCGATTTTATACCATTTCCCGGTTGATGGGGCTTAAGGTTTTAAATTAGCTTTTCAGAACATCTGTCCACTATTTACTTTGAATGCCACATCGTCAGATCAGCTAGAAAATCACTAATTGACATACATAAAAATACTCTAGCTGTTAAGCTTCGAGAATAACCATTTTCCTCCGCCAACTATGGTACGTTTGAAGAAATCAACGTACGCGATCTATTTGGAAATACTCTGTCAGACATCCGTCCATACATATCATCCAGGAATAAGATGAACCGAAAGCACCCTCCTACTATATCTCACCATATAGATCAGTAGCGAGCAGTCCTTGCAATCCGCCGATTCCAACCATGACAGAATCACAGTGTATCCCTATTTACAAGTCAGAGATTTTAAGTAATTCTTCCACTTTATGAAGATCAACGGTCTTCAATGCTCCAACTCAATCATCATCTGATATCATCAACATTCACGTATTTGTTGTCGGAACGGTTTCCAAATATAATTTCGATCCCGATCTTTCCGTACCAACAATCGTATAGGCCAAATTTTGATTGTCGTTATTTAACTATCAAAATAAACAACCATTCAAAAAATAAAACGAGTTCACTGGTTCAGTACTTAGTATCACTTAGCCTTTTTAATTTTCCATTCGTTAATCAAAACCCTTAAATTTCCAATATTTGGAACAAAGCTTTTTATATCTTATTTCAAAAATACTATTATACTCAAAGTTATCTTAAAAAATTTCAAACTTTACTTTATAATACCATTTATTGAAACTCTAATTTTAATTCTCTCAGCCACTCTTGTTTCTAAACTAATATCATTCTTGGATAATCATGAAGTCGTTCAAGTTGGGGTATTTTATTTACCTCTTAGACCTTGAGTCAACAACATCCTTATCTTCAGAATAGACAGAATTTTATCAACAAACCTTGATTCTAGTAATTATCCCACATATTCCATTTCCCATCCATTTTAACACATGGTTTTATATCATATTCTCTCTTGGAAATTTTATTTCAATTTTGACACGTTTACTTAATTTAAGTATTAAGTAACCATTATTTAACCGTCTCTTTACAATCTTTTAAATTCATTATATACAGATATTAATTCTAATATAAATAGAAACCAAATAAACTTCTCATAAGTTTATTTCAAACCCATTTGGTTATATCTCGATAAAATTCACTCCTTATTTGATATCACGAATTTAGATCGAATCTTAATAATTTAACTTGCCTCATTACTTTAATTCAAACTTGGGTTTCCATTTTGATTATCATTTCGTACCTTCATCTGTCCCTAACCGTAAATCAGTAAGAAGGTAATTCCCTAAATATCAACCTTGAAAGCCGAAACCAACATTGGATCAATACTTAGAAAATCATTTAACTCAACCGATCTCCAGTTAGATTCCAATTCTTTAATTTCACATCATGGGTTTCTATTTCATTTATAAACCATTTCTAATAGCTCGTCCTAATAATATCTTAATTGAACTAGGATTTTATAACAACTCTGTTCAACTTGGATTTTATAAATCCAATCAAATAGAATTTCAATAAGAATTCAATTTAAAACTTAAATTTAATATTAATTTGTATTAATATAATTTACTTTTAAACTTCATCGAATTATAAATAGGAATTATATTTTTATAAACCTCCATTATTACATTTTAAATTCCAAGATTTAGCACTTTGATTATTACTAAATAAATAATAACCAAATATTAACATTTATTAAAAATAAAAATGGTTTATTCACCATTAACTATTCCTATTAAATTGATAAACCTATTTAATATTCAATTTCAGTTAACTCAGTTGACTCGGTCAACTCAAACAAGATTAATTCGTTAATCAATTCCACTTCGTCTTTCCATTTAAATTAATTAATAATATAATAACTTAAATGAATCCCATTTACTTTGATTATTATTATTAAAATAATAATCACTTTCAATACAATCCATTTGTTTATAAAAACATAAGAATTTTCATTATAAAACCATTCAATAATTTACCTTAAAACTTAAATAATAAATAGTAAACATTTATTTCCCTTTTTATGAACTTCCTTTCAAGATAATATATTTTAAAATCCATCCTCAGTTATAAATGTTAGGGATTGTAGAAAGGATCGTTAAGGCAAAACAAACACTAGAAGGGGTGAATAGTGTTTTTGAGAATTTAACAAAAATCTAAAACTTATGTTATAAACTATATGAATCAAACACCACAGAAAAAATCACAGACACAGAATCAAATATAGATGCAAAATAAATAGAAATAAAAATTTAGAAAAGGAAAGAACACACCGGATTTTATAATGGTTTGGATTACTCCTACGTTTAGTCCCACGCAACGCTGGATTGCGCAGAGTTTTAGTACTATATCAAAATCCAATTACAACCTCCTTGATTTCACGGTGTAGTGACCCGAAAATCCGGTCCAATTTGAGCTGACCAAAAACACAAGTCCAACCCCAAATTAAACTGGAAACCAGGAAACTAATAGAAAGAAGTTAGAGGGTGAGGAAAGATAAGATAGAAATTTATAGATTAGAAGAAGAAGAAGAACATCATCATCAGAGTAAACACGAATCTCACAGCGGAACGAATAAAATATAACATAACTTTTGAAATACAAACAGTATGTATACCATAGCACTTATCAGAGTACAACACTTACAACACAGCGGAAATAATAATAGCTATTGAATCCTGAAGCCGCCTGCTCCAAGCACTCCAAGTATATTTGTAAAATCCCGACCACTTGACTGCCCGTACAAATTTAGGCACCCAAGAGTTTAGGGAAAACAAAACAAAATAAACTCCGGGTCAGTCATGGGACTGGTGTGAATAAAACTCCAAACACTTGGTTTAATAAAGGATATCTCATAAGACTACGCCGTGAAAGCAGAACGTGTTTTTCCCTTATGAAATCCAAACAACTTGGTAAATAATATCCTTCTGATATTATAATAATGTCTAAGTACAAATAGATATCAATCTAGCAGAAACGCTTGCATCTCACGCTCTACATATATAATGTATAATCATAAACCGCAGGCGCTTATTGGATGATTAGATTTCCAACTATGACAAGGTATGGAACCACCTTACGATCAGTGTACTCTAGGAACGATGCACTGGAGTTCAACAAGAACATCTTGAAACTCAGCCACACATGACCGACCACTCATTTCACTTGAGTGTATCGAATGTATATCACCAACGGTTGGGATCAGCAACCGTTTCCCGTATATATATATATATATGGGACAACATTAATAGATTAAAGAAGCAAATGAATATTCTCTAGATAGGTGATTATATACCCTACTTCGGAGCGACCGACTTAGCCATGCTGCCTGCCCGATTTTTGTCATTTACCGGATGTGAGGCTAGAAGCTACGTTTATCTTTTTCATATCATATCTTCATTTACTTGGAATACCACATCATCATACCCGCCAAATCTTTATCGATTTCCTTAACGGTATCACGGGTATGAAGCTAAGAGAAACGAATTCCTCCGCCACTAAACGTAATACGTTGAAGAGATCAACATATATGATTCGTTAGGAATACTTTGTCAGACATTCGTCTATACAAGTTGTCCTGGGACTGGACAAACCGAAGGCACTATTCAGTATATCCATCTTAGGCAATCTTTACCTAAGATTTATACAACAACCCTTGCACTTTACTCCGTCTTCAATTATCTTTGGCATATTTGGTTCGCAACGCTTATGCCAATACGAAGTGGTTCTTTGGATAATAATCCAATCTGTCTCTCCATATTAGCAACGTTAAAATGGTCAAACTTTGATAGTCTGTGATTTAACTATCAAAGAAAAACTCGTGTGCAAACAACGATATTATTTCCAGATGGAAATTATATCGATCAATCATCATTTAACATTTATCTCTTTAGTTCATTAATTTACTTGTCTCCTGTTTCCATATATTCTAAATTCTTATTTTCTATTATCAGAAAACATTTCTGATTCTCATTTGGAAAACATTTCCAAAACTCCTTCACTGCCAAACCTTACCATTTCTTAGTTAAGAAGGAAGTCAATCAAGTTGGGGTATAATTACCTCTCAGACCTAAACTGAACAATGTTTTAACTTCGAAATAGTCAAAGTTTATCTTTTAAATCTTTAACAAACTTCCTTGCGTAACTCTCGGATTCTATTTACGAATCCACTTCTTTATTGAAAACATTGATTATAACGTTAACGTTATAAACCCTACTTTCGAAATATCTAACTTCCATTATAACTTTTATTCTTTAATGTGAATAAATAAATAAACACCTGATTTATAAATAAATAAATCTTGATTTAAACACCGGAAAGTATAAGTACTCTCCCGAATTCGATATAATCGAATTCGACGATTAACTCTCTTTTGCGTAATCTCTATTTGATTAACTCTTCTTCGAATAACCTATATTCGATTAACTCACTTCGAATAACTTATATTCGATTAACTCACCTCGAATAACTTATATTCGATAACTCTCTCTTTCGAATAAACGATATTCGATAATCTCTCTTCGAATAACTAATATTCGATTACTCCTTTTCGAATAACTAAATTTGATTAACTCCTTTCGATTAAACTAATCGATAACTCTTTTCCTTTAACTCTATTCGAATAAACTATATTCGATACTCCTTTAACTCTATTCGAATAACTAATGTTCGACTAACTCCTTTAACTCTATTCGAATAACTAATATTCGACCAACTCCTTTAACACTATTCGAATAACTAGTATTCGACTAACTCCTTTAACTCTATTCGAATAACTAATGTTCAACTAACTCCTTTGGATTAACTCATTTGGATTAACTCGGTTTGATTAACTCATCTTGACTAACTTAACTAAATTAACTCAACTTATTTAACTCGACTTGATTAACTCCTATCGAATAACTAATATTCGATTAACTTATATTCGAATAACTATGCCTGTTTTAACTTTATTTCGAATAGCTAATATTCGATTTAACTCCATTCGCTTGACTCTAGATCACAACGATCACAATGGTTACGCCTGATTCCCTTAGGAAACATCCGACCGCCTTAGGCTGTCTGCAGCACTGCAAATTTCGCTAGCAGTCGTGCTAAATGGCATCTCATTTGGATTAACTCTAATTAATTAACTCTAACTGATTAACCTAACTGGTTAACTCTAACTGGTTAACTCTAACTGATTAACTCTAACTTGTTAACTCTAACTGTTAACTCTAACTGATTAACTCTAACTGGTTAACTCTATTGATTAACTCTAACTGGTTATCTCTAACTGGTTAACTCTACTGGTTAACTCTAACTGGTTATCTCTAACTGGTTAACTCTACTGATTAACTCTAACTGGTTATCTCTAACTGGTTATCTCTACTGATTAACTCTAACTGGTTATCTCTTACTGGTTAACTCTACTGATTAACTCTAACTGGTTATCTCTAACTGGTTAACTCTACTGATTAACTCTAACTGGTTATCTCTAACTGGTTAACTCTACTGATTAACTCTAACTGGTTATCTCTAACTGGTTAACTCTACTGATTAACTCTAACTGGTTAACTCTACTGATTAACTCTAACTGGTTATCTCTAACTGGTTAACTCTACTGATTAACTCTAACTGGTTATCTCTAACTAGTTAACTCTACTGATTAACTCTAACTGGTTAACTCTAACTGATTAACTCTAACTGGTTAACTCTTTTGCTTTATAAAGATTTCCCTTTTTATAACGTTGATTCATTTAAAAAGATTTACTTTTAATAACGGTTCTTCACTTTAAAAATGATTTCCCTTTTATAACGTTTTCCTTTTCATAACGGTTTCCTTTTTATAACGTTTTCCCTTTTTATAACGTTTTCCCTTTTATAACATCATATTCCGTTATACATAAATTTCCCTTTTTAACTCTATTTATATTCTAAATATTTCCCTTTCAATTCTATTTGTAAATGGTTTACAAATATTTCCTTTTCTATTTATTCTATTTGCAAATGGTTTGCAAATATTTCCTTTTTTTTCTATTTATTCTATTTGCAAATGGTTTGCAAATATTTCCTTTTTTCTATTTATTCTGTTTGCAAATGGTTTGCAAATATTCCCTTTTCAAATTTATTCTTTGATTTTATAATTATTCCCTTTCTAAATATCTCCTATTTATAAATATTCCAAATTTATAAATAATCCTTATTTATAAATATCTCTTATTTATAAATATTCCATTTATAAATATTTTATTTTCAATATCACTTTGAAAAATTCCCTTATCAACATTCAGGTATGTTATGGTATTCAACATATCAAATCACGATGATCAATATCGTCCAAACACGTATAATCGACAACAGATAATATATCACATCATATATTTCAATATATGAAACAAAACAGTATTTTAAATATTTGAGGAATGATGTTGGATCCCTCCAACCTGTTTCCCTGCATCCACAGATGTTACACAATATAATCAACATCAATTTCAGTTCAATATGAAATATTCTGATAAACAACATCAATATATATATTTAACAGTTTATATATATTTTTTCAACTAACTGACTAACAGTTCAATCAACCAAATCAACACACAGCAATCAACAGATAATTATCAGTTCTAAGAATACGTTATAAAAATATAACTGTTCAGAGTTGGTGGGTTTTACTCACTTTGGCAGTTCATCGTTAAAGAACGATAAACTGTTTGTTAGATTTGAATCAAACAATTTATTTCACCATAAATTCAAACGAGCTCCAATCCACTCCCAGTCAGTTCCATGTTGTAGTGTCCGCTCATACGATCCCAACGGATCCAACCGTTCGTGATTCTGATATTGTATGCTCTTGTTATAACAATTACAAGTTAATACAAATTTTAAACTAAAACAAATTAAATTTAAAGATCTATATTGGGCTTTTACCCTTACCAAGCATGGCCCATCACGTTTAAAGTCCACCCGCATATAAGCCTCTCCTTCCCCAAACATTGAAACCCGATTCCTGTTGTACAAAAGATGGCCATTAACCGAACTTCACCAACACCTTTCTTCCTCCCTCTTCATCGAAACTTAAAACCGATAACACCACTAAACTCCACTTCAAATTAGCTTTCAAATCATACCAGAATTACACCCTCCGAGTTCCATCTTGTCGCCACAACTTCAGGCTTCTCCAATGACAAACCATCACCGAGTTGCACCAGAGTTCACCCATTTGTGCCAGCAGGCTCGGCCTTCAACCACAAACCCAGAAATGGACTCGAAATCCACCATCTTGCTCAAAATCCAACGCAATAGGTAACCCTAGTTACGCTGCACCCAAACCCGTCGACAGAAAATAGATGTTGAGCTTCACAAACGCACCACCAATTTGAAGAGAAACCCACACTGAATTCGAATATATATGTTTCACAAATACTGGTATTTGATTTCATTTCTTTTGATTTTCTAAAGGATCGAAGTTTTGCTGAGAGGAAAAAACCAATGGCGGGACTTATGTTTGACTATTGAAAATGATATTAGGTCTTAAGGTTTTCCAAAGAGGGGTATTTATAATGAAGATAAATATCTAGATATTTGTTAGGATATTATTATTATATTCAACCTCTATTTATAATTGTCGTTAAAAATCCATGTGATCATTCATGATATCCAAAAATCTTGAAAATGGACATGCAGCTACAGTTCGACATTACGGTCCCAACGAAACTGGTTTCGTCGAATTCCAACTCCATTTGCTCATACAGCGTATTTTTATAGGTCAATTAATCGACTGTTTTTCACTTTAAAAATCGGTAAGGCCACATACTGACTTTAAAAATCATGGAAATTGAAATCTAACAATAATTTAACATTGCGAATCCAACAAAATTAGTTTCGTCGAATTCTGAGGTCGTTTGCAAAAGTGGCTATTTTTAAAGCTTTAAATAGCCCTTTTAAATATATAAATATATTTAAATATAATTAAATTTAATATTAATAATTTAATATTATCGTATATCTTCATATACGATATCATTCAGCTCCAGAAAAATTATATCAGAGTTTATACTCGATATTCCAAACTTCCAGATTTATCGATATTCATTTATATTGAAATCCCTTTTTATAACATAAATAAAGCATTGCAAATTATAAAGGAACTTCACAGCGACTTTTCTGAAATTTGATTTGGATGTAAATCAAAATCTACACGACGAAATCCAGATTTTTCTCTTCCATTAGAAAAACATATTCCACCAGCTCCACACGTTTCTTGTTTCATTGGAATCCGACTTAAAACGGATTCTGTACATTCAGTTGAAGTTCAAATCGCCAAATCGCGAACTGCCGCACCATTTCGAGCTCGATTATAATTATAATATAAATTATATGCTCGACCATCGTTAATTAAATATATTCGTTGATATAATTCAACTCTAAACTGAATTATATATTTTGAATTGCCCAATTCACACCATATTGCCATTTCAGCCAATTCTGATTATTTCAGAATTAAATATATTATTTTAATTAAATATTCACTATTAATTAATTAAAAAACCATTATATTCTCTAAATCACTATTTAAATAATTAAATTAGTTAATTATTACATCGCTAAAAATGCGAGTCATTACATTCTTCCCACTTAAAATAATTTCATCCTCGAAATTGCTAAGCTAGGAAAATGCTACCACTCTACTAACTAGATTCAAATATCTTTTGGTTTACTTCTCAACTTCCCTTTTAACTGAACAATTTAATTCCAATTAAAGTATTACTTCATTCCCACTAATTAAAATTTTCAAAAAATTTCCAACGCCTTAAATTTTCGGAAAATTTTGCCAGCGTCTCCTTTGTACCGGCATATACGTCAAACCACAACTCGCCTCTCTAAGCCTTCTCCAACCCAAAAGAAAATAAAAACGCCAAGTGACTTGCCAATTCGGCTCATAAATTTCAAAGTCATATAAAATACCTTTTTGTCGGGCATATCATTATATCCCTACCATTCGTTACCACTTCTTCATATAACAATGCATTACCAACTTGATCTCCAATCAGTTCATTCTAAAAACCAAATCATTCGCTTATACCTAAGTCGAATTCTATTTCCACTCGAATTCCATTCTCGATTTCAAACTCTTAACTTATTAATCCAAGTTAATTCCAAATTATTTCTAATTCAATCAGTTTTTACTTAACTTAGTTCGAGCTAAATTTTAATTTTATTTTTACCATCTTATTTTATTTAACTTCATAAGTTAAATTTAAATTCCATAATTTGAATTCCTGGGTTTATTTCAAATCAATTTGAAATCTTAATACCAATTCAAAACCTTTGAATTTCTAAATAACTTGTTTTCTCAAACATTTCAAAAACCAAATCTTTGGTAGTAATCCGTCACTTACCAACTCGAAAATCACACCGACGATGTCCGGATCATCATTGGAATTATTTTCCAGCAATCAAAGTGAATTCAATACTATATTACTTTCAGTTTGAAAAACGTTTTCAAAATCTCCCAGGAACTTAAAATTTCCTTATTTCAAATTCCAGTTCTGATTTAAATTCAGATTTAGTTCATCTTATTTCATATACTTTACTTATATGAATTCCGATTAGTTATTTATAACCATTTCACTTTTATAATCTTACTCGATTATAATAACAACCAACACAACCAATATACTATATCAAAATATATTCGAGTAAAATTATTCCATTTACCCTTTCTCCAAAACATACTATGTCGGTTTATCATATTCAAGTGTTTATAAAACTCCTACCGATACAGTGGATCAAACTGATCGACCAGAATTCGTAAGCCAATCAACAAATAAATCCCCACAATCTAAAACAAATTTTTATATCAAATAACAAATAGGCACTCGTATATATACACTCAAACTTAATCTAGGATATTACTAATCCCATCTCTATCGAGTTACGCCACAGAGCCAAGATAATACTTAACCTTAAGCTCTGATACCAACTGTAGTGACCCGAAAATCCAGTCCAATTTGAGCTGACCAAAAACACTAGTCCGACCCCAAATTAAACTGGAAACCAGGAGACTAATAGAAAGAAGTTAGAGGGTGAGGAAAGATAAGATAGAAACTTATAGAATGGAAGAAGAAGAAGAATATCATCATCAGAGTAAACACGAATCTCACAGCGGAACGAATAAAATATAACATAACTTTGGAAATACAAATAGTATGTATACCATAGCACTTATCAGAGTACAACACTTACAACACAACGGAAATAATAATAGCTATTGAATCCTGAAGCCTCCTGCTCCAAGCACTCCAAGTATATCTGTAAAATCCCGACTACTTGACTGCCCATACAAATTTAGGCACCCAAGAGTTTAGGGAAAACAAAACAAAATAAACTCCGGGTCAGTCATGGGACTGGTGTGAATAAAACTCCAAACACTTGGTTTAATAAAGGATATCTCATAAGACCACACTGTGAAAACGGAACGGGTTTTTCCCTTATGAAAATCCAAACAACTTTGTAAACAATATCCTTCTAATATTATAATAATGTCTAAGTACAAATAGATATCAATCTAGCAGAAACGCTTGCATCTCACGCTCTACATATATATTGTATAATCGTAAACCGCATGCGCTTATTGGATGATTGGATTTCCAACTATACCAAGGTATGGAACCACCTTCCGATCTGTGTACTCAAGGAACGATACGCTGGAGTTCAACAAGAACATCTTGCAACTCAGCCACATATGACCGACCACTCATTTCGCTTGAGTGTATCGAATGTATATCACCAACGGTTGGGATCAGTAATCGTTTCTCATATATATATATATTCTCTAGATAGGTGATTATACACCCTACTTCGGAGCGACCGACTTAGCTATGCTGCCTGCCCGATTTTTGTCATTTACCGGATGTGAGGCTAGAAGCTACGCTTATCTTTTTCATATCATATCTTCATTTACTTGGAATACCACATCGTCATACCCGCCAGATCTTTATCGATTTCCTTAACGGTATCACGGGTACGAAGCTAAGAGAAATGAATTCCTCCGCCACCAAATGTAATACGTTGAAGAGATCAACATATATGATTCGTTAGGAATACTCTGTCAGATAATCATCCATACAAGTTGTCCTGGGACTGGACAAAACGAAGGCACTATTCAGTATATCCATCTTAGGAAATCTTTACCTAAGATTTATTCAACAGCCCTTGCACTTTACTCCGTCTTCAATTGTCTTTGGCATATATGGTTCGCAACGCTTATGCCAATACGGAGTGGTTCTTCGGATAATAATCCAACCGGTCTCTTCATATTAACAACGTTAAAATGGTCAAAACTTTGATAGTCTGTGATTTAACTATCAAAGAAAAACTCTTGTGCAAACAATGATATTATTTCCAGATGGAAATTATATCGATCAATCATCATTTAACATTTATCTCTTTAGTTCATTAATTTACTTATCTCCTGTTTCCATATATTCTAAATTCTTATTTTCTATTATCAGAAAACATTTCTAATTCTCATTTGGAAAACATTTCCAATACTCCTTCACTGCCAAACCTTACCATTTCTTAGTTAAGAAGGAAGTCTATCAAGTTGGGGTATAATTACCTCTCAGACCTTAACTGAACAATGTTTTAACTTCGAAATAGTCAAAGTTTATCTTTTAAATCTTTAACAAACTTCCTTACGTAACTCTCGGATTCTATATATGAATCCAATTCTTTATTGAAAACATTGATTATAACGTTAACGTTATAAACCCTACTTTCGAAATATCTAACTTCCATTATAACTTTTATTCTTTAATGTGAATAAATAAATAAACACCTGATTTATAAATAAATAAATCTTGATTTAAACACCGGAAAGTATAAGTACTCTCCCGAATTCGATATAATCAAATTCGACGATTAACTCTCTTTCGAGTAATCTCTATTTGATTAACTCTTCTTCGAATAACCTATATTCGATTAACTCACTTTGAATAACTTATAATCGATTAACTCACCTCGAATAACTTATATTCGATAACTCTTTGTTTCGAATAAACGATATTTGATAATCTCTCTTCGAATAACTAATATTCGATTACTCCTTTTCTAACTAAATTCGATTAGCTCCTTTCGATTAAACTAATCAATAACTTCTTTCCTTTAACTCTATTTGAATAAACTATATTCGATACTCCTTTAACTCTATTCGAATAAACTATATTCGATACTCTGTTAACTTTATTCGAATAACTAATGTTCGACTAACTCCTTTAACTCTATTCGAATAACTAATATTCGACCAACTCCTTTAACTATATTCGAATAACTAATATTCGACTAACTCCTTTAACTCTATTCGAATAACTAATGTTCGACTAACTCCTTTGGATTAACTCGGTTTGATTAACTCATCTTGACTACCTTAACTAAATTAACTCGACTTATTTAACTCCACTTGATTAACTCCTATCGAATAACTAATATTTAATTAACTTATATTTTAATAACTATGCCTGTTTTAACTTTATTTCGAATAGCTAATATTCGTTTTAATTCCATTCGCTTGACTCTAGATCACAGCGATCACAATGGTTATGCCTGATTCCCTCAGGAAACATCCGACCGCCTTAGGCTATCTGCAACCCTGCAAATTTCGCTAGCAGTCGTGCTAAATGGCATCTCATTCGGATTAACTCTAATTGATTAACTCCAACTGATTAACCTAACTGGTTAACTCTAACTGGTTAACTCTAACTGATTAACTCTAACTGGTTAACTCTAACTGTTTAACTCTAACTGATTAACTCTAACTGGTTTACTCTACTGATTAACTCTAACTGGTTATCTCTAACTGGTTAACTCTACTGATTAACTCTAACTGGTTATCTCTAACTGGTTAACTCTACTGATTAACTCTAACTGGTTATCTCTAACTGGTTAACTCTACTAATTAACTCTAACTGGTTATCTCTACTGATTAACTCTAACTGGTTATCTCTAACTGGGTAACTCTACTGATTAACTCTAACTGGTTATCTCTAACTGGTTAACTCTACTGATTAACTCTAATTGGTTATCTCTAACTGGTTAACTCTACTGATTAACTCTAACTGGTTAACTCTACTGATTAACTCTAACTGGTTATCTCTAACTGGTTAACTCTACTGATTAACTCTAACTGGTTTTCTCTAACTGGTTAACTCTACTGATTAACTCTAACTGGTTAACTCTAACTGATTAACTCTAACTGGTTAATTCTAACTGGTTAACTCTTTTGCTTTATAAAGATTTCCCTTTTTATAACGTTTATTCATTTAAAAAGATTTACTTTTAATAACGGTTCTTCAATTTAAAAATGATTTCCCTTTTATAACGTTTTCCTTTTCACAACTGTTTCCTTTTTATAACGTTTTCCCTTTTTATAACGTTTTCCCTTTTATAACATCCTATTCCGTTATACACAAATTTCCCTTTTTAACCCTATTTATTTTCTAAATATTTCCCTTTCAATTCTGTTTGTAAATGGTTTACAAATATTTCCTTTTCTATTTATTCCATTTGCAAATGGTTTGCAAATATTTCCTTTTTTTCTATTTTTTCTATTTGCAAATGGTTTGCAAATATTTCCCTTTTTCCATCTATTCTATTTGCAAATGGTTTGCAAATATTCCCTTTTCAAATTTATTCTTTGATTTTATAATTATTCCCTTTCTAAATATCTCCTATTTATAAATATTCCAAATTTATAAATATTCCTAATTTATAAATATTCCAATTTATAAATATCTCTTATTTATAAATATTCCATTTATATACATATTTTATTTTCAATATCACTTTGAAAATTTCCCTTATCAACATTCCAGTATGTTATGGTATTCAATATATCAAATCACGATGATCAATATCGTCCAAACACATATAATCGACAACAGATTATATATCACATCATATATTTCAATATATGAAACAAAACAGTATTTTAAATATTTGAGGAATCCTGTTGGATCCCTCCAACCTGTTTCCCTGCATCCACAGATGTTACACAATATAATCAACATCAATTTCAGTTCAATATGAAATATTCTGATAAACAACATCAATATATATATTTAACGGTTTATATATATATTTTCAACTAACTGACTAACAGTTCAATCAACCAAATCAACACACAACAATCAACAGATAATTATCAGTTCTAAGAATACGTTATAAAAATATAACTGTTCAGAGTTGGTGAGTTTTACTCACTTTAGCAGTTCATCGTTAAAGAACGATAAACAATTTGTTTGATTTGAATCAAATAATTTATTTTGCCATAAATTCAAATGAGCTCCTATCCACTCCCAGTCAGTTCCATGTTGTGGTGTCTGCTCATACGATCCCAATGGATCCAACCGTTCGTGATTCTGATATCGTATGCTCTTGTTATAACAATTACAAGTTAATACAAATTTTAAACTAAAACAAATTAAATTAAAGATCTATATTGGGCTTTTACCCTTACAAAACATGGCCCATCACGTTTAAAGTCCACCCACATATAAGCCTCTCCTTCCCCAAACATTGAAACCCGATTCCTGCTGTACAAAAGATGGCCATTAACCGAACTTCACCAACACCTTTCTTCCTCCCTCTTCATCGAAACTTAAAACCGATAACACCACTAAACTCCACTTCGAATTAGCTTTCAAATCATACCAGAATCACCCCCTTCGAGTTCCATCTTGTCGCCGCGACTTCAGGCTTCTCCAACGACAAAACATCACCGAGTTGCACCAGAGTTCACTCATTTGTGCCAGCAGGCTCGGTCTTCAACCACAATCCCAGAAATGGACTCTAAATCCACCATCTTGCCCAAAATCCAACGCAATAGGTAACCCTAGTTACGCTGCACCCAAACCCGTCGACAGAAAATAGATGTCGAGCTTCACAAACGCACCACCAATTTGAAGAGAAACCCATGCTGAATTCGAATATATATGTTTCACAAATACTGGTATTTGATTTCATTTCTTTTGATTTTCTAAAGGATCGAAGTTTTGCTGAGAGGAAAAAACCAACGGCGGGACTTATGTTTGACTATTGAAAATGATATTAGGTCTTAAGGCTTTCCAAAGAGGGGTATTTATAATGAAGATAAATATCTAGATATTTGTTAGGATATTATTATTATATTCAACCGCTATTTATAAATGTCGTTAAAAATCCCTGTGATCACCCATGATATCCAAAAATCATGAAAATGGACATGCAGCTACAGTTCGACATTACGGTCCCAACGAAACTAGTTTCGTCGAATTCCGACTCCGTTTGCTCATACAGCGTATTTTTAAAGGTCAATTAATCGACTGTTTTTCACATTAAAAATCTGTACGGCCACATACTGACTTCAAAAATCACGGAAATTGAAATCTAACAATAATTTAACATTGCGGATCCAACAAAAATAGTTAGTCGAATTCTGAGGTCGTTTGCAAAAGTGGCTATTTTTAAAGCTCTAAATAGCCCTTTTAAGTATATAAATATATATAAATTTAATTAAATTTAATATTAATAATTTTATATTATCGTATATCTTCATATACGATATCATTCAGCTCCAGAAAAATCATATCAGAATTTATACTCGATATTCCAAACTTCCAGATTTATCGATATTCAATTTATATTGAAATCCCTTTTTATAACGTAAATAAAGCATTGCAAATTATAAAGGAATTTCACTAGACTTTTCTGAAATTTGATTTGGATGTAAATCAAAATCTACACGACGAAATCCAGATTTTTCTCTTCCACTAGAAAAATATATTCCACCAGCTCCACACGTTTCTTGTTTCATAGAAATCCAACTTAAAACAGATTCTTTATATTCATTTGAAGTTCAAATCGCCAAATCGTGAACTACCGCGCCATTTCGAGCTCGATTATAATTATAATATAAATTATACGCTCGACCATCGTTAATTAAATATATTCATTGATATAATTCAACTCTAAACTGAATTATATATTTTGAATAGCCCAATTCACACCATATCGCCATTTTAGCCAATTCTGATTATTTCAGAATTAAATATATTATTTAATTATTATTTTAATTAAATATTCACTATTAATTAATTAAAAAACCATTATATTCTCTAAATCACTATTTAGATAATTAAATTAATTAATTATTACATTGCTAAAAATGCGGGTCATTACACACAGCTACAAGGGATACCACCGTTTCCACACAAACTTGAGTGCCCGTCCTTGATTTCACGGCTACAAGGGATACCATTGATTCCGTCCTTGATTTTACGGCTACAAAGGATACCACCGATTCCTTCACTCAACCCAAACAAATTATAAACAACCCTATAACTCATCAATAGCACTTGATTCAGAGAGTAAAGAGTAGAAAGTGTAGAGAGAAGAAGTTTGATCAAAACGAAGTTGAATTCAGTAGAGTATAAGTGTAGAAATCATAAAAATGATTAAGAATAATGGTGTAGAGAAAGAGGATGAAGTTAGAGAAGAAGAGATGATAAAAAATTCGAATTTAAGCCCTTTTTATAGAGTTTGAAAGGATGCCACGCTTCAGAACCGTCACAAATAGTGAAAAGACACTTCCTTTCAAAATTGAAAAATGACAGTTGTATGTCGACATATAGGTTTTTGTATGTCGACATACTTATAGTATAAAATTAATTTTTGAGCATTTTTCAAGTGTTTTGATATAAATATAATTCTAGAAATTCTTGAATTCAAATATAGTGTTATAAATTAATATTGTAAAGTAGGAAATCATATAAAAACATAAATATAAACTATATAAATATATTTATAAATTTATAAAGTTTAAAACTATATAAAATGTGAAAATATAAATATATGAAACTTATCAAACTTTGAGTTTGAAAACAAAATCAAAATAAGAAAAGAGGACAGAAAGGATAGAAAATAAAATAGAGAGAAAATAAAATAGAGAGGATTTGAAGATAGAATTTGAAAATAAAATTTGAAAAGCAGAATTTGAATTTGAACCTGGAGTGATATTTAGAGTCTTACATAATCTAGGCTCCATAACTATATTAATCTTGAACTCTTGAAATCTTGAATACTCATGAGTCTTGAAATCTCTCTAAGCTCTGAATCTCTAATATCTTTAAGCTCTACAGTCTTCAGTAATATTTCCTGTATATAAATCCTGCATATGTGTATATATATATTCAATGCAAAAGTGTTAGTATATATTTTATAATCAATTAATATTGAAATAAGGTTGTTGTCATCAAAACTCCATTCTCCAATAATAAATAAAATTTATAACTTCAATTTTTATCAGTTTACCTTACGGTAAATCAATTCTAAACAAACATTGTATATTTGGACCATCTACTATTAATTCCTCAACCAATATTACTCATTGGTTAATAACAAACAATGTTGAATCTAGATTTAATAATTAATAATCAAGCCAATAATCCAACCATATTCATGAAACAGTTCATATAATGATAATATGAAAATAAACAATAAATTTGAGGAATCTAGTTGGATCCCCCAACCTGTTTTTCACTGCATCCAAATAGGTTACCTCAAATAAAACAATCCATTTGATATGAATATATATAATAAACATGAATGATTAATTCAACTAATAAGGGTCATTTAATAATAACAATTCAAGCATCCAATTAAATTTAATACATTTATATTATTATAAACGTAACCAACAAGGTAAGATACCTCAATTGGAAATAATCGTTAAAAATAATGATTGGTTTTTGTTAAATTAAACGAACGTTTAATTTAAATAAAAATATTCAGCATATATTCAAACAATCAGCAAATCATCCAAAAATGAACATACATAACACACAAACAATAAATCAAACTAATAATAATTATAAGTGGGATAACTGAGTGAGTTTAAACTCACCTTGGTCGATTGAACAACTTGTTTTAATTTATTTAAACAGTCGTTTAATTTAATGAAAAATTACGGTTGCTTCCAATGCTGACTAAACCAGTTCCATCTCCTAGCATCCGTCCCTACGGTTCGAATGATACCAAATTTGTCCAATTCTGATTATGAAAGAGTACGTTATAAATATTATAAAGTTGCAAACTATTTAATTTAATTCAAACTTTAAAATAAAAACTATGGGCCTTACCCTTTAAATTTTTGTATGGCCCAACAACTCTTCCTGTACTTCCCCTATCCATTCCCTTTACGTTTCTATTCCTTCCCATATTTTTCCCAGTCTCCTCGCTAAGCCCAATGGCCCGCTCCTCAAATATAACCCCGCCCACGTCCTACCCAAACCGCTACCTCACGCAATAGTATCACCTTCTTCCCCATGTTTGTTCCCTTCCGCTTGCTACTTCAATTGTTCCCACGATCCTGCCTTTCTTCATCCCTTTTTTTAGGGCCAGAGGCCCATATACTTGCTATAGCCTACCCTCTAGTATTCCATCTTCTTCATTCGAATGAAAAAAAACCATTACTTCGTTGAACTCCAAACATGCATGCACGGTATCCTATACTTCTTTGAACTCCAAACATGCATGCACAGTGCTCCTCCGCCACATGTTTCTCCCCAATGCCTCACGTCCATGCAGCTCATACCCCCTTTTTTCTTTTTTTTCGCACCTTCTGACTTCGAAGTGACCCACCTCTATAACCCATCACCTCGCTGTGCCAACCGCCACCGTCGACTGGGGCACCAACTGACATCGCGCCCATCTTCCCCTGCTGTCGAGAGCCTCGGTGAACGTGAGTAGTTGTGGAAGGTTTTCGCAAATGGATAAATACGTGAACTTATAATTTGGAGGAGCATAGTTTCGTTTATTTATAGTTTGAAGGGGAGAGATGCGATCTATTTTTATTTTATTAAGTTAGAGGAAGTTTGCGGTTTTCACCATTACTGGATGAAGAAAAAAAGAGAGTAGAGAAGCGAGATATAAATAAGGGAGAAGTACCATGGACGCCAAGCTGTTTAGGAGCTTAGGTCAGCAGAAAGAAAGTAGGCTAGCTGTATGTAGTGGGATACGCGTAAAAATCCTTGGTTAGCAAGAAAATGGAAGATTGGGACACACGGAATAGAAGCTTGGGACGTAGAGAATTGATAATTTAGGACACAAGCAAAGGATAAGGCAGTGGGGGAAAGATTCAATTAAATAAATAAATATTTTATGTAAACAATCACACTGGTTATACGTTTTAATTTCGTGTGACCACACCCGGACTCCAAAAATAACGAAAACAGACATAACGATGTGTCAAGATGTTCTGGTCCCAATAAAATTAATTTCGTTGAATTCCGACTCCGTTTGCACAACGCCGTTATTTAAACTCTAATTATATTCACCGGTCCACATTTAGAAAAAAAATTCTACCGAGAAAACAACTCTGATTGGCTCTAAATTGGAAATCTAACAATAATTAGATATACGTATTCCAATAAAATTTGTTTTGTCAAAAATAAAGGTTGTTTGGAAATATAATTGTTTATAACACTTACATAATATCGATAAAATAATATAAATTACCAAATAATTAAATTAAACAATAATAAATTATTATTGTCATATATCCCCAAATAAAATAATATGTCATTTCAAATTGAACAAATATGAAATTATAACTCAAATAATAATATTTTCGACTTAAACGAGATTCACATATATAAAACATCCTTTTAAATTTATTAAATAAACGTTATCGTTTATTAAAGATTTCCATAGCGCCTATTTTAAATTTTGTTTTGGATATAACCCATAATATATAAGATAAAATCTTGATTTTTCTCTTTTATTTGAAAATTATAATCTAATAGATTTAAATGTTTCTTGTTCCATAGAATTCCGACTTAAAACGGATTCATCATATTCAATTGAAGTCCAAAACTCAATATTACGAACTACCACGACATTTCGAGTTCGTTTTAAAATAAATATAAATTAAAATGTTCAGCCGTCGTTTAATACCGAATTCAATATAAAAATTCATTAATATTCTAAATATAATATTTAAAATACGTTTAATATTCGAATTCAGATGATCGAAAAATCCAAGTCGTTACATTCTACCCCCTTAAAAGAATTTCGTCCCAGAAATTACTAAATAAGAAGAATGCTCCGAACCCAATTATTTTTCAAAAAAATATATTTTAAAATCATTTGTAAAAATATTCAAAAACTTAAAAATTTACGAAAAATTCACCAGCAGCTCCTTTGCACGTCTTGATCGAAACAACTACAACTTGCCACTTCGGTCCTCACATCAATCAAAAGAAAATAAAAGCCAAGGGGCTACCCAACTTAGGGGTATAAAATCAAACACCCAATCAATATATTAAGGTTAAGCTATTTGTTGGGCATCTAATACTCTAATCACAAAGCGCAAAAATTGACAGTTCTTCCTCTTTCCATCTCGTACTTAATTCAATATATAATGCAATAACAAATACAAGGTTAAATTATTTAGTTTCATTTCACATTGATGATATTCCAATTTATTATATTTAAATTATTTCTCTAGTTTTCAATTCATTTATGTTGATGAATTTTATTATCCAACCAATCTAACATCCAATAAACAAGCAATCATCATAATCAAATCATCCCATATTAACTTATTTTTAAGTTAACTTCTGATTTGTTTAATCAGATATTTAAATTCTTCTTTACCAATTCTATAATTAAATTTTCTCATGGTTTTATTAAACCATTTAAATTCACAATTCTATTTGAATTCCATTCAAATCAATCGACAAACAAATATTAATAACTAATAAAATTGTTTTTTTTCTATATAAAAATATAATTTGGGCATAATTATTTCGTTTACCCTCTTTACAAAATAATATTGTATTAGTTTCCAGTTCAACTTGGACTGATCAAATAACATAATACATAACAATTGTATATAGTATTTACAAATACGCTCTCTCATATATATACACTCAAACTCAATCTACGGTATTACTAACTCTATCCCTATCGAGTTACGCCACAAAGCCAAGATTATTACTAAACCAATAACTCTGATACCACTTGTAAAGACCCACTTTTTTCGTATAGTTTAAGCTGACATTTCTCAACCCACGTCTACTTAAATTGCACGGAAAAGCAGATAAGAGAGAGAACTTAGAGGGTGAGATAAGAAAGAAAGAAATATTAGAATATAAGAAATAATAAGAAGAAGCACAACAGAATCAGAGTCTCACATTGCAGCAGAACATAATATAATATAGAAGTAAACTTTTATAATGCTTGAAATAATACTTACAACATCAGAGTACATCAATTCATCTGGATAGTTATAATAATCTGTCCTCATATACAACACACAACGGAATACTGCTATACATATCATACGTCTGGACTTCTCCAACTCATCTATGAACTTCATAACTTCCGATAACCTGAACCTGTAAACTCAGTCTGACCCGAGCATTGCAAACGCCAGGATCAATCTGGTAAACCAGCATGAGAGAAACTCATTGGGTTTAAGGGGATCATTCAAATTCAATTTAACGTCAAAATCCTTTTGAAAGAAAAAGATAATCGTAAGACCAATCCAGACATAAATACAGATGGTTTTTACCTCACGATAATCCATAACATTTTTAAATCATATATCTATTCTGATATTATAATAATGTCTAAATACAAATAAATAACAATCTAGCAGAACGTTTGCATCTCACGCTCTACATACATAGTATAAAATCAAAACTGCGGGCTCTTATTGGATAATTGATTTCCAGGGAAAGATATGGGCAACCACCTTTCCAATAGTGTATCTCTAGAGAGGAATACACCGGGTTCAACAAGAAGATCTTGCAACCCAGGCCAAACATGACCGACCATTAACTTTGCTTGAAATTTCCAAATGTATTATCACCTACGGTTGCTAGCAACATAATAATTCCCAAGAGATAAAGAAGCGTAAAGAAGAACAAATATAAATATTATCTTGATGCTGACAATACACCCTAATGGGAGCGAACCACATAGCCATGCGACCTACCAGATTTTATACCATTTCCCGATTGATGAGGCTTGAGGTTTTAAATTAGTGTAACGTCCCGCCTTTTTGACCGCTTCGAACTGGTAATTAAACCAATTCAAAACGTTCAAATCGACGGATCGTTATTAGCTACAAAGTTTAAAAACAGAATCAACATAGAAAATACAGAATAAATGACACAATATTGTTCAACAGGATAAGTCTTTTATTTATAAATCCGATTTTTTTTAGTACAATACATTTATATGCAGCGGAATATAAAAGAAACAATTTAATACAAGAAAAATCTTTACTGGTTTAAAATCTTCAGAGCGCGCCAGCTTGGAATCCCATCTTCGTCGATCTTCGAATCCTGACTGAAATCTTTAAATATGGAATTCTCGGATCTGACCCGAGCGTTCCATGCAAAAACATAAAAACACTTGAGTCAGGATTAATCATAGTTCAAGTAAATTAACTTCAACATAAACTAAAAATAAAATAGTCAATTATTATATTTGAGTAGATCAAACCTACGGGAACTACCAAGGTATAACATAACAACTCAAGACGAATCAAATCAGGACAACATATGAATTTGTATATATATATGTATGCCGATGACATATATATACACATACATTTGTACATATATACATATGTGTGCAACGACCACCACATGTATATATACTAAAACCCATGTGTACAATGGACAAGAAAAGCACCGGGGACTACATGCGACCTTGCTACTAAGGAATGATCAGTATATGCGACCAAACTATCATAGTAAGTGGACTATGCAACTATGCAGTAGTGTACGCCATGCAATTTGGTTAAACACAAGAATAGAAGGACAGCAATAACCAACACGTCTAGTATAATTAAATCGCCACAACAAGGTGGCACAAAAAATATATCCAAAGGTATGGAAAAAGGAACATCACGCATAGTAGGTGGTAACTCGTAAGCACAAGTGTGCTTCAAGGTATGTCAAAGCAGTGTGTACACCAAATCATTTTCGTACTAAAATGGTCCAAAAGGAAGTCTGCTCCGAAAACTTCAACAATTAAATATCTGCAAACGAATTCTACAAGTGTAAGGACAAGGGAAAAAAATGCAGCAGATGCAATATCGTATTACCCATGAATAGTACTAAGACCTTGCATAACGCTTCAGTTTCCTTTTCTAATCATAAGTGGTGGATGAAATGCACTCTCAGTTTATGAAATTAAATAGTTTCTAACTCTCAGTTTTCAACAACTTTTACACCTCAAAATTTAAAATAAGAGTTCACCAAAAAAAAAAAAAAAATGAAACAAGATGACTTGCCGGCCATTTCACCACTACAATACCAACCAAAGCTAGTTGTTCAGCAACTGGAAATAAGCAGTTCACCATTCATTTCTATTTGATTTTTGAATAATTGGAAAAGGAGAGTGTACTAAATGGGCATATGACAAATCTGCACTACTGAAGAAAAGAACAGAAACAACCCATTCCCTAATGTTTTCAGATTTCAAAGGGCATATGACAAAATGAACTGACAACAACCTTAGCTAGTAACCACACTATTATTATTATATTTTTCACTACATAAATACATGTACCCAGTATCAATGCACAAGTATACATGCATATAAATACACATATACACATGTTACTAGACAGTACAATTATACGAATTTCATCGGCAAGTATAAAATTCCATCAGAGTAATATTTATAAAAATCTTGATATAGGATTTCTTGCTTCCTACTACTTTGGCCTAGCTTAGGTTTAACATGGCATGACATGTTTTTATAAGACAAAACTTATGTTCTTCTCAGGTTATGAAACAAGGTAGTGTATCTCATGTATATCAATACATACTTCAAAACTAGTTCATGTTTTAGTTTCAATGCACATGTTTCAGTTTCAATACACATGTTTTAGTTTCAATACACATATTTCAGTGTATCTCAATACACATATTTCAGTTTCATGTGGGGCATAGGAATATAATCATGCAGACAATCAGATGCATAGTTTCTGGATCTTTAAATAAGGCAGGTTTGGTATACCAACACATACTTCAACTTCATACTCCAAAATAATTTTCTCATCCTATATGCTCATTTAATACACTTTCAACTTTGAATTTGTGTCTAGGAAAATCCTATATTTTACAAGGAGAAATTAGATAATAAAAATAAATAATTTTATCCATTAGCTTATATATGTTAACCTAAATATAAAGCCTGGCTTAAAACATTTTACTTTATTGTCTAATTGTATAAAATTGATCATGCCGATTTAGGTAAGTCATCGGGTTCAAGAACAAGTATAACAGACTTGTTCAATTTACAAAATGCCAAGTTTATAGCCATGAGAATGCAAAGCTCAGGACAGTGTATTATTTTCTACAGGTAACAGTGGTTCAATACATACCACAATTTTTTTATTATATATATATATATATATATATATATATATATATCAGAACATGGATGATTCCAATTTTAAATAACTAAGGCAAACATCGTTTAAAGGAAGTTGAAGAATTCAATCCCATAATAACACCAACCCGAACTAGAGAACAACATCCACGGTGAGACAAATTGAGAACTAAGTTTAAATACGCAGATCATCACAGGTAACCAACTCAACGCAATTAACTATTTTATTTTAGTTTACTGCAGTCAAATTACTTGAATCTAAAATCCATCGTGAGTAAAAATACTCACCTTGAAGGGAAAGGCAGAGGCTTTGTTTTGGACGAGACGCTAGCGAGCTGCTAGAGATAAAGAAGACGACTTGCAAGTAGTTGAAGCGATGGTGAATGGATGCTTAGATCTGAAATGGATGGTAGCTCGAATCCAATGCGCTAGTGGAGGCGGAGCACTCCAGTTGCCAGTGGGCGCCTCGATTTGTTGTGATGATAAATCTGAAGAAGAAGAACACCAATTTGGAGGAAAGGGTTTTTTTGGTTGGTGACAATTAAAAGGAGGTGAAAGAAGCTTTGAAGTTGGGGTTAAAATTCATTCTCGGTGGCCATAAAAATTTAATTGGGGGAAAAAGAATGGATTTTTATTTAGGAAGAAAATGATTTGTCTCAAGGGATTTAGGGAGGATAGAGTGATTTTATAGAAGAATAGAAGAGGGGATAAGAACAAAGTCTGATCAGCAGAATAGGGTAGCGTCGTACACTAGGTCGCTCGATTTTAACTGATGTAGGTAATGTATTGGGATACAATTATCCGGGAAAGGTTTATTTACAGTAAAAATTACTATTAACTATACCATGAATAAATGTTGAACACTCCATATTCAGACCGTAAACACAGTCTCCAAATACAATGAAAGTTATACGTACCCCTTCGTTTCAACATTCCGAATTCAATAAAATTAATCCGAATGTAATCCCACCCCACCTGTGTACGATAATATTTTATTTTTAAATTATTTACCAATCCACCATTTGTTCACCTAACAACTCCGTTCGCTTAAAATTTGAAACGTCAAATTTTAAGTTCCTATATACACGCAAATCCACACATGTCCAAGCCGATTTCCGTATATCCAAACGAATAAAATTCTCTAAACTATTTAGTGTTTATTAATGTTTATTTTATTATTTTTAATTTTAACCATTTAAACTCTTCAATCAAATTTCATTCAAATATTCAATACTAAATATTTGGTCCTCTATCACCCATACCGACTTAATACGGAATTCAATTCAACTCAAACGGTGTATTAGATTTTAACTCAAGCATCAATATAAATAGATATTCATATTTAAATATTTAATTTATTCTGTATTCCAGTTGTCAAAATTTCTGGGATGTTACAATATTCCCCCCTTTAAAACTTTTCGTCCTCGAAAAGGAGGGATCGTTAGAGTTATATCAATGTATACTTCAAATTCCATATTAGTATGAATTTTTTTCATTCACAACTAATTTAAAATCAATATTTAAGTCAACAATCTTCTTTGTTAATCCATCATATTCATCTTACTTGTACAATCAAATTTCTTTACAAAACCAATCTCATCTTAAATTTCAATTTCTGCATAAGTTGGATTTTCGTATCTCAAATTATTCCAAATCTCTTTATAACCCCATCTGTCTATATCTACTATTCATCATTCCACTTATTCCTTACCATCCACGTTCATCCAAATATCTTCCCATTCCATCCATCCAATCCATTTATCTTTTTCAAATGCTCATCGAAGAGTGTAAATAATATCTTCTCTACTAGCCAATAATTCATATATTCAAAACTTGAAAATTTTCAAAATCTGAAAATATTGGTATTGATACAAAGTCATGGTCTTTAAAACCATTTAAAATCATCTTTCTCAATTTATTTGGTTAAGTAAATTTTTAATTTCAGATTTTTGATTTGTTTCTTAAAGTCGAAAATACTTTATAACTTGAAAATTGACAAGTCTATTGTCGTTCTTATAGACATTAGGCATACGCTGGCCAGGCGCACGACTAAAATCTCTAAGCACTAAATATCCTTGTTTCAACTCCCAGTGAAAAATATTTCAAAAAATCTCTTTTTAAAACAGATACCGAAAGTACCAATGTGATATTTACATGTTGATTGTTCATGAATCACAGATACACAATGGTTTCGTCTGGATCCCCCAGAAAACATCTGTATCCGTAGAAAATCACTTCCCTGTAAATTTCGTCATGGACAGATCAACGGAGAAGCTATTTAAGAATCAGAAAATATTTGAGGTCACTGAGCGTTGCCTGCTCTATCTCAGGTCACAAAAACAAATCACAGAATTATGAAAATATATCAAGTCATGAGGACGAATCAAATCACGAAGACAAATCATGTCACGAAGACAAACTGCTGCATTAAACAGGTGGCTCACTATCACTAAGATATATCAGTGGACCGCAGGTACACAATGGTTACGCCTGGGTCCCCCAGGAAACATCCATACCCGTAAGCTTTCACAGCTCTGCGGATTACGCCCTTACAATTCGACTGTAGATCGCAGCAGTCACAATGGTTACGCTTGGTTCATCCAAGAAACATCTGTCCGCCGTAGGCTATCTGCAGCCCTGCGAATTTCGCTAGACGGTCGAATTCCAATGACTCTAGATCGCAACGATCACAATGGTTACGCCTGATTCCCTCAGGAAACATCCGACCGCCGTAGGCTATCTGCAGCCCTGCGAATTACGCTAGCAGTCATGCTCAATGGTAACTCATGAGTTTTATGTCCGGACAACCTACCACCAGCAGCAGCATATCTCAGCTAAGCTCGAAATTCATAGAAGAAGGAAGGTACTTTCCTTATCTTGATTTTGAAAACATATAATACTATATATAGTATTTCATATTTCATATAACTCGCACTTACGTATATTGACATAAGATTTTTCTTCCTAAACCCTATTTTTGAACATCTCGTTCTTATAAATTTTGTTATATAAGATTTCATTTTAATTCGCTTACCTTCCAATCCAGTGGTTTTCAAATTCACTTCTTTTCTTTCATATAAGTTCTGAAAACTTCTATATTCAATATTTAAAATCGAATATCCTCAAATTTATTCCAATTTCAAAATTCTCGTTTTGCCCTCTTAATCAATTCTTATATTTGATACTCATATTTACAAACCTACTGGTTTTAAACCCAATTTCCTTCCATTATTCACTTCAGCCCTTAACTCCAACTTTATGTTCTCAAAATTTCAAAATTTTCCATTCTCAATTATCATATTTATTTTAGGAAATTCTTATTGGAAAACATTTCCATATATTCGCAAATCTATATTTTCTGACAATAATATACTTTATTCCCATGAAAACATTTCCAAATTCGTTATTTGGATTCAATAGATGTTAAATACAACATCGTTATTCCCACTTAATTGTTGACACTTATTAGCTCTCTTCACTTAACCCCTTTTTATTTTATTTTCATCAACTTATATATTTAATTTCAAATAAAATTCATCGTTTCTTCTTTGAAATGATTTCAAATTTTCCTTTTTCTATTCAAATTGAATTCTTATTTACAATCAACTTCAGTTATCTTTGATTTCTAAGACTCATGCTTAACGAAATTAATTCTTTGTTTCTCTCATACATATCTACCTTAGATACCATTCGATGATGGATTCGAGATTCAAATCCTAAGGGAACTTATTGAAGAATAGCTCTGGCAAATCCGGATTCGAAGACTGCGGATTCCGAAGAATTTTAAATCTCAAAACAAATTTTTATTTCCGCTGTATCAATTTCAAAATACTAATTTCAAAATAATATTTCCAAAATAATTTCCTTTAAAAATCTATTTTAAAAATATTTATACTTTAAATTTTATTTTTCAAAACCCTTTTATTTTCAAGATCCATTTTTAAACTCAATAAGCTAAGCTTTGAATAAACCAAATCTTTGATACCAACTGTAACGTCCCGCCTTTTTGACCGCTTCAAACTGGTAATTAAACCAATTCAAAATGTTCAAACCAATGGATCGTTATTAGCTTATAGAGTTTAAAAACAGAATCTACACAGAAAATACAGAATAAATGACATAGTATTGATCAACAGGATAAATCTTTTATTTATAAATCTGATTTTTTTTTGGGTACAATACATTTATATGCAGTGGAATATAAAAGAAACAATTTAATACAAGAAAAATCTTTACTGGTTTAAAATCTTTAGAGGGCGCCAGCTTGGAATCCCTATCTTCGTCGATCTTCGAATCCTGACCGAAATGTTTAAATCTGGAATGCTCGGATCTGACTCGAGCGTTCCACGCAAAAATATAAAAACACTTGAGTTAGGATTAATCATAGTTCAAGTTAATTAACTTCAATATAAACTAAAAATAAAATAGTCAATTATTATATTTGAGTAGATCAAACCTACGAGAACTGCCAAGGTATAACATAACAACTCAAGATGAAACAAATCAGGACAGCATATGAATTTGTATATATATATATGTATGCCGATGACATATATATACACATACATTTGTACATAAATACATATGTGTGCAACGACCACCACATGTATATATACTAAAACCCATGTGTACAATGGACAAGAAAAGCACCGGGGACTACATGCGACCTTGCTACTAAGGAATGATCAGTATATGCGACCAAACTATCATAGTAAGTGGACTATGCAACTACACAATAGTGTACGCCATGCAATTTGGTTGAACACAAGAATAGAAGGACAGCAATAACCAACACGACTAGTATAATTAAATCGCCACAATAAGGTGGCACAAAAGATATATCCAAAGGTATGGAAAAAGGAACATCACGCATAGTAGGTGGTAATTCGTAAGCACAAGTGTGCTTCAGGGTAAGTCAAAGCATTGTGTACACCGAATCATTTTCATACTAAAATGGTCCAAAAGGAAGTCTGCTCGGAAAACTTCAACAATTAAATATCTGCAAACGAATTCTACCAGTGCAAGGGCAAGGGGAAAAAAATGCAGTAGATGCAATGTCATATTACCCATGAATAGTACTAAGACCTTGCATAACGCTTCAGTTTCCTTTTATAATCATAAGTGGTGGATGAAATGCGCTCTCAGTTTAGGAATTAAATAGTTGCTTACTCTCAGTTTTCAACAACTTTTACACCTCAAAATTTAAAATAAGAGTTTACCAAAAAAAAATGAAACAAGATGACTTGCCGGCCATTTCACCACTACAATACCAACCAAAGCTAGTTGTTCAGCAAAAAAGCAGTTCACCATTCATTTCTATTTGATTTTTGAATAATTGGAAAAAGAGAGTGTACTAAATGGGCATATGACAAATCTGCACTACTGAAGAAAAGAACAGAAACAGCCAATTCCCTAATGTTTACAGATTTCAAAGGGCATATGACAAAATGAACTGACAACAACCTTAGCTAGTAATCACACTATTATTACTATATTTTTCACTACATAAATACATGTACCCAGTATCAATGCACAAGTATACATGCATATAAATACACATATACACATGTTACTAGACAGTACAATTATACGAATTTCATCGGCATGTATAAACTTCCATCAGAGTAATATTTATAAAAATCTTGATATAGGATTTCTTGCTTCCTACTTCTTTGGCCTAGCTTAGGTTTAACATGGCATGACATGTTTGTATAAGACAAAACTTATGTTCTTCTCAGGTTATGAAACAAGGTAGTGTATCTCATGTGTATCAATACATACTTCAAAACTAATTAATGTTTCAGTTTCAATGCACATGTTTCTGTTTCAATACACATGTTTCAGTTTCAATACACATATTTCAGTGTATCTCAATACACATATTTCAGCTTCATGTGGGGCATAGGAATATAATCATGCAGACAATCAGATGCATAGGTTTTGGATTTTTAAACAAGGCAGGTTTGGTATTGTGAAAACCCGCAACTTCCCCGTAAAGGAAAGCGTCGGATAGTTCGAGAACAAGCCACAACAGAACGCATACAGAAGGACATTTCATTGTATATAACAACAATGCATCAGATTACAAGAATATACAGAGTATAAAAGAATATTACACAGAAATATCAGAGATTTAAATTACATTTAAATACATAGCAGCGGAAAATAATACAATACACAACTAGAATGAGATATACGGATACAAAGCTTCCCGGATATCGTTCCAGTCGTAAACCAGGATCCTGTGAATATAAATCTGCAAAACCAAAACTACTAGCTGCCCGTGTCAAAATAAGGGCACCCAGAGTTTAGGTCAAAACAATAAACTCCAGGTCAGTCATGTGACTGGTGTGAGAACTAAAGCAGTTATAAATCTTTATTTTCAAAGCTAGGTAAAACAAGGGACCACGCCGTATAACACGGAACGGGTTTCCTCCCAAGAATACCAGTGCATAAGACAAACAACGCAATGCTAAATAAAGAAAAATGAAGCTGTTATAAGACCCAGGTCCCATCACACAATGCAACGCAGTCGAGGATAGGGTTTTCCCTTATAACAGCCAAAGAATGCTTGATACGTTTAAAACAAATCATTTGATACTATTATAAGTGCATAGAGTATAAAACAACTTCAAATCATAAGTATCAATCATAGGCGGCATGAATGCCCCATACCACTATGTCGCCATATATAGGTTTACAAATAAAACCGCAAATGTCACGTATTTGGAAATTGGGTTTCCATCTATGAACCGAGGCTAGGGGCAAGATCCTCAACCGATTCGAGACGCTCTAGCCCGCCCCTCAGGAACAGCCGCAACTGCCCCTTGGATCGTCAGGGCCGGTCCACACGGAGTGGATTATTATGCCTGAACAATACGTCTCCCCACCCTATGGGGTGTAAGTCTGGTCCGTCAGCCGACCAGAATGCATTCGGCCGAAACCGATATAACCGAGGCGCCTCGCAACAGCAACAACAACATAAGTCAAACTCGTCAGGGCGTGTAAAACCACTGACGCCACTTCTAACTAGAAAGAAACGCATGCCCTCCCTGAGGTCCGTCTCCCGTTTTTGATTCATACCGGGTGTGAAACTCGCGAATCAAACGTTACACAAAGCTACGCCACAAAGGTCGTGCTTTGATCATCAACCACAAGACTTTGCTTTTCAACAGAAGCCTTGATCATTTGCATCTTAGCATGCCACACAGGCAAGCCATCCTATGCAACCGATATCAGTCACACAGAATGAAATCCGATGTCAGACACACAGTCCATTTACAAGTCCGTTCTGGGTCTGAACGAAACCGGAGGCACCTAGTACCCCGCATATCCATCGATCTCCAAGTACGTCTGGACGATCACTAACTGTTTCCATCTTCTTGGGTGTACAGCCCAATCAAGATCATCAGTTATCACCCAAACGACGTGAAGACCTCCGGTCTTCGACCATCGTCTTCGTCTTCGACTTATCGTCGTATCAGTTACTCAGAATGGGATAAACCCGGTCTTTCCGAATAACTCGCGTATATTTTAAATAAGTGTTACACAAACACAACATACGCCTCATTCCAATTCATTAGTCACTAACCGTAAATTAATCAAGAGAATAATTCCCCAAATATTAACCCCGAAGGCCGAAACCAACATCAGATCAATATCCAGAAAACCATTCTGCTTGGCTAACCGCCAGTTAGTTTCTAAATTTCACATTCAAATCTAATTACAGATTTATCTATCGCCTGGAGCAAAACTGGTGATACTCCATTCTCGATCTTTTCAATCTAATTAAAGATTCATTAAAACTCCACTTAGTTTTAATCATTATCTGGGTTAAAGAATCAGTGTCATTTAAAACACGATTCACGATAAACCCAAAATCACATTCCATTAATTATCGGGTTAAAGAACAAGTGTTATTTAAAACACTGTTCACGATAAACCCAAAAATCAATACCAATTCAATTCCAATTAAATATCATTTAATTGGTACACTTCATTAAATCTAAATAAAAAGATTTAATCTTTTCTCAACTGGGTTCAAGAACAGTGTTAGTGAAGACACCATTCACGACAAACCCAAATCACATTCGATATTCAATACAAGGCTCTGAATAGAAAATATATCGGCTTATATTCAATATCGAATTCTACGACTAACAAATGTCGTATTGGAAATAACGATACAAATATATATCTTTCAAATTTCCATAACAACACCTGTAATGTCACGAATTCCAACATCGAAATATTCCGAAGACAATTTCGATTCAAATCCACTCCAATGCAATCATTGGAAATTTTGGTTATTTTCAAAACCATTTCAAATTCAATTTATTTATTTAAAAATAAATAGAATTATAATTCTAGTTCAAAACTAGTTCATTTCGATAAAAATCCATTTTTTTATCTTTTCAAATATGGAGATTTTCACCCCAAACTTTCACAAATCATTTCTTATGATTTTACACAAATTATTACTATTTTTAATAATTTTATCAAGGCCCGTACAGTCGATTTCCAACAATGGCCATCGAACTGCACTTACAACGACCTTTTTCGAATTTGATTTGGACGTATCTCCAAATCCAACCGTTAGATTTCAAATTTCTAACATTAATTAGAAAGCTCTTTTCGATACGAACCCAACGGTTCCGGTTTTAGGAGAATCCGACGGTCGGATCTCCTGTAATGTCCGTTTGAAATAAATGGTCGAAATTCGCGAACTGCCGCGGCGCGGCGCGTTCTATTCAGGCCATTATATTATATATAATATATATAATATATATTTCGTCGATTTCTATTTAAAACGAATTATATAAATAGTTTTGAATTCGTTTCAAAAACATTTTCAACTTCCATTTCAATTCAAATCAAAATTGAATTCTTCTCTATAAATTCGTTTTAAAATTCATTTCTATTCAATTCGAATTTCAATTCAATTTGAATTCATTTCAATTCGCTTTCTATTCCATTTGAATTCGTTTTCAATTCAATTCATTTCGAAATCGTTTTCAATTCATTTCATTTCGAAATCGTTTTCAATTCAATTCATTTCGAAATCGTTTTCAATTCATTTCATTTCGAAATCGTTTTCAATTTATTTTGAATTCGTTTTCAATTCAATTCATTTCGAAATCGTTTTCAATTCAATTCATTTCGAAATCGTTTTCAATTCATTTCATTTCGAAATCGTTTTCAATTCAATTCATTTCGAAATCGTTTTCAATTCATTTCATTTCGAAATCGTTTTCAATTCGATATAAATATCGTTCACGTCAAAATGGCGTCCATACACGGCTTCATAAATTTCTATTTTCAAATATTCTATTTCAAATATTTCTTTTTCAAAATAGTTGTTATTATCAAAATATTTCGTTCAACACATGACCAATCTCAATGAATGAGTACTGTCAACACATGAACTTTTATTTTATAATATTCTTTATTTTTCAAATTGGAATGAGGCCCAATCAATTACCATATAAAGTTAATTATATGGATTTTCATACAACACATGTATATCATAGCATTGAAAAATAATCAACCATCAACCAAAGTGCACTACACTGCATAAGCATCAAATACAGATATTCAACGCTTATAACAGCCTGTCAATCAATCGATCGACATATTTAATCAATCAGGATGAGTGAACTGCATATTTCATCCTAACACCCGTGTGGGGTTTCAAACAATCAAACACAGATTTTATTTGTGCAGTTGGGCGATGTGTGAAATTTATCGACCCAATCAATATCATTCAAATAAGTGTACATAAACAAACCATCTGGTTTGTAAATGAATATTTATTTATTCACTTCACTATTTTCATATTCACGTTAAAAATTATATTTTTAACGATAAAACATTTTATTTCAACCTATGAATTTCTATTCAATTCATTTATTCAATAAAATGATATTTTTATTTTTCTAACATGTTTTAGAAAATTTCGGCGGCATAACGGCACGATACTAGAAACGGGACAAGGCCTAGCCTTATCCCCGGTCTAGTGAAGGCCCACGCCATTCACACATCAATCAAATCAATTCGTTATGCAAACCGCAAACTTTGGAGTAAGGATCTAACCTAGCCTTACTCCTTCGCCTTATAACGGCGCACGTCTAATCCTAACCAATTTATCGATTCGATTTTTCACACCACAAACCACATTCAAACAATATCGCAATCAATCACCAAACTGTCAAACAAACAAGTCCATGGTCTGTGGACGATTGTGTCGGGTGCTACTAAGCACCGTCTGCATCCTAGTATATATATATAACTAGAAAATAAATAGAAAGGTGAGAAATTCTCACGGATTAGCTATCCTAGCTCCACGGCACTTCATTGATAGAAATCTTCATCGCTATCGCATCTTCGTCATCTTCGCTGCCCGTAGCCACTACATATGTAAAAATCGAATTTTTACTATGCTATTCAATATATAAAATCGAATTTTGACTTCGCTATTCAATATATAAAAATCGAATTTTTTTTCTTTTGCAAGTTCAAATCTTTTTCTACTAAAAGATTAAACTTTTTTTCCTATTTTAAAGTTCAAAATAAAATCAGTTTTTCGCTTTCATAAAAATGCAGTTTTTTCATAACTTAAAAAATAAAAATACAGTTTTTGCCTTATTTAAAAATTCAGTTTAAAAATCATTTAAAAATCAGTTTTCTAATCTAAAATAAAATTCAGTCTTAAACCTAAAATAAAATTCAGTTTTAAACCTACCTAAAATCAGAATTTTAAAAACATAAAAATCGGTTTTTAATATTAACAAAATCAGTTTTATAAATTAAGTAAAAATCAGTTTTATAAATAAAGTAAAAACTTACAGTTCGAAAGGGGGGGGTTCACCACCATCGGAGAGGCTTCGGGTGGCTCTGGGTCGGCGGCAGGAGGAGGCGGAGGGTTGGGGCGGCCTTCAGTTCGTCGGCGGTCATCACTGTGGGGGGGGAAAGCTCTGGCGTTTTCGTCTTCGATTCGAAGGGAGGAAGGAGATGAGCTAGAGGGGAGAGGAAGGCGCGACTTTAGGGGGGAGCGGCGGTCCATCGTCGGCGTCAGCAAGGGGGAGGAAGAGGCGTCGCGATCTGAAACTGGAAGGGGTTTTTTTTTTTTTTTTTTTTTTTTATATTTTGACCGTGGTTTGACTTGTGAGGAAAGAGAGAGCTCAAGGGGGTTATATAATATTTTAATTATTTAAATAATTAATTTCTCCATAAAGTAACTTTAAATTTCGATCTCCGAACGAGGCCCAATGACTGTCGTCCCTAGCTAATTACCCCCATTCCGAATACAATGGGATATGTTTCATAAGCCAGTTCGGCTGTTACGCTCAGTTTTCGCTGAAATTAATGTATAAATCTATATATTCAATTTTAAACGTACATTTCAATTTACCGGGGTCACATACTAACTTTAAAAATTCTAGAAAAATATTTTCTAGCTTCGTATTGACGATACGGTCCTAACAAAACTAGTTTCGTCGAAATCTGAGACCGTTAGAAAAATGGCCAATTTCCAGTCGATTAAAATCAACTGAAACTGGTCAAACGCGTTTTCCTTTGCCACGCTCACATATTGATTCGAAAAATTATGAAATTTGAAATCTAGCAATAACTTTACATCACGGACCCAACAAAACTGGTTTCGTCGAAATCCGAGGTCGTTTGCAAAATGTCCATTTTTAAGGGCCTGAATTCCATAGCGACTATTCAGAATTTTCAACTGGACATATCTTTTGATTCCCGCTAAGAAATTTTGATCATTCGGGTTCGTTGGAAAGATATTCACTATTAGATTCCATTATTTTTGGTTTCACTAAAATCCGGATTGTTTTGCACCCGGTACATTCAATTGAAGTTTGAAATCGAATTATCGAACTACCGCGCCATTTTCAATTCTATTTATAATTATATATAATTATTTATATTCTAACGACGACGCGTATAATATATACGTTCGAATATATTCAAAATAAATTTCTCGTCGATATTATTTAAAATAATTCATTTTAAATAATCTAAATTCGCTAAAATGGCCAAAATAAAAATTTTAAACTGGCCCAGATTTTACGGGTTGTTACAGGTATACCAACACATACTTCAACTTTATACTCAAAAATAATTTTCTCATCCTATATGCTCATCAAATACACTTTCAACTTTGAATTTGTGTCTAGGAAAATCCTATATTTTACAAGGAGAAATTAGATAATAAAAATAAATAATTTTATCCATTAGCTTATATATGTTAACCTAAAAGCCTGGCTTAACACATTTTACTTTATTGTCTGATTGTATAAAATTGATCATGCCGATTTAGGTAAGTCATCGGGTTCAAGAACAAGTATAACAGACTTGTTCAATTTACAAAATGCCACGTTTATAGCCATGAGAATGCAAAGCTCAGGACAGTGTATTATTTTCTACAAGTAACAGTGGTTCAATACATACCACAAATTCTTTAATATATATATATATATATATATATATCAGAACATGGATGATTCCAATTTTAAATAACCATGGAAAACATCGTTTAAGGGAAGTTGAAGAATTCAATCCCATAATAACACCAACCCGAACTAGAGAACAACATCCACAGTGAGACAAATTGAGAACTAAGTTTAAATACGCAGATCATCACAGGTAACCAACTCAACACAATTAACTATTTTATTTTAGTTTACTGCAGTCAAATTACTTGAATCTAAAATCCATCGTGAGTAAAAATACTCACCTTGAAGGGAAAGGCAGAGGCTTTGTTTTGGACGAGACGCTAGCGAGCTGCTAGAGATAAAGAAGACGACTTGCAAGTTGTTGAAGCGATGGTGAATGGATGATTAGATCTGAAATGGATGGTAGCTCGAATCCAATGCGCTAGTGGAGGCGGAGCACTCCAGTTGCTAGTGGGTGCCTCGATTTGTGGTGACGATAAATCTGAAGAAGAAGAAACCAATTTGGGGAAAAGGTTTTTTTTTGGTTGGTGACAATTAAAAGGAGGCGAAAGAAGCTTTGAAGTTGGGGTTAAAATTCATTCTCGGTGGCCATAAAAATTTAATTAGGGGAAAAAGAATGGATTTTTATTTAGGAAGAAAATGATTTGTCTCAAGGGATTTGGGGAGGATAGAGTGATTTTATAGAAGAATAGAAGAGGGGATAAGAACAAAGTCTGATCAGTAGAATAGGGTAGCGTGGTACACTAGGTCGCTCGATTTTAACTGGTGTAGGTAATGTATTGGGATACAATTATCCAGGAAAGGTTTATTTACAGTAAAAATTACTATTAACTGTACCGTGAATAAATGTTGAACACTCCATATTCATACCATAAACACAGTCTCCAAATACAATGAAAGTTATACGTACCCCTTCGTTTCAACATTCCGAATTCAATAAAATTAATCTGAATGTAATCCCACCCCATCTGTGTACGATAATATTTTATTTTTAAATTATTTAATAATTCACCATTTGTTCACCTAACAACTCCGTTCGTTTAAAATTTGAAACGTTAAATTTTAAGTTCCTATATACACGCAAATCCACACATGTCCAAGCCGATTTCCGTATATCCAAACAAATAAAATTCTCTAAACTATTTAATGTTTATTAATGTTTATTTTATTATTTTTAATTTTAACTATTTAAACTCTTCAATTAAATTTCATTCAAATATTCAATACTAAATATTTGGTCCTCCATCACCCATTCCGACTTAATACGGAATTCAATTCAACTCAAACGGTGTATTAGATTTTAACTCAAGCATCAATATAAATTGATATTCATATTTAAATATTTAATTTATTCCGTATTCTAGTTGTCAAAATTTCTGGGATGTTACAATCTTCCCCCCTTTAAAACTTTTCGTCCTCGAAAAGGAGGGATCGTTAGAGTTATATCAATGTATACTTCAAATTCCATATTAGTATGATTTTTTTTTATTCACAACTATTTTAAAATCAATATTTAAGTCAACAATCTTCTTTTTTAATCCATCATATTCAGCTTACTTGGACAATCAAATTTCTTTACAAAACCAATCTCATCTTAAATTTCAATTTCTGCATAAGTTGGATTTTCGTATCTCAAATTATTCCAAATCTCTTTATAACCCCATCTGTCTATATCTACTATTCATCATTCCACTTATTCCTTACCATCCACGTTCATCCAAATATCTTCCTATTCCATCCATCCAATCCATTTATCTTTTTCAAATGCTCATCGAAGAGTGTAAATAATATCTTCTCTACTAGCCAATAATTCATATATTCAAAACTTGAAAATTTTCAAAATCTGAAAATATTTGTATTGATACAAAGTCATGGTCTTTAAAACCATTTAAAATCATCTTTCTCAATTTATTTGGTTAAGTAAATTTTTAATTTTAGATTATTGATTTGTTTGTTAAAGTCGAAAATACTTTATAACTTGAAAATTGACAAGTCTATTGTCGTTCTTATAAACATTAGGCATACGGTGGCCAGGCACATGACTAAAATCTCCAAGCACTAAATATCCTTGTTTCAACTCCCAATGAAAAATATTTCAAAAATTCTCTTTTTAAAACAGATACGGAAAGTACCAATGTGATATTTACATGTTGATTGTTCATGAATCGCAGATACACAATGGTTTCGTCTGGATCCCCCATAAAACATCTGTATCTGTAGGAAATCACTTCCCTGCAAATTTCATCATGGACAGATCAATGGAGAAGCTATTTAAGAATCAGAAAATATTTGAGGTCACTGAGCGTTGCCTGCTCTATCTCAGGTCACAAAAACAAATCACAGAATTATGAAAATATATCAAGTCATGAGGACGAATCAAATCACAAAGACAAATCATGTCACGAAGACAAACTGCTGCATTAAACAGGTGGCTCACCATCACTAAGATATATGAGTGGACCGCAAGTACACAATGGTTACGCCTGGGTCCCCCAGGAAACATCCATACCCGTAAGCTTTCACAGCTCTGCGGATTACGCCCTTACAATTCGACTGTAGATCGCAACAGTCACAATGGTTACGCTTGGTTCCCCCAAGAAACATCTGTCCGCCGTAGGCTATCTGCAGCCCTGCGAATTTCGCTACACGGTCGAATTCCAACGACTCTAGAATGTAGCGATCACAATGGTTACGCCTGATTCCCTCAGGAAACATCCGACCTCCGTAGGCTATCTGCAGCCCTGCGAATTACGCTAGCAGTCGTGCTCAATGGCAACTCATGAGTTTTATGTCCGGACAACCTACCACCAGCAGCAGCATATCTCAGCTAAGCTCGAAATTCATAGAAGAAGGAAGGTACTTTCCTTATCTTGATTTTGAAAACATATAATACTATATATAGTATTTCATATTTCATATAACTCGTACTTACGTATATTGACATAAGATTTTTCTTCCTAAACCCTATTTTTGAACATCTCGTTCTTATAAATTTTGTTATATAAGATTTCATTTTAATTCGCTTACCTTCCAATCCAGTGGTTTTCAAATTCACTTCTTTTCTTTCATATAAGTTCTGAAAACTTCTATATTCAATATTTAAAATCGAATATCCTCAAAATTCATTCCAACTTCAAAATTCTCGTTTTGCCCTCTTAATCAATTCTTATATTTGATACTCATATTTACGAACCTATTGGTTTTAAACCCAATTTCCTTCCATCATTCACATCAGCCCTTAACTCCAACTTTATGTTCTCAAAATTTCAAAATTTTCCATTCTCAATTATTATATTTATTTTAGGAAATTCTTATTGGAAAACATTTCCATATATTCGCAAATCTATATTTTCTGACAAAAATATACTTTATTCTCATGAAAACATTTCCAAATTCGTTATTTGGATTCAATAGATGTTAAATACAGCATCGTTATTCTCACTTAATTGTTGACACTTATTAGCTCTCTTCACTTAACCCCTTTTTATTTTATTTTCATCAACTTATATATTTAATTTCAAAATAAAATTCATCGTTTCTTCTTTGAAATGATTTCAAATTTTCCTTTTTCTATTCAAATTGAATTCTTATTTACAATCAACTTCAGTTATCTTTGATTTCTAAGACTCACGCTTAACGAAATTAATTCTTTGTTTCTCTCATACATATCTACCTTAGATACCATTCGATGATGGATTCGAGATTCAAATCCTAAGGGAACTTATTGAAGAACAGCTCGGGCAAATCCGGATTCGAAGACTGCGGATTCTGAAGAATTTTAAATCTCAAAACAAATTTTTTTTTCTGCTGTATCAATTTCAAAATACTAACTTCAAAATAATATTACCAAAATAATTTCCTTTAAAAATCTATGTTAAAAATATTTACACTTTAAATTTTACTTTTCAAAACCCTTTTATTTTCAAGATCCGTTTTTAAACTCAATAAGCTAAGCTTTGAATAAACCAAAGCTCTGATACCAACTGTAACGTCCCACCTTCTTGACCGCTTCAAACTGCAAATTAAACCAATACAAAATGTTCAAATCAACGGATCATTATTAGCTTAAAGAGTTTAAAAACAATTAACACAGAAAATACAGAATAAATGACATAGTATTGATCAACAGGAAAAAACTTTTATTTATAAATCCGATTTTTTTAGTACAATACATTTATATGCATCGGAATATAAAAGAAACAATTTAATACAAGAAAAATCTTTACTGGTTTAAAATCTTCAGAGCGCGCTAGCTTGAAATCCCCATCTTTGTCGATCTTCGAATGCTGACCGAAATGTTTAAAACTGGAATGCTCGGATCTGACCCGAGCGTTCCATGCAAAAACATAAAAACACTTGAGTTAGGATTAATCATAGTTCAAGTAAATTAACTTCAATATAAACTAAAAATAAAATAGTCAATTATTATATTTGAGTAGATCAAACCTACGAGAACTGCCAAGGTATAACATAACAACTCAAGACGAATCAAATCAGGACAACATATGAATTTGTATATATATATATATGTATGCCGATGACATATATATATATATATACATACATTTGTACATATATACATATGTGTACAACGACCACCACATGTATATATACTAAAACCCATGTGTACAATGGACAAGAAAAGCACCGGGGACTATATGCGACCTTGCTACTAAGGAATGATCAGTATATGCGACCAAACTATCATAGTAAGTGGACTATGCAACTACACAATGGTGTACGCCATGCAATTTGGTTAAACACAAGAATAGAAGGACAGCAATAACCAACACGTCTAGAATAATTAAATCGCCACAACAAGGTGGCACAAAAGATATATCCAAAGGTATGGAAAAAGGAACATCACGCATAGTAGGTGATAATTCGTAAGCACAAGCGTTCTTCAGGGTATGTCAAAGCAGTGTGTACACCGAATCATTTTCATACTAAAATGGTCCAAAAGGAAGTCTGCTCGGAAAACTTCAATAATTAAATATCTGCAAACGAATTCTACAAGTGCAAGGGCAAGGGAAAAAAAATGCAGCAGATGCAATATCGTATTACCCATGAACAGTACTAAGACCTTGCTTAATGCTTCAGTTTCCTTTTCTAATCATAAGTGGTGGATGAAATGCGCTCTCAGTTTAGGAATTAAATAGTTGCTTACTCTCAGTTTTCAACAACTTTTACGCCTCAAAATTTAAAATAAGAGTTCACCAAAAAAAATGAAACAAGATGACTTGCCAGCCATTTCACCACTACAATACCAACCAAAGCTAGTTGTTCAGCAACTGGAAAAAAGCAGTTCACCATTCATTTCTATTTGATTTTTGAATAATTGGAAAAAAAGAGTGTACAAAATGGGCATATGACAAATCTGCACTACTGAAGAAAAGAACAGAAACAGCCAATTCCCTAATGTTTACAGATTTCAAAGGGCGTATGACAAAATGAACTGACAACAACCTTAGCTAGTAATCACACTATTATAACTATATTTTTCACTACATAAATACATGTACCCAATATCAATGCACAAGTATACATGCATATAAATACACATATACACATGTTTCTAGACAGTACAATTATACGAATTTCATCGGCAAGTATAAAATTCCATCAGAGTAATATTTATAAAAATCTTGATATAGGATTTCTTGCTTCCTACTTCTTTGGCCTAGCTTAGGTTTAACATGGCATGACATGTTTTTATAAGACAAAACTTATGTTCTTCTCAGGTTATGAAACAAGGTAGTGTATCTCATGTATATCAATACATACTTCAAAACTAGTTAATGTTTCAGTTTCAATGCACATGTTTCAGTTTCAATACACATGTTTCAGTTTCAATGCACATATTTCAGTGTATCTCAATATACATATTTCAGTTTCATGTGGGGCATAGGAATATAATCATGCAGACAATCAGATGCATAGTTTCCGGATTTTTAAACAAGGCAGGTTTGGTATACCAACACATACTTCAACATTATACTTCAAAATAATTTTCTCATCCTATATGTTCATCAAATATATTTTCAACTTTGAATTTGTGTCTAGGCAAATCCTATATTTTACAAGGAGAAATTAGATAATAAAAATGAATAATTTTATCCGTTAGCTTATATATGTTAACCTAAATATAAAGCCTGACTTAACACATTTTACTTTATTGTCTGATTATATAAAATCGATCATGCCGATTTAGGTAAGTCATCGGGTTCAAGAACAAGTATTTAAGACTTGTTCAATTTACAAAATGCCAAGTTTATAGCCATGAGAATGCAAAGCTCAGTACAGTGTATTGTTTTCTACAGGTAATAGTGGTTCAATACATACCACAAATTTTTTATTATATATATCAGAACATGGATGATTCCAATTTTAAATAACCAAGGCAAACATCGTTTAAGGGAAGTTGAAGAATTCAATCCCACAATAACACCAACCCGAACCATAGAACAACATCCACAGTGAGACAAATTGAGAACTAAGTTTAAATACGATCATCACAGGTAACCAACTCAACAAAATTAACTATTTTATTTTAGTTTACTGCAGTCAAATTACTTGAATCTAAAATCCATCGTGAGTAAAAATACTCACCTTGAAGGGAAAGGCAGAGGCTTTGTTTTGGACGAGACGCTAGCGAGCTGCTAGAGATAAAGAAGACGACTTGCAAGTTGTTGAAGCGATGGTGAATGGATGATTAGATCTGAAATGGATGGTAGCTCGAATCCAGTGCGCTGGTGGAGGCGGAGCACTCCAGTTGCTAGTGGGCGCCTCGATTTGTGGTGACGATAAATCTGAAGAAGAAGAACACCAATTTGGGGAAAAGGTTTTTTTTGGTTGGTGACAATTAAAAGGAGGCGAACGAAGCTTTGAAGTTGGGGTTAAAATTCATTATCGGTGGCCATAAAAATTTAATGGGGGGAAAAAGAATGGATTTTTATTTAGGAAGAAAATGATTTGTATCAAGGGATTTGGGGAGGATAGCGTGATTTTACAGAAGAATAGAAGAGGGGATAAGAACAAAGTCTGATCAGTAGAATAGGGTAGCGTGGTACACTAGGTTGCTCGATTTTAACTGGTGTAGGTAATTTATTGGGATACAATTATCCAGGAAAGGTTTATTTACGGTAAAAATTACTATTAAGTGTACCGTGAATAAATGTTGAACACTCCATATTCATACCGTAAACACAGTCTCCAAATACAATGAAAGTTATACGTACCCCTTCATTTCAACATTCCGAATTCAATAAAATTAATCCGAATGTAATCCCACCCTGTCTGTGTACGATAATATTTTATTTTTAAATTATTTAACTGTCCACCATTTGTTAACCTAACAACTCCGTTCGTTTAAAATTTGAAACGTTAAATTTTAAGTTCCTATATACACGCAAATCCACACATGTCTCAAACCGATTTCTGTATATCCAAACAAATAAAATTCTCTAAACTATTTAATGCTAATTAACGTTTATTTTATTATTTTTAATTTTAACCATTTTAACTCTTCAATCAAATTTCATTCAAATATTCAATACTAAATATTTGGTCCTCCATCACCCATTCAGACTTAATACGGAATTCAATTCAACTCAAACGATGTATTAGATTTTAACTAAAGCATCAATATGAATTGATATTCATATTTAAATCTTAAATTTATTCTGTATTCCAGTTGTCAAAATTTCTCGGATGTTACAATTAGATTTTCAGAACATCTAGCCACCATTTACTTTGAATGGCACATCGTCAGATCCGCCAAAAAATCACTAATTAACATCCACAAAAATACTCTATTTGTTAAGCTAAGGTGTAACATCCCAAATTTTTGAACATTAATTACAAATATTTAAATATGTTTAAATGTTCATTTGGTTGTATGAATGGGTTTTTATATCGAATTTATTAAATAAATTGGACTTTGAACATTTAAATTTATAATATATTTAAAATGAGCTTGAAACAACACAGTAGTTCATAATATTGAGTTTTGAACTTTAATTGAATATACAAAATCCGATATAAGTCGGATTTCTGTGAGACAAGAAACGTTAGAATTTATTTTATAATAATTTTCCAATAAAGGTGAAAAATCGGGATTTCATCATATAAATTATAAGTTATGTCCAATTCAATTTTTTAAATAGCCGCTATGGAATTCGTTAATAAAAGATCACGTTTATTTAATAAATATAAGGATTTTTATATAGATTTGAATATCGTTTAATTCAGAATTTTTGATGTTGGGTGTAAAATCTGTATTTGGTTATTGTGAATCTGTATAAGATTCTATTTGGAGATATATGATAATAATAATATTTTTATTTAATTTGAATTGTTTCGGATTTAAATATATTTCATTATTATTATATAGGCCTTAAAAATATTTGTTTTTCAAATGATCTTCGTTTTTGATGAAATAAGTTTTATTGAAAGACGTATAACTAATTATTGCCATATTTTCTGTTTGGAGCTAAACGAAGTTGTTTTGTTAGTAGACAAAATTTAAAGGGGGGCCGATGAATAGTTTGAAATTAAAATAACGTCGTTGTTCAAACAAAATCGGATTTTGACGAAACGAGTTTCTTTGGGATCGTAATGACAAGACATAGTCTTACGTCCATTTTTTGCAACATTTGAACTTCATGTGTGTTAGTGCAAATTTAACGTGCGATGCTAAATAGCGGTAACCAAATAAAATTCAGTCTAAATAAACCCTACACTATATTTACCTATATTAAACCAGTACACACTATCCTATAGTTCATTTCAGCAAAGAAATAAAGGTGTGTGCAAATTATATTTTAAGCCAACATAAATCCCATGCCTTATTTCACATCTAGGCAAACAAATGAAAATGAAAATGCCTATTTGTCGACCTATTAAAACAAATTTGCACCTACATTTGTTTAATCAATCAATAAAAGACCTTTGCTACTGCATATTTTGTTCAATGTAACACAGTTTTTTTCCACATCAGCCTATCCAACGCATTTCACATGCAGAGCTAAGTATCGTACTTTGTGTAATTTCTTTTCAGCAGACAAAAATCTTGTCGACCAAGTATCAGCCCTTGTCGACCAAGTCTGAATAGCTACCCTAACTACTCTGCCTGCAAACCTATCATGATATAACATTGATTTTATCCCTTTAGTTCTCTTCTATATATAGCGCCCACTGTGTTTATTTGCATTTTCTTACCAGCGAGAAGATGAAACCACATGCCTATTTTCATATACAACATTTAACTTAATCTCTCTAAAACATTTCGTTTTCTCCACGTTAAAACTCTTCTTCCTCCATAATGAAACACGCAGGCCATTTCATGTTAAATCAACACAGACATTCCGCACTGTTGTGTTAAAACAACGCTCACCCATATTGTTTGTATGCGAATGCTGTGTGGGTGAAGGAGCTTAGCGACAGACTCTGTTCGAGGTTCGGTGGAAGGGGATGTTCGTGGCGTCGGTCTGGAAGTGGTTATGGTGCAACATGGGTTAATGGTGTTGTGCATGGTTATCTTGGAAGCTGGAGGCCAACGTGAAGTTTGGAGGACTGGAGGCGTTAGGTGGGCAGAGACCCATGGCGATGGTAGGCGAAATAGTGGCCATGCAGGAGTTATGCGGGAGGAATAGGAGAAAGCGTAGGGAAGTGGAGAAAGATATTATGGGAGAGAAGGAGAAATAGGTGTACGTGGATGCAGCGGAGTGTGAGATGGGAATGAGTGTTGGAAGTTTTGTTACGGTTCATGTTATGGGAGGGAGCCCGAGGTTGAAACGCTGGTTGAGAGGAACAGAAAGTGTATAGAAGAAGGATAGTTGGGGAAGGTTTTTGTGTGGGCTATCATGCTGCAGGAAGGAGGATTATATGCGGAAAGAAGTAAGTTTGGAGAAGAAGGTAGCGAATGGGTGGAATTTTATTGGAGCGTGTGTTTTCCTTTATTAGAGAAGAAGGATTTAATATTCCAAATCGCTTTTAGGGGGTAATTAATTTTTGTAACAACCCAAATTTTTATAACATGTTAAAGTCATAAATCAAGACAGAATTAAATTTTAAAATAAGAATCAAGGGAAACGGGTTATGCCATTGCGTTCGTCTCGAAATTTTACACGAAATAGAGTCCGAGTTTTCGAAAATTGGAGTTCGTATGACCAAGTTATGACCTCTAGAATTTCAGAAATTTTCAGAATCAAAGACAGCTCGAATTTCGAATTCGAAATTCGAATTCAAACCCCGCAGCAGGCAGGGCGGGAAAACTCCCGCCTATAGATTAGGTCGACCTGGGGGTTGACCATAGTGTCGACCTCCCAGGGGCCAGGTCGACCATAGTGTCGACCTAGGGGTCGACCTGCCTCCCGAACCCCTTTTCTGAACCTGATGCATTCTGATGTATTTAGACTCGTTTTCTGTCCAGATTCGTCTGCCTAATCCTATTTAAACAGCCCCCTAGCCTCATTCTCTCTACACCATTTCATTCTGTCCTTATGCTACCTCTGTGAAAATCAAAATGATAATATTTAAATTAAAAGAGACCACTTCTTCTTCGTCAAGACAACAGCTAGGAATTGCAAATTGGGGGTTTTCAACTAGAACAAGACTAAACAAATAGAGATTCAACAACTGCAACAACCGTTTCTAGAATCAAATCTCTGCACTCTAATTCTCGATCCACGCTCTGTAAGTTCTAGTTACTTTGAGATTTAAACTTGTTAAATTTGATATGGACATGGAATAAAATGAAATTGGACCTAAGCTTGATTATCTATTTGGATCTGTTCTTGTCTCTTCTTGAATCTATGATTTTGGGTTATTTCTTATCGACTGAATCATGCCCATTCATGTTGTTGGACCTAGTTTATTATTCAAACGCTAGATTGTAACATAAATTCTTGGATCTTGACTTGTGGTGATATTTCGATTTGAGGCCTATTCATGTTGTAAATCAAATTCTTTCATGTCTATAAACCTTAATATGCCTATGAGACTGTGGACATAAGGTTTTGCCTATGCCTATGACTATGATGAAGAACATAAGACTATGTCTATGACTATGATGAAGAACATAAGACTATGCCTATGACTGCGAACATAAGACTATGCCTATGCCTATGACGGTGAACGTAAGACTGTTGCCTATGACTATGACAAGGACAATTGTGGCTAATCAACTATGACTCTTGACTATGAGAATTATTACCTATGATTATGAACATAAGGCCATTATCTATGACCATGACTTTGAAACTATTACTGTTAATTGCCTATGACTATTGCCTAGAACTATTTTGGATAATTAACCATGACTATTGTGATTAATCGCTTAGGGTTCTTAATTATGAGATTTCTACCTATGACCATGACTATGACTATTGGGGTTAATTACCTGGGACTATTATAGTTGATTGAAACCCATGTTGTATACCGAATTTGCAGTTTGTTGGATCTCATACCGAGGGTGTAACTTGCTTAGTTTATTCGCTATTATGTACACCGAAACCATTGGATCCATTATCCTTGTATTTGGCTTGCTTTCTCATGCCTATTCTTTTATGTCAGCGTTTACCATGACTGTCGCCTTATCTTGCTAGATTTGTAATCCTATATGCCAGTGATGATGTAACCAATTATCTCAAGTTATGTCATGCTAGTCTTGTAACCCCTTTTATCGCTTTATGCTCGTCCCTCTTGCCTATCATAGTTCTAATGTTATTCCCTTTATTCCGAGGTTTGGATTTATTTGTAGTATGGATCGATTCACGTTTACATGCGATGGGAATACGATTTGGGTAGAATAGGAATAACATGAATTGGTTATGAACATGAATTATGAACCTGATAAAAGGCAAAACTTGAAACATGAATGCTGTTATAACTTGAACCTGGATATGGACACGAACTTGACATCGACTTGACACGAACTTGACATGAAACTTGAACATGGTCATGACACTTAGAATGAAGTTGAAAATGGCTAACTCGAGGTTGGGTTGAGTTTGCAGTGTAAATCTGCTCGGAACCGCCCGGCAAATCTAGTTGCTGCAAACAGTAGGATCCAATGTGGGTAGTTGGTCATATCGCGCTTGAAACCCGAGGTCAGACTGAGTTGTGGTGTAAATCTACCCGGAACTGCCCGACATATCCAGTGACCACAACAACAGGTCTGATGTGAGAGGTTGGGGTGCATTAATGAATTAATGCCACATGATAGGATTAAGTCGTGAACCACTTGAATATACTTAACCAATTTGACACGATGATTTGATAGGGTTAAGTCATGAACCACTTGAATATACTTAGCCAATTTGACACGATGATTTGATAGGGTTAAGTCATGAACCACTTGAATATACTTAACCAATCTGACACGAACATCTGATAGGGTTAAGTCATGAACCGCTTGAATATACTTAACCAATTTGACAAGATGATCTGATAGGGTTAATTCATGAACCGCTTGAATATACTTAACCAACTTGACACATGATTCGTTGGGCTAAGTCATGAACTTGAACGACAACACTTAGCCAATTTGATATGACACGTAGTCGGGTTAAGTCACGAACTTGAATGACAACACTTAACCAACTTGACATGCTAGGCTGATGGGGTTAAGTCTCGAATTTAAATGACAACACTTAACCTACTGGACGGAAACCCTAGTTACGCTGTCCTTTTCAGCAGTAACCCACTAGATGTATCACAGTACCCTAGAACTAGGCAGGTTGGGGCACGATTACTGGGCTGATTGTAAGCGACCAGAATGACGGCTGAGTAGGTGTGCCATTGTAGGTTCAGGCAGACTATGGTCGTGCACGTAGTCCGGAGTTGAAAAAGCAGGCATTGGGTACCCGTAGGTTTACACTGTGCGTGCTTGATTCGTGTCGATGGTTGGCACCATAGGGCTTAATACACCCTATGGTGGACCTAGCACAGGTGACTACATTTCGTGATTGGGCCGTATGACACAGACACATGAACGAGCTAGGACTTGTAGGGAGCCGATCGATTAATAGATCGTTACGTGGAATTCGTTATGTAGCATAATCCCTAGTGGTCCTAGGTGGCATAAACCCTAAACGAATCTAGTAAACGTTCAATAGGTAGCATAATCCCTAGTGGTCCTAGGTGGCATAAATCCTAGTTGAACACGCGATAGTTCATGATAAGGAAACCTAGCCAGAACAGGGATGGCAGTCCAAACGATTCCAAGAATGGTGGCACTACGTTGAAGTAGTATAGAAATGCATAATGAAACCCGTACGATATATGGCAAAAGACTGTACATATACATGGAAAGGATGATACGGGTTGGGGTACTAGTACAGTTGGTGCAGAGAATGTTAAACATGCGATGCTATACGTAGCTTATCTTGTTACCTTAGTTTTTCTTGTGACCTTAGTTTATCTTGTTACCATAGTTTATCTTGTTACCTTAGTTTTTCTTGTGACCTTAGTTTATCTTGTTACCGTAGTTTATCTTGTTACCTTGGTTTTTCTTGTGACCTTAGTTTATCTTGTTACCGTAGTTTATCTTGTTTTCTTAGTTTAACTTGCCTATCTCGTCATCATCCTTATGTTTACTTTCAGTTTATACATGTCATGTTACTTTTACTTGTTTCTATGCTGAAAGTCACTAGGACTTACCAGTCTGTATGACTGACCCGTTTTGTTTCGCCTCCTTTTCTTCCGTTTCCCCTCCCCCCCACCCGGTTCTCAGGGAGGAAGCACTACTACTTAGTTTGAACTTCTTTCTACTTCAAGATCATCGTATATTGCTTGGACCTTTCTTGGTTATGGCTGCTTTACTATTTTACTTGGGGAATGATTTATGACTATGGTTTTATGCTTCTTTACTATTGCAAGACAGATTTCGATGCAATGGATTTAATGGCATTTTGATGTAAAAGGCTTTAGACCTTTCTAGATTTTAAAGAAATAAAATTTGGTTTTTCTTCGGTTGTGTTATATATGTTCTGTCTTGTAATATTTCTGTGTATGTTTACCTAGATAATGCTCCACTAAAACTAGTGCATTCCCTTTGTGAGTGACCCTAGCGGAGGTGGGGTGTTACATTTGGTTTCAGAGCAGAAGGTTACCAGACTGGGCAAAAGTTTATTTAACCTTTTGAAATTATTTTCGAAACCATTTACAAAGAAGCATTTTTCAAGAAAAGTTTCGTTTTACGAAAGGCATATTCCCCAAAGCCATATGCACTATCTTTTAATTCTCTCCTTGAGTCTCTTCTCTCTTTCTTTTTCACCGTAGTTTGTAGGCATGCGACACATGTCGGAGGGAAAAGTAGTGTCCAACCTCCACTTGTAGCCGCAGTTGTTTTACTTGCGACTAATCTTATCTCAAGCTTTGTAGGGTTGCCGTGCGATGGAAGTAGCTTTCGAGAAACTTGTCAACAAGCTATACAAGGATAGTAAGAACGAGGATAAAGAACACAAGCCTAAGGATGAGAAACTTGTTGATAAGGCGTAATCAACGAAGGAGGAAAAGGTGAAAGGGAAGAGGTCAAAGTAAAAGAATAATAAAACCCATGATAAGAAAGAACATCGTTGGTATGGTAAAAAGGGACATGTAGTTAAGTATCATAGGACAAGGACAAGGGCAAAGAACAAGATCGCCGAGAGGGAAATTGTATGCTCTCACTACTAGCATACCTAAGAGAGGTGGTAACGTTTCTATTAAAAGTCTAGCTTCTCTTTTCTATCATACCATGGGAACTTTGTTTTTATACATCGCATCCTTTTAATTCTGCCTCGATAGTTGAGTCTCTGCACCTTAGTACTAGCGTAGTAGAGGATCCCATTTTTGTCACAAATCCTGTTGGGGAATCGGCTCATTTATTCATGACTTGTTTGGATTTGAGAATGTCTATGCTAAGTGTTGAGTTTGGAAGTAAAGCTTATGTTTTTGGGCTATGGGTTGATTCTAGGGATGGAGTGGTTGTCCAGAAATGGTACCATTCTCGAGTATGAAAAGAGGGTAGTTAGACGCTTGACTTGCCTTGGTAATGCCCTCGAAGTCTAGTGTAACCCTTAGGGTTCTACCATGTTTAGTTACCTAGAATCTCTTGATACATTTATCGATCCGCTCGAGTAGTGTTCGCCACTAAGGCGGATGATTCATTTCGCTTATGCATGAGTTATAGAAAATCACCTTTGTAAGTACACTTGGCAACATGGTTGGCATTTGTTTGTTTTCAAGAGATAATTCATTTATGTGGAATACCTTCTAGGAAGTGAATGAGATCCAAGATTCACTAGTGAATTTTGGAGAGCTTGCATGAAACCATGAGTACGCAGTTATGTTTGAATCGGGTATAATAGAAAGAGAATAAGCGAAAGTGGAACGAGAGGCGACAATGGAATGAGATCCAACTCATATTCTGGGAACAAGAATTAAGGAACTACCAAATTGTGAAGTTAAAGATGGTCAAAGCACAATGGAGTTAAGCTTAAGGAAATACGACTTAGAAGATTGAAGACTAGACACGCGCATCATATCTCTTTTTAAGAGTATATCCTTGATCCCTCTTTTCCTGTAGAGCTTACTTGTATGTTATCTTTTAAGTATAACCTCTCGGTCCTATTCTCAATCCTATTTTTGTTGCAAACCCCATAGGGAGTATGACTTATCCGTTAGTAATACATGTTGGGGCTTGAGGGTGTTCGTTGTGTTGACTAAACTTTTTGGGTTTTACAGGATATGGGCTGGTGCTTAGGGAGTTCTTCTCCTATTCAGTATATATGTGACGTAGATTTCCAGCTTTGACATTGCCTAATGGGCACAAGGTTTTTACTTGCTTCTATCGTTCGACTATACCTTTAGGTAGGAACAATTGGGTGTAAACATGTGTTTGAGACATGTTATGGTTGATGGTTGCAAGTGGTTGTAAGTGATTGCTAGTTGTTGCTCGTGGATGCATGAACACACATTGGGCACTAGATCGGCTCTGTCACCTTTCATATTGCATATGCATGAGTGTTTACACTTGTTTATGGATGAAATTAAATGTGTTATCATGTGGATGTCGCATATGGATGGATGTTTGTGCACACATATAATGTTTATGTGACTAGGACTATTTGCATACATGTTGGATTCATGGCACTAAACATATTTTGCATTAAGAAGATCAATCAGGCCTGATTATTTGCATTAGACAAGGAACATATACACACACTTTCTGCATATGTTCATACAGCATTAGAAATCTCTTAAGGACAATGGATGCCTGTGATTGATGATTGAGTAGATGGATGATTGGATGGTAGGACACATTCTTCTTAACTTAAAGATTTCAGGGACGAAATCCTTTAAGGAAGGGAGAATGTAACAACCCGAATTTTTATAACATGTTAAAGTCATAAATCAAGGCAGAATTAAATTTTAAAGTAAGAATCAAGGGAAACGGGTTACGCCATTGCGCTCGTCTCGAAATTTTACATGAAATAGAGTCCGAATTTTCGAAAATTGGAGTTCGTACGACCAAGTTATGACCTCTAGAAGTTTCAGAAATTTTCAGAATCAAAGACAGCTCGAATTTCGAATTCGAAATTCGAATTCAAACCCCGTAGCAGGCAGGGCGAGAAAACTCCCGCCCATAGACCAGGTCGACCTGGGGGTCGACCATAGTGTCGACCTCCCAGGGGCCAGGTCGACCATAGTGTCGACCTGGGGGGCGACCTGCCACCCGAACCCCTTTTCTGAACCTGATGCATTCTGATGTATTTAGACTTGTTCTCTGCCCAGATTCGTCTGCCTAATCCTATTTAAACAGCCCCTAGCCTCATTCTCTCTACACTATTTCATTCTATCCTTATGCTACCTCTGTGAAAATCAAAATGATAATATTTAAATTAAAAGAGACCACTTCTTCTTCGTCAAGACAATAGCTAGGAATTGCAAATTGGGGGTTTTCAACTAGAACAAGACTAAACAAATAGAGATTCAACAACTGCAACAACCGTTTCTAGAATCAAATCTCTGCACTCTAATTCTCGATCCACGCTCTGTAAGTTCTAGTTACTTTGAGATCTAAACTTGTTAAATTTGATATGGACATGGAATATAATGAAATTGGACCTAAGCTTGATTATCTATTTGGATCTGTTCTTGTCTCTTCTTGAATCTATGATTTTGGGTTATTTCTTATCGACTGAATCATGCCCATTCATGTTGTTGGACCTAGTTTATTATTCAAACGCAAGATTGTAACATAAATTCTTGGATCTTGACTTGTGGGGATATTTCTATTTGAGGCCTATTCATGTTGTAAATCAAATTCTTTCATGTCTATAAACCTTAATATGCCTATGAGAATGTGGAAATAAGGTTTTTCCTATGCCTATGACTATGATGAAGAACATAAGACTATGCCTATGACTATGATGAAGAACATATGACTATGCCTATGACTGTGAACGTAAGACTATGCCTATGCCTATGCCTATGACGGTGAACGTAAGACTGTTGCCTATGATTATGACAAGGACAATTGTGGCTAATCAACTATGACTCTTGACTATGAGAATTATTACCTATGATTATGAACATAAGGCCATTATCTATGACCATGACTTTGAAACTATTACTGTTAATTGCCTATGACTATTGCCTAGAACTATTTTGGATAATTAACCATAACTATTGTGATTAATCGCTTAGGGTTCTTAATTATGAGATTTCTACCTATGACCATGACTATGACTATTGGGGTTAATTACCTGGGACTATTATAGTTGATTGAAACCCATGTTGTATACCGAATTTGCAGTTTGTTGGATCTCATACCGAGGGTGTGACTTGCTTAGTTTATTCGCTATTATGTACACCAAAACCATTGGATCCATTATCCTTGTATTTGGCTTGCTTTCGCATGCCTATTCTTTTATGTCAGCGTTTACCATGACTATCGCCTTATCTTGCTAGATTTGAAATCCTATATGCCAGTTATGATGTAACCAATTATCTCAAGTTATGTCATGCTAGTCTCGTAACCCCTTTTATCGCTTTATGCTCGTCCCGCTTGCCTATCATAGTTCTGATGTTATTCCCTTTATTCTGAGGTTTGGATTTATATGTAGTATGGATCGATTCACGTTTACATGCGATGGGAATACGATTTGGGTAGAATCGGCAAAACATGAATTGGTTATGAACATGAATTATGAACCTGATAAAAGGCAAAACTTGAAACATGAACGCTGTTATAACTTGAACCTGGATATGGACACGAACTTGACATCGACTTGACATGAAACTTGCCTTGAAAACTTGACACGAACTTGACATGAAACTTGAACATGATCATGACACTTAGAATGAACTTGAAAATGGCCAACTCGAGGTTGGGTTGAGTTTGCAGTGAACTCTGCCCGGAACCGCCCGACAAATCCAGTTGCTGCAAACAATAGGATTCAATGTGGGTAGTTGGTCATATCGCGCTTGAAACCCAAGGTCACACTGAGTTGTGGTGTAAATTTGCCCTGAACCGCCCGGCATATCCAGTGACCACAACAACAGGTCTGATGTGAGAGGTTTGGGTGCATTAATGAATTAATGCCACATGATAGGGTTAAATCACGAACCACTTGAATATACTTAACCAATTTGACATGATGATTTGATAGGGTTAAGTCATGAACCACTTGAATATACTTAACCAATTTGACATGATGATTTGATAGGGTTAAGTCATGAACCGCTTGAATATACTTAACCAATCTGACACGAACATTTGATAGGGTTAAGTCGTGAACCGCTTGAATATACTTAACCAATTTGACATGATGATCTGATAGGGTTAAGTCATGAACCGCTTGAATATACTTAGCCAACTTGACACATGATTCGTAGGGCTAAGTCATGAACTTGAACGACAACACTTAGCCAATTTGACATGACACGTAGGCGGGTTAAGTCACGAACTTGAATGACAACACTTAACCAACTTGACATGCTAGGCTGATGGGGTTAAGTCTCGAATTTAAATGACAAAACTTAACCTACTGGACGGAAACCCTAGTTACGCGGTCCTTTTCAGCAGTAACCCACTAGATGTATCACGGTACCCTGGAACTAGGTAGGGTGGGGCACGATTACTGGGCTGATTGTAAGCGACCAGAACGACGGCTGAGTAGGTGCGCCATTGTAGGTTCAGGCGGACTATGGTCGTGCACGTAGTCCGGAGTTGAAAAAGCAGGCATTGGGCACCCGTAGGTTTACACTGTGCGTGCTTGATTCGTGTCGATGGTTGGCACCATAGGGCTTGATACACCCTATGGTGGACCTAGCACAGGTGACTACATTTCGTGATTGGGCCGTATGACACAGACACATGAACGAGCTAGAACTTGTAGGGAGCTGATCGATTAGTAGATCGTTACGTGGAATTCATTAGGTAGCATAATCCCTAGTGGCCCTAGGTGGCATAAACCCTAAACGAATCTAGTAAACGTTCACTAGGTAGCATAATCCCTAGTGGTCTTAGGTGGCATAAATCCTCGTTGAACACACGATAGTTCAGGATAAGGAAACCTAGCCAGAACAAGGATGGAAGTCCAAACGATTCCAAGAATGGTGGCACTACGTTGAAGTAGTATAGAAATGCGTGATGAAACCTGTATGATATATGGCAAGGGACTGTACATATACATGGAAAGGATGATACGGGTTGGGGTACTAGTACAGTTGGTGTAGAGAATGTTAAACATGCGGTGCTATACGTAGCTTATCTTGTTACCTTAGTTTTTCTTGTGACCTTAGTTTATCTTGTTACCATAGTTTATCTTGTTACCTTAGTTTTTCTTGTTACCTTAGTTTATCTTGTTACCGTAGTTTATCTTGTTACCTTAGTTTTTCTTGTGCCCTTAGTTTATCTTGTTACCGTAGTTTATCTTGTTATCTTAGTTTAACTTGCCTATCTTGTCATCATCCTTATGTTTACTTTCAGTTTATACATGTCATGTTACTTTTAATTGTTTCTATGTTGAAAGTCACTAGGACTTACCAGTCTGTATGACTGACCCGTTTCATTCCGCCTCTTTTTCTTCCGTTCCCCTCTCCCCTTAGGTTCTCAGGAAGGAAGCACTACTACTTAGTTTAAACTTCTTTCTGCTTCAAGATCATCGTATATGGCTTGGACCTTTCTTGGCTATGGCTGCTTTACTGTTTTACTTGGGGAATGATTTATGACTATGGTTTTATGCTTCTTTACTATTGCAAGACAGATTTCGATGTAATGGATTTAATGGCATTTTGATGTAAAAGGTTTTAGACCTTTCTAGATTTTAAAGAAATAAAATTTGGTTTTTCTTCTGCTGTTTTATATATGTTTTGTCTTGTAATATTTCTGTGTATGTTTACCTAGATAATGCTCCACCAAAACTAGTGCATTCCCTTTGTGAGTGACCCTAGCGGAGGTGGGGTGTTATAATTTTTGTATCAGCAGCGTGGAGGATTATACAAGGGAAGTGTGTTCGTGGGTTTTAATTTCAGAATGGACCTCAGACTTTATTAAAAAAAAAACGCAACTGGGAAGACTGGGAAGGAGGTTTTCTTTTGGCCGGTGGAGGAAATTTCTTTCGAAACAGATGCCAGGTGAGGTATTAACATGGAGGTACTTAAATTTGATTACTATTGTTATAACGTGGCCAGCTCTATTAATATTATAGCACGCCTGAACCTATTTTGATATCTAATGATATACTAACATGGCCATGCAATATGTACACCACCGGTAGTAGGAGAAAATAAACGTGCCTCATCCTAGTTTTGTATATGTTAACAACAAGTATGATTATATTTTGCCTAATCCATATTTTTACGCACCTAACAAGCTAAATATGTGAACGTAGTCTACAAATTCGTATGCGCTTAATTTGGTGTTTGAACATGCCTAATCGATGTTTTAGACAATGTTAACTAGTAACTTAGGTATATATTATTAATAATATTATTTAAATAAGTGAATACCATACAAATTTTATAATCGTGTCAAACAGTAACGGTACAGAACAAACCAAAGGATGAACGTAATATTATAGAGCAGTTTTGGTCAGAATTGAGCACAGCCGGAAGCTGGTAAAACAAATCGTTTTGACGACGAATGGAAATCCAAGGTGAGTTCAACTCACTTAGTTAATCCTGCTTATATTTTATGTAAGCTAGTTTTTTATTTTGTGTGCAATTTTTGCTAATGGTTGATTGTTGATGACTGTTTATATGGATGTTGAATATTTTAATATTCATTGATTAAATTAAATGATTGTTTAATATAGTTGAAAAAAATCGCCATTTTAACGATTTTATTCCAAATGAGGTAACATACCTTGTTGGGTACGTTTATAATAATATAAACATATGAATGGATGATGTTGATTGATTGTTAACTGTTATTAGTGAACTGTTTATTTCTGTTATTGTGATAGATATATTGCTATTGTTGAAGTTGAGGTAACCCATTGTGATGCAGGGACGGACAGGTTGGAGGAATCCAACCGTATTCCTCACTATTATTGATAATGTTTACCAATATGATTATATATCATTGTTGAACGTGAAATGGACTAATATTTCACGGTTCAGTACTTTAGTAGACATTTGCCTCTTTAGTACCATATATAAAAATAAAGATTTTCGAAATAGATATTAAATCAATTCAGGGTGTTTTAATATTCTGTTCATATATGATTTAAAAAACTATGATTTTGTTTGGACATCGGAATTAAATATGATCATTTAAAGTATAAGCAAACCATAACCTGAATGGAATTATTTAGATAAATTACATTAGTTGAATTATAAAGATTAATTGGAAATGATTAACGAAATAACCATGCCTTTAGTAGACTAAGTCAACTAGTTTTAACTAGAATCGATTATCTATTGAATCGTTAATTATTCTAAAATCGATGACTACTTGATTTCTTTTAAAGGAGAATTTACTATTTTAATAGTAAATAATAAAGTAAACAAATTGAATTCCTAATAATATTGGAATTTGATTATTTCTTAATAATCAAAATGTGGATCTTGAAAATTAACTCTTTGAATTGAAGTGTATGAAGTTGTAAGGCCTTATGAACGATTTAATAAAATGTTAGGGGTTTAAAAAGGGTTAAAATGGATTCTTAGTGAGAAATTCTATTGGTCGAGTTTGGATAAAATTCAAACTGGGCAAATATATAGCCAAGCTATAAATGAATAAATGTTGTAACTGATTTCAAAATTTCAAGTGAAATGTGTAATGTGGGAAAGTCTAAAATGAGTTGACAGGAGAATATTCCGAAGCTCAGAATCTTTATCAAATAAAAGATTTTTTTTCAAAAGAAATTATACATTGGAGTGACTGTGTCGAGTTATATGAAAGTAATATTTTATTTCTATCTTTACAAGATTTAATTATTTATTTAGGAAATTATTTATTTATTTGGATTAATGAATAAAGGTATGTTCCCGAGATAGATATTTTGAAAATATTGATTAAAATGTTATTATTATAATCAATGTTATTTCGTAAAGAAGTAGATTCTTTTGCTGAATCCAAGTTTATGGGAGTGAATGTGTTGATATTCGAAGTGTGAACTCTGTCCATTTCAAGTTGGTAATGTTGTTCAATTAAGGTCTGAGAGGTAATTATACCCCAACTTGATTGACTCCATTATTGACTAAGGGATGGTCAGGTTCGATAGCAAGGGTTGGATAAATGAAATAATTTAATGGGCATTAATGGTTTAAAGACCATGGTTTCAAATTTAATAGTAGAATAGAAATGGAAATGTTTTCCGAATATGAAGAGATTAAATATTTGTAGAAGTTTTAATTAACTGATGGTTAATCAAGGAGGTCAAATGATGTTGAGTATGGAATTAGTGGATTTATTCTCTTTTATGGATGAATGATTGTTTTATTTGACAGTTAAATAACCGACTATCAAAATTAAGCCAACGATTGTTGGATCGGAAAAACCGGGATCGAATTTATATTTGAAAACCATTCCGACCAGTAAATACGAAAACGTTGAAGATGCGGATCAAGATGGAGCAATTGAAGACCGTGGATCTTCATAAGCGGAAGGATTACTTGTTGAATATTCTCTGTGTTGCAACACAGATATATTCTGACGTGATTCGATCGTGAGTGGGATTTTGCGGATTTGCGAGGACCACTCGCTATTGATCCTTTGGATGCGGTAGGAGGGTGCCTTCGGTTCATCCTGTTCCTAGATGACTTGTATGGACGAATGTGTGACAGATTATACCTAATTAATTACGGGTTGATTACCTCAAATGTATTTACGTTTGGTGATGAAGGAATTCGTTTCTCTTAGCTTTATACCTGTGTTATTTTTAGGGAAATCAATTTTTGATTTGGAAGGTTTGACAATGTGGCATTCAAAGTTAATGGTGGTGTGCTGCTTTAAAAGATAACATAGCCTCAAGCCTCATCAACTGGGAAATGACAAAAATTGGGCAGGCAGAATGCCTAGGTGGGTCGCACCCAAGCAGGGTGTATTATCATCAATCTAGAGAATTTCCTTATTTGTTCTTCTTTCAATTCTGTATGTCCGCGGATGGACAGTGGGCGGTCTTGTGTAGGCCGGGTTGCAAGATGTTCTTGTTGAACCCCAATGTATCCCCTCTAGAGTACACTGATCGGAAGGTGGTTCCATACCTTGTCATAGTTGGATTCCAATCCCCAATAAGCGCCCGCGGTTTTTGATTTTACACTATATATGTGGAGCGTGAGATGCAAGCGTTCTGCTACTTGGTTATTTACTTGATTTACATCACTACTATAATATTAGACTAATATTGATTTCAAAAATGTTTTGGTTATAGTAAGATAAAAACATCCGTGTATATGTGTGAACTGGTCTTACTATTACCTTTTCTTTCTTAAGGTTTTTCAAAGTTAAGAAATATGGATGTTATCTATAACTCAGTGAGTTTTACTCACACTGGTTCTCCAGACTGATCCGTGGCGTTTGTAATGTCTCGGGTCAGCCCGAGTTATAAGTTCAGGTTATCGGTTGTTGGGAATCTCAGAGACAAGCTGAAGGAGTCCAGACTTATGATATATATGTAGTGAGCCGAAAATCCGGTCCAATTTGAGCTGACTAAATAATACAAGTCCAACCCCAAATCGCACTGGAAATTCAAGAAACTAATAGAAAGAAGATAGAGGGTGAGGATAGATAAGATAGAAATTGAGAATAGAAGAAGAAGAAGAACACAACATCAGAGTAACACGAATCTCACAACGGAACGAATAACATATAATATATAATATATCCTTGAAATAAAATCAGTATATGTATACAATAACAATATAAGTGTACAACACTTACAACACAGCGGAAATAAACTATAGCTATATGATCCTGAAGCCTCCTACTCCAGCTCTTCAAGTATTTGTAAATTCCTGACTACTTGACTGCCTGTACAAAATTGGGCACCCAAGAGTTTAGGGAAAACAAAACAAAATAAACTCCGGGCCAGTCATGGGACTAGTATGAGTAAAACAGTTTAAAACAGTTCGAACAAGTGAACAATATCTCATAAGACCACGCCGTATAACGGAACGGGTTTTTCCCTTATGAGAATCCAAAATATCTTTATATCAAAATCCTTTTGATATTATAATAATGTCTATCAACTACAATATAATAATCATCTGGCAGAAACGCTTTCATCTCACGTTCTACATATATAGTATACAATCAAAACCGCAAGCACGTATGGGGTAATGGATTTCCAACTATGACAAGGTATGGAACCACCTTTCTCTAGTGCACCTCTAGAGAGGAATACACTGGGTTCAACAAGAACATCTTGCAACCCGGCCACACATGACCGACCACTCATTTCGCTTGAGTGTATCGAATGTATATCACCAACGGTTGGTTTCAGCAACCGTTCCCGAATGGGACAGTATCGACAATAGATTTTTGGAAGTAAATGAAACTCTAGATCAGGTGATTAAACACCCTACTTCGGAGCGACCGACTTAGCCATGCTACCTGCCCGATTTCTATCATTTATCGGTTGATGAGGCTTGAGGTTACGCTTCATCATCATATCAGATTCACTTCGAATGCCACATTGTCAGATTCATCGAAAATCACAAATTGACGTCGATGACAGTACATTACGTGTTAGCTAAAGAAGTTTCCTTTTCCGCTTCCACTCTTGGTACGGTTGAAGAAATCAATGTACGTGACCTTTCTGGAAATACTCTATCAGACATTTATCCATACAAGTCACCCAGGAACAGGATGAACCGAAGGCACTATTCCGTATATCCATCTTAGTCAATTGTTATCTAAGATTTATACAACAACCCTTGAACTTTACTCCGTCTTCAATATATTCAGCATACTTGGTTCGCGACGCTTATGCCAATACGGAGTGGTTCTTTGGATAATAATCCAACAGGTCTCTCCATATTAACAACGTTAAAATGGTCAAAACTTCAATAGTCGGTGAGTTAACTATCAAAGAAAAACACGTGTGCAAACAATGATATTATTTCCAGATGGAAATTATATCAATCAATCAGCAAACATATATCTCTTTGGTTCATTAATTTACTTATCTCCTGTTGCCTTATAATCAACATTTGCTATTTTCTAAGTTTAGAAAATATATGTTATTAACACTGGAAAACATTTCCATTTCTTGTTTTCTATATTAGAAAACATTTCTGATTCTTCTTTGGAAAACATTTCTGATTCTTCTTTGGAAAACATTTCCAAAACTCGTACATTGGACTTAGACAGATGTTTAAACAAACCATCGCAATGCCAACTCAAACCATTACTCTTATTAACTACATTCACTTAACCATCCTTTATTATCAAACCTTATCCATTCCTTAGTTAAGAAGGACGTCAATCAAGTTGGGGTATAATTACCTCTCAGACCTTAACTGAACAACGTTTTAACTTCGGAATAGACAAAGTTTATCCTTTAAACTTTTAACAAAACTTCTATACTTAATCCTCTTTCGAATATCTCTATTCGACAACTCCTCCCTTCGAATAACTAGATCCGATAATCCTTCTTCGAATAAACTATATTCGATTAACTCTATTCAATTTACTCTTATCAATTAACTCTTTTCAATTAACTCTTTTCAATTAACTCTATTGGACTAGCCCTATTGGATTAACTCTATTTGATTTAACTCTAATCGATTTACTCTTTTCCCTTAACTCTGGTCGAATAAACTATATTCGATAACCCTTTTAACTCTATTCGAATAAACTATATTCGATTAACTCCTTTTAACTCTATTTGATTTACTTTACTCGAATAACTAATATTCGATTAACTCCTTTGATTAACTCTAATTGGTTAACTCTAACTGGTCAACCCTAACCATTTAACTCCTTTGGGTTACTCTAACTCTAACTGGTACATTCTAACTCTAATCGATTATTTCTAACTCTAATCGATTTCCTTTATTCGAACAACTCCTATTTGATAACGTTTATTCATTCATAAAGATTTACTTTTAGTAACGGTTCTGCACTTTATAAATGTTCTCTTTAATAACGTTACTTCCTTTATACAAGTGTTGAGTACCCATTCTGTTTAAAACTATCGGGGTTTAAACCAATATCTCTTCTCTATATAAATTCAGACTTATATATCCCATTTATCGAATGATAAATAATTACTAAATTTGTAAATATCATTTATAAATTTATCTATTCCATTTATCTGTTTTCTCCATATATAAGTTCTGACTTATATATATATATTTATCCAAAGATAAATATTTCTTTTAAATCCTATTAGTAAATGTTTTACAAATATTCCCTTTTCAAATTCTATTTGCAAATGGTTTGCAAATATCCCCTTTTAGGGTTCTATTTTCAAGTATTTCCTTTATTAACTTTATTTATTTATCCTAAGTATTTCCTTTACTAATATCTTATTTATTTTCTAAATAAATATTCCTTATATCTTATCTTATTTATTTAACAAATAAATATCTCCTTTTCTTATTCTATTTATTCTAACAAATAAATGTCACCTTTATTCTAATAAATAAATATTCCTTTTAATCTATTTGTAAATGTTTTTTTACAAATATTTCCTTTAAATTTCTATTTGCAAATGGTTTACAAATATTTCTTTTTTCTAATCTATTTTTTTTGCAAATATTTTCCTTTATATTTGTTTGACAAATATTTCTCCTTTTATATTTGTTTGACAAATATAACTCCTTTATATTTGATTTCACAAATATATTCCTTTAATTTGATTCACAAATATTTTTCTTTAGCTCTTTTGATTTTATAATTATTTCCTTATATAAAAATCCTTTTTCCTTTTATTAAAATCCAGTGATTTTATATAAATTATTTTCAAAATGTACATTGAAAATCTCCTTTTATCTTTCTAGTATTTCTTATGGTATTTAACATACCATGTAACAAAGATAAATATCGTCCAAACATACATAATCAGCAGCAGATTATATATCACACCATATATCAAAATATGTGAATAACAGAAAAATAAATGTTGGGGAATCCAGTTGGATTCCTCCGACCTGTTCCCCTGCATCACAGATGTTACACAGTATAATCAACATCACTTTCAGTTAAATATGAAATATTCTGTTAACAGAATCAATATATATATATATATATTTAACTGTTTATATATATATATATATATAATACCCACTAACTGACTGGCAGTTCAATCAACAGTTAACACACAACAATCAACAGACAATTATCAGTTCTAAGAATACGTTGTAAAAACAGAACTGTTTAGAGTTGGTGAGTATTACTCACATTGGACGATCATCATTGATAACGATAACCATCGCTCGGTTTGATTCATACGGACAATTTATTTTGCTATAAATTGTGACGGACTGCAATTGACTCGTGGCCAGTTCCATTGTGTAGTGTCCGTCCATACGATCCCAACGCAACTTACGATTCGTCAATCTGATATCGTATGTAGGAGATATGATTTTTACAAGTTATAATACAATTTAAATTAAATTTAAACTAAACTTGAATTTCTATAAATGAATTGGGCCTTAACCTTTATCACTCCGGCCCACTACTGTATGTTATCAGACCCGACCCGCACTCCAGCTTCTTCCTCCCCAAAGAGACTTAAACGCGACCTGCTCCAGAAACACCATAGCTGAACCTTCAAGCACCACGTTCTCCTTCCATCCACCATTAAACTTCAAACCAAACTCTCCAAACATCATCTCATTCGAAGCCTAACCACTCCATCTCCCTTTCATCACACTCGCACACCCCCACCCCCGTCCGACTTCAACTGGCGATGCACGCAACAGGGTACGACATCGATAAGAAAAATCACCGAAATCCTCAAAACTACCCCAATCGAAACTTCTTCACATCCTGAACCCAAATAACAACTTCAAACGAGCTCAATCCCTTCCTAATTGGATCGAACCTCAACCCTAGTTCTTGCTGGAAACGCCCAATACCCAAAATCAGCGTCGAACCATGTGAAACCCATCCAGGATTGAAGAGCAACTCTCCACGAACTCATAAACACTCACTTTGGAATTTATAGAGTTTGATTTGTATTGTTATGATTTTTGAACTTGAATGTATTCACGTTTTTGGTTTCTTGGAGAAAAAGAAGTGGCAGTCTCAAGAGGAGGGTTTTATAAGGGGACGGGATGTTCTTGTGGTTGAAAACGAAAGGATGTGGCACCTTAATGTTCACACATTTCATTCAGATATTTTATTTTTATATATTTTTTCTTTCTAAAAATTCGTGCGATCACATACGATACCCAGAAATCACGAAACTGGACATATAGCTAGAGTTCGACATTACGGTCCCAATGAAACTGGTTTCGTCGAATTCCGACTTCGTATGCTCCCACAACGTATTTTTAACCGTCAGAATATCGACTATTTTTCACATTAAAATCATACTGACTTCAAAAATCATGAAACTTGATATCTAGCAATAATTTAGTATTACGGATCCAACAAAACTAGTTTCGTCGAATTCCGACTTCGTTTGCAAAAGTGGCTATTTTTAAAGCTTTGGATGACCCATTTAAATATATAAATATTTTCAAATATAATTAAATTAAATATTAATAAATTGATATTATCGCATATATTCACAACAGAATATCATACAGCTCCACTGGGATTTATAACTCGATACTTCAAATCCTGATTAAATCGATATGCGATTTAAATGAAATTCCTTTTTAAAAAATATAAATAATTCCTTTATAAATTATAATGGAATTCCACCGCGACTTTTCTGAAATTTGATTTGGACATAAATCATAATCTACACGACGAAATCCCGATTTTTCTCTTCCACTAGAAAGATATACTCCACCAGCTCCACACGTTTCTTGTTTCACTGAAATCCGGCTTAAAACGAATCCCCTGTACATTCAGTTGAAGTTCAAATCGCCAAATCGCGAATTACAGCGCCATTTCAAGCTCGATTTTAATTATAATATAATTATACGTTCAAACTGTTGTTATTTAAATATATTCGTTATCGTAATTCAATTTTAAACTGAATTATATATTGCAGATGATCCAGTTCACACCATATCGCCATTTCAGCCAATTCTGATTATTCTGAAATATATATATTATTATATTATTTATATTAATTAAATATTCAATATAATTTGATTAAAACGACCATTTAAATCACTAAATCACTTTGCAAATAATTAAATTAATTAATTATTACCCCGTGAAAGTACGAGACATTACATTCTTCCCCACTTAAAATAATTTCGTCCTCGAAATTGCTAAAGCTAGAAGACGACCCTATCTACTGGTTAGAACATATTTGTTCACTTCTTAACTTCAGTTTCAACTTAACCAATTTAATTTTAATTAAAATATTAATTAATTCTTATCAACGAAAATTTTCAAAAATCCTGAAAATTTTCTAACTCCTTAACTTTTCGAAAAATTTCGCCAGCACCTCCTTTGTACTGGTCAATACATCAAACTCCAACTTGCCTCTCTAGGTCATCTCCAACCCAAAAGGAAACCAAACAGCCAAGCGGCTTGCCAATTTGGCTCATAAATCTTATATCCAATAGAAATATAAAATTGTACCTTTTGTCGGCATATCATTATATCCTTTCCACCTGTTGTCAGTTCAGTGGATACAAGGGCCATCCCAATCAAATTCCAATCTGCTTTTATACACAACACAACCATTCGCTTATATCCGAGCCAAATATCATTTCAACTCGAGTTTCTTCTCAATTCCCAACTCTTAACTTGATTATCACATTACACTTCAAATTTGAATCTCACAATCCAATTTGTCTTGATATCATTCTAATTCAATCTCAATTACCACTTTACTGGCTTTACCTTAATTCAAATTTGCTTTCACAAATGTCTGTTAAATTTGTTTTTAATTCAAACAGTCTTTCCCTGGGAGTTTTTAAATAGTTTACTCTTTTCAAAAATCAAATTTTCCTTTTTGAAATTCAACACAACTTATTCTTTCCTAAAACAAATTCAAAACAGTATCTCTGGTAGTAATTCGTCACTTACAACTCGAAAATGAATACTGATGATGCAGCTCTCATCATCAGAATCTATTTTCCAGCGATCGAATTGAGTTCAATAATATAAAACCATTTCTAAACATTTCCACTTTGAAATTCATTTCAAAATATAATTCACACTGCTTGTAAAACAATTTAAAATCTCCCAGGATCTTAAATTTTCCTTATTTTTAATCCAAATCCATTTACAAACACTTATCCAATTTTTCAGAATTTTAATTCAATTTCTGGTTTAAATTTCAGATTTAACTCATCTGATTTCACATATTTCACTTATATGAATTCTGATTGGTTATTTACATAACCATTTAATTTATAACCTTACCCAATTATAATAACAACCAATATATCCACTATATTATAATTTTGACATATATATCTTCTCTATATCAAGATATACCTTGGGTAAACTTATTTTAATTTACCCTCTTTTCAAAACATATCGTGTCGACCCATCGTATTCGAGTGTTTATAAACTCCTACCGATACAGTGGATCAAACTTATCGACCAGAACCCATAAACAACTCAACCAATGAATCTCCACAATATAAAACCACTTTATATCAAATTACAAATACGCCCTCGTATATATACACTCAAACTCAATCAAGGGTATTACTAACCCTATCTCTACTGAGTTACGCTACAGAGCCAAGGTAATACTTAACCTCGCTCTGATACCAACTGTAGTGACCCGAAAATCCGGTCCAATTTGAGCTGACTAAATAACACAAGTCCAACCCCAAATCACACTGGAAATTCAAGAAACTAATATAAAGAAGATAGAGGGTGAGGATAGATAAGATAGAAATTTAGAATAGAAGAACACAACATCAGAGTAACATGAATCTCACAGCGGAACGAATAACATATAATAGATAATATATCCTTGAAATAAAATCAGTATATGTATACAATAACAATATCAGAGTACAACACTTACAACACAGTGGAAATAAACTATAGCTATATGATCATGAAGCCTCCTGCTCCAGCTCTTCAAGTATTTGTAAATTCCTGACTACTTGATTGCTCGTACAAAATTGGCCACCCAAGAGTTTAGGGAAAACAAAACAAAATAAACTCCGGGTCAGTCATGGGACAGGTATGAGTAAAACAGTTTAAAACAGTTCGAACAAGTGAACGATATCTCATAAGACCACACCGTATAACGGAACGGGTTTTTCCCTTATGAGAATCCAAAATATCTTTATATCAAAAACCTTTTGATATTATAATAATGTCTATCAACCACAATATAATAATCATCTGGCAGAAATGCTTTCATATCACGTTCTACATATATAGTATACAATCAAAACCGCAAGCTCGTACTAGGTAATGGATTTCTGACTATGACAAGGTATGGAACCACCTTTCGCTAGTGTACCTCTAGAGAGGAATACACTGGGTTCAACATGAACATCTTGCAACCCGGCCACACATGACCGACCACTCATTTCACTTGAGTGTATCAAATGTATATCACCAACGGTTGGGATCAGCAACCGTTCCCGAATGGGACAGTATCGACAATAGAATTTTGGAAGTAAATGAAACTCTAGATCATGTGATTATACACCCTACTTCGGAGCGACCGACTTAGCCATGCTACCTGCCCGATTTCTGTCATTTACCGGTTGATGAGGCTTGAGGTTACGCTTCATCATCATATCAGATTCACTTCGAATGCCACATTGTCAGATCCATCGAAAATCACAAATTGACGTCTACAACAATACATTACGTGTTAGCTAAAGAAGTTTCCTTCTCCGCTTCCACTCTCGGTACGGTTGAAGAAATCAATGTACGTGACCTTTCTGGAAATACTCTGTCAGACATTCATCCATACAAGTCATCCAGGAACAGGATGAACCGAAGGCACTATTCCGTATATCCATCTTAGTCAATTGTTATCTAAGATTTATACAATAGCCCTTGCACTTTACTCCGTCTTTAATATATTCAGCATACTTGGTTCGCAACGCTTATGCCAATACGGGGTGGTTCTTTGGATAATAATCCAACCGGTCTCTCCATATTAACATTGTTAAAATGGTCAAAACTTCGATAGTCGGTGAGTTAACTATCAAAGAAAAACACGTGCATACAATGATATTATTTCCAGATGGAAATTATATCGATCAATCATCAAACATATATCTCTTTGGTTCATTAATTTACTTATCTCCTGTTGCCCTATATTCAACATTTGCTATTTTCTAAGTTTAGAAAATATATGTTATTAACACTGGAAAACATTTCCATTTCTTGTTTTCTATATTAGAAAACATTTCTGATTCTTCTTTGGAAAACATTTCCAAAACTCGTACATTGGACTTATACAGATGTTTAAACAAACCATCGTGATGCCAACCCAAACAATTACTCTTATTAACTACATTCACTGGAAAACAATTACAGTTAATCTTTGGAGGAGGGGTATTGCGCGTCTAAGGTGGAGGGACGGAGATTGCTGGTCGTCATTGGCTGAAGGGGGGATTCGCTCGCCGGCTGAAGGACCGGAGAGGGTGGCGTCGAATTGGAGAAGCAGGAGGTGGAGGAGCGGGGCGCCGTCGCGGTAGAGGGTCGGGGTAGTTAGGGGGAGGCGGTGGCAGGTCGTCCGAGGTCAGGTGGAGGCGGTTTGGGTTTAGGGTCTCGGTTTGGAAGGGGGCGACGAAGAGAGGCTGATGGAGGAGGGAAGAGTAGCTCGCTGGTCGGAGGGGAATGAAGGAGGAAGGCGGGGAGGATCCGGCGGTTGAGGCGCCAGTCGGAGGCTGGCAACGTCGAACGATGGCAGGAGTTTCCAGGGCCAACGGGTTTTTATTTATTTATTTGGGGGTTAGGTTTTATGAGGAAGGGTTAGGTTTAGAGATAATATATATATATTATTTAATTAATTAATTCCTCCAAAGGGTTGACTTTTATTCGAACTCCGATCGAGGCCCAACGACTGTCGCCCCTAGCTAATTACCCCCATTCCGAACACGATGGGATATGTTTTGTAAGCCAATTCGGCCGTTGCGATAGGTTTTCACTTAAATTTATATTTAAATCTATATACTGAATTTTAAACGCGCATTTCAAATTACCGGCGTCACATAACAACTCTATAAATTCCATAAGAATATTTTCTAGCTTCGTATTGACGATACGGTCCTAACAAAACTAGTTTCGCCGAATTCTGAGACCGTTTGAAAAATGGCCATTTTCCAGTCGATTAAATTCAACTGAAACTGGTCAAACGCGTTTTCCTTTGCCACGCTCACATATTGATTCGGAAAATTATGAAATTTGAAACCTAGCAATAACTTAACATCACGGACCCAACAAAACTGGTTTCGTCGAAATCCGAGGTCGTTTGCAAAATGTCTATTTTTAAGGGCCATATATTATATTAAAATATATATAAATTCCACAGCGACTATTCAGAATTTTCAACTGGACATATCTTTTGATTCCCGCTACGAACTTTTGATTTTTCGGATTCGTTGGAAAGATATTCACTATTAGATTCCATTATTTTTGGTTTCACTAAAATCCGGATTGTTTTTCACCCGGTACATTCAATTGAGGTTTGAAATCGAATTATCGAACTACCGCGCCATTTTCAATTCTATTTATAATTATATATAAATATTTATATTCTAACGACGACGTATATAATATATACGTTCGAATTATATTCAAAATAAATTTCTCGTCGATATTATTTAAAATAATTCATTTTAAATAATCAAAACTCGCTAAAATTGCCAAAATAAAAATTTCAAACTGGCTCGCATTTTACGGGTTGTTACAATCTCCCCCACTTAAAACTTTTCGTCCCCGAAAAGGAACAAAGTCGAAAGTGGATTGATTAATCAGCTCGACGCTCGATCTGACTTCCATTCTCCAACTTTTTAGTTTCTGAGAATTTTCAAATTCTTCAAAAATTTGGCTAACACCCTAAATTTTCGAAAAATTTCGCCATAACCTCCCCTGCACCGGGAGCATCGGGGAATTTCAAATAGCTTCCCCGGTCCTTCAGATCTCAAAAAGGAAAAGAAAAAGCCAAGCGGCTAGCCAATAGGCTCATAAAATCATCATCACCCAAACAAAACAGTAAATTATGTAGTAAACATGTACCTATTTGTCGGGCAAACAAATTTTATTCTCTTCTCTAGCCTCCTTGCTATGACCTGTTCAATATAAGTACATGTATATGCAAGCAAATGCGACCAATTTTCAATACAATTCAATATTTGATTCAATTAGGCTAATTGGTTAAAAATTAGCAAACAAATAAACAAACAACACAAACATCAATCAATTAGTGAATTAGAGTTTCAAATTCATAATTTTGATACATATACAAAAATCATGTTCTTGATGCCAATTCACAACAATGTATTCTAACTATATAAGTTTTGGTTCTCACACCAGTCTAATGGAAATATATAGATATCACACCTTCGAAACACGAAAATAATTACTAATGATGACGCGTCAATCATCAGAATCAGGTCCGTGCGACTAGAGTGTGATTCTATATCTATCCAATATATTAAAATTTCAAATACACGTGGATCAGACGTATACGCAAAATATTTATATACTGGACTGTCCATATCAATATAAATAAATAATCAAATACGAATAATTGATTTAAATTTTCAAAACAAAATTGTTTTCATTTTCAAAAATATACTCTTCACACTCGTTCTAGGATACTACTGATCCCATCTCTAACGAGTCACTCTCATTGGATATTGTTAATCCAATATCTGATGAATTCTTTCGTACGGTTCTAATGTGCCTTGTTCTCTGCTTTGTAAACCAAAGCTCTGATACCAACTGTGAAAACCCGTAACTTCCCCGTAAAGGAAAGCGTCGGATAGTTCGAGAACAAGCCACAACATAACCCATACAGAAGAACATTTCATTGTATATTACAACAATGCATCAGATTACAAGAATATACAGAGTAAAAATGAATATTACACAGAAATATCAGAGATTTAAATTACATTTAAATAAATTGCAGCGGAAAATAATACAATACACAACTAGAAGTAGATATACGGATACAAAGCTTTCCGGATATCGTTCCAGCTGTAAACCAGGATCCTGTGAATATAAATCTGCAAAACCAAAACTACTAGCTGCCCGTGTCAAAATAAGGGCACCCAGAGTTTAGGTTAAAACAATAAACTCCAGGTCAGTCATGTGACTGGTGTGAGAACTAAAACAGTTATTAATCTTTATTTTAAATCATTAGGTAAATCAAGGGACCACGCCGTATAACACGGAACGGGTTTCCTCCCAAGAATACCAGTGCATAAAACAAACAGCGCAATGCTAAATAAAGAAAAATGAAGCTGTTATAAGACCCAGGTCCTATCACACAATGCAACGCAAGCCGGGGGATAGGGTTTTTACCTTATAACAGCCAAAGAATGCTTGATACGTTTAAAACAAATCATTTGATACTATTATAAGTGCATAGTGTATAAAACAACTTCAAATCATAAGTATCAATCATAGGCGGCATGAATGACCCATACCACTATGTCGCCATAAATAGGTTTACAAATAAAACCGCAAATGTCACGTATTTGGAAATTGGATTTCCATCTATGAACCGAGGCAAAAGATAGTCCTCAACCGATTCGAGACTCTCTAGCCCGAGCCTCAGGCAAGTACTCAGTCAAGCCTTGGATCCTCAGGGCCAGTCCACCGATGTGGATTAAACTTAAACCCTGAACATGTGTTTCCCCGCCCTATGGGGCGTAGGTGAGCCAACTAAATGACTCCGTCGGTTCGAGAACGACCGATCAATCCGAGGCGCCTCGCAACAGCAACAACCACATAAGTCAAACTCGTCAGGGCGTGTAAAACCACTGACGCCACTTCTAGCTAGAAAGAAACGCATGCCCTCCCTGACGTCCTCTCCCGTTTTTGGTTCATACCGGGTGTGAAACTCGCGAAGCAAACGTTACACAAAGCTACGCCACAAAGGCCTTGCTTTGATCATCACCACAAGACTTTGCTTTTCAACAGAAGCCTCGATCAATTGCCACTTAGGCATGCCACACAGGCAATTCACTCCATGCGTTTGATATCCATCAATATATAACCCCTGAGCTCGTACGTCTCAGAGAAGGGCGTTAAGCAAGAGAATAAATTCTCCGCCGCCAAACAGATATATATTTAATAGAGATCAAACACACAGACTAAAATCCAATGTCAGACACACAGTCCATTTACAAGTCCGTTCTGGGTCTGAACGAAACCGGAGGCACCTAGTACCCCGCATATCCATCGATCTCCAAGTACGTCTGGACGATCACTAACTGTTTCCATCTTCTTGGGTGTACAGCCCAATCAAGATCATCAGTAATTACCCAAACGACGTGAAGACCTACGGTCTTCGACCATCGTCTTCATCTTCGACTTATCGTCGTATCAGTTATTCAGAATGGGATAAACCCGGTCTTTCCGAATAACTCGCGTATATTTTGAATAAGTGTTACACAAACACAACATACGCCTCATTCCAATTCATCAGTCACTAACCGTAAATTAATCAAGAGAATAATTTCCCAAATATTAACCCCGAAGGCCGAAACCAACATCAGATCAATATCCAGAAAACCATTCTGCCTAGCTAACCGACAGTTAGTTTCTGATTTCACATTCATAGGGAAAGGTTCCCATTAATTTAATCCAAGATAAATTTCTTGAATTTATTCTTCTTTTGAATTTCGATTCAACTAGTCGAGATCAACGAACCTTACCGAAGTAATCATTGGTTTTAATTTCCCAATCCCAACCTATTTATCCCATGAAGTAAAACTGGTAATACTTCATATCTAACACCACAGTGTTATCGGTAAACTCAATTACCATTTCACGTTCAAATCTAATTAAAGATTTAACTATCGCCCGGAGCAAAACTGGTGATACTCCATTTCGATTATTTCAGTCTAATTAAAGATTCGTTAAAACTCCACTTAGTTTTAATCTGTGACTGGGTTAAAGAATCAGTGTCATTTAAAACACGGTTCACGATAAACCCAAAATCACATCACATTTCAATCAGTCCCTAATTGTAAATTAGCAAGTGAGCAATTCCCTAAGTATTAATCCCGAAGGCCGAAACCAACATCAGATCAATACCTCGGAAACTATTCAACTTAACTAATCTCCAGTCAGTTTCTGATTTTCTTAACTCCTTTAGGTCTAAGAACTGTATTATTGAAAATACCGTTCACGACAACCCAAAATCACATTTCATTAATGATCGGGTTAAAGAACGAGTGTTATTTAAAAACACTGTCCACGATAAACCCAAAAATCAATATCAATTCAATTCCAATTGAACACTATTTAATTGGTACACTTCATTAAATCTAAATAAAAAGATTTAATCTTTTCTCAACTGGGTTCAAGAACAGTGTTAATGAAGACACCATTCACGACAAACCCAAATCACATTTGATATTCAATACAAGGCACTGAATAGAAAATATATCGGCTTATATTCAATATCAAATTCCACGATTAACAAATGTCGTATTGGAAATAACGATATAAATATATATATCTTTCAAATTTCCATAACAACATCTGTATAATCACGAATTTCAACATCGAAATATTCCGAAGACAAGTTCGATTCAAATCCATTCCAATGCAATCATTGGAAATTCTGGTTATTTTTAAAACCCTTTTCAAATTCAATTTATTTATTTAAAAATAAATAGAATTATATTTCTAGTTCAAAACTAGTTCATTTCGATAAAAATCTATTTTTATCTTTTCAAATATGGAGTTTTTCATCCCAAATCTTCACAAATCATTTCTTATGATTTTACACAAATTATTACTATTTTTAATAATTTTATCAAGGCCCGTACAGTCGATTTCCATCAATGGCCATCGAACTGCACTTACAGCGACCTTTTTTCAAATTTGATTTGGACATAATTCCAAATCCAACCGTTAGATTTCAAATTTCTAATATTCGTTAGAAAGCTCTTTTCGATACGAACCCAACGGTTCCGGTTTTAGGAGGATCCGACGGTCGGATCTCCCGTTTTGTCCGTTTGAAATAAATGGTCGAAATTCACAAACTGCCGCGGCGCGGCGCGTTCTATTCAGGCCATTATATTATATATATAATATATATAATATATATTTCGTCGATTTCTATTTAAAACGAATTATATAAATAGTTTTAAAATTCGTTTCAAAAGCAATTTCAACTTCCATTTCAATTCAAATCAAAATTGAATTCTTCTTTATAAATTCGGTTTAAAATTCATTTCTATTCAATTCAAATTTCAATTCAATTTGAATTCATTTCAATTCGTTTTCAATTCGATTTGAATTCGTTTTATATTCAGTTCATTTCGAAATCGTTTTCAATTCAATTCATTTCGAAATCGTTTTCAATTCAATTCATTTCGAAATCGTTTTCAATTCAATTCATTTCGAAATCGTTTTCAATTCAATTCATTTCGAAATCGTTTTCAATTTAATTCATTTCGAAATCGTTTTCAATTCAATTCATTTCGAAATCGTTTTCAATTCAATTCATTTCGAAATCGTTTTCAATTCAATTCATTTCGAAATCGTTTTCGTCAAAATGGCGTCAATCTAATCAACACGGCTTCATAAATTTCTATTTTCAAATATTCTATTTCAAATATTTCTTTTTCAAAATAGTTGTTATTATCAAAATATTTCGTTCAACACATGACCAAACTCAATGGATGAGTACTGTCAACACATGAACTTTTATTTTATATTGATAAAGATGTAAATTTTATTACTAAAATATTTCGTTCAACACATGACCAATCTCAATGGATGAGTACTGTCAACACATGAACCTTTATTTTATATTATTCTTTATTTTCTAAATTGGAATGAGGCCCAATCAATCACCATATAATGTTAATTATATGGATTTTCATACGTTACACACATATAATAGCATTGCAAAATAATCAACCATCAACCAAAGTGCACTACACTGTATAAGCATCAAATATAGATATCTAATGCTTATAACAGCCTGTCAATCAATCGATCGACATATTTAATCCATCAGGATGAGTGAACTTCAAATTTCATCCCAACACCCGTGTGGGGTTTCAAACAATCAAACACGGATTTTATTTGTGCAGTTGAGCGATGTGTAAAATTTATCGTCTCAATCAATGTCCTTCAAATAGGTGTACATAAACAAACCGTCCGGTTTGTAAATGAATATTTTATTTTATTCACTTAACGTTAAAAATTATATTTTTAACGATAAAACATTTTATTTTAACATATGAATTTCTATTCAGTTCATTCTTTAAATAAAATGATATTTTTATTTTTCTTAACATATTTTAGAAAATTTCGGCGGCATAACGGCACGATACTAGAAACGGGACAAGGCCTAGCCTTATCCCCGGTCTAGTGAAGGCCCACGCCATTCACACATCAATCAAATTCACCAAACAACCAAATTCAAATCAAATATCCAACTAATCTATGCAACCAAACAAACAAGTCCATGGTCTGTGGACAATTGCGTCGGGTGCTACTAAGCACCGTCTGCATCCTAGTATATATATATATAACTAGAAAAGAAATTGAAGAGTGAGAAATTCTCACCGATAGCTATCCTAGCTCCACGGCACTTCTAATGCAGGAAATCTTCGCCAACTCGCCTTTTGTCGCTTTCGTTGTCCGCTTTCACTACATATGTAAAAATCGAATTTTACTTCGCTATTCAATATATAAAAATCATATTTTTAATTCGAAGTTCAATATATAAAAATCATATTTTTATTTCGAAGTTCACTATATAAAAATCATATTTTTATTTCGAAGTTCACTACATAAAAATCATATTTTTATTTCGAAGTTCAATATATAAAAATCATATTTTTATTTCATCTAGATAGTAAAAACTATATTTTTAACTTATCTATATAAAAAAAATTATACTTTTAACCTTCTAATTACTTTAGATAAATTAAATAATTAACTAAATAAAATGAATAAATCTTACAGTTAATCTTTGGAGGAGGGGTATTGCGCGTCTAAGGTGGAGGGACGGAGATTGCTGGTCGTCATTGGCTGAAGGGGGATTCGCTCGCCGGCTGAAGGACCGGAGAGGGTGGCGTCGAATTGGAGAAGCAGGAGGTGGTGGAGCGGGGCGCCGTCGCGCTAGAGGGTCAGGGTAGTTAGGGGGAGGCGGTGGCAGGTCGTCCGAGGTCAGGGGGAGGCGGTTTGGGTTTAGGGTCTCGGTTTGGAAGGGGGCGACGAAGAGAGGCTGATGGAGGAGGGAAGAGTAGCTCGCTGGTCGGAGGGGAATGAAGGAGGAAGGCGGGGAGGATCCGGCGGTTGAGGCGCCAGTCGGAGGCTGGCAACGTCGAACGATGGCAGGAGTTTCCAGGGCCAACGGGTTTTTATTTATTTATTTGGGGGTTAGGTTTTATGAGGAAGGGTTAGGTTTAGAGATAATATATATATATATATATTATTTAATTAATTAATTCCTCCAAAGGGTTGACTTTTATTCGAACTCCGATCGAGGCCCAACGACTGTCGCCCCTAGCTAATTACCCCCATTCCGAACACGATGGGATATGTTTTGTAAGCCAATTCGGCCGTTGCGATAGGTTTTCACTTAAATTTATATTTAAATCTATATACTGAATTTTAAACGCGCATTTCAAATTACCGGCGTCACATAACAACTCTATAAATTCCATAAGAATATTTTCTAGCTTCGTATTGACGATACGGTCCTAACAAAACTAGTTTCGCCGAATTCTGAGACCGTTTGAAAAATGGCCATTTTCCAGTCGATTAAATTCAACTGAAACTGGTCAAACGCGTTTTCCTTTGCCACGCTCACATATTGATTCGGAAAATTATGAAATTTGAAACCTAGCAATAACTTAACATCACGGACCCAACAAAACTGGTTTCGTCGAAATCCGAGGTCGTTTGCAAAATGTCTATTTTTAAGGGCCATATATTATACTAAAATATATATAAATTCCACAGCGACTATTCAGAATTTTCAACTGGACATATCTTTTGATTCCCGCTACGAACTTTTGATTTTTCGGATTCGTTGGAAAGATATTCACTATTAGATTCCATTATTTTTGGTTTCACTAAAATCCGGATTGTTTTTCACCCGGTACATTCAATTGAAGTTTGAAATCGAATTATCGAACTACCGCGCCATTTTCAATTCTATTTATAATTATATATAAATATTTATATTCTAACGACGACGTATATAATATATACGTTCGAATTATATTCAAAATAAATTTCTCGTCGATATTATTTAAAATAATTCATTTTAAATAATCAAAACTCGCTAAAATTGCCAAAATAAAAATTTCAAACTGGCTCGCATTTTACGGGTTGTTACATATTAACTTTGCTCAAAATAAATTTCCATTCATTTTTATTTGAAATAATTTATTTTAAATATTTAAACACCCCTAAAATCTCTAAAATGAAAATTTTAAATTGGCCCTAAATTCTGGGTTGTTACAATCTCCCCCGCTTAAGAACTTTTCGTCCTCGAAAAGAAAAAAGGGAAGAATAGAAGGGTAGGAACCAACATAAAGAATAGAAAATATTTTAAGCGTACCTCAAAATAAAACTAGTCGGAAATATCCACTCTGCATTTGGGATAGGCTTGTTTGATACTCTCCTCGGTTTCCCAAGTGCAGTCTCTAGGATCACCACTCCATTGCACCTTGACTAGGTTGATACTTTTATTTCTCAGCTTCCCAGTCTCCTTGCCAATAATTTTCATTGGTTCTCTTCTCACTGCAAGGCTTAGGGTAATCTCCAAATCTTGCTGTGCTGCTTCTTCCACAATCAGATCTGGATCATGGACATGCCTTCGAAGTTGGGATACATGGAATACATCGTGCACTCCAGGCAACCAGTCTGGCATCTGAATTCTATAAGCTAGGGTGCCAATCTTTTCAAGAATAGGGAAGGGGCCGATGAATCTAGGTGCTAATTTTCCTGTCTTTCCAAAACGGATAACACCTCGCATTGGAGCGACTTTCAGATAGACATAGTCACCCACTTCAAAAGCTAGCTCTCGCCTTCTTACATCTGCATAGCTTTTCTGTCTACTTTGGGCAGCCAATAGTCGCTTCTTAATAAAGTCAACTTTGTCCAACGCTTCTCGGATCATGTCTGGACCCAACACAAGCCGATTTCCTTTTTCAACCCAACATGCTGGCGATCTACACGGCGTACCATATAAGGCTTCAAATGGAGACATTTTCAAACTTGCTTGATAGCTATTATTATACGAGAATTCAACTAAATGCAAGTGATCCTCCCAAGAACCTCCAAAATCGAGTATGCAAGCTCGCAATAGATCTTAAAGAATGCAATTCACTCGCTCAGTCTGGCTGTCAGTCTAAGGGTGATACACGGTACTGAGATTTAACTTCGTTCCCAACTCATTTTGGAGTGCTTCCCAAAATTTGCTAGCAAAGTTAGGATCACGGTCGCTAACAATGCTACTAGGAACTCTGTTTAAAAGAAAAGATTATTATTTAATTTGAAAAAGAAAAATTTCATTCAGATTATGATGAAAAGGAAAGATTTAGTTTTATTACCCATGTAGCTTGACGATTTCTTTGAAATAGATTTGCGCCAGACTTTGAGCAGTTCTAGTGGATTTGACAGGTATGAAATGAGCGGACTTTGTGAAGCGATCCACGATCACCCATATGCTGTCATTTCCTTTCCTAGTACGAGGCAGACCATCTATAAAATCCATGGAGATTTGGTCCCACTTCCAATCTGGTACTTCTAATGGCTGCAACAACCCTGCCAGCTTTTGTTGATCACTTTTTACTTGTTGGCATGTGGGGCATCTACTCACATAAATGGATATATCCCTCTTCATAGATCTCCACTAAAATGTGCGCTTTAAGTCTTGATACATTGTGCTCACACCGGGGTGGATGCAAAGCTTTGATTTGTGACCCTCATCTAAAACTTCTCTTATGAGCTCGGGGATACTTGGAACACAAATCCGCCCGTGCAATCTAAGAACTCCCTTGCCATCTATTTGGAAGTTCGTGTTTTCACCTCCTTGAATTCTTTCAATCATTTTCCGAATAAAAGCATCACTTTTCTGAAGAGAGGCGATCTTATCAATCAAATAAGGGGTGATGATGAGGCTTGCGACAATGACATCCTTTCTACTAAGTGCGTCTGCCACAACATTGGCTTTCCCCGGCGTATATAAGATGTCAAGATCGTATGCCGCTAGAAATTCTAGCCAGCATTGCTGCCTTAAATTCAGATCCTTTTGATCGAAGAGATATTTCAAAGATTGATGGTCTGTGAATAATTCAAATTTTTCGCCCAAAAGATAATGTCTCCAAATTTTTAAAGCAAAGACTATGGCCAACAACTCTAAGTCATGGACACGATAATTTTTCTCATGCGGCTTTAATTGACGACTTGCATATGCAACAACTCTACCCCTTTGCATCAGTACCGCACCAAGACCACCACTTTGTGAAGCATCGGTGTAGACCTTTAAATCTTGGTTGCCATCGATGATAGTTAGTACGGGAGCAGTAGTCAAACTCACCTTTAGCTTTTGGAATGCCTCCTCACAATCCGATGTCCAATTGAACTTGGCATGCTTCTTGGTAAGCTTTGTTAATGGGCTAGACAGCTTGGCGAAATCTTTGACAAATTTCCTGTAATATCCGGCCAATCCTAGGAAGCTTCTTACTTCAGTGGGTGTACTGGGTTGCTTCCAATCTCTAATGGCGGCAATTTTACTTGGGTCAACTACAATTCCTTCTTTTGACACAACATGGCCCAAGAATTTCACTTCCTCTTGCCAAAATGTGCATTTGGAAAACTTTGCTTTTAAAACATTTCATCGCAGAATTTCCAACACTTCCCTTAAATGCCCTTCATGCTCCTCCTTAGTTTTAGAATAGATTAGAATATCATCAATGAAGACTAGGACGAATTTATTTAGGACCTCTCGGAAGACCCTATTCATCAAGTCAACAAAGTAGGCTGGAGCATTGCATAAACCGAACGACATCACTGACCATTCGTAGAATATATCGGGACCCTTGAAGGCGGTCAAAGGTATGCATTCTTCAGCTATGCGGAGTTGGTGGAAACCTGTGGCTAGGTCCATCTTCGAAAACACCTTGGCACCATTCAATTGGTCCATCAAATCATCTATGCGGGGCAAGGGGTATTTGTTCTTCAATGTTTGTTTGTTAAGATCGCGGTAATCGACACAAAGTCTTAGAGTACCATCCGATTTGGGGACAAACACCACAGCTGCACCCCAATTAGAAAAGCTAGGTCGGATGAGTCCCTTCCACAGGAGCTGCTTAGTTTGGGTTTGCAATTGTTCCTTTTCTTTAGGAGTCATCCTTCTGATAGCATGAACTACAAGTCTTGCATTTGGAACAAGATCAATCCTGAAATCGATTTCCCTTCGCGGGGGTAGTTTGTCCACTTCTTCAAATACATCCGCGTAATCTTTGACCACGGGAATATTTTCTAAGGAAATGGGGGTGATCTCCCGCGAAGACCAAAATGCCTTTCTATCAGATTTTGGCCCATGGCAAGGTATAATAACAGTGTTTTCGAAACCTGTTTTCACCTTAACCATTCTTTCTGAACATAACACTTCAACGTCATATTTGGTTAGCCAATCAAGACCGAGGATGATATCAAACTCGGAAAAATTCATAATGATCAAGTTAAATGGAAATTTGAAATAGGAGTAAGATACAGGCACTTTACAAAATAAATCTAGAGTGGTGGAACCTCCTATAGGGTTGTGAACATTTAGTGGTTCTTTAAGACTTCTTTGCTTCAGTTTCAATTTCTGGACCGTATTGCTATAAATAAAGCTTCTTGATGCACCCGTATCAAACAAGGCAGTAACAGGGATATTTTTAACAGAAATGGTACCATCTAAAACATCAGGCTTACCTGCTCCTTCGGAAGAAGTAGGAGCGGAAGAAGATGGTGCACTTGCCCCCTCATACACATGTGCAACCTGCGCTCCTTTCAACAGCGGATAGTTTGGCTTGATATGACCCTTCTTGTGGCAATTATAGCATTCCTTGGTGTCGTCACTTCAGGCCTTCTTTGGATTTCTGCAGTCCTTGCTGTAGTGCCCAAACTTTTGGCAGTTGTAGCATTGCACCTTTGACTTATCGTCCGCCTTAGCAGCTCCAGAATTGCTTCTTTCAGTCTTCTTCTATATTTGCTTCCTCTTATTATTGGCCAAGCTCCTTTCCCTGTCTTGTTGGGAATTCTTCCTATCATTCTCCTTATATCGACAAGCAAACTCCGCTAGCCTATTGAAAGAAAGGTCGATGTGAGCAGTGGATCTATCAATATACTTCCTCGCAAGCCCATTTATGAACCTCTTGTTCTTCTGAAAGTCATCCTGAATCAATTCAGGGGCATAGCGGGAGAGGTCTTCAAATCATCGTACATATTCTGAAATGGTCTTGTCGCCTTGCTTCAGATTGGCGAACTCGTCATGTAGTCTTTCTACCTCCTGCCTTGGAATGTATTTGTCATTGAAAAGCTCCTTAAATCTTGTCCAAGTCATATTGTCTGCAATCCCTCCAACCGTGAATGTGTCCCACTAGTTTTGAGCTTCCTCTTGTAGCAGCCATGAAGCCACTAATCTTTTCCTATGATCCTCCAGCTCTAATCCTCCAAAAATCTCTTCACAGTTCCTCAGCCAAGCTTTGAGCTTGTGTCACAGTTTCAGTACCCTTGAATGGCACTCCTCCCAGGTTTTTGTATTTCTTTGCCATTTTATCCAAATCAAAGGGCTGCGGTGGTAGTGGTTGTTGAACAGTAGCCTCCGCAGTTCCAGCAGCATTTTGCCTCCTTGCTCTAGCTCTAGCGGCAGCGGTACTCATTTCTAGTTAGTTCCGTACGATCACGGAAAGAGTCAGAACAACTATAATGGTGATTTGAGGAGTTGATCAAGATAAAAGGACGGATAAAAGATAGTGATAGAATGACTGACTATTATGTATTCACATGAAATGTTCGCCATAGAATATTGTGATTCTATGTAAACTAATTATCATAAATATGTTATATCCCAAAGCTAAGTTTAACCAAAGCTCTGATACCAACTGTGATGACCCCAAACTTCCACAGAATGAAAGTAAGGAATAATCATTTGGAATACAACATAAATACAATAATACATATCAAAGATACAACATAGCATAGGAAATTCATAGAGTAACAACATCATAGCAGCGAAAATATAATGTCATCAACCACATAAAATCCACAGTCACAGAATTCTAAATTATTACATAAAGTTTGCAGAAAAAGAAATAAGTTCCAACTCCAACTTAAACAACGTGAAATGAACCAAGTTTAATGTCTGAAATTAAAAAGAGAAAGAAAAATGCAATAGCAGCAAATGATAGATGTCTTCAAGCTTCTAGTCATCACCTCTCCACAAAAGCAAATCCAAGAAAGATAATAAGCAGCTCCAAAGAAAAGACTCCAAGCAAAGAATAAACCTATTTACTTGGCTGCCTGTGTAGAAAGGAGGGCACCCGAGTTTGCAAAAAGGTGGAAACAAACAACGGGTCAGTCGTGGGACTGGTGTGAGAATTCTTAACTAATTAATCACTATTAATAGGACAAATCCAAAGACCACGCCGCTAACGCAGAACGGGTTTGCTCTAATGGATTGCCGTGCAGAAAAGTGTCAGAAACAACTAATAAGTAAATCGTATAACAACGTTATGCTTTTGAGAAAAATGGAATCACTATAAGACCCAGGTCCCATCACACAATGCAATACAAACCAGAGGATAGGGTTTCACCTTATAGTGATTAACATGCTAAATACGGCAAATACGAGTCTAATATTATTATTAGTATATATCAAAACATTTCAAAGTAAATGTATAAATCCTAGGAAGAATAGTATCCCATACTACTATGCCTCCATACTAGCAATACAATCAAATTCGTAGGGTCGTATTTGGATTTTGGTTTCCATCATGAGTCAAGGCTAGGGAGGAGCTCCTACTGATTCGAGACACTCTAGCTAATGTCTCAGGATCCCACGCAGTGAACCCTTGGATAGCTGCAGGGCCGGTCCACCATACGAGTTGCGGATTAGTTATTCCTGAACACGCGTTTCCCAGTCCTATAGGACCTATCATCCGAGGCGCCTCATTCCATCATCCACATAAGTAAAATGTTGGGCCGTGTTAAAGCCCAATCACCACTTCTAGCTAGAAAGAAACGTGCTGCTCTCCCTGCGTTCCCTTCTCCTGTTTTAGACTCCACCGGTGTGTGAGGCTCGCGAAGCCACGTTGTACACAAAGCTATGCCTAAACAGGCTATGCTTTGAACGTCCCACAAGGCTTGCTTTTCAACAAAACCTTGATCCAATGCATCTTAGCATGCCACATAATCAATCCATATCGCACTACCAATCCTCTGAAGAAATATATGAACGGGTGTTAAGCAAGAGAATAAATTCCCCGCCACCAAACATCCATACATTCGACAAAAGATCAATAACATGATATTTGATAGAGTATGATGTCAGACACACAATCTATTTATTAGCTTATGCTCTGGGTCTGAGCGAAAGCCAAACCCGTGAAATCAACACGTACGTTTGGGCAATGACCATGACCCTTGAATTGGGAGCAAGTCAAATCAGGGCCTCAATCGTTGTCCATTCGAGGGAAGATTTACGGTCTTCATACACCATCTTCATACTTCAATTAACGTCGTTTGATTATTTAGAATGAGAGAACTCGGACTTTCCAAATAATCCTCATATATATATATATTTAAAATCCTTCGTACTTGCTGACATCATTTTATAATGATTACTTCCTATTTTAATTATTTAAAATAATTAAATTTTTATATAACGACGCCTTAAGCCCATGGGCGACTATGGCGCTGCAATCAACCAATTTTGATTTTTACATTTCTCAGAATTTAACCATTGGATCTTAACGTAATATATATCGTTGGAAAGATTTTTCCAAGACGGTCCTAATGGTTTCAGTTTCAAGAAAATTCGACGGTCGGATCTTCATGTATAGTCATTTAAAGGTACGATTTCAAAACGCGAACTACCACGCCCTATTAGTTTAATTTTAATTATATTTATATATATATATATAATCATTTAATCGTAATAACGTCGTTTGATTAAAACAACGCTCTACACAACTACCGATCCTTACTAAATTTTAATTCATTTGAAAATGAAGATAATATTACCGCATCCTAAATTCATTCTTTACTTACATTGAAAATGTAAATTCCATCCTTTTTATTTACATAAAAATGTAAATTTAATTCCTATGTAAATTCCTTTTTTTTTCATGTAAAAATGTAAATTTTGATACATTCAAAATCCTACTTTTAAATTACATATAAAAATGTAGATTTCAACTTCAATGTACATTCTCATCTTAGTTACATAATAAAAATGTAATTTATATTTGCAGTGAATCCTACTCTAAATTTACATATAAAAATGTAAGTTTAATTACAATGCAAACTCTACTTCCTATTTACATTGTAAAAATATGATTTTTAATTACAATGCAAACTCTACTTCTAATTTACATTGTAAAAATATGATTTTTAATTACAATGCAAACTCTACTTATAATTTACATTGTAAAAATATGATTTTTAATTACAATGCAAACTCTACTTCTAATTTACATTGTAAAAATATGATTTTTAATTACAATGCAAACTCTACTTCTAATTTACATTGTAAAAATATGATTTTTAATTACAATGCAAACTCTACTTCTAATTTACATCGTAAAAATATGATTTTTAATTACAATGCAAACTCTACTTTTCATTTACATTCTAAAATAAATAACTTTAATTTCATGTCACATTCCTACACCTTATTTACATATAAAATGTAAATTTAATCTTCATGTCAAATTCCTACATCTTATTTTATATATAAAATAAATAAATTTTATATATAAAATAAATAAATTTTATTTCTATTGTTCATTCTCATCCCATGTTACATAAAAAAAAATTGGGAATTCTATCATAAGATGTAAATGCATCTTTTAACTACAAAGGAAAATGTCATTTTTATCCTACGATGTAATTTCCTACATACATTACATACAAAAATGTAATATTTAACATACGATGTAAACTCATGTTTTAATTATATATAAAAATGTAATTTTTAACCTACGGTGTACATTCACTTTTAATGTAACAACCCGCAAATTCTGAACCAATTTAAAAATTTTATTTTAGAAAATTTTAATGAATTTTGGAAATATAAAGTAATTTATTTTTGATAATAACGGCTAGAATTTATTTTTATCGAAGTTAGAACAAATAAATTTAATTTTAAATATAAAAGGAGTTAGAAATGGCGCGATAGTTTTAAAATTTGATTTCAAACTTTAACTGAATGTACATGATTCAAAATAAATCAGAATTGAGTGAAACCAGAAATATTTAAATCTGTTTAACCATATCTTTCTAACGAATCTGAAAAATTGAAATTTCATAGCGGAATCAAAAGTTATGGCCAATTCAATTTTTAGAAAGGTCGCTGTAGAATATATATATAATATATATGGCCCTAAAGGCTACTGTTCACATATGAAGGAATTTCGACTCGAAACCACTTCCATTGAGTTCGAAATGACGTTTTTGCATTGAAAAACAGTAAACACTTATATATTTTGAGTTTCGGGATTTATTGGTTTAAAAATGTATTTTTAATATTAAATATACTGGCCTTGAAAATAGTCATTTTTCAAACGACCTCCGTTTTCGACGAAACCACTTTTGTTGGAACCGGAATGTCAAATTATAGCTAGGTTTCAATTTTCAGAATTTTTCGAATTAATATGTGAGCGTGGCGAAATAAAATGTGTTTTGACTATTTTCAGTTAAATTTAAACGCCTTAAAAATAGCCATTTTTCAAACAGTCTCAGAATTCGACGAAAGTAATTTTGTTGGATTCGTATCGTCATAAGAAAGCTAAAAATATTTTTTTCAGAATTTTCTGAGGTCGTATGTGGCCCCGGCATATTTTTATGTACGGTCAGTACTTAATTAATTAATTATTAATGGGATTTTAAATAAAATATATACAGATTTCGGAATTGGGCCACGGGACCTATCCCATTGCGTTCAGAAGGCCTCAAAACGTTAAGATCGACAGTAAGCAGGCCCAAATCGGAGACAGTCCGAAAATCCACCTTTTAAGCACGAATTTCGAGATTAAAATAATATTAAAAAAAATTAAAAAAAATCCTAAAACCCTAACCCTAATTTTGGCCAGCCGCCATATCCAAAATCGAAGGCCAGAAAACACCCAAATTCAAACATCAATTTCTCTCAATCCGCTCAATGGATTTCAACGAATTATATATCAAATCGAAGAGAATTTCGGGAGCTTCGAATCTATACGGCTATAATTATCATTAGCGACACGGATTGTACGATTTCGGGGCTGAGACGTGGTAGGTTTGGGGCGGATTTGCGAGCTGGAGGGGAGGCCGGGTTTCTCCATGTCGGCGGCGGAGGTAGGTGTTGGCGCGAGCTTCGAGGCGGCGGAGTTTGATCGGCCTCTGGTGGCCTCGGGTAGCGTGCGTTCAGAAGGAGGATGAGGCCGACGATGGGTCTCGGCGGTTTTGGTTATACGACGAGGAAGAAAGGTCTTTTATTTTATATTATTTTATTTATTAAATATTTAATTTATCCAATCTTTAAAAATCAATATCTCTTTCATACGAGGTCCAATTGGCGAACCGTCAGTTGCGTTGAAATCGTCTTTCCGAGAGCTTCGCGATGGCGCAGACCAGAGCTGATTCCGAGACAGTCAAATTTTCAGCAAAAATCAATGTGAGACTCTTTTTTTATATATAATTAATTTAATTTAATTATATTATCATTATATATAATGAATGTTGTATGAATTGAATTGTTGTATGGTGGAAATTGATGTTTGTGGCCTGTATTGTTATTGACGTGTTGTATGATTGGTGGTGGAATTGATTATGGGTATTGTTATTCGATGTCAAGTAGAAAGATTATAATAAAAAGTTTAATCTTTTGTTTTGATTTATAAATAAAGTTTAATCTTTTATCATGATTTACAAATCAAAGTTTTGATTTTTATTTTGAAATGAATAACATTAATAAAGATTCGATCTTTATTTTTGATTTATTAAAATGAATCTTTGTTTTTGTTTGTATAAAATGAATCTTTGTTTTATTTATAAAACATGAAATCTTTTTGTTTATTTATAAAGATGAAACTTTTTTTTTGTTTATTCATAAAGACCAATTCTTTGTTTTTAATTATAAAGGATGAAATTTTGTTTTGGTTACAAAAGAACAAATCTTCGATTTTGTCTATAAAGAACCAATCTTTGTTTTTGTTTATAAAAGATTAAATCTTTGTTTTTGTTTATAAAGCTTGAAAACTTTAATTTTTTTTATATAAAAATTGAACCTTTGGTTTTGTTAACAAAGATTACACCTTTGGTTTTGTTAACAAAGATTACACCTTTGGTTTTGTTAACAAAGATTACGACTTTGATTTTGTTTGCAAAGATTATAACTTGGATTTCGGTTACAAAAATTACAACTTTGTTTTTGATTATAAAAGGCTAAATCTTTGTTTTTGTCTATAAAGATTAAAACTAATAAAGTTTTGTTCTTTATTTTAAAACGATTAAAACTAATAAAGTTTTGTTCTTTATTTTGAAACGATTAAAACTAATAAAGTTTTGTTCTTTATTTTGAAACGATTAAAACTAATAAAGTTTGGTTCTTTATTTTGAAACAATTAAAAATAATAAAGTTTTGTTCTTTATTTTGAAATGATTAAAACTAATAAAGATTACGTCTTTATTTTGAAACGATAAAAAAATAAATAAAGTTTTGTTTTTTATTTTGAAATGATTAAAATAAGTTTTGATCTTTATTTTTGAATAATTAAAGTTTTGATTTTGTTTTTGAAATAAAAGATTTTATTTTTATTTTAAATTAGTTAAAAGAAATGTGTTGTAACATAAGTGTCATGTTATTACCATCTTGTTCAACATGAAAACTTGACATCGAATAGTTGAAACTTGAAATATGCGAACAATGCCAAATTGTGTATGTTATGTATGTTTCTATTTAAGCACATGTACACACTGCCATTTACAAGTGACCTGACTTGTTTATGTGATTGGACGATCAATTTTCACACATCGCCCAGAAGCACAGTTTATTTTATTCGAACTTGTGTTGGTTGAAACCCCACACGGGTCAGGGGTTGACATTTGAATACACGTCACCCTTGTGGTTAATTAGAAATGCACTTTGGCTGTTAATGAATGTTTGATAATTGTTATGAGATAAATGAATGAAATCCGCATAATTGAATTATATGGAAATGGTGTGGGTCTCATTCCAATTTTGAATGAAAGAAATAATTTTCATTTATTATTCAATTAATGGAATTAATTGACGCTTGAATTAAGGAAATTAAATTTCTATTTATTTAGAAAGTTTTAATGAAATATTAAATTAGTAAAATTACATTCCAAATATAATAAGAAGATTTGAATTGAAAAGCTTTCGTTTTTATGTTAACACTAAATTTAAAAGATGTTATTTCAAAATTTAACATAAATGGATTGATTGGAAAAGATTATGTTTAATGTTGGAATGGTAGGTTTAGATATCGTAATTAAAAACCATTTTAAAAGTAATTATTATTATAATATTATAATAATAGGGAAATGTCGATATTTATTGAAAAATTGGAAAGGCAATATAAAGAATATTTCAATGTAAAGTTATACTTTGGAACGTATGATATTTTAGAAGTTAGTTATTTTTTTAAAATAATATTTTAGAAAATAATTATAATTATAATTATAATTGTTCTTGGACACGATGTTAGGTCACGTTTATGGCGGAAGTCTGCCCGGAACCAACCGGCATATCCAGCAGCCATAAATGTTGGGCCTAATGTGAGAGGTCCAAGTACACGAATACAAATTGGGTTTTGACTCAAGGTTAAGCCCAACTGTGAAATAAGTCTGCCCGGACCCAACCGGCATATCCAACATCCACAAGTTGTCGGCCTAATGTGATAAGTCTGGCCCATTATAAAACATAAATGGATAATATAACGAATTGGATTATTTAATCCATTTTAAATAGAAACATCATTTTAACCTGAATAAGTTTATTAACTTATATTATCCATTTTATAATGAATATTAAAAGAGTTAATTTCTATATTAATATTTTGAAAATAATATTTTAATATGAGAAATGATATTTTGATCAGAATAAATGGTTTATTTATTTTAAAATAAATAAAAGGAATTAAAAATGGTTTTATTATAACCACGGATTTACAATGAAACTTGAATTTGGGTTTATCGTGAATTATGTTTTAAATAACATTTATTCTTTAACCCGGATTTATGAGGGGATTAATTTCCTAATTTTTGATTAATTATTTAATAATGACTTTGGAAGGTTAAAACGAAATAAGGTTTTAATTAAAACTTTAATTAGATTGAAGAGGAATTAAGTAAATAAAATTACTGAACTAAGGATCGAAAATGGAGTTCCACCAGTTTAACTCCATGCGTTAATTAAATCTTTAATTAGATTTAAATGGGTAATGGAAATTAAGTTTACCTGAACCAATTGGGATAAAAGATCGGGATGGGGATTAATTAATTTATAATTATTTCGATAAGGCGTAAATACCGATTAGATTGGATAAACCATAATTTGGTTTAATATGGATAAATAAAGATTGAAGATTTAATTAAAAAGATTTATCTTTGATAAAATTAATGGTAACTTTTCCCTAAGAATTTGAATATTTTATTTAAAGAATATTCGGAATTGGAATGAGACGTTGGTTGAATTTTATTAACACATGTTTTTAAAATACGCGAGTTATTCAGAAAGACCGGGTTTAACCGATTCTGAATAATCATCACGACGATCAAGAGTCGAAGACGAAGACGGTGATTGAAGACCGAAGGTTTTCACATCGTTGGGATGACGATGACTGGTATCTTGAATTGGGATTGGCCTTCCAAGGCAAGGTATTTGGTAATGATCGTCCAAACATATTTGGAGATCGACGGACACGATGTTTCGCTCAGACCCAGAGCGGACTTGTAAATGGATTGCGTGTCTGACATTGTATTCCTTTCTACTGTATTTGTTGAACGCTACCGATTATATATTTCTGTTGGTGGTGAAGAATTTATTCTTTACTTATCACCCTTCTCTAAGACATATGAGCTTAGAGGTTATATATATATTGGTAGATGATCAATAATATGGTAGGGTCTGACAATGTGACATGCTCAGATGCAAATGATCAAGGCTTTGTTGAAAAGCAGGCCTTGTGGCTGATGATCAAAGCATAGCCTGTTTAGGCATAACTTTGTGTATAACGTGACTTCGCGAGCCTCACACCCCGGTATGAGTCAAAAACGGGATTAGGACTGCAGGGAGTGCACACGTTTCTTTCTAGCCAGAGTAGTGTCAGTGACCTACCAGCCCTGACATTTAACTTATGTGGATAATGGATTTTGAGGCGCTTCGGATTTTTATAGGCCGATAGTGGTCATATTATAGGTTCAAAGGAACCGGGAAGCGTGTGTTCAGGCATAACCAATCCACTGCCGATAGGCGGGGACCGGCCCTGAAGATCCAAGGGTTGCCCATAGGTGTGATCCTGAGGCATTTGCTAGAGTGTCTCGAATCGGAGAGGAGCTTGCCCCTAGCCTCGACTCATGATGGAAATCCAATTTCCAATACGACCTTGCGGGTTTGATTGTAAACTTATATACGGCGACATAGTATATGGTACCTATGCCGTCTAGGATTGATATTATATTTGAATGTTTTAAATATATATATACACACTAATAATAATATCGTTTTTACGTATCAAGCATCTTCTTACCATTATAAGGTAAAACCCTATCCTCTGGTGTGCGTTGCATTGTGTGATGGGATCTGGGTCTTATAATGGTTTCATTTTTCTAAAAAACATTGCGTGGTTTAACGATTTACTTTAATTATGCACTGGCAATCCAATGGAGTAAACCCGTTCCGCGTTAGCGGCGTGGTCTTGTGATTAGCCTACTTATTAGATAAGTTAAGTATAGAATTCTCACACCAGTCCCACGACTGACCTGTAGTTTGTTTCACTTTGCAAACTCGGGTGCCCTCTTTCCACACGGGCAGTTGAGTAGCTTTTTGCAGATATAGTTAAGCAGGATCCTGGATTGAAGTCTGAAGCTGGGTCCAGTTACTGATGGCCTTCCGCTGAGATTAGTTCCGCTGCAATGTGTTTAATTTATTGTAAATGTATCTTCCGCTGTATTATTTATCGATGTACTCTGATATATTCTGTACTCTGATGTAACATTTATTATTGATGTTATAAAAGTCTGTGTCGTTGTTCTGATGTGTTGTATGCCCAAAGTTAACGTACGCGGGTTTTGAACGGTCTTGATCGATCTTGCGATCGTATTGGGGCCGGGCGAAATCCGGGTCGTTACAGCTGGTATCAGAGCCAGGTTAGCTCAAATCTTTCGGGTACAATTCATTAGAACTAAACAGAAGACTCATCAGAGGTTGGATTAGTAATATCCAATAGGAATACTCATTAGAGATAGGATCAGCAGTATCCTAGAATGAGAATACTCATTAGAGATGGGGTTAGCAATGCCCTAGAATGAGTCAGAGTGAAGAAGAATTCATAATTAACGTACTTGTTATTATATTTATAATTCGATTTTAGAAAATATGATTTTTGTATATATAAAAGTTATATATTTTTGAAAATTTAATCAACTAATTGATTGATGATTGTGTTGTGTGAATATGAATTCAACCAATAAAATGATTAAACAATTAAAGAATGGAAATAAAATTAGTTAAATAAACAACTTTAGCTTCATTTCCTTTTCGAGGACGAAAAGATTTTAATTAGGGGAGATTGTAACAACCCGCAAATTCTGAACCAATTTTAAAATTTTATTTTAGAAAATTTTAATGAATTTTGGGAATATAAAGTGATTTATTTTTAATAATAATGGCTAGAATTTATTTTTATCGAAGTTAGAACGAATAAATTTAATTTTAAATATAAAAGGAGTTAGAAATGGCGCGGTAGTTTTAAAATTTGATTTCAAACTTTAATTGAATGTACAGGATTCAAAATAAATCAGAATTGAGTGAAACCAGAAATATTTAAATCAGTTTAACCATATCTTTCTAACGAATCTGAAAAATTGAAATTTCATAGCGGAAATCAAAAGTTATGGCCAATTCAATTTTTAGAAAGGTCGCTGTAGAATATATATATAATATATATGGCCCGAAAGGCTACTGTTCACATATGAAGGAATTTCGACTCGAAACCACTACCATTGAGTTCGGAATGACGTTTCTGCATTGAAAAACAGTAAACACTTATATATTTTGAGTTTCGAGATTTATTGGTCTAAAAATGTATTTTTAATATTAAATATATTGGCCTTGAAAATAGTCATTTTTCAAACGACCTTCGTTTTCGATGAAACCACTTTTGTTGGAACCGGAATGTCAAATTATAGCTAGGTTTCAATTTTCAGAGTTTTTCGAATTAATATGTGAGCGTGGCGAAATAAAATGTGTTTTGACTATTTTCAGTTAAATTTAAATGCCTTAAAAATAACCATTTTTCAAACAGTCTCAGAATTCGACGAAAGTAATTTTGTTGGATTCGTATCGTCATAAGAAAGCTAAAAATATTTTTTTTTTAGAATTTCCTGAGGTCGTATGTGGCCCCGGCATATTTTTATGTACGGTCAGTATTTAATTAATTAATTATTAATGGGATTTTAAATAAAATATATACAGATTTCGGAATTGGGCCATGGGACCTATCCCATTGCGTTCAGAAGGCCTCAAAACGTTAAGATCGACAGTAAGCACGCCCAAATCGGTGACAGTCCGAAAATCCACCTTTTAAGCACGAATTTCGAGATTAAATTAATATTAAAATAAATAAATAAAATCCTAAAACCCTAACCCTAATTTTGGCCAGCCGCCATATCCAAAATCGAAGGCCAGAAAACACCCAAATTCAAACATCAATTTCTCTCAATCCGCTCAATGGATTTCAACAAATTATATATCAAATCGAAGAGAATTTCGGGAGCTTCGAATCTATACGGCTATGATTATCATTAGCGACACAGATTGTTCGATTTCGGGGCTGAGACGTGGCAGGTTTGGGGCGGATTTGCGAGCTGGAGGGGAGGCCGAGTTCCTCCATGTCGACGGCGGGGGTAGGTGTTGGCGCGAGCTTCGAGGCGGCGGAGTTTGATCGGCCTCTGGTGGCCTCGGGTAGCGTGCGTTCAGAAGGAGGATGAGGCCGACGATGGGTCTCGGCGGTTTTGGTTATAGGACGAGGAAGAAAGGTCTTTTATTTTATATTATTTTATTTATTAAATATTTAATTTATCCAATCTTTAAAAATCAATATCTCTTTCATACGAGTTCCGATTGGCGAACCGTCAGTTGCGTTGAAATCGTCTTTCCGAGAGCTTCGCGATGGCGCAGACCAGAGCTGATTCCGAGACAGTCAAATTTTCAGCAAAAATCAATGTGAGACTCTTTTTTTTATATATAATTAATTTAATTTAATTATATTATCATTATATATAATGAATGTTGTATGGATTGAATTGTTGTATGGTGGAAATTGATGTTTGTGGCCTGTATTGTTATTGACGTGTTGTATGATTGGTGGTGGAATTGATTATGGGTATTGTTATTCGATGTCAAGTAGAAAGATTATAATAAAAAGTTTAATCTTTTGTTTTGATTTATAAATAAAGTTTAATCTTTTATCATGATTTACAAATCAAAGTTTTGATTTTTATTTTGAAATGAATAACATTAATAAAGATTCGATCTTTATTTTTGATTTATTAAAATGAATCTTTGTTTTTGTTTGTATAAAATGAATCTTTGTTTTATTTATAAAACATGAAATCTTTTTGTTTATTTATAAAGATGAAACTTTTTTTTTGTTTATTCAATTCTTTGTTTTTAATTGTAAAGGATGAAATTTTGTTTTGGTTACAAAAGAACAAATCTTTGATTTTGTTTATAAAGAACCAATCTTTGTTTTTGTTTATAAAAGATTAAATCTTTGTTTTTGTTTATAAAGCTTGAAAACTTTATTTTTTTTATATAAAAATTGAACCTTTGGTTTTGTTAACAAAGATTACACCTTTGGTTTTGTTAACAAAGATTACACCTTTGGTTTTGTTAACAAAGATTACACATTTGGTTTTGTTAACAAAGATTACGACTTTGATTTTGTTTGCAAAGATTACAACTTGGATTTCGGTTACAAAAATTACAACTTTGTTTTTGATTATAAAAGGCTAAATCTTTGTTTTTGTCTATAAAGATTAAAACTAATAAAGTTTTGTTCTTTATTTTGAAATGATTAAAACTAATAAAGTTTTGTTCTTTATTTTGAAACAATTAAAACTAATATTTTTTTTTTCTTTATTTTGAAACGATTAAAACTAATAAAGTTTTGTTCTTTATTTTGAAATGATTAAAACTAATAAAGTTTTGTTCTTTATTTTGAAACGATTAAAACTAATAAAGATTACGTCTTTATTTTGAAACGATAAAAAAATAAATAAAGTTTTGTTCTTTATTTTGAAATGATTAAAATAAGTTTTAATCTTTATTTTTGAATAATTAAAGTTTTGATTTTGTTTTTGAAATAAAAGATTTTATTTTTATTTTGAATTAGTTAAAAGAAATGTGTTGCAACATAAGTGTCATGTTATTACCATCTTGTTCAACATGAAAACTTGACATCGAATAGTTGAAACTTGAAATATGTGAACAATGCCAAATTGTGTATGTTATGTATGTTTCTATATATGCATATGTACACACTGCCATTTACAAGTGACCTGACTTGTTTATGTGATTGGACGATCAATTTTCACACATCGTCTAGAAGCACAGTTTATTTTATTCGAACTTGTGTTGGTTTAAACCCCACACGGGTCAGGGGTTGACATTTGAATACACGTCACCCTTGTGGTTAATTAGAAATGCACTTTGGCTGTTAATGGATGTTTGATAATTGTTATGAGATAAATGAATGAAATCCGTATAATTGAATTATATGGAAATGGTGTGGGTCTCATTCCAATTTTGAATGAAAGAAATAATTTTCATTTATTATTCAATTAATGGAATTAATTGTCGCTTGAATTAAGGAAACTAAATTTCTATTTATTTAGAAAGTTTTAATGAAATATTAAATTAGTAAAATTACATTCCAGATATGACAAGAAGATTTGAATTGAAAAGCTTTCGTTTTTATGTTAACACTAAATTTAAAAGATGTGATTTCAAAATTTAACATAAATGGATTGATTGGAAAAGATTATGTTTAATGTTGGAATGGTAGGTTTAGATATCGTAATTAAAAACCATTTTTAAAGTAATTATTATAATATTATAATAATAGGGAAAGGTCGATATTTATTGAAAAATTGGAAAGGCAAAATAAAGAATATTTCAATGTAAAGTTATACTTTGGAACATATGATATTTTAGAAGTTAGTTATTTTTTAAAAATAGTATTTTAGAAAATAACTATAATTATAATTGTTCTTGGACACGAGGTTAGGTCACGTTTATGGCGGAAGTCTGCCCGGAACCAACCGGCATATCCAGCAGCCATAAATGTTGGGCCTAATGTGAGAGGTCCAAGTACACGAATACAAATTGGGTTTTGACTCGAGGTTAAGTGTGACAGCCCGCCCCGCACCAACCGACATTTACTCCATAAGTGCGCTGTACACATGTCCAGTTAGCACGGAACGGGTCGTGAGAAGGAAAAAGGAAGAAGGAAATGAACATACAAAGAACCTGTAGAATGTCTCACAGCGCATAGAACAAAATATAATAATAACATACTTGACATAAAACATGAGAGACAATGCATAAGCTGAAAATCAGAACTAAACATCATAGCAGTGGAAATCCAAAATACAGCTTATTACAACTTCAAACTGTCTCAAAGCAAAAGTAAGGTAAATGAGGTACACTACTAATGCCCAAGTAGCGACCACCAACGACACAGGGAGAATGTGTATATATATATATCATACGTGGAAGCCTCCCGCCCGCCTCTGAATCAGCTACTCGCGCACTACCAGCTGACCTGTCTCTAGTCTGCTCGTGTGAGCACCCAGAGTAATAAGAGGAGACATAAAACTCTGGGTCAGACATAAAGCCTGGTATGAGCGATAAGCATCTAAGTGAACAATAACAGGTAGACTAAGACATACCTGAACCTGGACCTGCAACCAAAGAGTTAGCACTACATACTGTACAACACTCTAAGGCATCATATCAATCAATATAAAGATATGGAGGTGGGGGAGGTGTGCATGTCATAATGATGGAAAACAATCAAGCATAGCATCCATCCTCACATCTCTCACTCAGTGCTTAAAGCATACGATATTCACCACTTCAATCACCCAACATTCCTTGCTACGATCACTTTGCCCCATGAAGTCATAAATGGCTTCACTGCACTGATAACGTAGCCACTAATTCCTCGCTATGTCCACTTGCCCCATGGAGTTATTCACCCCATCTGCGCTGGCTCATAGCCTTACTAATCCTTACTATGTCCACTTGCCCCATGGAGTTATTCACCCCATCTGCGCTGGCTCATAGTCTTACTACGCATCACCTTGCCCCTCAGGTCATAATGACCCTACTGCACTGATAACGTAGTCTTGCTACCATCACTTTGCCCCTCAGGTCATAATGACCCTACTGCACTGATAAGTAGCCCATCTTTCTTAGTGGTGAATCGAAGTTATGAACGTCGACAACTCCTTAGCGCATGTCCCGCAGCAAAGTCCAACTATGAAGTGAACTCATTGATTCCCAACTGGTTCCGGGATCCTGAGCTCTAACTTCCATTTGGACTACCTTTGCATCTCGGGTTATTGGTCATCACAATCGGATCGGATCAGCCTTCACATTCTTCAGCGGATCGGATCGCGCCTCCTACGTCGGATCGGGTCGTGGTCCTCCCTTCCCTTGCTTCGGATCATGCTCCCCTTCTCGGTTCGGATCGGGACACCCCATACGGATCGGATCGTGGTTCTTCAAGCGGTTCGGATCGGACGCCCTTCTCCAGGTCGACGGATCGTGCTCACCCTTCATGGACGGATCGAGTCGTAATGCTTATTCGCGATCCGGATCGGAGTACTTCAGTTTGGCACGACGCTGCATCGATTCGCTTCGTGGGCCTTGCACAGACGGTTCGGTTCGGAGGAGGTGACTCGACTCGTGGGGATGCCCCCACGATCCCATAGGGCGATTCGATCGTCCCTCAACCCCCTATGCGATCCGAACCCCTGCACCTTGTCCAGCGAGCTGTTTACGCTCCTCGACGGCGTTTTCGACCATTCTAACTATTCTAAACAGTCACAAAGCATTTCATACAGTCATAGCAACATACATAATCAGCCACAAACATCAAAACATCAATATGATAGGTAAAAATGGATCAAACATACCCAAAATCCCATATTTCCCCTTAAGCATATTTAGGTGAAACTGATGATAGGATTAGCAAATCTTAACCAAATTAACCCAAATTCGTATCAGAGGTCTAAAACATCATTCCGAATTTTATAGACATTTTTCCAGAATTTTTATCATGTTTAAATTCGCTAATTAACCCTAATCACCCCTAATTAGCCATAATTAGTGCAAAACTAAGCAAATCACTCACCTTAGCCACAAAACAAACTAAGATCTGAAATAATGCTCTGATTTGATGCGAATCCCAATGCTAACAGCAGCTCCAAGGTTGATTAGGTGAAGATCTTCTTTGATTAGGGGTTGCTAAGCCAAATCCTTGACCAAAAGATGATTTGGAGGTGATTTAGAGGTTGGGGGCCATTTTTAGGGATCCTTGGTGATAAGTGGAGGCTAGAAAACTGAAATGGAATGATTCTCCATCTCATTTCAGCCTCCCCATAACCCTAATCCCGAAATGGTTTATGGGCCTACTCACTAATCACCCGATTTGGCCCGGTTAAGCAGTTTTTCACCCTCCAAACCTTGTTTCAGCCATATCTCCCAAACGGTAAGTCCGTTTGGCTATTATGACCACTCTACGGAAAGAGAAACTATCAAACGAATCAAATGGAAGTGGTTTCAGGTCAAAATTCCTTTCCAATCAAAAGTTATGGCCAAAACAGTACCAACTAGGGGCAAAATGGTCATTAAAAAATCGACAAAAATCATAAGCGTGGGAAATGACTCTAATAGATGTTTCCCAAAGTTACATGACCATACGACTTCACACGGGAAAGAAATAAATATTCTACAATCCTATGATGTATAGAATACGGGTCGTTACACTCTTCCCCCCTTAAGAAATTTCGCCCCCGAAATTCCCTAATCCAAACACACACAAGGGTCCCGCATGCCTATCAATCATAAAACAACCATCAAACATGCAAAACAAGCAAAACAAGTCTATCCTAGCATGCGGAATAACTAAATCGCAAAGTAAATCTTACCAGGCAAAGAGTTCTGGATAAGCCTTCCTAATGCTCTCCTCTGTCTCCCAAGTACAATCATTCTCGTTCTCGCCCCACTGAACCTTGACTAGCTTCACCGACTTCCTTCGAAGTTGCTTTGTATCGTGCCCCCACAATACGAATCGGCTTGCGGTTCCCAACCGCCTCGGGCTCTACTTCAAAGTCCTCTAACTGATCAGGTGAAATAGTCATATCTGAGTCGTGAACGAACTTCCTCAGTTGGGAAACATGAAATACATTGTGAACTCCTGCCATTTTCTCTGGTAAGCAAACTCTATATGCCAAATTCCCGACTAGTTCAAGAACAGGGAATGGGCCAACAAATCTTGGTGCTAACTTGCCTCTCCTGCCAAATCGAATCACGCTCTTCAACGGAGAGATCTTGACAAACACCAAGTCACCAACGGAGAATTTCAAGTCTCTTCTCCTCTTATCGGCATAGCTCTTCTGCCTATCTTGGGCAGCTTTCATTCGTTGCTGAATGATCTTAATCTTATCTGAAGTTTCTCTCACCACATCTGGTCCAAGCACAAACTTCTCGCCAGTCTCTATCCAACATGATGGTGAGTTACACGGTCTTCCGTACAAAGCTTCATATGGAGCCATACCGATACTGGATTGGTAGCTATTATTATATGCAAACTCTACTAGATGCAAATGGTCATCCCATGATCCACCAAAATCCAATATACACGCTCTCAAGAGATCTTCCAATATACGATTCACCCTCTCCGTCTGACCGTCGGTCTGAGGATGATATGCGGTACTGAGATGTAATCCTGACCCTAGAGCCTCTTGCAAGCTCTTCCAAAACCCACTAGTGAACAACGGGTCTCGGTCACTCACAATGCTTTTGGGTACTCCATGAAATCTCACTACCCACTTCATATACAATTCTGCCAACTTGGCTGCTGTTCTGGTCGATTTGACTGGTATAAATCTTGCGCTTTTAGTCAATCGATCCACAATTACCCAAATGCTATCATATCCCGATCTAGTCCTTGGTAAACCATCGATGAAATCCATCGAGACTTGCTTCCATTTCCATTCGGGAATTTCTAGTGGTTGCAACAACCCACTAGGCTTCTTCTGCTCGGCTTTAACTAGCTGACAATTCATGCATTTGGATATAAACTTCCCAACGTCTCTTTTCATCCCTTCCCAGTAGTAAGTTTGTCTCATGTCTCGATACATCTTATTACCACCGGGGTGTATAGTCAGTTTTGAGTGATGACATTCTCTAAGCACTTCATCTCTCAATCCATTGACATTGGGTACAACTAGCCTTCCATTCTTTCGAAGCCATCCATCTCGATCAAGCCCATACACATTCATCTCCTCCTCGATACCCATCTCTAGCTTGGAGATGATTTCTAATAGATTAGGATCGTCCCTCTGACTAGAACCAATCCGCTCTATCAAAGTGGGTCTGACCGTCAAACTAGCTAGCATAACTGGATCCAATTCGCACTTTGGTCTGAAATCAAACCCCGCGATATACTCCAGTTGCTTCCATTCAAGAAACATTGCCCCTAAGCTGGCATGTCTCCTACTCAAGGCATCGGCTACCGCATTACCCTTCCCAGGTGTATACGCGATATCAAAATCATACGAAGCCAAGAACTCTAACCATCTCTGCTGACGGAGATTCAGATCTTTCTGAGAGAAGAGATACTTTAACGATTTATGATCGGTAAACAACTCGAATCTTTCTCCCAAGAGATAGTGTCTCCACATCTTCAGCGCAAATACAATCGCTGCCAATTCCAAATCATGGGTAGGATACTTCTTCTCATGCGGCTTTAGCTGTCGACTAGCATAAGCTACAACCCTACCTCCTTGCATCAATACCGCACCCAGTCCGGTACCACAAGCATCCGTGTATACCGTCATCTCTTCATTCCCCTTAGGAATGACTAACACTGGCGCACGCGTCAACCTCTCCTTTAGACTTTTGAAGGCATCCCCACACACTCCGTCCCAGACGAAGGACTGATTCTTCTTAGTCAACTGAGTCAACGGTGCTGCAATCTTGGAGAAGTCCTGGATAAACTTACGATAATACACAGCTAATCCCAAGAAACTTCTCACATCCGTAGCATTCTTGGGTGTAGGCCAATCCTGTACCGTAGCCACCTTCGCAGGGTCCACGGCAATACCACACTCTGAAACAACATGACCCAAGAATCTTACTTCCCTTCTCCAAAAATGACACTTAGAGAATTTCGCTTTCAATTGGTGTTTCCTCAACACCTCCATCACTATCCTCAAGTGCCCCTTGTGTTCCTCCTCTGTCCTTGAATAAACAAGGATATCATCCACGAACACAAGAACAAACTTATTCAACTGATCTCTGAATACTCGATTCATAAGATCCACAAAATAGGCTGGTGCATTAGTCAACCCAAATGGCATAACCAACCACTCATAAAATCCAGACGGCGTCCTAAATGCCGTTTTCGGAACACTCTCATCTGCTACTCGAAGCTGATGAAATCCTGTCGCGAGGTCCAACTGGGAGAACACTCTTGCTCCTTCCAGCTGATCAAACAAATCATCTATCCGCGGTAGAGGATACTTATTCTTCCTCGTCACCTTATTCAACTCGCGATAATCTACACACAAACGAAGGGAACCATCTGCCTTAGTGGCAAATACAACTGGTGCTCCCCACTCGGAGACACTCCTTCTAATCAATCCCTTCTTCAAAAGATTGCTGACTTGCACCCCGAGCTCTCGCTGCTCCTTTGGTGCCATACGACGAAGTGGCATCACTATAGGTCTGGCATCTTTCACTAAATCAATACGGAACTCAATCTCTCGGTGTGGTGGAAGCTCGGTCACCTCCTCGAAGACGTCCGGATACTGGCCAACCACGGGCACATCTGACAACTCATCCTGCGGGATGTCGAGGGAATTTACAAAACTAGCCATAACCCCATCACTGGGTAGACTACCAAACACTACCCTCCGCCCATCATCCGCCCTCACTGTCACCAAAAAGCCCTCACAGTCTACCACCACCCCGTATCTTTGGAGCCAATCGACTCCCAATATAATGCCATATCCAGTAAAGCCCAAAACAAAGCAATCACATACAAACATACATCCATGACTCGATAAGACCAAATTCCTGCAAATCATACTAAGGCTAGTCGAACCACCAATCGGGTTCGTCACAACTAATGGTCTATCGACTATCTCGGGTTCCAGTCCCAACCTACCTACCAGGTCACTAGATATGAAGGAACGGGAAGCCCCAGTATCAAATAAAACTCGAACTGGTATATCATAAATAGAAAGCATACCTTGAATAACAACATTCTTTCCTTTCTCCGCCGCAGTTGGGGCATTCGACGAAGAAGGAATAGCATCAAGAGCATATGCTTTCACGATCTGCTTCTCCTTAAGAGGTTGCGGACACTTGTCCTTCTGATGTCCCACTTGACCACAGTTGTAGCACTTCCTTTCCGCTGGCTTGGCCCGACATTCCTTAGCATAATGGCCCTTCTTTCCACAGCTGAAGCACTCAACATCCTTCTTGCTCTTTTTCTGGCCACCTTTTGATTGGTCCTGCCTCCTCTTATTCTGAGAGCTATTCTTGCCTCCACCGCCTGCTTGCGGCTTCGGCCCTTCTGCAGATGCAGCCTCAGTCTTTGACATAGGGTAAAGACTCTCTGATCTCAAAGCTTTCCCCACAATCGATTCAAAAGTCTCATCGATGTGATTGATAAGCCTTTCCTCCAAGTACCCATCCAGACCAGTAATGAACTTCTCATTCTTCTTCTCAGGAGTATCGATAAGAGACAGTCCATACTTCGACAAAGTGTCGAACTCAGCAATATAATCAGAAACTGCCCTCCCATTCTGCTTCAGTTCCAAGAACCTCTTGAACAACACCGACTTCTGGGCAGCTGGAATAAACTTCTCGCTAAAGCGAGCCTTGAACTGAACCCAAGTAACCTGGTCCTCTGGAGTAGCTGTTCTAATGGCATTCCACCAATTTATCGCTCATCCTTGCAGCTGACGAGACGCTAGCCTTCTCTTCATCGCATCCTCGAGACCCAAGTCATCAAAGATACGGTCACAGCTATCCATCCAGTCTTGAACATCTGTGGTCGACTCCGTTCCATGGAACGGCTTCCCACCAAGATTGGTGTAATCCTTGCACAACTTGGCGAAATCGACCCTAGGCGCTTGCACTACTGGGCCAACACCAGCTCCGGGATTGGGAACTGCCCCTTGCACTTCTCTAAGCATGTCTCTCATGAGGTCGGTAAACATCGCCCTCATGTCAGCGGCATTTCCATTATTGGCCCCTCGACCAGTACCTCTCACATATCGGCTCATCGTCAATCTGTAAAAAGGAGAACGATTAACGACCCCATAGTGGTACTAGTGCAGTGCAACTTCATTCTTATACTACTAATAGTATATATATACATAGCTTTTGAAAACCAAAGTAATCACAAATACGCGCTCTCATATACGTACTAACTCTCCCTAGTGTCTTTCCCTAGGTTAACTACGCAACCTAGAGCTCTAATACCAAGTGTGACAGCCCGCCCCGCACCAACCGACATTTACTCCATAAGTGCGCTGTACACATGTCCAGTTAGCACGGAACGGGTCGTGAGAAGGAAAAAGGAAGAAGGAAATGAACATACAAAGAACCTGTAGAATGTCTCACAGCGCATAGAACAAAATATAATAATAACATACTTGACATAAAACAGGAGAGACAGTGCATAAGCTGAAAATCAGAACTAAACATCATAGCAGCGGAAATCCAAAATACAGCTTATTACAACTTCAAACTGTCTCAAAGCAAAAGTAAGGTAAATGAGGTACACTACTAATGCCCAAGTAGCGACCACCAACGACACAGGGAGAATGTATATATATATATATCATACGTGGAAGCCTCCCGCCCGCCTCTGAATCAGCTACTCGCGCACTACCAGCTGACCTGTCTCTAGTCTGCTCGTGTGAGCACCCAGAGTAATAAGAGGAGACATAAAACTCCGGGTCAGACATAAAGCCTGGTATGAGCGATAAGCATCTAAGTGAACAATAACAGGTAGACTAAGACATACCTGAACCTGGACCTGCAACCAAAGAGTTAGCACTACATACTGTACAACACTCTAAGGCATCATATCAATCAATATAAAGATATGGAGGTGGGGGAGGTGTGCATGTCATAATGATGGAAAACAATCAAGCATAGCATCCATCCTCACATCTCTCACTCAGTGCTTAAAGCATACGATATTCACCACTTCGATCACCCAACATTCCTTGCTACGATCACTTTGCCCCATGAAGTCATAAATGGCTTCACTGCACTGATAACGTAGCCACTAATTCCTCGCTATGTCCACTTGCCCCATGGAGTTATTCACCCCATCTGCGCTGGCTCATAGCCTTACTAATCCTTACTATGTCCACTTGCCCCATGGAGTTATTCACCCCATCTGCGCTGGCTCATAGTCTTACTACGCATCACCTTGCCCCTCAGGTCATAATGACCCTACTGCACTGATAACGTAGTCTTGCTACCATCACTTTGCCCCTCAGGTCATAATGACCCTACTGCACTGATAAGTAGCCCATCTTTCTTAGTGGTGAATCGAAGTTATGAACGTCGACAACTCCTTAGCGCACGTCCCGCAGCAAAGTCCAACCATGAAGTGAACTCATTGATTCCCAACTGGTTCCGGGATCCTGAGCTCTAACTTCCATTTGGACTACCTTTGCATCTCGGGTTATTGGTCATCACAATCGAATCGGATCGGATCAGCCTTCACATTCTTCAGCGGATCAGATCGCGCCTCCTACGTCGGATCGGGTCGTGGTCCTCCCTTCCCTTGCTTCGGATCGTGCTCCCCTTCTCGGTTCGGATCGGGACACCCCATACGGATCGGATCGTGGTTCTTCAAGCGGTTCGGATCGGACGCCCTTCTCCAGGTCGACGGATCGTGCTCACCCTTCATGGACGGATCGAGTCGTAATGCTTATTCGCGATCCGGATCGGAGTACTTCAGTTTGGCACGACGCTGCATCGATTCGCTTCGTGGGCCTTGCACAGACGGTTCGGTTCGGAGGAGGTGACTCGACTCGTGGGGATGCCCCCACGATCCCATAGGGCGATCCGATCGTCCCTCAACCCCCTATGCGATCTGAACCCCTGCACCTTGTCCAGCGAGCTGTTTACGCCCCTCGACGGCGTTTTCGACCATTCTAACTATTCTAAACAGTCACAAAGCATTTCATACAGTCATAGCAACATACATAATCAGCCACAAACATCAAAACATCCATATGATAGGTAAAAATGGATCAAACATACCCAAAATCCCATATTTCCCCTTAAGCATATTTAGGTGAAACTGATGATAGGATTAGCAAATCTTAACCAAATTAACCCAAATTCGTATCAGAGGTCTAAAACATCATTCCGAATTTTATAGACATTTTTCCAGAATTTTTATCATGTTTAAATTCGCTAATTAACCCTAATCACCCCTAATTAGCCATAATTAGTGCAAAACTAAGCAAATCACTCACCTTAGCCACAAAACAAACTAAGATCTGAAATAATGCTCTGATTTGATGCGAATCCCAATGCTAACAGCAGCTCCAAGGTTGATTAGGTGAAGATCTTCTTTGATTAGGGGTTGCTAAGCCAAATCCTTGACCAAAAGATGATTTGGAGGTGATTTAGAGGTTGGGGGCCATTTTTAGGGATCCTTGGTGATAAGTGGAGGCTAGAAAACTGAAATGGAATGATTCTCCATCTCATTTCAGCCTCCCCATAACCCTAATCCCGAAATGGTTTATGGACCTACTCACTAATCACCCGATTTGGCCCGGTTAAGCAGTTTTTCACCCTCCAAACCTTGTTTCAGCCATATCTCCCAAACGGTAAGTCCGTTTGGCTATTATGACCACTCTACGGAAAGAGAAACTATCAAACGAATTAAATGGAAGTGGTTTCAGGTCAAAATTCCTTTCCAATCAAAAGTTATGGCCAAAACAGTACCAACTAGGGGCAAAATGGTCATTTAAAAATCGACAAAAATCATAAGCGTGGGAAATGACTCTAATAGATGTTTCCCAAAGTTACATGACCATACGACTTCACACGGGAAAGAAATAAATATTCTACAATCCTATGATGTATAGAATACGGGTCGTTACATTAAGCCCAACTGTGGAATAAGTCTGCCCGGACCCAACCGACATATCCAGCATCCACAAGTTGTAGGCCTAATGTGAGAAGTCTGGCCCATTACAAAACATAAATGGATAATATAACGAATTGGATTATTTAATCCATTTTAAATAGAAACATCATTTTAACCTGAATAAGTTTATTAACTTATATTATCCATTTTATAATGAATATTAAAAGAGTTAATTTCTAAATTAATATTTTGAAAATAATATTTTAATATGAGAAATGATATTTTGATCAGAATAAATGGTTTATTTATTTTAAAATAAATAAAAGGAATTAAAAATGGTTTTATTATAACCACGGATTTACAATGAAACTTGAATTTGGGATTATCGTGAATTATGTTTTAAATAACATTTATTCTTTAACCCGGATTTATGAGGGGATTAATTTCCTAATTTTTGATTAATTATTTAATAATGACTTTGGAAGGTTAAAACAAAATAAGGTTTTAATTAAAACTTTAATTAGATTGGAGAGGAATTAAGTAAATAAAATTACTGAACTAAGGATCAAAAATGGAGTTCCACCAGTTTAACTCCATGCGTTAATTAAATCTTTAATTAGATTTAAATGGGTAATGGAAATTAAGTTTACCTGAACCTATTGGGATAAAAGATCGGGATGGGGATTAATTAATTTATAATTATTTCAATAAGGCGTAAATTCCGATTAGATTAGATAAACCATAATTTGGTTTAATATGGATAAATAAAGATTGAAGATTAAATTAAAAAGATTTATCTTTGATAAAATTAATGGGAACTTTTCCCTAAGAATTTGAATATTTTATTTAAAGAATATTCGGAATTGGAATGAGACGTTGGTTGAATTTTATTAACACATGTTTTTAAAATACGCGAGTTATTCAGAAAGACCGGTTTAACCCATTATGAATAATCATCACGACGATCAAGAGTCGAAGACGAAGACGGTGATTGAAGACCGAAGGTTTTCACATCGTTGGGATGACGATGACTGGTATCTTGAATTGGGATTGGCCTTCCAAGGCAAGGTATTTGGTAATGATCGTCCAAACATATTTGGAGATCGACGGACACGATGTTTCGCTCAGACCCAGAGCGGACTTGTAAATGGATTGCGTGTCTGACATTGTATCCTTTCTACTGTATTTGTTGAACGCTACCGATTATATATTTCTGTTGGTGGTGAAGAATTTATTCTTTACTTATCACCCTTCTCTAAGACATATGAGCTTAGAGGTTATATATATATTGGTAGATGATCAATAATATGGTAGGGTCTGACAATGTGACATGCTCAGATGCAAATGATCAAGGCTTTGTTGAAAAGCAGGCCTTGTGGCTGATGATCAAAGCATAGCCTGTTTAGGCATAGCTTTGTGTATAACGTGACTTCACGAGCCTCACACCCCGATATGAGTCAAAAACGGGATTAGGACTGCAGGGAGTGCACACGTTTCTTTCTAGCCAGAGTGGTGTCAGTGACCTACCAGCCCTGACATTTTACTTATGTGGATGATGGATTTTGAGGCGCCTCGGATTTTTATAGGCCGATAGTGGTCATATTATAGGTTCAAAGGAACCGGGAAGCGTGTGTTCAGGCATAACCAATCCACTGCCGATAGGCGGGGACCGACCCTGAAGATCCAAGGGTTGCCCATAGGTGTGATCCTGAGGCATTTGCTAGAGTGTCTCGAATCGGAGAGGAGCTTGCCCCTAGCCTCGACTCATGATGGAAATCCAATTTCCAATACGACCTTGCGGGTTTGATTGTAAACTTATATACGGCGACATAGTATATGGTACCTATGCCGTCTAGGATTGATATTATATTTGAATGTTTTAAATATATATATACACACTAATAATAATATCGTTTTTACGTATCAAGCATCTTCTTACCATTATAAGGTAAAACCCTATCCTCTGGTGTGCGTTGCATTGTGTGATGGGATCTGGGTCTTATAATGGTTTCATTTTTCTAAAAAACATTGCGTGGTTTAACGATTTACTTTAATTATGCACTGGCAATCCAATGGAGTAAACCCGTTCCGCGTTAGCGGCGTGGTCCTGTGATTAGCCTACTTATTAGATAAGTTAAGTATAGAATTCTCACACCAGTCCCACGACTGACCTGTAGTTTGTTTCACTTTGCAAACTCGGGTGCCCTCTTTCCACATGGGCAGTTGAGTAGCTTTTTGCAGATATAGTTAAGCAGGATCCTGGATTGAAGTCTGAAGCTGGGTCCAGTTACTGATGGCCTTCCGCTGAGATTAGTTCCGCTACAATGTGTTTAATTTATTGTAAATGTATCTTCCGCTGTATTATTTATCGATGTACTCTGATATATTCTGTACTCTGATGTAACATTTATTATTGATGTTATAAAAGTCTGTGTCGTTGTTCTGATGTGTTGTATGCCTAAAGTTAACGTATGCGGGTTTTGAATGGTCTTGATCGATCTTGCGATCGTATTGGGGTCGGGCGAAATCCGGGTCGTTACATTTAATTACAAAGAAAAATGTAATTTTTTTACATACGACATAATTTCCTATATAATTTACATATAAAAATGTAAATTTTAACATTCGATGAAATTCTCATGTTAATTACAAAGAAAAATGTAATTTTTAACATACGACATAAATTCACCTTATAATTTACATATACAAATGTAAATTTTAACATACGATGAAATTCACATGTTAATTACAAAGAAAAATGTAATTTTTAACATACGACATAAATTCACTTTATAATTTACATATAAAAATGTAAATTTTAACATATGATGAAATTCACATGTTAATTACAAAGAAAAATGTAATTTTTGACATACGGTGTGAATTCATTTTTAACTACAAAGAAAAATGTAATTTTTGACATACGGTGTGAATTCATTTTTAATTACAAAGAAAAATGTAATTTTTGACATACGGTGTGAATTCATTTTTAATTACAAAGAAAAATGTAATTTTTGACATACTGTGTGAATTCATTTTTAATTACAAAGAAAAATGTAATTTTTGATATACGGTATAAATTCCTACTTTATTCACATTAAAAATAATGTAAATTTCGTACGATGAAAATCTACTTTTAATTTACATAATAAAATGTAATCCTAATTTTTCACAACGTAAATCAATCATCCTAATTACATAAAAAAATGTAAATTTTTATTTAACGATGTAGATCTACTTTTAATTACATAATAAAAATGTAAATTAACATCAACTTTTATGTCCAATATTTCTTGCCCAATATTTCGTGTCCAATTCTACCACAACAATATTTTAAATAATACAGGGATCAATTAGAATTAATAACATATGGTTTGTGAATATCAACCAACCATGATTTACAAGATAAACAAATGAATCACCAAACTCAGATCTAACATTTAAACTTGCAGATCTAATATCATAACGTCGCAAACGATTTAGATCCATTACTTAGAATGACAACAATCGCAGATCTATTTATTTTTAACCATTTAAACTTCACACAATGCAATAATAATAATTAAATTAATTAAATTATTTAAATTATAATAAAAATAAATTCTCACCTAGCTTGGATTTGAAATGAAGGTTCAGATTCGATCAGATTTCGTGTTTAAGGTCACGGCAGTTTCGGATCTGAAAGATTTCAATTTGAAGTTCATACGAATAAATTAGAACTGACTTTTAACAACTGTCGCTGTAACGCTTAAAAGCGTGACAAAACTGAAATATTCATACCTTTATAATTTTCAGTTTGTTCAAAATTTCAAATTCAGAATTCAGGAACTGTAGTCGACGGTTTTGCGAACGGTTTGCGGGATATTGGAGAGCTACGAGAGGGGGATGTTCGGCCGGAAGGGGGGAGGGTGCGGCGGTCTGTGCTGGGGGCGGCGGCGGTTCGAAGGTCGCGGGTTGGAGCTCGAAATTCAAGAGCTACAGGGCGCGAGAGGAGATGATTCTTGTCGGAGATGGAAGAGGAAGAGAATAGCTTCACAAAAGTCCAAAAGAGCCTATGCTAATTCTCCATGGATTTGGAGAAAAGGAAGAGAGATGTTTTGAATGTAATGGGTTATGGCGGCGGGTGCTGAACGAAGAGGAAGGATGAACAGTACCGTATAGCGTATTTATAAGAGTATTTTCCACGTATTTTCTAATTTATTTAATTCCAGAAAATAGGGTTTTTTCGTTCGAACTCCAATTCGCGCTCAATGACTGTCGAACAATAGGTTTTGACGCCTTCTGAACGCAATGGTGCTATTGCCGAAGTCCAATTCTGAAGTTAAAAGCATGTTTCTTTTATTTTTAATTTGAACGTACTTTCTAATTTTACTGGGGTCACATACGAAGTCAGAAAAATCCAGAAAAATTATTTTTGGCTTTCTTATGACAATACGATCCTAACAAAATTTATTTCGTCGAATTCTGAGACTGTTTGAAAAATGGCTATTTTTCAGTCAATTAATTTTGACCGAAATTGACAAAACGCAGTTTCTTTTGCCACGCTCACATACAAGCTTCAAAAATCATGAAATTTGAAACCTAGCAATAATTTTACATCCCGGACCTAACAAAAGTGGTTTCGTCGAATTCCGAGGTCGTATGCAAAATGTCGATTTTCAAGGGCGATATAATCTCTATAGCGACCTTTCTGAAAATTCATTTGGCCATAACTTTTGATTCCCGCTATGAAACTTCGATTTTTCAGATTCGTTAGAAAGATATCCATTAACAGATTTAAATATTTTTCGTTTCACCATAATCCGGTTTATTCTGCATCCTGTGTAGTTAGTCAAAGTTCAAGTTTGACTTTTCAAACTACCGTCCTATTTCTAATTCTTTATGTAATTTAATTGAATATATTTGTATTAACTTTGCGCAAAATAAATTTCCATTCATTTTTATTTGAAATAATTTATTTTAAATATTTAAACATCCTTAAAATCTCTAAAATGAAAATTTTAAATTGGCCCCAAATTCTAGGTTGTTACAGTAACAGAGTTTTTAAATGAAATAGAATGTGATGTGGTTTTAAAAGATACTCGATAACGAGAAGTAGAGCAGTAATGATGCTTAGGAATAAGTACTAGTTATATTTTATAAACCATATATTGAAACAACGATTTTAACGCTGTTGTTATAATAATTGTTTTGTAAAATCTAAACAGCGATTTCAACGCTGCCATTATAATAAATGTTTTACAACGATCTTAATGCTATTGTTATAATAAATGTTCTATAATTCTAGACAGCGATTGTAACGCTGTTGTTAAAAGCAATGTTTTATAAATCAAATATTGGGAAATAGCGATTATAACGCTACCGTTATTATCAATATTTTTCTGTAAAAGAAGTGGATCCTTATATTGAATCCGAGAGTCGCATAAGCGATGTTTTGTTTAAAGTGGTGAGCTTTGACGATTTCGAGGTTAGAATTGTTGTTCAGTTAAGGTCTGAGAGGTAATTATACCCCAACTAGATTGACTTCAGTTTTAACTAAGGAATGGTTAGAGTTCGGTAGTGAAGATTAGTTAAGCGAATTTAGTTAATAAGTGAAATGGTTTGAGTTGGCATAGCGATGTTTTAGTTAAACATCATTTTAAATCTAATGAAAGCGTTTTGGAAATGTTTTCCATATAAAAATCAGAAATGTTTCTATTATAGAAATTAAGGAATGTGAGCATAATATGGAAATGTTTCTAAATGTTGATAAAGTATATTTTCTAAATTTAGGAAATAGGAGTTTACAAATATATAGAAATGGAATATGAGAATTAGTGATAAGTGAATGATGATTGATCGATAGAATTTCCATCTGGAAATAAGATCGTTGGTTGCACACTTATTTTTCTTTGATAGTTAAATCACCGACTATCGAAGTTTTTGACCATTTTTCCGTTGTCAATACGGAGAGACCGGGATCACACCTAGTATCTGAAAACCACTCTGTATGGACGTTAACGTTGCGATCGAATATGATGAAGATAATTGAAGACGGAGTTATGCAAGGGCTATCCTGTTTACGGGATAGTGCCTTCGGTTTGTCCAGTCCCAGGACAACGTGAATGGACGAATGTATGACAGAGTATATCCAACGGACCGCGTAAGTTGATCTTTTCAAACGTACTTATGTTTGGTGTCGGAGGAATTCGTTTCTCTTAGCTTTATACCCGTGGTATTTTTGGGGAAATCAATTTGTGATTTGGCGGGTATGACGATGTGGCATTCAAAGTGAATGGTGGCCAGATGTTCTGGAAGGTAATTCAAACCTCAAGCCTCACAACCGGGAATTGACAAAATCGGGCAGGAAGCATGGCTAAGTGGGTCGCTCCCATTAGAATGTATAATCACATATCTAGAGAAATCCCATTTACTTCTTTAATCTATCGATGTTGTCCTTTTCGGGAAGCGGTTGCTGATCCCAACCGTTGGTGATATACATTCGATACACTCAAGTGAAATGAGTGGTCGGTCATGTGAGGGCCGGGTTGCAAGATGTTCTTGTTGAACCCCAGTGTATTTGCCTCTAGAGATACACTATCGGTAGGTGGTCCCATACCTTGTCATGCTGGAAATCCAATCTCCAATAAGCGTCCTACGATTTTCGATTTTATATTATATATGGAGTGTGAGATGCAAGCGTTCCGGTAGATTCTATTTATCTGATGTAGACATTTTTATAATATCACTGGATTTGATATCAAACAAAAAATATTTTGGTTATCGTAAGGTAAAAACCATCCATGTTTATGTGTGGATCGGTCTTACGATTATCATTTCTTTCGAAAAGATTTTGAAAGTTAAACAAATGGTTGGAGTTTACTCACACCAGTCTCATGACTGATCCAGAGTTTATTTTGTTTGTTTTCCCTAAACTCTTGGGTGCCCAAATTTGTACGGGCAGTCAAGTAGTCGGGATTTTTCAGATTCGCTTGGAGGAACTCGTAGCAGGAGGCTTCACCAGTTAGCTATAGACTATCTTTTTTTTCCGCTGTGTACTATGGTGTATCTGGAAACAGGAGTTTATAACTGTTCCAGTAATAACTGTTGTGCTCTGATGATGGTACGTATATAAAGTTACTGATTTGTATTCCAAAGTTTATGTTATCTAATATATTTTATTCGTTCCGCTGTGAGTTTTTTATCTTCGTTTTCTTCTATTCTAATATTTCTTTCTTTCTATTTCTCATCCTCTAACTTCTTTCTTATAATAATTCGTATTTCTGTGTCATTTGGGTTGGACATGTGGTGTTATTAGTCGATCCAAAGGGTACGGAAATTCGGGTCGTTTCATAATCCCCTAAATATCAACCCCAAAGGCCGAAACCAACATCAGGTCAATACTCAGAAAATCATTTAACTCAACCGATCTCCAATTAGATTCCAATTCTTTAATTTCACATCATGGGTTTTTATTTCATTCATAAACCATTTCTAATAGCTCATCCCAATAATATCTCAATTAAACTTGGGTTTTATAACAGCTCTGTTCAACTTGGATTTTATAAATCCAATCAAATAGAATTTCAATAAGAGTTCAATTTAAAACTTAAATTTAAACTTAACTTGTATTAATATAATTTACTTTTAAACTTCATCTAATTATAAATAGGACATATATTTTTATAAACCTCCATTAATACATTTTAAATTCCAAGATTTAGCACATTGATTATTACGAAATAAATAATGACCAAATATCAACATTTATTAAAAATAAAAATGGTTTATTCACCATTAACTGAAATGACCCGAACTTCCCCGTGAAGGAAAGCCCGGATTGAATTGAGGACAAGACGAATCAGAACACAAACAGAAGAACATTTCATTGCTTATTATAACAATTCCATCAGAATACAAGAATACACAGAGTATGAACAAATATAATACATTCGACAAATATCAGAGGTTTAAATACATTACTGCAGCGGAAAAATAATACAAAACATATCTGAAAGGAATACACGGATACAGAGCTTTCCGAATATCACTTCAGCTATAAACCATGATCCTGTGAATATAATATCTGCAAAACCCAACTACTAGCTACCCGTGCGGAAAATAAGGGCACCCAGAGTTTAGGTTAAAACAATAAACTCCAGGTCAGTCATGTGACTGGTGTGAGAACTAAAACAGTTATTAATCTTTATTTTAAAGTTAGGTAAATTAACGGACCACGCCGTATAACACGGAACAGGTTTCCTCCCAAGAATACCATTGCATAAAACAAACAGCGCAATGCTAAATAAAGAACAATGAAGCTATTATAAGACCCAGGTCCCATCACATAATGCAACGCAAGCCGGAGGATAGGATTTTACCTTATAATAGCCAAAGAATGCTTGATATGCTAAATTTCATCTTTTATTATTACTATAAGTGAAGAAATCAATTTCAATCATAAGTATCAATCATAGACGACATGGGTACCATATATCATGTCGTCATACTAGGCTCTACAATCAAAACCGCAAAATGTCGTATTTGGAAGTTGGATTTCCATCTGTGAATCGAGACAAAAGATAGTCCTCACCGATTCGAGAGCCTCTAGTCCGCCCCTCAGGTCAGAGCTTGAGTGACCTTGGATCGCCAGGGCCGGTCCACCGATGTGGATTAAAACGCTTGAACACTGTGTTTCCCCGCCCTTTGGGGCGTAAATGAGCCAACTAATGACTCCATCGGTTCGAGAACGACCGATATATCCGAGGCGCCTCCAATTCCAACAACCACATGAGTCAAACTCGTCAGGGCGTGTAAAACCACTGACGCCACTCCTAACTAGAAAGAAACGCATGCCCTTCCTGATGTCCTCTCCAGTTTTTGGTTCACACCGGGGGGTGAGACTCGCGAATTAACGCTACACAAAGCGATGCCACAAAGGCCGTGCTTTGATCATCAACCACAAGACTTTGCTTTTCAACAGAAGCCTTGATCATTGCATCTCAGCATGCCACACAGGCAATTCACTCCATGCAACTGATATCTATCAATCACATTGAATGAAGTCCAATGTCAGACACACAATCCATTTACAAGTCCGTTCTGGGTCTGAACGAAACCGGAGGCACCTTGTACCTCGCATATCCATCGATCTCCAAGTACGTCTGGACGATCACCAACTGATTCCCTCCTCTTGGGTGTACAACCCAATCAAGATCATCAGCAATTATCCAAACGATGTGAAGACCTCCGGTCTTCTACCACCGTCTTCATCTTTGACATATCGTCGTATCAATTGTTCAGAATGGGATAAACCCGATCTTTCCGAATAACTCGCGTATATTATAAACAAGTGCTACATAAACACAACATACGCCTCATTCCAATTCAGAATATTATTTTATTCAAATATTCACACTTCTAGGGAAAGGTTCCCATTAATTTTATCAAAGATAAACTCTTTTAAATTTATTCTTTAAACTTCCCATCAGTCTCTAACCATAAATTAGTAAGAGAACAATTCCCTAAGCATTAACCCCGAAGGCCGAAACCAACATCAGATCAATACCCAGGAAACCATTTAACTTATCTAACCCCCAGTTAGTTTCTAATTTTCTTATCTCCATTGGGTTTAAGAACAGTATTATTAAAGATACCATTCACGACAAACCCAAAATCTCATTCAATTGTTAATCGGGTTAAAGAATAAGTGTTATTTAAAACACCGTTCACGATAAACCCAAAAATCACATTCCATTAATAATGGAATCTTCACGGAAAACAGATCAATATATAATCGATATCAATTTCCGTATCCAACCAATAATATAAATGGAATAACGGCAAAGCCTTTCAAATTCCATATATAGTACCAGTCTTCCTCCACAGAAGCTCACTTCGATTATTACCAAATCGAATTCCATTCCATTCCAATTTATATATTGGAAAACTTTACTTTGGAAAATTTCCATTAAATCTAAAAAAAAAGATTTATAAATTCCAAATCACATTTCACTGTTAATCGGGTTAAAGAATGAATGTCGTTTAAAACACAGTTCACGATAAACCCAATTCACATTCCATCAGTCTCTAACTGTAAATTAGTAAGAGAACAATTCCCTAAGTATTAACCCCGAAGGCCGAAACCAACATCAGATCAAAACCCAGGAAATCATTCATCTTAACTGATTTGCAGTTAGTTTCTAATTATCTTAACTCAATTTGGGTTTAAGAATAGTATTATTAAAGATACTGCTCACGACAAACCCAAAATCCCATTTGATATTAAATACAAGGCTCTGAATAGAAAATATATCGGCTTATATTCAATATCAAATTCTGAAACCAACAAATATCGTATTGGAAATAACGATATAAATATATCTTTCAAATTCCCATAACAATATCTGTATAATCACGAAATCCAACATCGAACTATTCCGAAGATGATTTCGATTCAAATCCCTTTCAATTCACATATTGGAAATTCTGGTTATATTAAAACCCATTCTCAATCCATTTTATTTATTTAAAAATAATGGATTATCCTTCTATTTATAAACTAGTTCATTTCGATAAAAATATACTTTTATCTTTACAAATGTGGAACTTTTCATCCCAGTTCTTTCCAGTTCATATATTATGATTTCACACAAATTATAGATATTTTTAATAATTTTATTAAGGCCCGTACAGTCCATTTCCATAAACGGTCATCGAACTGCATTTACAGCGACCTTTTTCAAATTTTATTTGGACATAACTCCAAATCCGACCGTTAGATTTCAAATTTCTAATATTCGTTGGAAAGCTCTTTTCGATACGAACCCAAGGTCATGGTTTAAGGAGAATCCGACGGTCGGATCTCCCGTAATGTCTATTCGAAGTCAATGGTCGAAATTTGCGAACTACCGCAGCGAGGCGCGTTCTATTCAGGCCATTAAATATATATTATATATATTTCATCGATTTCCCTTCAAAACGTATTTTATAAATCGTTTTAAATTCGTTTTCAAAACGGTTTCAACTTCATATTCAATTTCAAATCAAAATTGAATATTCCATATCATTAACGTATAAATGACAAGTGTGTGACCCTTGCTATGCATACGGGCAGTGTCGATATTTATATATGAACAAACAATATTCTTGTGAATCCCAAATTTTAAAAATAGAGTTATTATTGGTAGGGAAAAGTTTGGTGGAAACTTATAATAGTGTGCGCATGGAAATGTCTTATATATGTTTGTTACTAATTTCGTGCATTGGTCTGACCAAGTGATTTGATCCTTATCCAACATGAAGTTTTCAATGTATGCAATAGTCATTACATGTTATGTTTCGATATGTATAGTCGTCATTAGTTATTTTTTTGTTTCCAATATGTGCAGCGTATATTTGATAGTTGAATTTCCACTATGCATAATGGTTGTAATTAGATGTCTGAGCATAATGCAATTGATTTATTAGTTTAGTCAACCTGCATCATTTAGTTACCAATATGTAGTGGTCATCAAGTACTTGATACAATGTTTGTAATAGGTAGGATGTTTCCACCTACTCCGTATCTCTCACGCTTTCCACATATATATTGAGAGCACAAAATCAAAACCAAAATATAATATTAAATCAATTTGAAACTTAGATGCAAAAAAATTGAATTTTTTTTTTGTATGCATTTAATATGTCTTCACATTTTCATTGTCTTGCAATGAATGTCCACAATTAGTCATAATATCTTAACCAATATACTTCACAGTGAACAGTAAAAAAAATACTTTATTTTTTCCACTTTTAACGATTATCATCATAATTCATACAAAAAATGTGCATGGTATTAATTTTACACGCATACATTTAAATGTTCTTATTTTCCTTCTTTGAGTACCATATATTTATTAAAGTACAAACATTACAATAGTAAAAGAAATATCCATATTTATAAAAACCAATTTAATTAGAGTTCAACAATAAACATATATATATATATTTATATTTATTTAAAAATACGTACATCCTCCTTTTTAACCAAAAACTTTACAATGATTCACAATCATGGTAAATTGGTAAGTACTTGTAAATAGGTAAAATGGACTATCAATAACCAATCTGCAATAGTATTTCTTTACAATTAATTTACAGGAATATGAAATAATAATTAGAAGTTAGTGAGACATAAGAATCATATGCTTATTCGTTGTTTATTTATTTTTTTTTTATTTTTTTTTTGTAATGCACATAAACTACTATTGCTTAAAAATACTTCTTACCAATGACTCTTTTTTCCTAAGAGAACATAATTTTTTTTCTTATTTATCATGTGGACATGATAAGATTGCTTGGCCTAAGAGCGAGTAGGGTTATGAACCCGCAACCTTTAAGGTTCCTCAAGGTCATACAACATTTGAGATTCGTCAACACTTAGGGCATCTCTAGCAGTGGATAGAGATGTGTAAATTGGATGTTTCCCAATTTTAAATTGTGTTTTCGCGCTTGAGCAGAAACGATTAGAGCATGGGGAACGATTTAAAATGCGGCAGCATCTCTAGCTTTTTTTTTCCGACGATCATCAAATGATACAATCTTCCATATGTTTTTTTATACAACCACCTTGAAAATTTTCCATATGTTTTGTACATATTAATGTGAAAATCTGTTCACATAAACGGGAAACACAATGTATTTGTTTAATTTAGTTTAGTGCGTAGTATAACAGGTAGTATAACAGGTAACAGCATCAAGAACAACTCAAATTCGGTTATGATCCAAATTTGTACGATAATAATTCATGACAATGCATATAATATTAAAATGATGGCTGTACAGGAAATAGTTGGTACAATTACGAATATGATATGATGTTCAAACGGAAAATATAGTACAAAAAATAAGTGCTACAGTTTCCGGCAAACAGACGGACAATCTGAGTTAAACAAAAATGGGGAAAATGAAATAGAAAAACGTTGTTGCTTCAACGCAGGTGTAAGTGTACAGGTACAGACGTCATCCTTCTGGTTGCTTTGTCTTCCTTTCCATATCTGAGGTTTTTCCACGGACCTTTTGCATACCATGGTCCTCTTTGGAGACAGCCTAAAAAGCATAGTAAAATATTACTCAATTGTTGTCCAAATTACAGAAAAAAAGTACTAATATCAGTACTCCAAAGGCTATGTCACATTGAGCTGTAAATCATGATTCCATGCTATATGCTGTTAGCAGTTCCAGTTTTTCTATATGCAAATTCTTCAAGTTCTCTGCATTATTGAGGGAAGCCCCTACATTCAAACTTCACTTTCAACTGACAACTTAAAGGTAAAAAAATCATAAAAAAATAGAGATGCATCAGCAGCATCCAGTTAAGAAATAGTAGAAGTGCACAACTGAAGAAATTACTAATTTCTTCACATAAGAAAACATCAAGAGGCTCAGTGAACAGCTGACAACTTTAAGAAAAAGTCGATTTATTTAAACAAAGATTTGATGTTATGCCGCTACACTTTTGCTTGCGTATTGCTCCTACATCCACAGTTGCAGGAGAATGTGTTGGCAAATCAGAGCAACCTACGGATGAAAATATATAAACGATATGGACAATCTAATTGAAAAAATTTGGTTCTTTAAAAGTTGAATAGTGAAAATGCGATAACAACTTGATACATGCACTTATAAAAAATATTAATTCCATGTCGCAACACATAGCTCCATGAAACTCGCTTTGGAAAAACAATTATAAGCTAATTTTATGCAATCCAATATCAAAAGGAAAATAAAAGAACTTAAACAGACAGAGTTGAAACTTGAATACGTCTTGATGAATAAACCTGTTTAACTTTTTGCTTCCCTTCAGACTCCAGATCCGAGAAAAGTATTTACAGCATGGAATAAATGAAATTTGAAAAGAAAAAAAAGGATGTCGCATCTTATTTTTTGTCCTAAAATTGTAAATTGTGAAGAATTCAAAATTCTTTTTCAGATTGCTAAGAGGGAAAAAAATGAAATAAACAAAACCATGTACTTAGGCAGTCATTCCATATCAATCCACATTGTGTTCCATCTTGCAACATAATGCGAAAACATAATAGTTTAATTTCATAAACTATAAATAAAAGTTTATTTCATTAATTATAGCTATAAACTTCCGTATGTTCACAATGTTATAGCACAAAATTCCGTATGAAAATTAATGTTATGTTTAGTGCAAATTTCTGATTCACATATACCAAGCGATAAACAGAAACCCATTACATAAAAATTTAGAATTATGCATCAGTTCAATCCATAAAATCAGAAAACCCAAATCTTGCGACTCCAGTTTCACCATATTGTTTAAGAGAATTAACAATGTTGATGAATCCATCATCCTAAGCATGCACATATCTTATATTAAAAATAGTGGCAGTTAGAAAATGGATGGAGTAGACGGACAACATTTTGATAGAATTGAAGGAAATGAAAACAGAGGTATGAAAGTAATGACAGGGCACAAAGCAACAGCATTGATAACTCAAGTTAGAATTTCATGAATTCAGACCATTTGAAATTTCGGAGTTTGGATATCAGATGGAGCAACAAATAGTCATTTCCTTCTAGTGAACCAAAGATAATAAACAAATAGTCATTGCCTTCTAGTGAACCAAAGATAATAAATAAAAAGACGGGATGGTGGGGTTTCACGAATGCTAGGCTCTTATCAAGCAAACCTTAGTACCTTACTAAACATGATTGAAAGTATTAATAAATTAAAAAACCCATGAAATTGGATCTAAAAACTGGGTGGAATTAAAATTAGTAGGATAAAACTAAGCACAAAAGTGGCCTAACAACAAATAGTAAATTTCAAATGATTAAGGAAATAACGACCGAGTAAACCCATTGGCATGAAATTCACAATGAAAACGATGGCTATTCAAAAATACAGTAAAATAAAACTGACTGCAAACATGTTCAGAGGAAAAGTGGCAACAAATAATTACCTTGGCATGAGTTAGAAATGTCAGATATGCGGCATACAATACCATCCTAATTAATTCCTAAAAGACAACAGAGAGCATGTTAGATAAGAAATTTTCTGACTAATTTTTCTGAAATTTAAAAATAGAACTTTAGAAATCAAATAAATTAATAATTATCATGGTTAAAACACAATCGGTTTGAGCTTCCATGACCTACGTTTGCCTGAAATGAACTGGGAACGAAAAAAGTTAATCATTGAGAAGTTAATGAAGTCACGGAAGGAGGAATAAATGGAAGTGCATATTGATTTACGATTTCTAACCGCCGTTGTTTATGTTGTTAAATAATAAGTTCAGTTCTTATTAGTCTATAAAATCTTTTTTTAACCAACAACAGCGCAAAGGTCCAACTATTCAAAAAGCAATCAGACAAACCAAAAGTAAAAACCATCCAGCATTTCATAACATTATAAAAACATCAAAAGATTACTTTCGTTTAATAGCAGGCTTTTTAGCAGCAGATCTCGTAGTGACAGGTGGTTTGATACCATCATCGGCTCCGGATCTCTTCTTAATTGGAATAGTGCTTGTTTCACTACTACTTCCAGATCCATGACCCCTTCCTCAACGCTTTCCACCTCTCGCAGCTATACCCTCAGCAATAGCCTCTGCATTGTGCGATATTTTTTCACAAACACTTTCAGAGCTTCTTCCTCAGCAGTTTTCGCTTCCCTTTCAGCGGCTTTCCGAGCCAATTCTTCTTCAGTTTCCATTTCAATATCATGAGGAGTTCCTTGAGGTGTCACAGTAGCCTTTCCGGGATCAACAGCAGGTTTAGTAACTTTAACAGAAGCAGCACGTGTTTCCTTATCAACAACAGCTTGTTTACCTTTATCGACAACAGTTTTAGTAGCAGGTATCTCAGAAGATTCAGCGGTGGTTGCAGCAGCATTTCCAGTGTCAGTTTCAGCAGCAGAAGTCATTTCAGTAACAATTTCATGAGGTTTTGTAGAAACCAGTTACAGTTTTATCAGCACGAACAACCCTTGAAGAAGTGCCTATATCACCAGCAAAACTTCTGCCATTAATTGGGGGATTCTTTAAGAAAAACACTGTATAAACCAGTTTAACAACAAAATCTCATGAATTGGGCGATCTGCGAACTTTATTTTTAAGTATATCCTTTTGCAGATCTGAAAGGCCAGAGTGATCAAGATTGACATCCCAAATAGAAGTACCACTAATTTTCTTTCTGTATTCATCAAGGAAACTATGTTTGCAAGTCATTCATCCAGCCATTAGCATATGTCCAAATAGATTCAGAGCAGAAAAGTTAACGTGATCTTGAACAAAATAATTTGCTAATATAAAGGAAGAAATATCAGCATTTACTGGTTTTGAAAGGTAATTGGTAACATTTGGTCAATTATGCACTGTTGCAAAAAGAGCTGTATTACACAATTTTTGAAGGATTTCAAAATTCAAGGAGGAAGCAATTCATCAATCTTCTTATTGATAGCTGCAGGAGTGACTCCAGTAATATAAAATATAAGGAAATCTAAACTGTTTCCGATAAATCACGAATACGCTGTCCAGACATGAATAGTTTGTTGTGTTTAGGTCAAGAATCAGTGAGAGGTCAGTAGTTGATGGTTAATGAAATATATAGGGTTTGTATCTTGTCTGTAAAAACTGATTAAGACCAATTCAGGGTAAATACAACACACATTCACTTTTAACATTAAACTTGCTGTTCAACGGCCGGATAGTAAATAGCATTCGCACTAAAGTACATATTTTAATTAATAACTGATTAAACATTGAACATTATAATGAACCAACTGCCAAGCAATGAAATTGCAAAACACGTTGACGTTAAAAAAACAATTAAGTCGCAATTTAACCACATGTTTTCAAGCTGCACGTAAATTTCAAATAGCAGTTAAAGACTTGACTTATACAAACTGGCGGAAAAAAGCAAAGCCAGTAAATGGGAAAGACTCACAGTGAACGGGTGCACTTTGTAGTAAATACGTTAACAGTATGAGATGAATAACGCTAGGCAGTTAATGATAATCGGTGGTAACCATGTCGATCTATTAACTGCGCAGTGGAAATTTAGAAAATGTTTGGATGCACGTATCTTTGTTTTCACACAAACACATGTATAAATATACACACACACATACAATTACACACCCACAAACGCACACGCACACATACAAAAAAAAAGATATACATATAGTACTTAGCAGTAGCACTGTTAATAATATAATTTTGATGAAATTAATTATAAATTAAAATCAGTTAAAAGCATTATCATTTAAACGATCAGACCCCACAATCTTCAATTTCAGCATTCATGTTCTTAATTGATAAATAGCCATAGTTCTGTTAGCATTACAAACTAAAACATTTGCAAACAATGTACTTAGGCAGTCATTCCATATCCATCTAGGGTGCATTCCATCTCGCAACATAGTGAAAATACAATAGTAAAATTTCATAAACTAAAAATGAAAATTTAATTCATTAATTATAGATATAAACTTCCATATGTTCACAATGTCATAGCACAAAATTCAGTATGAAAATTAATGTCATATGATGAACTATATTTGGAACCAATATCGATCTTGTCAAGAAACCATTTGGTTATACTCATCTAGTAACCAAAATTTATTCAAAAGCCGATATTAAAGCACATTATAGGGAGTATATTCAGAAGCCGATGGTCAACCAAATTATATTCAGAAAGTCGATATTCAAGCACATTAAAAATAACAGGTATCTTTGGTATGATGTGGTGTGATGTGTTCTGCATTCAAATATTGTGTATATCTTCTAATTTAGTCATGCACTATGACCTGACATTAAAATAGTGTTTCCGATAAGATCACAAATACGCTGTCCAGACATGATTAGTTTGCTGTGTTCAGGTCAAGAATCAACGAGGTCAGTAGTTGATGGTTAATGAATATGTAGGGTTTGTATCTTGTCTGTAAAAATTGATTAAGACCAATTCAGGGTAAATACAACACACATTCACTCATAACATTAAACTTGCTGTTCAACGACAGGTTAGTATACCATTCGCACTGGAGTACATATTTTAATTAATAACTGGTTAAATACTGAACATTATAATGAACCAACTGCCAAGCAAAAAAAATTGCAAAACACGTTGACGTTAAAAAAACAATTAAGTCGCAATTTAACGACATGTTTTCAAGCTGCACGTAAATTTCAAATAGCAGTTAAAGACTTGACTTATACAAACTGGCGAAAAGAAGCAAATCCAGTAAATGGGAAAGATGACAGTGAATGGGTGCACTTTGCAGTAAATACGTTAACAGTATGAGATGAATAACGCTAGGCAGTTAATGATAATTGGTGGTAACCATGTCGATCTATTAACTGCGCAGTGAAAATTTTGAAAATATTTGGATGCACATATCTTTGTTTTCACACACACAAACATATATATAAATACGCACACACCCACACACGCACGCACACACATACAAATACGCACACACCCACACACGCACGCACACACATACATAGAAAAAGATATACATATAGTACTTAGCACTGTTAATAAAATAATTTTGATGTAATTAATAATAAGTTAAAATCACTTAAAAGCATTATCATTTAAACGATCAGACCCCGCAATCTTCAATTTCAGCATTCATGTTCTTAATTGATAAATAGCCATAGTTCTGTAAGCATTACAAACTAAAATATTTGCAAACAATGTACTTAGGCAGTCATTCCATATCCATCTAGGGTGCATTCCAGCTCGCAACATAGTGAAAATACAGCAGTAAAATTTTATAAACTAAAAATGAAATATAGATATAAACTTCCATATGTTCAAAATGTCATAGCACAAAATTCAGTATGAAAATTAATGTCATATGAAATGTATGAACTATATTTGGAACCAATATCGATCTTGTCAGAAAACCATTTGGTTATACTCATCTAGTAACCAAATATATTCAAAAACCGATATTAAAGCACATTATAGGTAGTATATTCAGAAGCCGATGGTCAACCAAATTATATTCAGAAGCCGATATTCAAGCACATTATTAAACATAACAGGTATCTTTGGTATGATGTGTGATGTGTTCTGCATTCAAATATTATGTATGTCTTCTAATTTAGCCATGCACTATGACCTGACTTTGTAAGAAATGCAACTATTAATTTCATCTTTGATTTATACTACCTATATTATCTACTAGGCCTGTAAACAGATGCAAACGGATGCGGATAGTGCTGTATCCGAATCCGTATCCGAAAATAAAAATCCGTATCCGAATCCGAATCCGTATCCGTGAATACCTATCAAATAATATCCGTATCCGTATCCGCAAATATTTTCGGATATCCGAAAATATCCGTATCCGGCTTAGCAAATACGGATATCTTCGAATATCCGAAAATATCTGAATCCGAACTTAAAAATATACAAAATACAATACAATGCATATATTATTTGGCATTAAACAATAGCTAAAAAAATTAAAATAATACATAAACATATCAACATCTCCCATTCAATCACATAAAACTCCATACGGTGACCTAATCATACATATTAAAGCAAATGCATATAAATACAAATTAAAGCAAGTATCGTAGTTCAAGCCCATGTAATACTAATACATACGCTAATTCAAACACACACAAATTAAAGCAAGTACCGTAGTTCATCTTAATAATATGAGTACATAAACAAATTAAAACGACATTTTTTCTTCATGAAATGCAGAAATGGTCGAAGCTTCCAAAATATGACCCTGAAAAAAAGGCAACAAATTCAATTAGTAAATGTTATAATAATACAAAGGATATATGAGATCCAAGCTTCCAGTGGGATCATATTTAAGTATGCAGTCTTTTGTTAATTTTGTAACTGTCCAAGATATGTACAAAGTCCTCATGGGGTAAGAGAGGTATATTTTGCATCATAAGTTCAAGTTAGTCCCAGAATGTTGCTGTGCCAAGGCACAGCAACTTCATGTTAGACATATTCTTAGTTCTAAAACTGAAGCATATAATGCTGACAGGTTTGGTGTCACACATGAAATTTTGGATATGTCTTCTTCTTCTTCTTTTTCAAAAAATAAAAATATTATTTTGGAACTATATTCCAGATTTTATGCTATTCCTTCTTACGATATATCTGGATAAGCAATCTTAAACCATTATGTAATTAGTATAATAATTTTTTTATTTGAAAAAAAAAAATTTCCTTCCTAACTTTGACATTATAAACCACTCAGAATCATTATTTCATCATATATACCTCAGTAAATCATTACCATTTTAAAAACAAACCTTGAGGGAAACTTTATTTTCTTAGTTTTTTCTTTTTAGTTTCTGTCAAGTATCATCTATCTAATTGCCAATTAAAAGACTAATAAATCACAATATGCATACTGACTGCAACAGTATTTTTTGGCAAATACTAAACTAAAAATATTGCATAGATGAGATAAGTGATAATTTAGTCAGTGGATCTTACCAAACAAAGATGAAGAGGTTGACAACTGACAAGGTTCTCGAACTCGAAGTGGACTGACGACAGATTGGGTGCTCGCGCGCCACGTGGTGACAAGGTGCTTCGACCGGCGGCCTCGCGTGGTGACAACTGACTGTTGTTCGACCGTGGTTCTGCACTTCTGCTTCGAAGAATCGAAGGCTCGACGCTCGACTCGACTGTGAAGATTTAGATAGCGGCGGTCTTTTTTTTTTCTTAGAAAGAGGAAGCCGACGGACTTGGACAATAGGTTAGGGTTTCAGATAGTAGAGGAAATTAACTATAAAGGATAAGGGAGGATGGTTGGATTTCATCCAACGGTGGCTGTGCAAAATATTTGAATAGGTTTAGTATAATTTTTTATTTGCGTTGGCTCATGGGTCATGGGCCCATGGCTATGTTGAGACAAACAATGAAAGTGAGACTAGACTTGAGTAAGGCCTGTGTTTTGCTTTTTCGTTTTGTTACTTATGTTATAAAATAATAAATTATACTAAACCTAAATATAAAAATATAAAAATATATATTTTCGTAGCGGACGGATATTTATCGGATACGGATATTGCCATATCCGTATCCGTATCCGCTAAGCATTTCGGATATCGGATATCCGTATCCGCTTTTCGGATATCGGATATTTTTCGTAATTTCGGATGCGGATACGGACGGATTTCGGATATTCATTGACAGCCCTATTATCTACCATATCATACATATGCAGCAAAAGAGTCAAATTTGGAATAATTTTTTAATGGCCATATATTATTAGGTAACAAAATGGTAATATATAACTTTCAAACAAATATTCTAAAAATGTAGACATTTTCAGGAGAAATATGTTTAAGATGAACAAAAAGTTTAATTACTTTAAACTTGTTAAAGGTCTCAATATATTTTTCTAAATGATCACTTTTACATAATTGTGTATGCTTCTTGAAACAAAAATATTCATTTTTAACAGGGTTAAATATATATAGTGCAAAGATATCGCTTTATAATAAAACAATATATAATTTCAACTGAAAAGTGCTTGACATATAGATATAACAAATTTTAAATGTTTTACAATTATTTTAATGTATTTCAACAACAAACTGCATATAGTTATAAGAAGTAGAATCGGAACTTAAACTTGGTATTATAATTGAAATCTCAGAATTAACTTCCTGCAGCTTTTTTCCAAGAGCTTTGAGCTGGTATGCATAATCCACAGAAAAGACTATAACAAAATTGAAAATAATATGATAAAAACTAATTTTGTGTTTAATAATAGTTCATATTTCTCATGATTTGAAAGGCACAATAATGCATCTAATCAAAAGCATACTAAATTAACAGTAAGAAAGGATTCAATGTTTTTTCAATTTTAAAACAATATAATAGTTGAATAGTGAAAAAAGATACTGCAACTATTTTATTTACGATGTACTTCAATTAACCTCATAAAAAATGATGTAGCTATCTTTTTCAAAAACACGAAAAAAATGCAAATATGTGTTTTACGTTGTCAATGTAGCATATGAAATTCATACAAATCATATCAAACATTTATAACTTATTGCGTAATATTAGACACAAAGGATACAATTTTTTTCCTGTGATGTGAAGTCATATTAGATTGTTGACTGAATTAGTGTTTTAATTAATTTTGACAGTTATTGTGTAAATGTTTAATGAAAAAACTATATTATAGGGTCATGCAAACAACCAAAGTAGGAAGATGAATTCCGTAGAACCTTCCTTGTTAAAGGATAAGAAGTAATTAAAAAAAATCATAGTCAATTATAAAAAAATTACCTAATATGCAATTTGAAATTATCATTTCGTAGCAGATCTGATTCTTACACTTCATAATTTGAAATGGTTGGGAATCAATCCAAATCCATTAATAAGAAATCCAACAGAAATCGATCATCAAATTGGCAGTGCTATAATTTCATCACTTTGATTTGCATTAAAATCATATAATGGAAAAGATGGAGCAAGTGCAAGTAGATGAGAGAGGAGAAAATGAGTTTGGAATAATTTGGAATTGGAGCAAGTGAAGTAGAAAGGGAAATGGATTTTTTTTTTTTTTTTTAAGGTTTGAGCAACTACAGTTATGAAAATGGAAAAATAAAGAAAAGAACTGAATGTGATTGTACTTAGAGGACGGTTTGCAGAGAAACAGAAGGACCAAGTTAAGTTCGAGAATTTTAGCATTGAAACGTAAGCGAGATGAGTTTCCTGTTTTATATTGTAAGTAATAAGAACAAAACTAAAATAGGAAGAAAAGGAAAATGATATAAATGATACTGATATCCACAGAAAAAAAATGAAGATCATTTGCAGTTATAAAATTTAATGCAGGTTCTACTTCTGTTGGATTATCATTTTGACTAACAGTTCCAAAAACAATAATATATACGAATTTATCTAATAAAACATTAATAGAAGAATGATACAGATAAATATAGATTACAAAAATAGCATATACAGCTATGTAGGAATGAAAATCATATCCTTAAGTTAAAGATCATACATTTTATAACTTGGTTTGACTCCATCTAATTAGAATAATAACAATCATGTCAATCTCAAAAAATATTAAACGGACAACATTATTTAGAAAAATTTCAAAATGTGTCAGGCGTTCTCTTGCGAATATTAAGTCAGCACACAAAAAGAAAGACAACACAAATAATATGTCAGTCTGTTATATACGATTTGTAATGTGTAAGAAAGTAGGGAAAAAAAAGGCATGCTCACCATCTTACAATCAAATTGCCTCTTATTTTGCTTTATCATTGCCAGATTGCTCCTAACATGATTATTATTAGCATATTTATGCAACAACCGTTCATGCGAAAGCTTTTTAGCAGGGGATTAACTCATAAACATGAAAAGCCAATTTATAATCAGGTAATATTGTTAACCCAAGTTATATAATAAAAAAATACTTGGAAGACTCTGTAAATTCTAAAGAACTGTACAAATGTGTATGGGTGCGTCTATTAACACCCCATTATTTGCTTTTCACCCCCCACTAATTAAAAAATAAAATGTGCACCCCATCATTTTCTCTTCCCACCCCGTTTAATCCAAAAATGCCCTTACTATATTATCATTCTCACTACTTTTTTCTTTTTCTAGTTTTCAACTTGCAATTTTGTTGTAAGGTTTTTAAATACATATTGATACACATTGCTGTTTGTACGGTTTTTAAATTTTTAATCATTATTTTAACTTTTTTAATCATTATTTGTAAATTCTGTCTTTGATTTTTTTAAAAAAAATCATGTACAATGCTGATTTTAAATTATAAATTATTGTTTGTAATTTAGCCACGAACACTCATATATGTATGTGGTTGATATTATTATTTTTAGTTATCGTACAACATTAAACTAATTATCTAATTAGTTGTTGAAGGGTAAATTTGGAAATAAAATTCTAAAATTTTAACTTGGGGGTGAAGAGCAAACAATGGGGTGCGAATAGCCAGACCCAATGTGTATTTACTGGTAATATGTACAAAACATTGACAATTTTAAGAAGCATGTAATAAAACAAATGTCATTTATTTTCTCAGTTCCAAAAAATGTTATTAAAGTTACATCACAATAAAGAAACAAGTTCAAAAACAAACCAACCAAAAAGATCAATGATAGAATCGAACACATAATGCTGACCATTAGTAACTTGTATTTAAAATTAATACAATATATGCTGATATAAATCTATGTGTAAATATGAAGTGTTCCATATTGGGTATTGGAATGTCGAACATATGTAAAACGGCATATTCCGATTTGGGGACAAAACTATATGTGGAATAGATGAAAAAAAAACTAACAGGACCTAACATGGTAGCAACAGCAGATCGCAAATTTTGTTGCACAATAATAGATTGTAATGGAAAAAGCACCAAGTTACTGACCTTAGAAAACCCTAGTTGGCCAGCAAGTCAAATCCATGGTTGAACAAACAGGTGGAGACGATGAACGTGGGTAGTGGTGAGGTACAAATAGCGTGGAGTGAAAGAGAACGCGGCGGCAGCAACATCCGTAGATCAACGACTTTGAAATTGGAAAAGATAAATTAAGAAAAGAGGGAAAACATGATAGAACGGGAATGAAATAAAAACAGGAGCAGCGGTTATAGACGAAGGGGTATATACAATAGAAAACGCGTGACATAAAAAGAGGACAGGTGTCGCGACCCAAAATGATTTGGTTTCTCGTTTCCAATATATGTAATAGATAATATTTTCAAAACATTAGATTTTGAAATCACTTCATTTTCGATATTCATTATAAAAATGAATAAAATCGATATAAATATCGTTCGCGTCAAAATGACACATATCTAATCAACACGGCTTTTATTCAATTCATGAACTTTGTTTAAATATTTTATTAAACACGTGAATATATATTTTACTCAACACATGAATTTTCTTAATCCTTTTCTGAATATTATTTTAAAATATTCTTTATTTTCCAGATTGGAATGAGATCCAATCAATTACCATATAATTTTAATTATATGGATTCCACACAACTCATGTATATAATAGCAACGATAAATAATCACACATCATCCAAAGTGCACTATACAACTGTCTGTCAACATATCGATTGACACACAACTAAACAATCGGGATTAGTGTACGTCAAATATTATCCCAATACCCGTGTGGGGTTTCAGTCAACAAACACATATTTTTATTTGTGCAGTTGGGCGATGTGTAAAATTTATCGTCCCAATCAATATCAGTCAAATCAGTGTACATAAACAAATCGCCTGATTTGTCAATGAATATTTATTTTATTCATATACACGTTAAAAATTATATTTTTAACGATAAAATGTTTTATTCAACCTATGAATATTCTATTCAGTTCATTTATCCAATAAAATGATATTTTTATTTTTCTAACATATTTTAGAAATTTCGGCGGCATAACGGCACGATACTAGAAACGGGATTAGGCCTAGCCTTATCCCCAGCCTAATAATGGTCTGCGCCATACACATACCAATCTAATCAATTCCATTTCACCCAAACAAGCAAATTCAAACCAATAATCTAATCAACTACACAACCAAACAAACAAGTCGTCCGTGGTCTGTGGACGACGGGTGTCGGGTGCTGCTAGGCACCGTCTGCATCCTAGTATATATTTTAACTAGAAAAGAAAATTTAAAGTGAGAAGTTCTCACCTTGGGATCCACTCCGCCATTTTTATTTGAACGGTTTGGACTTGGATTTGTTCCAGCATATTGTTTTTTTCGCTGTGATCTGCTTCACACGATTTATATTAAAAATCACATTTTTAATATGGTGTATATATTATAAAAATCACATTTCTACTAGTTCACTTTTATTGTAAAAATCATATTTTTATAACTTCATTTTCATTATAAAAATCATATACTTTTATATGCTATGCATGAGAATAAAAATCACATTTTGCCACATTGAAAACATTATAAAAAATCGCCTCTTTATTTCAAAAATCACATTATATTTTTATATAACTAAAGATTATATTCTTAAATCGCAACCTATATAGAAAAGATTATATTTTTAAATCGCTACCTATATAGAAAAGATTATATTTTTGAATCGCTATCTATATAGAAAAGATTATATTTTTAATTCCTACTAAGTCATTTATAATAAAAACAATACTTTTATATTATTAAAACAATGATTCATATATATATATATATATATATATATTTAAAAAAAACAATGTTTATTTATTTTTAAAAACAAATGCAAATTTTATCTTTATAAACTAAAGTATATTTATTTCAGATTTTAAAAAACCATTATATACTAAAACCGAATTTAACAATGCAATTACATTTACTAAAAACAGAATTGAAAATAACATGAGCACACTGTTTTCTTTCTGGTTTTCACGCTCCTATATGCGTCGAACAAGGTTCGACCTTGAACCACCGTCTTCGCGAATTCCAGGGACCGGAGCATGGTCGGAGTCCCCAACCTGACTCGGCTCGGCGCTGCCTCCTTGCTCCGTCGAAGGCGGCCCACTCGAACTCCGGTGCTCCTCCAGCGTGGCGCACTCTATTGGGAGACAGAGGTCATCGCGGTTCGAACAGGGGAAGTAGAAGGAGGAGAGAGGAAGGAAGGGGGAGGCGCTCGACGAGGCTGTGGAGGCGGAGGCGATAAAAAGGGGGCGTGACGGGGTAGATTCGGTCAACATTTTCTGATTTTTGGGGGAGAGGGGTGGGGGCGCGCTCGTGAATTATGAGAGAAAAGAAAGGAGGGGGGCTATAAAATAATTTATATATTTTATTTAATTTATTTCAAAATCCTAGAAGTAACTTTTTTATTTAAACTCCAATTCGAGCCCACCGACTATCGTCCCTAGCTAATTACCCCCATTTCGAACGCAATGGGATGTGCCACATAAGCCAATTCGTCAGTTACGATCAGTTTTCTTCAAAATTAAAATATAAATAAATAGAACGGTCAATATTGATTTTAACGCACATTTTTATTTACCGGACACACATACGGACTCTAAAAATTCCCGAAAAATTATTTCTAGCTTCGTATTGACGATGCGGTCCTAACAAAACTAATTACGTCAATTTCTGAGACCGTTTGAAAAATGGCCATTTTCTGGTCGATCCAAATTGATTGAAACGGTCAAAACACGTTTAACTTCGCCACACTCACATATTGATTCAGAAAATTTCAAATTTTGAAACCTAGCAATAATTTGACATCCCGGATCCAAAAAAAGTGGTTTCGTCGAAAACGAAGGTCGTTTGCAAAATTTCCACTTTTCAGGGCCTTTATATATATTAAAATATATATAAATTCTACAACGACTTTTCTGAATTTTAAACTGGACATATCTTACACTCTATAATGTGAAATCTCAGTTTCTTACATCCGTTAGAAAGATATGATTAAACAGATTCAAATATTTCTTTTTTCGTTCAATTCCGACTTAAAACGAATTCTGTATATTCAATTGATATTCGAAATCGAATTTTCGAACTGCCGTGCCATTTCAGGCTCGTTGTATAATTAAAATAAAATTATTCGTTTTAACTTCGTCGAAAATAAATTTTCCGCCGTTATTATTTAAAATAAACCATTTTAAATAATCAAAATTCATTAAAATTGCCAAAATAAAAATTTTAAATTGGCTCAGAATTTCCGGGTTGTTACATTAACTATTTCCATTAAATTGATAAACTAATTTAATATTTAATTTCGGTTAACTAAGTTGACTCGGTCAACTCAAACATGATTAATTCGTTCATCAATTGCACTTCGTCTTTCCATTTAAATTAATTAAAATATAATTAATTTAAATAAATCCCATTTACTTTGATTATTATTATTAAAATAATAATCACTTTCAATATAATCCCATTTGTTTCTAGAAACAAAAGAATTTTCATTATAAAACCATTCAATAATTTACCTTAAAATTTAAATAATAAGTAGTAAACATTTATTTCCCCTTTTATGAACTTCCTTTCAAAGTAATATATTTTAAAATCCATCCTCAGTTGTAAATGAAATTTATAACTTCATTTTTTAACGTTTTACCTGACGTTAAATCGATTCTTATAAAACAGTGTATATTTGGGCTAACTGCTATTAATTCCCCAACTAATATTACTCATTGGTTAATAACAAACAATGTTGAATCTAGATTCAATAATCAATAATCAAGTCAATAATCTGATCATATTCATCAAAAAGTTCATATAACAACAATATGAAAATGAACAATAAATTTGAGGAATCCAGTTGGATCCCTCCAACTTGTTTTTCCCTGCATCCTAATGGGTTACCCCAAATAAAATAATCCATTTGATATGATAATATATAATAAACATGAATGATTAATTCAGCTAATAACGGTCAACTAATAATAACAATTCAAGCATCCAATTAAATTTAATATGTTTATATTATTATAAACGTAACCAACAAGGTAAGTTACCTCAATTGGAAATAATCGTTAAAAATAACGATTGGTTTCTGTTAAATTAAACGAATGTTTAACTTAAATAAATGTATTCAACACATATTCAAAAAACTCAGCAAATCATCCAAAAATGAACAAACTAGCACACAAATAATAAATCCAACTTATAATAATTATAAGTGGGATAATTGAGTGAGTTTAAACTCACTTTGGTTTTATTCGTCGATTAAACAGCTTGTTTCAATTAAATTAAGCAATCATTTAATTTAATTAAAAACTACAATTGCTTCCAATACTGACCAAACTAGTTCCATCTCGTAGCATCCGTCTCTACGGTTCCAACGATACCGAATTTATCCAATTCTGATTACGAACGAGTACATTATAAATATTATAAGGTTGTAAACTATTTAATTTAATTTAAAATTTAAAATTAAAACAATGGGCCTTACCCTCTATGTCAAGATGTTCTTGTCCCAATAAAATTAATTTCATTGAATTCCGACTTCATTTGCACAACAGCGCTATTTAAATTCTAATTATATTCATCGATTCACATTTAAATTTTCGTCTATCGACAATCAACTTCGATTGGCTCAAGACCGGAAATCTAACAATAATTAGCTATACGTATTTCAATAAAATTTGTTTCGCCGAAAACAGAGGTTGTTTGGAAAAATAGTTGTTTATAACACTTATATAATATCGATAAATAATATAAATTTCCAAAATAATTAAATTAAATAATAACAAATTATTATTGTCGTATATATCCAAATAAAATAATATGTCATTTCAAATTGAACAAAATAAAATAATAATATTTTCGAATTAAACAATATTCACATATATAAAAATTCCTTTTATATTTATTAAATAAACGTTATTGTTTATTAACGATTTCCATAACGACTATTTCAAAATTTGATTTGGATATAACTCACATTATATAAAATAAAATCTCGATTTTTCTCTTTTGTTAGAAAGTTATAATCTAATAGATTTAAACGTTTCTTGTTTCACAGAATTCCGACTTAAAACGGATTATGTATATTCAATTGAAGTCCAAAACTCAATATTACGAGCTACCACGACATTTCGAGTTCGTTTTAAAATAAATATAAATATAAATGTTCATCCGTCGTTTAATAACGAATTCAATATAAAAATCCTTTAATATTCCAAATATAATATTTGAAATACATTTAAATATTTGAATTCAGATGACCGAAAAATCCGAGTCATTACAACACAAATCAAAATTTCGAGTTTATATTGAAATCTCGAAATAAACTATATTTAACGATTTGATTTTTCAACAAAAATTTAAACGAATTAGCCCTTTAATTACTAAATAATTTCCAAGCTCAATATAACAAATCGGATACTAAATTAAATTTTATACTTTCTAGATTGATTTTTTTTATATAGGTAAATTTTCAAATATTCAACAAATCAAAATTAGCTAATAACATTGGCTTTAACAAACGTTCATGTTAAAATTAGATTTACGAAAAGCATTTCTATTTTAAAAGTAAAATTTAACAAATGCAAACCTATATTCGAAGAAATAAAATTAATTAACAACGGTAATGACACTTGTTTTTCTTTGTAACTAACCGTAAATAGCGTTTATTTTATACAACGTTCGTATTAAAATTATTTAATGCTACCACTTAATTAAAGTGAAAATTAGGCACACATCCCTAAAATTAAAGTTAATTAACATGTAATCCTCCCGCTTTAAATTATACTTTTCGCATCCCTATTTTTTTCTCGTATTCTTTTTCCACAAATACCCTTGTTCAAATTAACGCATTTTTCTTTTCATGGCGGCTTCATGGATTTGATTCATACGGCTATTATTTAGAGAGAATATTTTCGTTGATTTAATGTTGCTGTCGTCAGTGTTTTTTTCTGAGATTCAATATTCGATCTAATTGCGATTTGTTGAAGAATCTAATATTCGATTTCTTCAGCGATTGAGAGATATAATGAATGTTTCATCTCCAAGGTAATTTGCACTTTTTTTTCCATACGTGTGCTATTATTATTTTCGATTTGTTTTGATGTATTTATTATTATTTATAAGGCTTCTTTTGTGAGATTAAATTTCAATACATTTGTGCAACTGTGCATACAAGTATGCTAATATTTTTATTATGTGCTTACAAGTATGAAACTATTTTGTATTTTGGGTAACAAATGTATGCAATTGTCCTGAATATGTGCATACAAGTATGCAACTATTTTGTATATGTGCATATAAATATGCAACTTTTCTTAAATAGTGGATAAAATTGTACGCTTCTAATTTGAATATGCGCATACAGATATGCAACTGTTCCCTATATGTTCATATAGATATGCAACTATTCTGAATATATGTAATACAACTATTATTAACAGTTGCATAAAAGTATGCTGATATTCTGGATATATGTGTACATGTATGCATATAATTATAATATGCTGCAAACGTGTGTGTAGTTTTATTTGATTAATGCTGATAAGGTTTATTAATAATTCTCTTCTTTGTATAACAGTGTTCCTGCTAATGTTGGTGTACTGGTCTTGTTGAAGTTTGGGAATGATAGCTTTTTTATACGTCTTTATTTTGATAGTACTGTTGATATTGTGAGAGATGCTGTTTGTGGTAAATGGATTGATTTAAGTCCATTGTCATTTGAATTGTATCACATTAGACATGGCTTGAGAAGGAATATTCAAAGTAATTCTGATCTTCGATCTATTCTATTGTTGGCTGCACATAATCATGAGGATTATTTGGTTTTTTTTGTTGAGGTCAATCGTAGTAGTTCGTCAGTTAACAATGCTAGGTCAGATGATGTTTCTTGTGGTAGTGATTCTTCTTTTTCTAGTACATGTGATTCAAACAATCAATTGAAACAATTGTTGAGAAGTGATTTGAATCAACCTGTTTTTTCTGGTGTTGGTCAGCAATTTCCAAGAGGTGTTACTGAATTTAGGTTGTATGTGATGATGTATAGTATGAAGACTGGATACAAGCTTAATTTGGTTAAGAATGACAAGGAAAAAGTTACAGCCGTTTGTTCTAAGAAAAATTGTACTTTTAGGATTCATGCTTCTGTTAAGTTCAATCTTCCTGGCTATTTTGTTTTAAAGAGATTTCAACCTGATCATACTTGTGGTGCTGGAATTCTTGATATAAACAATCCTATTGTATCCAGTAAATTCATTAAGTTGTTAGTTTATGATCATATTCATTCTAATCCATTAATGAAGACCAAGGATATTATTAATTTGTTTCAAACCGAGTATAATGTTATTTTGAAGTATTACTATGCTTATAGTGGGAAGAAGTTGGCATTAGAAGAGTTACACGGAAGCGATATAATGTCTTATCATCATTTGCAGTCATTTTGTGATGCTGTTGTTACTACTAATCCTGGGAGTAAAGTTGTGTTGGAGTGTAATGATGATACACGTCAATTTGAAAGGGTTTTTATTGGTTTCAAAGCTTGTGCACATGGATTTCAATATTGTCGTCCTTTAATTTTTGTTGATGATACTTTTATGAAAGGAAGAGCTCAAGGTTGTTTGATGGCTGCTACTGGTAAAATGGAAATGAAGGTATCGTGTTTTGTCAGTTTACAACTGTATGTGTATGCTTAAAAGTATGCAGTTATATTTATTATATGCATTCATGTATGCAACTATTCTGGATGAATGCATAGGGATATAATAATCTTCTATATGTATGCATACAATTATGCAGGTATTCTTAATACATTCATAGAAGTATGTAAATATTATGAATACATGCATTCATTTGCATGCATCTACTCCGAATAAGTGCATACTTGCATGCATCTTTTTTGAATAAGTGCATATATGCATGCATCTATTGTGAATAAGTGTAAATATTATGAATACATGCATTCATTTGCATGCATATATTCTGAATAAGTGCATACTTGCATGCATCTGTTCTGAATAAGTGCATATACACATGCATTCATTTGCATGCATCTGTTCTGAATAAGTGCATACACTATATGCATCTGTTTTGTAAATTTGAATTCAAGTATGCTATTATTTGGAATACACAATAATGCAACTGATCTAAAAATTTGCAAAAATTATTTATAATTGTTGCTGATTTTATTTTGTGTTTGATAATATGTTTGTTTCTGTTAACTGGTTTTTTTCCTTTAGCAATTGCTATTGTGTCCGAGGAAGATGAAGACAATCGGATTTGGTATTGTGAACAACTGAAAGAGTTTCTTAAGGATGATAGTAGAAGCTTTGTTTTCATTTCTGATCGTCATCCTGGTATTCTGGTTGCTATTCCAAAAGTGTTTCCAAATTCAATTCATGGTTCTTGTTTTTATCATTTGAACAACAATTTAAAGGTTGCTCTAAAATCTGAATTTTCCAAATCAAACAAGAAGTTGTTGTTAGATTTGTTTGCACGAGTTGCTTATGCTTCTAATTTGATTGATTTTAATGCTACATTGAAGAATTTTAGAGATGTTGGTGGATCTAAAGTGGTAAATTTTTTGAGTGGAATTCCTTTTGAGAAGTTTGCAAATGTTTTTTTTCCTGGTTGTCGTTATGGTGAGATGTCTTCTAATTGTTCGGAGAGTTTTAAAAATGGATTTTGGAGGAAAGACATTTACCAATTACTGCTTGTTTGGATAAAATTAGAATGAAATTAATGAAACTTATGTCTGACCGTCGTGAAGTTGCTTCTACTTGGAATAGTGTTTTATGTCTTGTGATTGAAACTCGATTAAGAAACCTTTATTTGGAAGGAGCTTCGTGGTTTGTTATCAAATCAAGTGAATATGTGTTTGAAGTTCATTCTCCGGTCCATCAATCCGTTGATTTACATAGTCGAGTGTTTTCTTGTAACATGTGGCAAATTAATGGTTTTCCTTACTCTCATGCTATACGATGTATTTTAAGTTGTGAGAAGTTGGATGTGTATGACTACATCGAAGATTACTTCAAAGTTTCTTATTTTCGATTAGCTTATTCTCATGCAATCAATCCTATCATAGACTTTATGGGTGAAGATGTTGCAATTAAAGATGCAATTATAGCTCCTCCAAAAGGTAGAAGAATGCCCGGTCGTCCATCGTCTTCTAAAAGGTTAAAATCTGCTGGTGAATTTACAAGGACTATTAGATGTGGATTATGCAAAAAGTGGGGGTATAACAAAAGGACTTGTTCTTCACAAGGAAACTAATTGCAATTTGGTTTAGTATTTTGATATGTTTGTAACTAGTTTGAATTTTTCTGTTTTGTTGTTTCATGTTTGTAACGAAGTTGAATATTTATGTTATGTTTGTAACTTTGGTTTATTATTTTAATGTTTCTGTGCTGAAGTTTGGTTTTGTATTTTGAATATTATTGTCAATATATGTGTTCTGTTTTGCATACATGTATATATGCATACTGTGAATACTATGAATGAATGTAAGTAGCCTGTTGTTTTCCTGTATATATGCATACATGTATGCTGCTATTTAGAATGTTTAGCATTCTAGTATGCAACTTTTCTGTATAGATGCATACATTCCGGCTATAAATTTGTATACAGTACACATACATACTGTGAATTTGTGTTTAGTGTTTCTGTGATGAAGTTTGGTTTATTGTTTATGTGAATACTGTGTATGAATGTAAGTAGCCAGTTTTTTTTCCTGTATATATGCCTACATGTATGCTGCTATTTCGAATATTAGCATTTTAGTATGCAACTTTGCTATATAGATGCATACATTCCGACTACAAATTTGTATACAGTACATATATATCCAGATTTTCTTAATATGAGCATATGATTATGCATTTATAATGATTAGATGCATACATTCGAGTAATAAATTGGTATAAAGAACATAAATTCACGTTTTCTAAATATACGCATATAAGTATGCAACTATTTTGGATATGTACATAATAGTATGCGGTTTTTTAACAATTAATTGAATCAGCAACAGTAATGTAAGAAATATAAGTAAAATCGAACGAACTTAACTCAGTACAAAAAATTACACATTGATTCAGCTTGAAAATTAGATAATCACTTGCCAGTTGTTCATACATTGTACTTTAGTCAGAATATTTACAATATTTTGATCAGTATATTTTAGCCAAAATATTTACAAGAAGTGAAAAGACCATTTTCCACAAATTTAAGCAGAAGGTTTGTTTGCATCTGAAAATATAAAGTTCTGTGTCAGGTCTTCTTCTGGAGTCCAACTATGAGGTTTGCGATTGAGAAGTTCGTAAGCAAGCTCGGCCCGTTATAGATAAATAGTCGCAGGCTTGTACATTTCATCCTGTTTATCAATTTCTTTGTATTCGCTTCTCTGTTTCATCATGTTAATAACGAACATTCCACAATCGGCCCTGCAGAATTTGTAAAACATGATTAATATTATGCTAGTATTTAAGAAAGCTGCATACAAGTATGCACATATTCATACTATATCAGTAAATAATTGTAAATACAAGTATGTAAATACAAGTATGCATACAAGTGTAAAAATAATTGTAAATACAAGTATGCAATTATTTTTATTTACTTACGTGGCGCCTTGTTGTGGGCAATTAGCAATTTCAAGTTGTCCATGTTTCTGAAAATTCTTGTTCTCTAGCTTTTTCAGCAATCCACTGATGTAAATTCTCTGTATATGTATAAAAAAATACATACATATGACTATTTATAACAGTTTATATACTAGCTTGAATGTCAATTATCTTCAATTTACATACAAAATCTCTTGCAAGTCTTTGGTGATTTCCTCCTTCACGACAATTTTTGTTGGAATCGTAATGTATCCATCTTCTACTGTCTTTTATAAATCCTAACAATGAAAAATGGTTTCCTTCGTTGATAGGAATCAATATTTTTGTGCTTGTGTTGTAGAATGTTTGCACTTTTTTATCTATCAAATACTCTCTGTTTTCTGATGATTCATTCTTAATTAATGCCTGTAATTGCAATCATTTTAGTGACCAAAATTTTTGATGTTACAAGAAAATTTTGCTAGAAAATTAGTAAAAACTTACATAAGCAATAGTTCTGATGTACATGATTTCTGGATGGTCGTTGTTGAGCTCATGTGCACACCAGTCAATTATCTGTTTAAATTAGTAGATTGTAAATGTTAAGGAAAACTTCCAGCTAATAATCATCATATGAAACTACATTTGAATTTGACTGCGGCTATACCTGTGAGTCAAGGAATCCTCCAGCTATTAAATCAGCCAATGAAACTCCAAAAATGTATATGTCTGCGTCGCCATTAAGGTATGCGCTTCTACTGCTAATTTATGTAATATATTTAGAGAATTTCTAGAAATATATTAGCACTGATCTATGCATCTAATCTTAATAATTGCATATATATATATATGCAACTTTTATTTTTAATTAAAACATTTAGAAAATTTAATTAAGTTTTTAAGTAATTTTACCCTAGGTCTGAATTTGAAAAATATGCTTCTAGTTTCTGGATTTGATCCTCTGGTAGTTGCTTAACATTGTTAAATTTCCTGAAGTCCATTTTTGTTCGTACATTCGTTACTTCTTATGTTGTTCTCATCTCATAATCCTCAACAATCACGGTTCCTGTTTGTTCCTATTTTTTTCTGTTTTTTTGGGCTGCAGCTGAGAATAATATAAGATATCAGCAATGTATTGATGGAAACTTTCTATTTGGAACATTATTACCATTAGAATTTTTTTTTTATTTTTTTTTACCTTTTTGCTTTCTAACATTTTGAAGCTTCAGCTTCTTTTGCTTCCCGTTGACATTATTCTTCTCTAGCTTCTTTATGTTTTTTAATTTTTCATCATCAATTTTATGATCATTATTCTTCTCCATGTTATCTATTTACATATTATTAATCTCATCAATAATTGAATAGATGCGCACAAGCAAGCAACTATTCAGAAATAGCTGCACACAAACATGCAACTATTTTTGAATAGTTGCAAACAAGCATAGAACTATTCTGAACAAATGCACCCAAGCATGCAACAATTAGTAATAGATGCACATAAAAATGCAATAATTTTGTTATACTGTATTGCTTGAAACTAAATAATGTGTTCATTATTTATTACCACCAGAATACTATAATTATTTTTTACCTTTTTTGTGACGGCAAGGAATTTCGCTCGGTCCGAACCAGTCGCTAAACCGACCCAGACCGTTCGAAACGCCCTATCGTTGAGAACATGACAAAATAGAACGCATATAGAAGAACATTTCATTGTATATTACAACAATGCATCAGATTACAAGAATATACAGAGTACAAAAGAATAAATATTACACAGAAATATCAGAGATTTAAATTACATTTAAATACATAGCAACGGAAAATAATACAATACACAACTAGAAGTAGATATACGGATACAAAGCTTTCCGGATATCGTTCCAGCTGTAAACCAGGATCCTGTGAATATAAATCTGCAAAACCAAAACTACTAGCTGCCCGTGTCAAAATAAGGGCACCCAGAGTTTAGGTTAAAACAATAAACTCCAGGTCAGTCATGTGACTGGTGTGAGAACTAAAACAGTTAATAATCTTTATTTTAAATCATTAGGTAAATCAAGGGACCACGCCGTATAACACGGAACGGGTTTCCTCCCAAGAATACCAGTGCATAAAACAAACAGCGCAATGCTAAATAAAGAAAAATGAAGCTGTTATAAGACCCAGGTCCTATCACACAATGCAACGCAAGCCGGGGGATAGGGTTTTCCCTTATAACAGCCAAAGAATGCTTGATACGTTTAAAACAAATCATTTGATACTATTATAAGTGCATAGTGTATAAAACACTTCAAATCATAAGTATCAATCATAGGCGGCATGAATGGCCCATAACACTATGTCGCCATATATAAGTTTACAATCAAAACCGCAAATGTCGTATTGGAAGTTGGGTTATCATTTATGGTATGAACCGAGGCTAGGGGCAAGATCCTCAACCGATTCGAGACAATCTAGCCCATGTCTCAGGATCAGAACGCATCAACCCTTTAGATCGTCAGGGCCGGTCCACCGATGTGGATTATTATGCCTGAACACTACGTTTCCCCGCCCTTTGGGGCGTAAGCGAGCCAACTAAATGACTCCATCGGTTCGAGAACGACCGATCAATCCGAGGCGCCTCGCAACAACAACAACCACATAAGTCAAACTCGTCAGGGCGTGTAAAACCACTGACGCCACTTTTTAGCTAGAAGGAAACGCATGCCCTCCCTGAGGTCCGTCTCCCTTTTTTGGTTCATACCGGGTGTGAAACTCGCGAAGTAAACGTTACACAAAGCTACGCCACAAAGGCCGTGCTTTGATCATCACCACAAGACTTTGCTTTTCAACAGAAGCCTCGATCAATTTCCACTTAGGCATGCCACACAGGCAATTCACTCCATGCGATTGATATCCATCAATATATAACCCCTGAGCTCGTACGTCTCAGAGAGGGGCGTTAAGCAAGAGAATAAATTCTCCGCCGCCAAACAGATATATATTTAATAGAGATCAATCACACGGACTAAAATCCAATGTCAGACACACAGTCCATTTACAAGTCCGTTCTGGGGCTGAACGAAACCGGAGGCACCTAGTACCCCGCATATCCATCGATCTCCAAGTACGTCTGGACGATCACAAACTGTTTCCATCTTCTTGGGTGTACAACCCAATCAAGATCATCAGTAATCACCCAAACGACGTGAAGACCTCCGGTCTTCGACCATCGTCTTCATCTTCGACTTATCGTCGCATCAGTTATTCAGAATGGGATAAACCCGGTCTTTCCGAATAACTCGCGTATATTTTAAATAAGTGTTACACAAACACAACATACGCCTCATTCCAATTCATTAGTCACTAACCGTAAATTAATCAAGAGAATAATTCCCCAAATATTAACCCCGAAGGCCGAAACCAACATCAGATCAATATCCAGAAAACCATTCTGCTTGGCAAACCGACAGTTAGTTTCTAAATTTCACATTCATAGGGAAAGGTTCCCATTAATTTTATCCAAGATAAACTTCTTGAATTTATTCTTTAATCTACTTTTGAATATCAATTCAAACTAGGCGGGATTAGCGAACCTTACCGAAGTAATCATTTGTTTAAATTTCCCCATCCCAACCTATTCATCCCATGAAGTAAAACTGGTAATACTTCATATCTAACACCATAGTGTTATCGGTAAATTCAATTACCATTTCACGTTCAAATCTAAATTAAAGATTTAACTATCGCCTGGAGCAAAACTGGTGATACTCCATTTCGATTATTTCAATCTAATTAAAGATTCATTAAAACTCCACTTAGTTTTAATCTGTGACTGGGTTAAAGAATCAGTGTCATTTAAACACGGTTCACGATAAACCCAAAATCACATTTCATTAATGATCGGGTTAAAGAACGAGTGTTATTTAAAACACTGTTCACGATAAACCCAAAAATCAATATCAATTCAATTCCAATTAAATATTATTTAATTGGTACACTTCATTAAATCTAAATAAAAAGATTTAATCTTTTCTCAACTGGGTTCAAGAACAGTGTTAGTGAAGACACCATTCACGACAAACCCAAATCACATTTGATATTCAATATAAGGTTCTGAATAGAAAATACATCGGCTTATATTCAATATCAAATTCTACGATTAACAAATGTCGTATTGGAAATAACGATATAAATATATCTTTCAAATTTCCATAACAACATCCGTATAATCCCGAATTCCAACATCGAAATATTCCGAAGACAATTTCGATTCAAATCCACTCCAATGCGATCATTGGAAATTTTGGTTATTTTCAAAACCATTTCAAATTCAATTTATTTATTTAAAAATAAATAGAATTATATTTCTAGTTCAAAACTAGTTCATTTCGATAAAAATCTATTTTTATCTTTTCAAATATGGAGTGTTTCATCCCAATTCTTCACAAATCATTTCTTATGATTTTACACAAATTATTATTATTTTTAATAATTTTATCAAGGCCCGTACAGTCGATTTCCATCAATGGCCATCGAACTGCACTTACAGCGACCTTTTTCGAATTTGATTTGGACATAATTCCAAATCCAACCGTTAGATTTTAAATTTCTAATATTCATTAGAAAGCTCTTTTCGATACGAACCCAACGGTTCCGGTTTTAGGAGAATCCGACGGTCGGATCTCCCGTAATGTCCGTTTGAAATAAATGGTCGAAATTCGCGAACTACCGCGGCGCGTTCTATTCAGGCCATTATATTATATATATAATATATATAATATGTATTTCGTCGATTTCTATTCAAAACGAATTATATAAATAGTTTTAAAATTCGTTTCAAAATCTATTTCAACTTCCATTTCAATTCAAAGCAAAATTGAATTCTTCTTTATAAATTCGTTTTAAAATTCATTTCTATTCAATTCAAATTTCAATTCAATTTGAATTCATTTCAATTTGCTTTCAATTCAATTTGAATTCGTTTTATATTCAATTCATTTCGAAATCGTTTTCAATTCAATTCGAGTTCGTTTTCAATTCAATTCACTTCGAAATCGTTTTCAATTCAATTCACTTCGAAATCGTTTTCAATTCATTTCATTTCGAAATCGTTTTCAATTCATTTCATTTCGAAATCGATAAAATCGATATAAATATCGTTCACGTCAAAATGGCGTCAATCTAATCAACACGGCTTCATAAATTTCTATTTTCCAATATTCTATTTCAAATACTTCTTTTTCAAAAATAGTTGTTATTATCAAAATATTTCGTTCAACACATGACCAATCTCAATGAATGAGTACTGTCAACACATGAACTTTTATTTTATATCGATAAAGGTGCAAATTTTATTACTAAAATATTTCGTTCAACACATGACCAATCTCAATGAATGAGTACTGTCAACACATGAACTTTTATTTTATATCGATAAAGGTGCAAATTTTATTACTAAAATATTTCGTTCAACACATGACCAATCTCAATGAATGAGTACTGTCAACACATGAACTTTTATTTTATATCGATAAAGGTGCAAATTTTATTACTAAAATATTTCGTTCAACACATGACCAATCTCAATGAATGAGTACTGTCAACACATGAACTTTTATTTTATATTATTCTTTATTTTCTAAATTGGAATGAGGCCCAATCAATCACCATATAATTTTAATTATATGGATTTTCATACAACACATGTATATAATAGCATTGCAAAATAATCAACCATCAACCAAAGTGCACTACACTGTATAAGCATCAAATATAGATATCTAACGCTTATAACAGCCTGTCAGTCAATCGATTGACATATTTAATCAATCAGGATGAGTGAACTTCAAATTTCATCCCAACACCCGTGTGGGGTTTCAAGCAATCAAACACATATTTTATTGGTGCTGTTGGGCGATGTGTAAAATTTATCGTCCCAATCAATGTCATTCAAATAGGTGTACATAAACAAACCGTCTGGTTTGTAAATGAATATTCTATTTTATTCACTTCACGTTAAAAATTATATTTTTAACGATAAAACACTTTATTTCAACCTATGAATTTCTATTCAATTCATTTATTCAATAAAATGATATTTTTATTTTTCTAACATATTTTAGAAAATTTCGGCGGCATAACGGCACGATTCTAGAAACGGGACAAGGCCTAGCCTTATCCCCGGTCTAGTGAAGGCCCACGCCATTCACACATCAATCAAATCAATTTATTTCATTTCAATTCAAATCCAATCATCTAATCAACTACACAACCAAACAATTTAACAAACAAGCCATCCATGGTCTGTGGATGACGGGTGTCGGGTGCTACTAAACACCGTCTACATCCTAGTATATATATATAACTAGAAAAATTAAATTGAAAGGTGAGAAGTTCTCACAGAAAGCTATCCAACTTCACGGCACTTCCATGCAGAAAATCTTCACTGTTCTCGTCTCTTATTACTTTCTTCGCCCGTATTCTCTACATATGTAAAAATCGAATTTTTACTTTGCTACTCAATATTTAAAAATCGAATTTTTACTTTGCTATTCAATATTTAAAAATTGAATTTTTACTCCGGTGTTCAATACATAAAAATCATATTTTTATTTCGAAGTTCAACATATAAAAATCACCTTTTTAATTTGAAGTTCAATATATAAAAATCACCTTTTTAATTCGAAGTTCAATATATAAAAATCCCCTTTTTAATTCGAAGTTCAATATATAAAAATCCCCTTTTTAATTCGAAGTTCAATATATAAAAATCCCTTTTTTAATTCGAAGTTCAATATATAAAAATCACCTTTTTAATTCGAAGTTCAATATATAAAAATCACCTTTTTAATTCGAAAACAAATGCAAAATTCCTTTTAAAAACAAAGCTAATTTCATTTTAAAAATCTGTTCTATTTATATTTCAAAATCATTTTTCTATACTGTTCTTTCCATTTTTAAACAAAGTAAATTCCTATCTTCTATTTCAAAACATTGCTAATTTTATTTCAAAAACCGAACTATTTTTATTTTAAACACTTATGTTTATTTCAGTTTTTAGAACCCATGTTTTTAAAACAAAGCGATTTCATAAAAAAAACAATATTGATTTCAGTTTAAAATGAAAATAAGTTTTCAGTTTTTAAAAATAAAATAAAATCAGTTTAAACCTTTTTTTAAAAAAAATCAGTTTTCATTATTTTTGCAAATCAGTTTTTATTCTTTATAAAATTTCAGTTTTTATATCTAAAATAAAAATCAGTTTTTACATCTAAAATAAAAATCAGAAAAAAAAAACAGTAAAATAAAAATCAGAAGAAAAAGAAAAAAAAAGTAAACTTACAGGGGGGCTGTAGCGAGGTCGGCGCCGGGGGGGGCTCTAAGGGGTCGGGGTTGGGCTGTAGTGGTCAGGCGGAGGTCGTGGGGGCCACAGGGGGTGCAGCAGGCGGAGCGGTGGGCGATGGGGGGGGGGGTTGGATGCTTCCGTCGATTCTGTGATTGGGGGAGGGTTTCGAAGGGAGAACAGAACGCGAGGGAGAGGGAGAAGGAAGACGTCGGAGAAGAGGGGGGGTTGGGCCAGCGTTCGCCGGAGGTGGGGAAGAGAGGGCGGGTCTCCGTCTGTTCACTCTCTCCTTTTTTTTTTTTTTTTTTTGATTTTATGATTTCAGTTTTTTAACGGGGGGGGGGGGGGGGGGCCTGATATAAGGGAAGAGAAAAGGTTTTTTTATTTATTTATTTAATTATTTAAATTACATACAGTTGACTTTTACATACGACCTCTAAACGAGGTCCACCGCCTGCCGCCCATAGCGTTTCACCCCCATTCCGAACACAATGGGATATGTACCGCAAGCTGAATCGACCATTTCGATCAGTTTCCGTTGCATTTACATTTAAATCACTATATTGAATTTTAAACGTACATTTCAAATTACCGGGGTCACATACTAACTAGAAAAATTCCTGAAAAATATTTTCTAGCTTCGTATTGACGATACGGTCCTAACAAAACTAGTTTCGTCGAATTCTGAGACCGTTTGAAAAATGGTCATTTTCCAGTCGATTAAAATCAACTGAAACTGGTCAAACGCGTTTTCCTTTGCCACGCTCACATATTGAATCGAAAAATTATGAAATTTGAAATCTAGCAATAACCTGACATCACGGACCCAACAAAACTGGTTTCGTCGAAATCCGAGGTCGTTTGCAAAATGTCCATTTTTAAGGGCCTGAATTCCATAACGACTATTCAGAATTTTCAACCGGACATATCTTATCATTTCTAAGATGAAATCTCAGTTTGTTAACTTCGTTACAAAGATATAGTTATACAGATTCAAATATTTCTTGTTTCGTTCAATTCTGACTTATATTGAATTCTGTATATTCATTTGAAATTAGAAATCGAATTTTCGAACTACCGCGCCATTTTCAATTCCTTTTATAATTATATATAATTATTATATATATTCTAACGACGACGTATATAATATATACGTTCTATTATATTCAAAATAAATTTTCGTCGATATTATTTAAAATAATTCATTTTAAATAATCAAAATTCGCTAAAATTGCCAAAATAAAAATTTTAAACTGGCCCAGATTTTCGGGTTGTTACATTTTTCCTTTTCCACCTCCTTCTGTTCTTTCTCCACCTCCTTCTGTTCTTTGTCCACCACGTTCTTTTCTTTCTCCATCTCCTCTGGCTTCTTTGGCTCCTGTTTCTTCTCCACATCTTTCTGTTTTTTCTCCGCCAACTTCTCTGGCTACTCTTGCTTCTGTCCAACCTCATCGTTGTTCTTCTCTGTATCTACTTCCATGTTATCAATCTGATCAGTATTTCTTGTATAAGCTTTTTTATCTTTATCCTGCATGCCAACATCTAAATTTTTTTGCGGTTCTTCATTTCCTTCATCTTCTGCAGTGTTTTCTTTTTCCACATTATCTCTGTCAACATTTTCATTCTTGTCACCTTCGGCACTTTTATTCTCATCATCATCGGCATTATTATTCTCATCTTCATTTTCATCGTTCATATTAAGCTTTTCCTGCTTTTCATCCTCACTCTCATCATTATTTTCACTTTCATTGTCATCGTTCATATTATCATTTTTCTTCTTTTCATTCTCACTCTCATCGTCATACTCAGCCTCAATTTCATTGTCACTTTCATACTCAATCTTATCCTCATTATCCTTTTCCTCTTCATTATCCTCACTTTCATTTTCATTATCCCCACTTTCATCATTATCCTCATTTTCAATTGCATTTCCATCTTTTATTCGAAGTTGTACTTTTCTTCCTTTTCTTCACTCTCAGTGCTTTCGTCACTCTCAGTGCTTTCTTCACTCTCAGTGCTTTCGTCACTCTCAGTGCTTTCTTCACTCTCATTAACTTTCTCACTATCAACGTTTTCGTCACTCTCCTTATTTTCCTCACTTTCATCTTCTTCAGATTCATCACTGTCAGCAAGTCCTTGTAGTCTTTTTTTTAACCTTAAATTTTCCTGTTTAAGTTGTTTATTTTCTTGTTGTAGCTTTACTATCAAGCTCGTGTAATTTTCCACCCGTTTTTGGTAAACCGCTTCGTACTCTTTGTCTTTGTAAATAGCTTGTTCTAACAGTTCTAAATCCTTTCCTTGGGACTCCTGAAAACAAAGGGAGCAAATGTTCAACTAATACTGAAAATAAATGCAGTAATGTATGCATCTGTAGAAAATAAGTGCATACATCCATGCATTTTTTATACAGATGAATACATAGATGCATCTGTTCAAAATATATGCACAAATATATGAAACTGAATTTGACTGTTGTGAATAGACACATAGATGCGTGCAATTGTTATAATTATAATCATACATGGACGCACCTCTTTATAATAGATGCATACAAATATGTAACTATTCCTATATATCTGCATAGTTGTATGCAACATTTTTAATATGACACTAAAAAATTATTCAAAATTAAATATCACTTACAGTTGTGTATTTGATGTTTATTAACATGTTTGGCTTCAACAATTTTATATCCCATTTTGCAGCCAGGGGATATACATCACTGTATTCTTTCTTTGTATTTTTTAGAACATAGGTTTTTTCGCAAACCCACCACTGGAAAAAAAAATTATTTATTATTAGAATGAACAATAATTAAATAAGAAACATACAAAAAAGTTCAAAATAGTACCAGCAATAGTGTCACACAAGCATTAATCTTGCGTGGTGTATCACAGTATTTTTCCACCTGGGTTATGAGATGGTTGTGTATGGTTTTTGGCCAAGATATTTTCATTAATTTTTGGCTGCATACACAATATGGAATCAAGGTCCATGGTAAGCTGTATTTTGTGTTTGTTAGAAGAAATGTTGCGGCCTAATAAAGAAGAATAAGCTTCACTGCATCAAATTTTGCTTCGGCATGTCAAAAAAATCTGCCTTTTTATATTTTTCTTGTTGAACGAGGCTTCTCCTTTAAAATGTCTTTCCATGAACGATTTATATTCTTCATCTTCCTTCTCGTTCCTTTTTCAAGTGCCCTGTTGTTTTTATTATCTGTCCTTGTATTGGAGCACCTAGTAAATCTGCAACATCTTCTTGTGTAAAAGTTAGCATGATATCACCAAACTGAAAATATTTTTAGTTCTTCTTGTAGTTCTTGATGATGAGATCTAAAGTTGTAGAATTTTTAATGGTTTCTGCAGGTGAAATGAGCCCATCAAATATCATGTTAATAAACTTGTAGAGCGGCAGTTTTTTCAAATATTTTGAATGTTGTGCTGTAAATAGTTGATCTTTGTTTATGTTTTCCACTAACTCAATGAACGCCTTAATATTATTTCTGTAAACATTGTCCTTCCTGGGAAGCATTTGTTCCTCTTCCATTTTCCTTCGTTTGATTATTGGTGCATGTTTTGAAAGGTTTTCTATGAGAATTATTGCTGTTTCTTTTTGAATCTCTTCATTATCTCCTTGTTCAACATTTGCTCTCTGTAATAAGGGTTAAAAAATTATTTAAACAAGTTTTGAATATATGCAGATATTTGAGCACTTTTGTGCGACTATTCTTAATAAAGTTACACAAGCGTGCAACTATCATAAATAATAACACACAAGTGTGCAACTATCCTGAATAATAGCACAGAAGTGTGCAACTATCCTGAATAAAAGCATATAGGAAAGCAAATATCCTGAACAATAGAATATAAGAATGCAACCATCGTGAGTAAAATCATAGAAGCATGCAACTATCCTGAATAAAAGAACACAATAACGCAACTATCCTTAATAAAAGCACACAAGCATGCAACTATCCTGAATAAAAGCACACAAGCTTACAACTATCCTGAATAAAAGCACACAAGCGTGCGACTATCTTGAATAAAAGCACACAAGCGTGCAACTATCCTGAATAGAAGCACGCATGCGTGCCATTATCCTGAATAAAAGCACGCAAGCGTGCGAGTATTCTGAATAAAAGCACACAAGCGTGCGACTATCCTGAATAAAAGCACGCAAGCGTGCGACTATCCTGAATAAAAGCACGCAAGCGTGCAACTATCATGAATAAAAGCACGCAAGTGTTGGAATATCCTGAATAAAAGCATGCAAGCGTGCGACTATCCTGAATAAAAGCACGCAAGCGTGCGACTATCTTGAATAAAAGCACACAATCGTGCGACTATCCTGAATAAGAGCACACAAGGGTGCGACTATCCTGAATAAAAGCACACAAGGGTGCGACTATTCTGAATAAAAGCACGTATGCGTGCGACTATCCTGAATAAAAGCACGCATGCGTGCGACTATCCTGAATAAAAGCACGCATGCATGCCACTATCCTGAATAAATGCACGCATGCATGCCACTATCCTGAATAAAAGCACGCATGCGTGCGATTATCCGGAATAAAAGCACGCATGCGTGCGACTATCCGGAATAAAAGCACGCATACATGCGACTATCCTAAATAAAAGCACACAAGGGTGCGACTATCCTGAATAAAAGCACACAAGCGTGCCACTATCCTGATTAAAAGCACACAAGGGTACGACTATCCTGAATAAAAGCACACAAGCGTGCGACTATCCTGAATAAAAGCACGCATGCGTGCCACTATCCTGAATAAAAAGCACGCATGCGTGCGACTATCCAGAATAAAAGCACACATGCGTGCAAATAAAAGCATGCATGCGAGCGACTATCCTGAATAAAAGCACGCATGCGTGCGACTATCCTGAATAAAAGCACACAATCGTGCGACTATACTGAATAAAAGCACACAAGTGTGCGACTATCCTGAATAAAAGCACACAAGCGTGCGACTATCCTGAATAAAAGCACGAATGCGTGCCACTATCCTGAATAAAAGCACGCATGCGTACGACTATCCTGAATAAAAGCACGCATGCATGCGACTATCCTGAATAAAAGCACGCATGCGTGCGACTATCCTGAATAAATGCACACAAGCATGCGACTATCCTAAATTAAAGCACACAAGGGTGCGACTATCCTGAATATAAGCACACAAGCATGCGACTATCCTGAATAAAAGCACACAAGCGTGCAACTATCCTGAATAAAAGCACACAAGGGTGCGACTATCCTGAATAAAAGCACACAAGCGTGCAACTATCCTGAATAAAAGCACACAAGCGTGCAACAATTCTGAATAAAAGCACGAATGCATGCAACTATCCTGAATAAAAGCACACAAGCGTGCAACTATCCTAAATAAAAGCATGCATGCGTGCGACTATGCAGAATAAAAGCACACAAGCGTGCGACTATCCTGAATAAAAGCACACAAGCGTGTAACTATGTTGAATAAATGCACACAAGCATGCGACTATCCTAAATTAAAGCACACAGGGGTGCGATTATCCTGAATATAAGCACACAATCGTGCGACTATCCTGAATAAAAGCACACAAGCGTGCCACTATCCTGAATAAAAGCACACAAGCGTGCAATTATCCTGAATAAAAGCACACAAGCGTGCAACTATCCTGAATAAAAGCACGCATGCGTGCGACTATCCAGAATAAAAGCGCACAAGCGTGTGACTATCCTGAATAAAAGCACACAAGCGTGCAACTATGCTGAATAAAAGCACACAAGCGTGCGACTATCCTGAATAAAAGCACACAAGCGTGCAACTATGTTGAATAAAAGCACACAAGCGTGTGACTATCCTTAATAAAAGCACACAAGCATGCAACTATCCTGAATAAAAACACGCATGCGTGCGACTATCCAGAATAAAAGCACACAAGTGTGCGACTATCCTGAATAAAAGCACACAAGCGTGCAACTATGATGAATAAATGCACAAAAGCATGCGACTATCCTAAATTAAAGCACACAAGGGTGCGACTATCCTGAATAAAAGCACACAAGCGTGCGACTATCCTGAATAAAAGCATACTAGCGTGCAACTATCCTGAATAAAAGCACACAAACGTGCGACTATCCTGAATAAAAGCACACAAGTGTGCAACTATCCTAAATAAAAGCACACAAGCGTGCGACTATCCTGAATAAAAGCACAAAAGCGTGCGACTATCCTGAATAAAAGCACACAAGCATACGACTATCCTAAATAAAAGCACACAAGCGTGCAACTAGGCTGAATAAAAGCACGTAAGCGTGCAACTATCCTGAATAAAAGCACTCAAGCATGCAACTATTCTGAATAAAAGCACACAAGCGTGCGACTATCCTGAATAAAAGCACGCATGCGTGCGACTATCCTGAATAAAAGCACGCATGCGTGCGACTATCCTGAATAAAAGCACACAAGCGTGCGACTATGCTGAATAAAAGCACACAAGCGTGCGACTATGCTGAATAAAAGCACACAAGCGTGCGACTATGCTGAATAAAAGCACATAAGCGTGCAACTGTCCTGAATAAAAGCACACAAGCGTGCAACTATCCTGAATAAAAGCACACAAGTGTGCAACTATCCTGAATAAAAGCACGCATGCGTGCGACTATCCAGAATAAAAGCACACAAGCGTGCGACCATCCTGAAAAAAAGCACACAAGCGTGCAACTATGCTGAATAAAAGCACACAAGCGTGCGACTATCCTGAATAAAAGCACACAAGCGTGCGACTATCCTGAATAAAAGCACACAAGCGTGCAACTATGCTGAATAAAAGCACACAAACGTGCGACTATCCTGAATAAAAGCACACAAGCGTGCAACTATGGTGAATAAAAGCACACAAGCGTGTGACTATCCTTAATAAAAACACACAAGCATGCAACTATCCTGAATAAAAGCACGCATGCGTGCGACTATCCAGAATAAAAGCACACAAGTGTGCGACTATCCTGAATAAAAGCACACAAGCGTGCAACTATGCTGAATAAATGCACAAAAGCATGCGACTATCCTAAATTAAAGCACACAAGGGTGCGACTATCCTGAATATAAGCACACAAGGGTGCGACTATCCTGAATAAAAGCATACTAGCGTGCAATTATCCTGAATAAAAGCACACAAATGTGCGACTATCCTGAATACAAGCACACAAGCGTGCAACTATCCTGAATAAAAGCACACAAGCGTGCAACTATCCTAAATAAAAGCACACAAGCGTGCGACTATCCTGAATAAAAGCACACAAGCGTGCGACTATCCTGAATAAAAGCACACAAGCGTGCGACTATCCTGAATAAAAGCACACAAGCGTGCAACTATGCTGAATAAAAGCGCACAAGCGTGCGACTATCCTGAATAAAAGCACACAAGCGTGCAACTATTCTGAATAAAAGCACACAAGCATGCAACTATTCTGAATAAAAGCACACAAGCGTGCAACTATCCTGAATAAAAGCACGCATGCGTGCGACTATCCGGAATAAAAGCACACAAGCGTGCGACTATCCTGAATAAAAGCACACAAGCGTGCAACTATGCTGAATAAAAGCACATAAGCGTGCGACTATGCTGAATAAAAGCACGCATGCGTGCAACTATCCTGAATAAAAGCACACAAGCGTGCCACTATCCTGAATAAAAGCACACAAGCGTGCGACTATGCTGAATAAAAGCATACAAGTATGCAACTATCCGTAATAAAATCGTCCAAGAATGCAACTATCGTGAATAAAATCACACATGTGTGCAACTATCATGAATAATAGCACAAAATTGTGCAACTATCCGGAATAAAATTATGTAATCAAGCAACAAACATTAATAAAACCATATTAATAATTTTATCCGGAATAAAATTATGAATAACAACATTTACGCATGCGACTATCATTAATAAAACTATACAAATGTGCAAGAATTTTCAATAACAGCATTCAAGGATGCAACAATTTTAAGTAACAGCAAATTTTGATAATAATTCGAAAAATCAGTAAATACTGAAGTTTTTTAGTAACTAAGTAGAATATTTGCCACAATCACTTTCGATTACTGTTGTTTACAATCTGTAATATACATTTTTCATAAACAGTGAAATATGAAATAAAGAATACAAAAATATACCTTCCCTCGCACCATTGTTGATAAAACGACAATGATTTTCCAGTTTTCAGAAGATCGAGATTAAGTGAAGATCGCGATTAGGGTTTGATTTATTTTGTTGATCGATTAATTTAGAACAATGATTTGTTGTAAGTAGTCGCGGTTAGGTTTATGAGGCATCGTAAGGGTAAAACTGGAAATAATAGACCCGCATTCAAAAATAGGGACCTAATTTTTAATGTTACCGCGGTTGGACTTTTTTTTATTTTTGAAAGTTAATAGGGATGTTAGCCTAACGTTCTTTATTCTAGATGCCGCAAGAGTGGGTCTTCCTAGGAAGGCATTGTAAGTGGAGGGTTCATCAATTATAACAATGTCCTGCACCAGTGCGGCTTTCTACTTCCCTTCTCCAAGCTCCACTAGTAAACTGATAACGCCAGTTGGTTGAACAGCTTGACTTGTGAATCCATGGACCTTATTCTGGCAGGCTTTTATGTCGTCCATGGAAAGCTTCATCCTATGGAATGCTCTAATGAAGAGGACATTAACAGATGCTCCACTATCGTCTAACACCCTTCTAACTATGGCTGGGCCCAAACTAATGGTTATCACCATTGGATCCTCTGTAGGTGTTATGATCCCGTTTGGATGTTCATCCTTAAATGTGATGTCGTCCCGCGGGATCCTTCGTATTTTTGTTGATAGAGCTTCATTCATGATCATGAGTTCATCCCTTTTCTAAAAGTCCTTCACCTCATGAGCATACTTCACCATGTCTCCCCAACTTTTCCCAATCGGGTATGGGCCTCGTGAAATGGTGTTTATGATCATCCTTGGTATAGCAGCAACCGTAGCATTCTCATTCTGTTTAGGCTATCCCGTAGAGGTTCCTTGGTCTTGAGCCCCCTGAGCACTCTGAGGGTTCTTTGTGTACTGCTGAAGCCTGTTTTTCCTTATCAACTCCTCAATTAAGCTCTTCAAATGTCTACACTCGTTGGTGCTATGGCCCGGTTGATTGTGAAATCGACAGAACCTGCCAGACTTTATTGCGTTATAGGTGACTCTTAACTTCCCTAGTTCCGGGTATTCCTCCGTGTCTTTGGTCGCCATATAGATGTTTTCTATAGTATCATTAAGGGGAGTCATTTATGAATTCTTGAAGAAACAAAGCTTTTTGTTGTTTCGACCATCTCTCCCTTCATCCCCCCTTTTCTGATTCCCTCCAGTTAATAAGGATGTAATATTTTTATTTTGCATTTATGTTTGAAATTAAAACATCTTTTCCCTTTTTAATTATCGTTAACTGGGACGAGCCAAATTAATTCAGCTCATATCTTTAGTATATTTACCTATATATATATTTATCTTTATATTTGATTTATACATTAAATTAAATTTTAGATCTTGTCTTCTCTATTTTCCTTTTATTCTTCTTCCCTGGGCTAAAGCCCAAGCCCAAAATAAAACCCACGTATTAAAAAGAAAGCCCCTACATCACTTCTTTCATTCCCCGTCCATCCTTTTCTTTTAACCCATCTTCTTTCCCTTTTCAACATTCCAGTTGCCATTTTCAGTGTACAATCCCGTGCATGTTGCACCTGCACCGTTGAATCATCCACCTGAGAGCCACTGTCATCCGGTCCACCAATCGCACCTTCGACCAGGGTCACCACCAACCGTCCATCTAAACTCCAGAGCGCTTCCTTCCCAAAACACCCTTCTCTACCATCAAAGCTCGAACCCAGGTTTCAACGTTGACCCAAAAAATTCAACCCCCCATGTCACCTCCGTCCATCTGCCAACCTGTCACCACCGCCGATCAATAGACTATCCTCGAGCTTTCCTCCTCACTGAAATTCAAAGCACTCGATCACTTCAAATCTGAACTTGATTGAGTAAAAACCCATACAAAAAAAACAGCGTAGTTGAACCCAAAACAATTTTTCCGATGAAGTACGGCCATCGATGCTTCTACAACTTCGTCCTCGCCTTGGTACACCTTCCCCTAACCTCCAGCACTAGCAGTTTCCATCATTATTCCCAAAATCGACGGTTTTTATTTTAAGTCCCAAATCCTAATATTTAGTTCATGCGCAAATTATAGTTAACCTAAAATCATGGAACTTGGTTTAAAATTCACACCTTGCCAGTAGGAACATCTTGCTATGCCTGAACTTCAAATCTAGGAAGATCGAAATTTGAGTTTTAAATACCTCCTTACTGTATTTTCATAATTACCAAGAGTATATGATCTAGTATAAAAAAAATTAAATAAAAAACTCAAGCAAGTCTAAACTGTTTTGCTATATAACATTATTACTATAACTCATTAGTATGTTAGTTCTTGATTTTTTTTTAAGTTAAGGGGTAGGTTAAAGTAGTAAGTAGATCCCTTGGTATATTGTTTTACAGCATTTGATTTACTCCAGATCTGATATGTGGATCGAACCGATTCAAGATCATACATCCAAGAACTTTTATACTTATATAACATTTTGCACCATTATAAATATCGGGCATCATTATATTTAATTGGGGAAAATGGGCTTTTACTCACATAGTTTTCACAATTTTTGGTTCTTTTCTAATTACAGGTTGACTTCATTTCGCTTTAGCTAGTATCATTCATATAGACATATTCGTGTACTTGTAAAAATCAGTAAGCAGGGGAATCTATTCGCCACAATTTGTCCATTGTTTTTATTTCAGTCTTTAACATGAAAACTAACTAATTGCACATATACAAAGAGGATAGATGTACATGTATATGTTCGTATCCTAACAAAAGAAATGGGACCGTTACTCATTGATGCACACAGTGTCAAGGTTATTTATTCAATGCAAAATTTCATTTTCTTGTTGACAAGAAAACATATATGTATATGTCCTTATATATACAAACAGAGAAGTATTTTAATGGGGTAAAAGTTGTACTCAGATATATTTTCATCGTCCTTATCATTCTAGTTTAATCATGAAAATCAATTGATCCATTTTGATACACAGAGCATTCGAACATATATACTAGTTTGTATATGTATTGATTAGCAACAGATTTAAAGTGGTGGAAGAATTTAATCATTAGTGTTATGAACTGTCATTTGTATTTCCATTTCTAGTTTTCAGGTTTCAACATATCAACCCAATCATATATACATTCACACATATAAGTTTTTCGCAATCAATAAACAAAGGAAGGGGCATTCACTAACAAGCAATATGTATACTATTTTTAATTCTTCGTTCATAGTCCCTTTGTGTTTCCAGAACTCAAGTTTTGATTCCACTTATCAAATTCAGGTTTTTAAACAACACATTCAGCAACACTTATGCATATAAAATTTTCATAATACTTAGCAAACAAAAGAAGGGGGAGATTTACTCACATTTGGTTCCCCGTTTCATGTATTTCGAGGTTCTGACTAGCTCACTGGTTTTGGAACTTCTTGGCTGCCATTACTTAACTTCAATCTTTAACTCTATTTTTAACTTGTTTCTTAGCTTCAAATTTGGTGCCTGTTTATGATGAAAGCCCAATGTATTTATAGATGAATTTAAAGCATAAAATATTAGTTTCATTAAATGTTTTGCAGTGACTTTTGTTTTCAGATGGAATGTTTACTAGCAGCTGCTTGTTAGATTGAAGGGATGGTATGGCTGCTTCCTATACTATGATTTAATGAATGTTTTCTTTTTCTTAGGGTGTACAGTGGGTTTTGATTCAACTGCATATGTATTATGTCACGTCAAGTTCCTAGCATTGGATAGCTCATGTACTTATAGAGTTTCAAAAAACCAAACTTGGTTCTTAAGCAATGCAGACCATTTCTTTTCCTATGTACTAGATTCGATGGTGTAGGAACAGCTAGTTTGATTGAGTTGAAGTGCTAGATTAGGCTGGGTATAGCCATGTCGAATGAAGTACACAAAAGTTTGTACAGCACATGTAAGTATTCATTTAAAAATTGGTGCTTGGTCTTTAAGTAACAATCTATTCTTCTTTTTAATAGGTTGTCACTTTTTCTTCCTGCTAGATGATATATGTTTTGATGTTTTTAGATGTAGATGTGCTGGCTAGTGAAGTAATGAGATGCAGGGTATACACAAGGCTAGTGACATCTAAATATGAACAGGCTATGTGTAGATATATTGGTGCCAAGCTATTTGAGACAGTCTATGTATATTTGATTGAGAAGAAATAAGCTTGCCTAGGTATTAGTTGTGACTCCTCCTCCAGCTATATGATCGGCAAGATATATTAGCATATGTATTTAATTTGTTAAAAAGAACTAAACTATGGTTTCAAACTATTCATCTATTTGATTCTATGTTATCCAAATCATTCAAATGCTATGTTAGGTAGATTTTTCTTGGATGTGAAGAAATTAAATTCTACTTTAAATATCCTTATTAGTTTTAAAAATCAAATCAAACCTTATGTTTTACATAAAAAAATATGATTAAAAAATACTAAACATAATGATCAGTCATTTCTTATCTGTTTTATAAACATATAAACATTGATCAAAGAATTTCAAACCATTAATATATATATATAAATGCTGGAATTTTCCTTAATATTTATTATTCACAATTTATTATTTAAATTTATTATCGAAATAAATCCCAAAATAAATTGTATTACAAAAGCAGTCAAAAATAGGGACGTTACAGGTTGACAGGCTATGATGAGCGTTATTTATTTATTTTAATGCTTATACAGTGTAGAATGCACTTTGGGTGTTGTTTGAATTTTAATGATTGTTTATCATCATTGTTGAATACATGCGATGTATGAAATCCATATAACCCAAATTATATTGCGACGACCCAAACCCCCGTGCCACGGAAGCAAGGATAATCAGTGGAATATAACACATAAACAAATAACAACAGAATAGAAATATAGCATTACACTAGATAATGTACATCAAATTACACTTGAAATAATATAATCATCAGAGTTACACAGCATAATAGGATCATACTTAGTACAGAATGCAGTTTCAGCTTAATATAAAATGTCTACAGCGGAATCAAACATAATATACATAATAGTGTCTGAAACAGTACAATAGAAATGATAAAGTCCATCTCCATCTCCATAGCTATCCAAAATGAGCCAGCTAAAACCTGAATACAAGGATGCCCATGTAGAAAATAGGGGAACCCGAGTTTGCAAAGTGAAACAAACTACGAGTCATCGTGGGACTGGTATGAAAAATCTTACTTAACCTATTTAATAATAAGGTCAATCACAGGACCATGCCGCTAACGCGGAACGGGTTTACTCCATTGGATTGCTAGTGCATGAAATAAAGTAAATCATTTTAAAACGCAACAAATTTTGAAAAATGTAGCCATTATAAGACTCAGGTCCCATCACACAATGCAACACATGCCGGAGGATAGAGTTTTACCTTATAATGGCCAAGATATGCTTAATACGTATAAAACAAATTCATTAGATATTATTATTAGTGTCTATATGTTTCAAAAACAGTTTTAATCATAATGTATCAATCATAGACGGCATGGGTATCATATATCATGTCGCCATATATAGGTTTATAATCAAAACCGCACAATGTCGTATTGGAAGTTGGATTTCCATCATGAACCAAGGCAAGGGATCGTCCTTACCGAATTCGAGACTCTCTAGCCCAAGCCTCTGGATACAATCGCAACTGCACCTAGGAGAATGAAGGGCCGGTCCACATTTTAAGTGGATTAGTAATCCTTAAACAATACGTTTCCCTGCCCTATGGGGGCATAAAATACATTTGTCGGCCCCGTAGTGACCGATATATCTGAGGTACCTCACTTTCCAACAACCACATAAGTAAAAATGTCTGGGCTCCATACCATGACACTACTTCTAGCTAGAAAGAAACACACGTCCTCCCTGCCGTCCTTCATCCCGTTTTTGGTTCATACCGAGGTGTGAAGCTCACGAATTAACGCTACACAAAGCTATGCTGTATTAAAGTCGTGCTTTGATCATCAACCACAAGGCCCTGCTTTTCAACAAAAGCCTTCATCATTTTCCACTCAGGCATGCCATACAGGCAATTCACGCCATGCAACTGATGTCTATCAATATATAACCTCTGAGCTCGTACATCTCAGAGAAGGGTGTTAAGCAAGAGAATAAATTCTCCGCCACCAAACAGAATAAAATCCAATGTCAGACGCACAGTCCATTTACAAGTCCGTTGTGGGTTTGAACGAAACCAGAGGCACCTTATTCCTCATTCCATATGTCCAATACAGAGAGAGGCCCTCGCACTTCCGGACAATCAACAAGTACGTCCGGACTACCACCACTTAACCCCTCCTGGGAGCAAACCGATCCAGGGCATCAGTAGTAATCCATTCGATGTGAAGATCACCGATCTTACATTGTCTTCAAAACTTCGACTCTTAATCGTCGATCAATTATTTGAAATGAGAGTTAACTTGGCATTTTCAAATAATTCACGTATACAATAGAATTCAAATCAATTCTTTTCCATGGTTAAACTATTTGACATTCACGTTTCAATTCAGTATAATAATTTCATGTCAAATACATCTAACCATCAGAATATCCAATAAACCAAGTAAAATCGGTTTATTTTCATTCCATATCGTTTATAATATTTTATAACGATTTTCCCCTATTTATATATATATAAATAGTCCATTTTCATCGAACGACGATTCAGGTCATTCGATGGCATTGGCGCTGTTTTCATTCAAATTTGAATTAAACATTTCACAAAATCCAACCGTTGGATCTTAACAAATTTTATATTGTTGGAAAGATCTTTACAAAGCGGACCAAACGGTTCCAGTTTTGGGAAAATCCGATGGTCGGATTTCTCGGTATAATCGTTTAAAATTACGATTCCAAAACCGGAATTGCAGCGTCATTATTCATTTTATCTTAATATATATATATATATATATATATATATATATATATATATATATATAATTCATTCGACGATTTTTAAACCCTTTTAATTTCATATACATATTGAAAATAATATTTTCAATGTACGAACATTTATTTCAACACTCGGTTATTTTTAACACTTCATATACATGTTAAAAAGAATATTTTTACCAAACAAATATTTATTTCAACACATGAATATTTTTAATGGTTCATACATACAATAATTTTTTTAATTTTATTGTATAAACTATTTATTCAACACTTGAATATTTCTAAAAGTTCATTCATACGATAAAAATGTTAATTTTATCGTTCTAATATTTTATTCAACATATGAATATTTTTAGTGGCTCATATATACAGTAAAAATGTGATTTTTATTGTTCTAACTATTTATTCAACACATGAATATTTTTATAACTTCACATTCATGATAAAAATGTTATTTTTACCGTTCAAACAATTTATTCATCATATGAATATTTTTATAACTTCACATTCATGATAAAAATGTTATTTTTATCGTTCAAACATTTATTCAACATATGAATATTTTTATGACTTCACATTCATGATAAAAATGTTATTTTTATCATTCAAACAATTTATTGAACATATGAATATTTTTATGACTTCACGTTCATGATAAAAATATTATTTTTATCGTTCAAACAATTTATTCAACATATGAATATTTTTATGGCTTCACATTCATGATAAAAATGTTATTTTTATCGTTCAAACAATTTATTCAACATATGACTATTTTTATGACTTCACGTTCATGATAAAAATGTTATTTTTATCATTCAAACAATTTATTCAACATATGAATATTTCAACACATGATTATTTTTCAACACATGAATATTTCAGAAAATTCTGGCATTACAACGGCAGGGTGGGTAGCACCGGCACCGTGTCCAGCACGGCTCCTCACCTATCCTAGGCCTTGGCTCGCGCCATACATAATAATTCCATTCCAATAATTTCTGCAATATAATTCATTTTCAACATACCATAAATTTACCACAAACACAACCAATTTTGTTGCAACCACAATCAACCATTCACAAATCACAACCAATTTCACACCACGATACAATCTAGTCGTCCATGGTCAGTTGACGACGGGTGTCAAGAGCTACTAATCCCCATCTGCAATCTAACATACTTTCTAAATTTTATTTAATTTAGAAATCTCACATTTCTTTTTACTCCTTCTTAAATGTAGCGAGCTCCGAATGCGTTCTTGTCTCTTCTAGATAGTAGCGTACGATGTCACGGTCCCGGTGTCTGTTGTTTCATTGGATTTGGACAACATACGAAAAAGATATGATTTTTATACGATAATCATACTTCGCAATGCTTTAAAGTGTTATTAACCATTTAAATATACATCAGCCGTATACCTCTCACTGTCGTTCAAAACTAGGTCATCATTTTTCCCTCAATCCGAAGCACGAGGGGTGAGTCAGGTTGTACCACGTTGTAGAGATCGGAGTCGCGCGCCGGAACCTGGTGGAGCGGTCGAGATCGATCATCGGTGGGTGGAGGAAACACGGCCGACGCGAGCGAGCTTTGCAGGCTCGATTCGAGCCAAATACACCACGAGGGAAGGCGAGGGTTATATGGATCTGTAGGTCTAGGGATTCTCTACAAAATCTTCAACTGGATCAGTGGATTTTGATGTGTGGATTGAGAGAAAACGAGTAGAGAAGGAATCAGCTGAAACCGCTGTTTGGTTTGAGGAGTTACGGGTTTGGATCAATAATGAAGAAGGTCAACGCATTATTCTAATTGGCCCATGGATTACATAATTATTTTTAATTCAATTAATTCCGAAAATACCCACTAATCCATACGAACTCCAAATCAAACCCAACAACTATCAGCCCTGGCTAAATACCCCCATTCCGGACACAGTGGAACAAGTTTCGTAAGCCCATTTAACTGTTTTAGTCAGTTATTCTTCAAATTAAAATATAAAACATTCAATTTTAAATTTGAACATACATTTTAATTTGCCGGGGCCACATACTGATTCCAAAAATTCCAAAAAAATTAAATCTAGCTATGTTTGGATGATACAGTCCGAACAAAAATGATTTTTCCAAATTTGGAGTCCATTTGAAAAATGGTCATTTTCTGGTCGATCCAATTTGCTCTATATTTGCAAAATATGTTTTCTTTTGCCACGCTCACATACTAATTCCAAAAATTATGGAATTTTAAACCTAGCTATAAATTGACATTTCGGATCCAACCAAAGTGATTTCATCGAAAACAGAGGTTGTTTGCAAAATGGCTATTTTTAAGGGCTCTGTTATTATTTAGAAATAGATTTTTTTAAATTCTGACGTATTTTCTACCAAAATTACTCGAAACAAAAATTTTAAATTGGTTCTGATTTTCCGATTGTTCCATATATATGATAATTGATTGAGTCGCATTCTGATTCAAAATATAAACGAATATTCATATATAGTATTCAAGAGAGAATTAAATTATGAATTTGATGTCCGATATTGAATGGACACAAAAATATTGAAATGTGAAGCCGAGTTAAGTAGCTGAATGTCGTTTTAGCGCAATGGGTTTATCGATCGATTTTATTCATTTTATAAAGAATACGAAAGGGAAATGGACTTCAAAATCAAATATTTTGAAAATATTACCCTTTTAATATTATAATGATATGGAATATTTAATTTTGATTTAAAATTGGAAAAAAAGTAGAAATCATTTTAAAATGAATTTATAAACAATTTATAAAATATGTTTTAAATGGAAATCGACGATACATATATTATATATATTTCAATGGCCCGAATAGAACGCGCCGCACAACGACCGTTCGCGACTTTTGACCATTAACTTCAAATGGACGTAACGGGAGATCCGACCATCGGATTATCCTAAAAAATGGAACCGTTAGGTTCGTATTGAAAAGAACTTTCCAATGAATATAAGAGATTTGAAATATGACGGTTGGATTTGGAATAATGTCCAAATCAATTTCAGAAAAGGTCGCTATGAATGCAGTTCGATGGTCGATATTGGAAACCAACAGTAAGGGCCTTAATAAAATTATTAAGAATATGGAAAAATTGTGTAAAATCATAATGAATGATTTGGAAAGATTTTGGATGAAAAATTTCAAGTTTTGAAAAGATAAAATATATTTTTATCTAAATGAACTAGTTATTAACTAGAATATTAATCCACATGATTTTTAAATGAATAAATTGGATTTGTTAATGGGTTTTAAAGTAACCAGAATTTTTCCAATGTATGAATTGGAATGGTTTTGAATGGAAATAATCTTCGAAATATTTTGATATTGGATTCCGTGATTATACGGATATTGGTGAGGAATTTGGAAGATATATATGTCGTTATTCCCAATACGATATTTGTAGGTTTCAGAATTTGATATTAAATATAAGCCAATATAATTTCTATTTAGAGCCTTATATTTAATATCAAATTGGACTTTGGGTTTGTCGTGAATGGTGTCTTTAACAACACAGTTCTTAAACCTAGTTGAGAAAAGAATAAATCTTTTAAATAAGATTTAGGGAAGTTTACCAATTAATTAATATTTAATTGGATTTGAATTGAAATTGGATTTTTGGGTTTATCGTGAACAATGTTTTAAATAACATTCGTTCTTTAACCCAATTTACAGTGAAGATACGATTTGGAATATATAATCTTTTTATAAAGATTAATGGAATTTTCCAAAGAAAAGTTTTCCAATTTAATGCATTAAATTGGAATTGAATGGAACTCGATTTGGTACTAATTGAGATGTGCTTCTGCGAAGGAAGACCGTTACTATATATGGAATTTAGAAGGCCTAGCTGTTATTCTGTTTATAGTATTAGTTTGATACGGAAATTTATAGTGATTATATATTGTTGGATTTCTGTGAGGATTCCATTTTTATGGAAGATGATTAGGGTTTGTTGTGAACTGTGTTTTTAATAACATCGGTTCTTTAACCCAATTAAAGAAAAGATTAATTTATTAAAGTTGAATAATCATTAAGTAATGATTTTTGATATTTAATCCAAGCTGGAGTTTTAATGAATCTTTAATTAGATTGAAAAGAGAATGGGATAATTTAATTTATCGAATTCGAGAAATGATCAGGAATGGTGTACCACCAGTTTTACTCCACGCGATAGTTATATCTTTAATTAGATTTGAAACAAGAAATGGTAATTAATTTTACCAATAACACGGTGGGTGTTAGATATGGAGTACTACCAGCTTTTCTCCATGGGACGAATAGGTTGGGATTGGAAAAATAAAATAAATGATTACTTCGGTAAAGCTCGATGAAACGACCCGAACTTCCCCGTGAAGGAAAACCCGGATTGCTTTGAGGACAAGACAAATCAGAACACGAACATAAGAACATTTCATTGCTTATTACAACAATTCCATCAAAATACAAGAATATCCAGAGCATGAATAAAAATTATACAACAGAGAATATCAGAGATTTAAATAGATTACTACAGCGTAAAAATAATACAAAACATGACTGAAAGGAATACGCGGATATAGAGCTTTCTGAGTATCACTTCAGCTATAAACCAGGATCCTATGAATATAATATCTGGAAAAACCCAACTACTAGCTGCCCGTGCGGAAAATAAAGGCACCCAGAGTTTAGGTTAAAACAATAAACTCCAGGTTAGTTATGTGACTGGTGTGAGAACTAAAACAGTTATAAATCTTTATTTTAAAGTTCGGTAAATCAAGGGACCACGCCGTATAACACGGAACGGGTTTCCTCCCAAGAATACCAGTGCATAAAACAAACAGCGCAATGCTAAGTAAATAACAATGAAGCTGTTATAAGACCTAGGTCCCATCACACAATGCAACGCAAGCCGGGGTATATGGTTTTACCTTATAACAGCCAAAGAATGCTTGATACGCTAAAATAGATTATTTTGATAGTACTATAAGTGTATAGGGTCAAAACAATTTCAATCTTAAGTATCAATCATAGGCGGCATGAATGCCCCATACCACTATGTCGCCATATATAGGTTCACAATTAAAACCGCAAAGTGTCGTATTGAAAATTGGATTTCCATCTATGAACCGAGGCTAGGGATCGTCCTTTACCGATTCGAAACTGTCTAGCCCGAGCCTCAGGAACAGAACGCATCGTCCCTTGGAGCGACAGGGTCGGTCCACCGATGTGGATTAAAATGCCTGGACACTGCGTTTCCCCGCCCTATGTGGCGTAAATGAGCCAACGAATGACTCCATCGGTTCGAGAACGAACGATATATCCGAAGCGCCTCCAATTCCAACAACCACATGAGTTAAACTCGTCAGCCAGTTCAAGCACTGATGCCACTCCTAGCTAGAAAGAAACGCATGCCCTCCCTGAGGTACTCTCCCGTTTTTGGTTTATACCGGGGGGTGAGGCTCGCAAATTAACGTTACACAAAGCGATGCCACAAAGGCCGTGCTTTGATCATCAACTACAAGACTCTGCTTTTCAACAGAAGCCTTGATCATTTGCATCTTAGCATGCCACACTGGCAAACCACTCTATGAAACCGATATCAGTCACACAGAATGAAATCCAATGTCAGACACACAGTCCATACAAGTTCGTTCTGGGTCTGAACGAAACCGGAGGCACCTTGTACCTCGCATATCCATCAATCTCCAAGTACGTCTGGACGATCACCAACGTATTCCCTCCTCTTGGGTGTACAGCCCAATCAAGATTATCAGGAATCATCCGAACGACGTGAAGACCTCCGGTCTTCAACCACCGTCTTCATCTTCGAGATATGGTCGTATCAGTTATTCAGAATGGGATAAACCCGGTCTTTCCGAATAACTTGCGTATATTATAAACAAGTGCTACACAAACACAACATACGCCTCATTCCAATTCAGAATATTCTTTTTTTTCAAATATTCACATCAATAAGGAAAGATTCCCATTAATATTATCAAAGATAAATTCTTTTAAAATTTATTCTTTAAACTTCTCATCAGTCTCTAGTAAGAGAACAATCCCCTAAGTAATAACCCCGAAGGCCGAACCCAACATCAGATCAATACCCAGGAAACCATTCGACTTAGCTAATCTCTAGTTAGTTTCTAATTTTCTTATCTCCATTGGGTTTAAGAACAGTATTATTAAAGATATCATTCACGACAAACCCAAAATCTCATTCAATTGTTGATCGGGTTAAAGAACAAGTGTTATTTTAAAACACTGTTCACGATAAACCCAAAAATCACATTCCATTAATAATGGAATCTTCACAGAAAACAGATCAATATATAATTGATATCAACTTCTGTATCCAACCAATAATATAAATGGAATAACAGCAAAGCCTTTCAAATTCCATATATAGTAACGGTCTTCCTCCATAGAAGCTCACTTCGATTATTACCAAATCGAATTCCATTCCATTCCAATTTATATATTGGAAAACTTTACTTTGGAAAATTTCCATTAAATCTAAATAAAAAGATTTATAAATTCCAAATCACATTTCACTGTTAATCGGGTAAAGAACGAATGTTGTTTAAAACACAGTTCACGATAAACCCAATTCACGTTCCATAAAATCAAAATAAAAAGATTTAATCTTTCTCAACTGGGTTCAAGAACAATGTTAATGAAGACACCATTCACGACAAACCCAAATCACATTCGATATTAAATGCAAGGCTCTGAATAGAAAATATATCGGCTTATATTAATATCAAATTTTGAAACCAATAGATATCGTATTGGAAATAACGATATAAATATATCTTTCAAATTCCCATAACAATATCTGTATAATCACGAAACCCAACATCGAACTATTCCGAAGATGATTTCCATTCAAATCCCTTCCAATTCACGTGTTGAAATTCTGATTATATTAAAACCATTCACAAATCCAATTTATTTTATTTAAAAATATTGGATTATTTTTCTAGTTATAAACTAGTTCATTTCGATAAAATATATTTTCATCCTTTCAAATAGTGAGTTTTCATCCCAGTTCTTTCCAATTCATATATTATGATTTTACACAAATTATAGATAATTTTAATAATTTTATCAAAGCCCGTACAGTCGATTTCCAATAACGGTCGTTGAACTGCACTTACAGCGACCTTTTCCAAATTTGATTTGGACGTATCTCCAAATCCAGCCGTTAGATTTCAAATTTCTAATATTCATTGGAAATCTCTTTTCGATACGAACCCAATGGTCCCGTTTTCAGGAGAATCAGACGGTCGAATCTCCCGTAACGTCAATTCAAAGTCAATGGTCAAATTTTGCGAACTGCTGTGGCGCGGCGCGTCCTATTCAGGCCATTAAATATATATAATATATATATTATATATATTTCTCCGAATTCCTTTCAAAATGTACTTTATAAATAGTTTTAAATTTGTTTTCAAAACGGTTTCAACTTCATATTCAATTTCAAATCAAAATCGAATATTCCATATCACCAACATATATATATATATATATATATATATATGATAATATTTTCAAAAAGTTATATTTTGAAATCATTTCATTTTCGATATTCATTATAAAAATGAATAAAATCGATATAAATATCGTTCGTTTCAAAATGGCGCATATCTAGTCAACACGGCTTTTTATTAAACACATGAATATATTCTTCTATTCAACACATGAATTTATATTTTATTTATCACAGGAATTTTCTTAATCCTTTTCTGAATATTATTTTTAAAATATTCTTTATTTTCTATATTGGAATGAGGCCCAATCAATTACCATATAATGTTAATTATATGGATTCCATACAACACATGTATATACTAGCAATGATAAATAATCACCCATCATCCGAAGTGCACTACACAACTGTCTGTCAACCTATCGATTGACATACAACTAAACAATCGGGATTAGTGTACGTCAAATATCATCCCAATACCCATGTGGGGTTTCAATCAACAAACACAGATTTTCTATTTGTGCAATTGGACGATGTGTAAAATTTATCGTCCCAATCAATATCAGTCAAATCAGTGTACATAAACAAACCATCTGGTTTGTAAATGAATATTTTATTTTATTCACATCCACGTTAAAAATTATATTTTTAACGATAAAATATTTATTTCAACACATGAATTTTCTATTCAGTTCATTTATATAATAAAATGATATTTTTATTTTTCTAATTTATTTTAGAAAATTTTGGCTGCATAACAGCACGATACTAGAAACGGGACAAGGCCTAGCCTTATCCCCAGTCTAATAATGGCCCACGCCATACACATACCAATCTAATCAATTCCATTTCACACACCAAACCAAATTCGAACCAATAATCCTATCAACTACACAACCAAACAAACAAGCCGTCCATGGTCTGTGGACGACGGGTGTCAGGTGCTGCTAAGCAACGTCTGCATCCTAGTATATATTTTTAACTAGAAAAGGAAATTTAAAGTGAGAAGTTCTCACCGAGGGTTCCACTCCGCCAATCTTTATTTCTGAATCGTTTGGATTTGCCTGCAATGCCAACGTAGTCTTCTCTACACTGTTCATATATAAAAATCACATTTATATTTCAGCGCTATAAAAATCACATTTTTATTTCACTATATACGTAATAAAAATCAGACCTTTATTCGTTATATATATAAAATATATATTTTTATGTTCCCTATTATATAAAAATTCTATTTTTAATTCACTACTTCGTTATAAAAATTATATTTTTATCTCGCTCTTCTTCTAATAAAGATTATATTTTTACGTAGCTCTTCTTCTGATAAAGATTATATTTTTTTATCGCTTTCATACTAATAAAGATTATATTTTTTCCCAACATAAAAATCACATTTTTATAAACATAAAAATCCTATCTTTCATGTATATAAAAATTAAGCCTTTTATGTATATAAAATTTAAACCTTTCGTGTGTTTAAAAATCAAATTTTTATTACATTAAAAACTAAAAATTAATCATACGCTTCATAAGTATACATAGGACTTTATTCAAAAATTATATATATAAAAAAGAACTGAAATAAAATAGATAAAATAAAAACAAAAACTTACTGTTCGAAGCGGGGAGGGAGGTGGAGCGTCGCTGGGGTTCGTCGGAGCGTCGGGGCCTGGTGAGGTGGTGCAGCGTGGTTAGGGTTTGTGGCAAGAATTGGGTTTGGCGGTTTCGTTTCAGCAATTGGTGGTTTCGGGTGTTGGGGTGCTCGTGTTCTGATGCGAGAGGTATGGGGTCGATGGGGCGAGCGGAGGTCGGGCTGGAGAGGGCGGCGACGGTGATGGGGAGATCCGGAGGGTGGCGGCGGGTTTCCTCGATCCGTTCCCTTTTTTTTCTTTTTATCTTCGTTTTTGGGAACGGTTTACTGAAGGGGAGAAAGAAAACTGGGAGGGGGGCTTCAAGTGAATAAATATATTTTATTTTATTTTCTTTTTAATTCATAAAAAAGTTGACTTTTATTTCGAACTCGAAATCAAACCAACCGACTGTCATCCGTAGCTAATTACCCCTATTCCGAACACAATGGGATATATATCGTAAGCCAGTTCGGCGGTTTCGATTTGTTTTTGTCAAAATCAAAATATGAATCAGTATATATCCAATTTGAACGTACATTTTAAATTACCGAGGCCACACACTGACTCTAAAAATTCGAGAAAAATTATTTCAACCTTCGTATTGACGATACGATCCTAACAAAACTAATTTCATTAAATTCTGAGACCGTTTGAAAAATGGCCATTTTCCATTCGATCGAAATTGACTGAAACTGTCAAAACACGTTTAACTGTGCCACGCTCACGTATTGATTCTGAAAATTACGCAAATTGAAATCTAGCAATAACTTGACATCCCGGATCCAGCAAAAGTGGTTTCGTCGAAAACGAAGGTCGTTTGAAAAATTCCCATTTTCAAGGGCCTTTATATATATTAAAATATATATAAATTCCATAGCGACTTTTTTGAATTTTAAACTGGACATATCTTTCAACTTATAAAGTGAAATCCCAGTTTCTTAGATCCGTTAGGAAGATATCGTTCAACAAATTCAAATATTTCTTGTTTCGTCCAATTCCGACTTATATTGAATCCTATATATTAAATTGAAATTCGAAATCGAATTTTCGAACTACCGCGCCATTTTAGGCTCGTTATATAATTAAAATAAAATTATTCATTTTAACTTTGTCAAAAATTAATTTTCTATCGTTATTATTTAAAATAATTCATTTTAAATATTCAAAATTCATTAAAATAGCCAAAATAATTTTTTTTTAAATTGGCTCAGAATTTCCGGGTTGTTACACTCGATAATCCCGACTAGTTTGTCAAACCTTAATTTGGTTTAAATTGTGAAAAGAATATTTGAGTAAAATAATATTCTGAATTGGAATGAGGCGTATACTATGTTTTTATAGCACTTGATTATAAAATACGCGAGTTATTCGGAAAGGTCGGGTTTAACCCATTTTGAATAACTAATACGACGAATAAAAGTCTACGATGAAGACGATGGTTGAAGACCGAGGATTTTCACATCGTTTGGATGATTACTGATGTCTTGATTGGGCTGTACACCCAAGACAAGGTAACAAGTGGTTATCGTCCATACGTACATGGAGATCGACCGAATATGCGAGGGCCTCTCTCATGTATTGGACATATGGGACAAGGAATAAGTTGCCTCCGGTTTTGCTTTGACCCAGAATGGACTTGTAAATGGATGTGTGTCTGACATTGGATTTCATTCTGTGTTGATTGATTTCTGTTAAATATATATCTGTTTGGTGGCGGAGAATTTATTCTCTTGCTTAACACCCTTCTTATAGACGTACGAGCTTAGAGGTTATATATTGATAGACATCAGTTGCATAGCATGAATTGTCAGTGTGGCATGCTAAGATGCAAATGATTAAGGCTTTTGTTGAAAAGCAGAGTCTTGTGAATGATGATCAAACCACGACTTTAATTAGCATAGTTTTGTGTATAGCGTTAATTCATGAGCCTCACACCCGGTATGAGTCAAAAATGGGATAGTGACTACAGGGAGTGCATGCACTTCTTTCTAACTAGGAGTGGTGTCATTGTATGAAGGCCAGACATTTTTACTTATGTGGATGATGGATTGCGAGGTGCCTTGGATTTGAGTCCCTAGTGGCTCTTGATATGGTCGACGTACTGACCAGATTTTATGCCCCATAGGGCAGGGAAACGTATGTTCAGGAATAACTAATCCACTAATGCAAGTGTTGACCAGCCCTGAAGATCCAAGGGCTCACCTGAGTCTGATTCCTGAGGCACGGTCTAGAGTGTCTCGAATCAGTGAGGACAATCCCTTGCCTTAACTCATAGATAGAAATCCAATTTCCAATATGACATTATGCGGTTTTGATTTTAAACCTAGTACAGCGACATAATATATGGTACCTATGCCGTCTATGATTGATACATTTATATTTGAAGTTGGTTTTGACATCATGCACATAAAGTAATATAAAAATGATTTGTTTAAAATGTACCAAGCGTGTTTGGCTATTATAAGGGAAAACTCTATCCTCCGGCTTGTGTCGCATTGTGGGATGGGACCTGAGTCTTATAATAGCTTCATTTTTCAAAAAGCATTGCGTTGTTTATAAACTGTTTGTTTATGGTATTATTGGGAGTAAACCCATTCCGTGTTATACGACATGGTCCCTCGATTTACCCAACTTTAAGATAAAGTTTATAACTATTTTAGTTCTCATACCAGTCCCATGACTGAATCGGAGTTTATTGTTTTAACCTAAACTCTAAGTGCCCATATTTCCATACGGGCAGCTAGTAGTTTTGGTTTTCGCAGATACTTCTTTTCATAGGATCCTGGATTATAGCTGGAGCTATATTTGGAAAGCTTTGTATCCGTATATCTCTTTCAGTTGTGATTGTAGACATTTTCCGCTATACATTTTATTCATCAATTATATTTTCCGCTGTTTAGTTTTTGTAAATCTCTGATATTTTCTGCCGTAATATTTATTTATACTCTGGTATATTCTTGTACTCAGATGTAAATTGTTGTACTAGCAATGAAATGTTCTATTGTTTATGTTCTGATGAGCCTTGTTCTCAAAGCAATCCGGGCTCCTCCGTCACTATGGGGAACGAGGAAGTTTGGGCCGTCTCAGTTTGGTATCAGAGCTTTGGTTTACAAAGCTCAAGAATAAGACACATTAGAACCGATTGAGATAATTCATCAAAGATAGGATTAGTAATATCCTGTAAGAGTAACTCATTAGAGGTAGGGCTAGTAATACCCTAGAATGAGTTAAAAGAGTGTTATTTATAAAAAAACAAACTTAATTTTGAAAATTATGTAACACCCCGTAATTCTGTTAATATTAGTAGCCACAAATTAAAGAATAACTAATTACAGATGTGAGAAATAAGGGAAACGGGTTTCGCGGTTGCGTTCGTCTCGGAAAAATACGCGAAATAGAGTCCGAAATTTCATAAATCGGAGTCAGTATGACCGAGATATGGCCTTCAGAAGTTTCACGAAAAATCAGAAAAACGAAACAGATTTCAAAAATGCAGAAAACGAGCCAGGCGGAAAATTCCCACCAAGACCAGGTCGACCTGGGGATCGACCTGGGGGTCGACCTGGAGGGGACCAGGTCGACATGGGTGTCGACCCTAGGGTCGACCTGGGGGTCGACCTCCCTGGTCGAGCCAGGTCGGCTTGGGTGCATCTGGATGGGTTTTTGGGCTGTTTTGGTGAGCCTATGACGAATTCTGACGGTTCTGATCTGTTTTAGGGTTTATCTAAAGGCCTAAAACAACTAACTACACCTATAAATACATCCTAAGACCTAGCCTCCTCTACACACAATTCTATTCTGCTTCTTCTCTGCCTCTGTTCTAATAAAAATAAAAATGGTGTCGCTACTCTGCTGGAATCAAAACTAGAAGCTAATCAACATCAACTTAAGCAATTCAATTCGAATTTGAGATAAAAGCTTCTGCAACAATTCTGCAACAACTAAAGTTCTTTCTTTAATCCAATCAAGGCAAGTACAGTTATTTTCCGCTATAAACGTTAATTCTGATTTTGACATGAATTGTGAATCTGAATCTGAGAGTATATCTGTTCTGTTCTGATTTGATTTATCTTATTCTGTACCTCTTTTCTCTTTCTGTTCTATAGCCAGGCTACTACGAGCCTGAGCCAATCTCATAAGAGATTAACATGCGCTAAAATATTTGGGACAGTAAAATGAATGATGCATAAATTGGGCGTGACCAATAGGTGACTAATTTGAGGAAAGAACATGGACTGTAGCTATAACATGAATCTGAGACATATGATTGGACATGTTATATTTATAACATAAAAAGGTATTGAACATATGATTTGTGGACATGACATAAAAAGGTATATAATTGAACATAAATATAGACTGTATTGAACACATGATTTAGGATAAAGAGAATATGGCCTAGGTATAAAGATTTACATGAAAGTAGGATATCTATAAATGTAAATAAACACCCAAGTAAGGGACCTTTGGGATATATGACATGCATAGTAATCTATGGCTATATTTGATATAAATTATATGGATCTTCTGTACTATGCAAGTTTAATAAAAATTTGGAACATATGTTATATGGTAAATTTATGACCATAATCTGTGCTATGTAAATTTAATACAAACATAGGGTATATGATAATATTGTGAATCAAGACTATTATTTATGCACATGAACTTAGGCAAGGTTTATAATTAGGCAAGGTATGAAACTTTAAGAAATAAGTAAATTTGTTATATTTGCCTAATTTGCTAGTTGTGTTACATTGCCTAATCTGCTAGTTCTGTTATATTGCTTAATCTGCTAGTTCTGCTCTACTGCCTAGTCTGCTAGATTTGTTCATCTGCCAGATCTGTCATTTGCTAATTCTGTTGAAAATACTAAATCTGCTAGTTTGCTTAATCTGCTAAGTCGCCTAACCTGAGGAATCTGTTATCTGCTATATCTGTTGAGTTGGTATAATTAGTCCGCTATTGACATAATCTGAATTGGCTATAGTTATGAAATATTGACATGTATATTAGGCGTGGGTATAAATGGTAAATCATTAATTAATTGGCCGCAAAGATAAACATGGCTAACTCGAGGTTAGAATGAGTTTGCGGCGTAATTCTGCCCGGAACCACCCGGCATATTCCAGTGGTCGCAAACAATAGGTTCTAATGTGAGAAGTTAGTCATAACGTGCTTGAAACCCGAGGTTAGACTCAGTTTGCGACAGAAACCTGTCCGGAACCAACCGGCCTAACCAGTAGCCGCAAACTGTCAGTCTAATGTGAGAGGTTTAGGCATTAATATTTAATTAATGAAAATCTGAGATAATTATGATGTCTAAAACGTGTTGGGTAAGGTTAAACCAATTGGACCAATGAATCTGATGAACCCATTTCGTGAATCCGTAGGCCCAATACAAAGTTAGATAATCTGGGACCAGTTAATCTGTAAGCCTGTTAATCCGAACATATGATCCGTTAGTCTGAAAACCTAATAACTTGATTGTCTGATCTGTGAACTAGTTAACCTAAATTTTGTATGTCTGAAACTTGTAGACAAGTTAAGCTGAAATCTGTTAGTCTGGGGACACAAGGTTAGGAGGGGAATTACTTGTGTCATCTGTTGTTTGGGACCCATATTAGTCAGTAACCCTTTCTGGTATCAAAACTTTGACCCAACAGTAAGTAGGGTCCGGGCACGCTTACTGAACTAATTATAAGCGGTTCATTCTGATAATGGCGAGGGGTGTTGATGGTGCGTTCCAACCATGTGCGTGCATGGATCCCGGTCTGCCTCTGAGGATGTAAGACGACGTGGGGTCCGGGCACGCTTACTGAACTAATTATAAGCGGTTCATTCGGATAATGGCGAGGGGTGTTGATGGTGCGTTCCAACCGGGTCATGTGCGTGCATGGATCCCGGTCTGCCTCTGAGGATGTAAGACGCCGTGACATCTGTAAATAGGTCTGTGCCAATTGGTTGTCACTTTAGGGAGTGATACACCCTACTGTGGGGCCGACATAGGATATTTATGTATTAGGAAGCCGATCGCTTGGGGTAGGGTTTTAGGGTACACTTAGTTCTGTCTGTTTCTGTTGGTACCGTCTGTTTCTGTTGGGTGGTAACACCTGTCTGTTTCTGCGTGGTACCGTCTGTTCGGGTGGTAAAGGCCCATTACTAGTGTACACCTAATTCTACATTCTGTTTCCCTAGGGATTAATCTGTTTCTGCTTCTGTCTGTTTCTGATCGGGTAGTAAAGGCCCATTATTAGCATTCTGTTTCTGTTAAATTTTTCTGTACCCATTCCTGTTCAGTTTAGACATTAGGGTGACACCTAATTCTGTTATACTAGTATTAGTGCAGAGAAGTGTAAAGCAATAGTTTATGTCATTCTGTTCTTCTGTTATATCTGCTACACCTGTTACAGTTATCTCTCATCCAGTTTTATGTTCATGTCATATTATTATTATCTGTTCATACGCTGAAAGTCACTGGACTTGCCAGACTTTTTGTCTAACCCTTGTTTCGCCTCCTTTCTTCCGTTTCCCCCCAGGTTATCCAAGGAGGGAATACTTTAGCTTGATCCGGATTTCTCTTTGCTTGAAGTGCTTAAAGTATGGCTTGGCTCTGTATAGCTTCTGTTCCTTGGGGATTATGATTTTAAACCATGCATTTTGAAGGCTTTTGTACAAGACTGATATTTTGTACTTGAATTCTGAGATTTGAAAGGATGTAACCATATTGATTTCTGTTCCGCTGTAATAAAGTTAAAAATTTTCAAGTACTGTTTTATCTGTCTTGTAAGTTTCTGTTCTGTTTACTAAAATGCTCCACCAAAGTTAAGGCATTCCCTTTGTGAGTGACCTTAACGGAGGTGGGGTGTTACACATTGGTATCAGAGCTAAAGGTTACCGGATTTGATAAAGAATTTTTGAAAACTATTTTCAAAAAGGTTTTGAAAAGGAAGTATTTTCAAAAGTAAAGATTATTTTGAAAAACATAGTCCCCTAAGCCATATATCTATCTTTTGATCCTCTGCTTGAATCCTTGTTTCCTTCTTTCTTGAGTCTCTGGGGCTCCCGGTTTTCTGGGAGGTAACCTCGTCGAAGGGCAAAGTAGTGCCTGACTTCCATCGATAGCTGTAGTAGTTTCACCTGTGGCTAGTTTTCTTTAGAGCTTTGAAGGATTTTTCAGGGCGATGGAGGCAGCTTTCGAGGGATTGGTCAACATGTTACACAAGGATAGTAAAGATGAGAATGATGAGGTTTGGCTAAGGAGCACAACCCAAAGGTGAGAAACTCCTATAGACTTAGTTCACAATGGAGGCAAAAGGGAAACACAAAAGAAGGAAGGAAAGTTTGAAGATAAGGAGGAGGAAAGTGTTTTACTTATGGAAGCTCGACTCATCTGAATAAGGATTACCGACCGAGGAAGGGGAGGGTGCTTGCTTCAACTATGGTGAGATGGGGCACTTTACTAGGGACTGCCCGAAGAAACGAAGGCAAGGACAGAGGACAAGACCAACTTCTGGAGGGCAGGCAAACACTCTCAAGGCTAGTGGATAGGATAGAAATAGGGAAATTTCTGTAGAAGGTTTAATTTTCTTATCTGGTTATGGAGTTAAGACTCTTTCTGATTCTGTACTTGATACTCTGCACTTGAATACTAGTATTGTTTCTGATTCTGCTGTAGACTCAGACCCATAAAGAGTATGACTCATCTGTTTTAAGTTAAGGTTTGAGGGATATCTGTGTTAGGCGTCAAATATGATGCATATATTCTGAGTTTTTATGGGATATGATTTTATCATGCTTAGCTTCCGAAGAATCATTAGGGAACCTGATCTGTACCAGTAGTCTGTAAATATCTGAATACTTCTGATAAGATTTCCAGTTTTGACATTGTCTAAAGAGGGTAACCCTCTGGGTGTCAATCTGATGTTGATTTCGGTCTTCGGGGTTGACCCTTACGGGGATTATTTTCTCAACCAATGTCTGATAGGAATCAAGTTTTTGTTTTATTTGTACTCGCTTCCATCACTCGACTGTATCCTATCGATCGAGTGTTCAACTTATAGATAGGAATCCTAATGGGTGTAAACATGTGTTTGAGACATGTTATGTTTGATGGTTGCAAGTGGATGCAAGTGGTTGCTAGTGGTTGCTCGTGGACGCATATACACACATTAGGCACTAGATCGGCTCGAAAACACTCTCATACTGCATATGGATGTGTGAGCATTTTAAATTTTTATGGATGCAAAATGGTTGAATCAGCACATGGATGTTGCATATGAGTGGATGGTTGTGCACTCATATAGAAATGATATGTATCAAATAGGAAAATTGCATACATATTGGACTCATGGCACTGACATAATTCGCATTAAGGAGGTCAACTGAATCAGTAGACCGCCTGATCTTTGCATTAGATAAGGAACATATACACACACTGTGCATTTAAACATGGAAGCATTAGAAGTCTATAAGGACAATGGATGCCTATGTTTGATGGTTGAGTAGATGGTTGTTTGGATGATTAGGATATACATTCTTCTTGACTTGAAGATTTCAGGGACGAAATCCTTTAAGGAGGGGAGAATGTAACAACCCGTAATTCTGTTAATATTAGTAGCCACAAATTAAAGAATAACTAATTACAGATGTGAGAATTAAGGGAAACGGGTTTCGCGGTTGCGTTCGTCTCGGAAAAATACGCGAAACAAAGTCCGAAATTTCGTAAATCGGAGTCAGTATGACCGAGATATGGCCTTCAGAAGTTTCACGAAAAATCAGAAAAACGAGACAGATTTCAAAAATGCAGAAAACGAGCCAGGCGGGAAAATTCCCGCCCAGACCAGGTCGACCTGGAGGTCGACCTGGGAGTCGACCTGGGGGTCGACCTGGGAGTCGACCTGGAGGGGACCAGGTCGACATGGGTGTCGACCCTAGTGTCGACCTGGGGGTCGACCTCCCTGGTCGAGCCAGGTCGGCCTGGGTGCATCTGGATGGGTTTTTGGGCTGTTTTGGTGAGCCTATGATGAATTCTGACGGTTCTGATCTGTTTTAGGGTTTATCTAAAGGCCTAAAACAACTAACTACACCTATAAATACATCCTAAGACCTAGCCTCCTCTACACACAATTCTATTCTGCTTCTTCTCTGCCTCTGTTCTAATAAAAATAAAAATGGCATCGCTACTCTGCTGGAATCAAAACTAGAAGCTAATCAACATCAACCTAAGCAATTCAATTCAAATTTGAGACAAAAGCTTCTGCAACAATTCTGCAACAACTAAAGTTCTTTCTTTAATCCAATCAAGGCAAGTACAGTTATTTTCCGCTATAAACGTTAATTCTGATTTTGACATGAATTGTGAATCTGAATCTGAGATTATATCTGTTCTGTTCTGATTTGATTTATCTTATTCTGTACCTCATTTCTCTTTCTGTTCTATAGCCAGGCTACTACGAGCCTGAGCCAATCTCATAAGAGATTAACATGCATTAAAATATTTGGGACAGTAAAATGAATGATGCACAAATTGGGCATGACCAATAGGTGACTAATTTGAGGAAAGAACATGGACAGTAGCTAGAACATGAATCTGAGACATATGATTGGACATGTTATATTTATAACATAAAAAGGTATTGAACATATGATTTGTGGACATGACATAAAAAGGTATATAATTGAACATAAATATAGACTGTATTGAACACATGATTTAGGATAAAGAGAATATGGCCTAGGTATAAAGATTTACATGAAAGTAGGATATCTATTAATGTAAATAAACACCCAAGTAAGGGACCTTTGGGATATATGACATGCATAGTAATCTATGGCTATATTTGATATAAATTATATGGATCTTCTATACTATGCAAGTTTAATAAAAATTTGGAACATATGTTATATGGTAAATTTATGACCATAATCTGTGCTATGTAAATTTAATACAAACATAGGGTATATGATAATATTGTGAATCAAGACTGTTATTTATGCACATGAACTTAGGCAAGGTTTATAATTAGGCAAGGTATGAAACTTTAAGAAATAAGTAAATTTGTTATATTTGCCTAATTTGCTAGTTGTGTTACATTGCCTAATCTGCTAGTTCTGTTATATTGCTTAATATTCTAGTTCTGCTCTACTGCCTAGTCTGCTAGATTTGTTCATCTGCCAGATCTGTCATTTGCTAATTCTGTTGAAAATACTAAATCTGCTAGTTTGCTTAATCTGCTAAGTCGCCTAACCTGAGGAATCTGTTATCTGCTATATCTGTTGAGTTGGTATAATTAGTCCGCTATTGACATAATCTGAATTGGCTATAGTTATGAATTATTGACATGTATATTAGGCGTGGGTATAAATGGTAAATCATTAATTAATTGGCCGCAAAGATAAACATGGCTAACTCGAGGTTAGAATGAGTTTGCGGCGTAATTCTGCCCGGAACCGCCCGGCATATTCCAGTGGTCGCAAACAATAGGTTCTAATGTGAGAAGTTAGTCATAACGTGCTTGAAACCCAAGGTTAGACTCAGTTTGCGACAGAAACCTGTCCGGAACCAACCGGCCTAACCAGTAGCCGCAAACTGTCAGTCTAATGTGAGAGGTTTAGGCATTAATATTTAATTAATGAAAATCTGAGATAATTATGATGTCTAAAACGTGTTGGGTAAGGTTAAACCAATTGGACCAATGAATCTGATGAACCCGTTTCGTGAATCCGTAGGCCCAATACAAAGTTAGATAATCTGGAACCAGTTAATCTGTAAGCCTGTTAATCCGAACATCTGATCCGTTACTTTGAAAACCTGTTAACTTGATTGTCTGATCTGTGAACTAGTTAACCTAAATTTTGTATGTCTGAAACTTGTAGACAAGTTAAGCTGAAATCTGTTAGTCTGGGGACACAAGGTTAGGAGGGGAATTACTTGTGTCATCTGTTGTTTGGGATGCATATTAGTCAGTAACCCTTTCTGGTATCAAAACTTTGACCCAATAGTAAGTAGGGTCCGGGCACGCTTACTGAACTAATTATAAGCGGTTCATTCTGATAATGGCGAGGGGTGTTGATGGTGCGTTCCAACTGGGTCATGTGCGTGCATGGATCCCGGTCTGCCTCTGAGGATGTAAGACGCCGTGGGGTCCGGGCACGCTTACTGAACTAATTATAAGCGGTTCATTCTGAGAATGGCGAGGGGTGTTGATGGTGCGTTCCAACCGAGTCATGTGCGTGCATGGATCCCGGTCTGCCTCTGAGGATGTAAGACGCCGTGACATCTGTAAATAGGTCAGTGCCAATTGGTTGTCACTTTAGGGAGTGATACACCCTACTGTGGGGCCGACACAGGATATTTATGTATTAGGGAGCTGATCGCTTGGGGTAGGGTTTTAGGGTACACTTAGTTCTGTCTGTTTCTGTTGGTACCGTCTGTTTCTGTTGGGTGGTAACACCTGTCTGTTTCCGTTGGGTGGTAACACCTGTCTGTTTCTGCGTGGTACCGTCTGTTCGGGTGGTAAAGGCCCATTACTAGTGTACACCTAATTCTACATTCTGTTTCCGTAGGGATTGATCTGTTTCTGCTTCTGTCTGTTTCTGATCGGGTAGTAAAGGCCCATTATTAGCATTCTGTTTCTGTTAAATTATTCTGTACCCGTTCCTGTTCAGTTTAGACATTAGGGTGACACCTAATTCTGTTATACTAGTATTAGTGCAGAGAAGTGTAAAGCAATAGTTTATGTCATTCTGTTCTTCTGTTATATCTGCTACACCTATTACAGTTATCTCTCATCCAGTTTTATGTTCATGTCATATTATTATTATCTGTTCATACGCTGAAAGTCACTGGACTTGCCAGACTTTTTGTCTGACCCTTGTTGTTTCGCCTCCTTTCTTCCGTTTCCCCCCAGGTTATCCAAGGAGGGAATACTTTAGCTTGATCCGGATTTCTCTTTGCTTGAAGTGCTTAAAGTATGGCTTGGCTCTGTATAGCTTCCGTTCCTTGGGGATTATGATTTTAAACCATGCATTTTGAAGGCTTTTGTACAAGACTGATATTTTGTACTTGAATTCTGAGATTTGAAAGGATGTAACCATATTGATTTCTGTTCCGCTGTAATAAAGTTAAAAATTTTCAAGTACTGTTTTATCTGTCTTGTAAGTTTCTGTTCTGTTTACTAAAATGCTCCACCAAAGTTAAGGCATTCCCTTTGTGAGTGACCTTAACGGAGGTGGGGTGTTACAAATTATATCTTATTATATGTATTTGATTATTTTATTTTAAATTGATATTTGTGATGACCCAAACTTCCCCGTAAAGGCAAGTCTGGATTGCTTTGAGAACAACACACATCAGAACACAAACTGAAGAACATTTTATTGTTAATTACATTAATTACTTCAGAGTACAAGAATATAACAGAGTATAATTACTTATTACAATAGAAATATAATCATATCAGAGGTTTAAATTACATTTAAATAGCAGCGGAAAAATAATACAAATATACAACCGAAAGGAATACACGGATACAGAGCTTTCCGAATTTCGCTTCAGCTGTAAACCAGTACCTTGCAAATATATCTGCAACAAAGCTACTCGACTGCCCGTGTGGAAAATATGGGCACCCGAGTTTGCCAGTGAAACAAACTACAGGTCAGTCATGGGACTGGTATGAGAAAACTAACTTAACTTAACTAATAATAAGGCTAATCACGGGACCATGCCGCTAACGCGGAACGGGTTTACTCTATTGGATTGCCCGTGCTTAAATTAAAGTAAATCGTTAAACAACGCAATGCTTTTTTTTAGAAAAATGAAACCATTATAAGACTCAAGTCCCATCACAAAATGCAACGCAAACCGGAGGATAGAGTTTTACCTTATAATGGTCAAAAGATGCTTGATACATTAACACGAATTTAATAATAGTGTGTATATGTTTTAAATAAAAACATTTCAGACATAATGTATCAATCATAGGCGGCATAGTACCCCATCCTACTATGTCGCCATACTATTTATACAATCAAAACCGTAATGTCATATTGGAAGTTGGATTTCCATCATGAGTCAAGGCTAGTAACGATCTCCTTACCGATTCGAGACTCTCTAGCAATGCCTCAAGATTCGGACACTGGCGAACCCTTGGATCCTACAGGGCCGGTCCACAAATACTTTAGTGGATTGGCAATTCCTGAACACACGCTCCTCGGTCCTATTCATCCTATAATACGGCCATTGGCGATCGAATAAATCAGAGGCCTCGAAAATTCCATCATCCACATAAGTAAAAATGTCAGGGCTGGTAGGTCGTTGACACCTCTTCTAGCTAGAAAGAGACGTGTGCACTCCCTGCGTTCCCTTGCTCCGTTTCTGACTCATACCGGGGCGTGAGGCTCACGAAGTAACGCTATACACAAAGCTATGCCGAAATAGGTTGTGCTTTGATCATCCCACAAGGCTCTGCTTTTCATCAAAAGCCTTGATCATTTGCATCTTGGCGCGCCACACTGACAATTCACGCCATGCGATCAATAACTATTAATATATACCAGGGTGTTAAGCAAGAGAATAAATTCTCTGCCACCAAACATATATAAATTAATAAGAATCAATTTAATTTACATGGAATGAAATCCAATGTCAGATACACATCCATTTACAAGTCCGTTCTTGGTCTGAACGAAACCAGAGACACCTTATTCCTCGTCCCATATGTCCAATGCGAAAGTGAGATGCTCGTATATCTGGACAATCAACAAGTACGTCCAGTCGGCTACCACTGTAGCCTCTTCAAGGTAGCTACTCCAATCAAAGGCATTAGTAGTCGTCGTCCATTCGAAGTGAAGATCGCCGGTCTTCTATCACCGTCTTCAATATTAAAATCGTCACATAATCATTTGAAATGAGATTGAACTGGGTCTTTTCAAATGATTCTCGCATATATATAGTTTAAAATCAAGTGATATAAAAACACATCAACGCCTCATTCCGATTCAGAATATTCTTTTGATAGAATATTCATATTATTAGGGAAAGGTTACCATCAATTATATCGAAGATAAATACTTTTAAATTTATTCTTTAATCTTCTTTTTTAAAGATTCATTAAAACTCCAATTTGGTTTTAATATCAAGAATCATTACTTTACGATTATTTCAGTTTAAGAAATAAATCTTATCTTTAGTTGGGTTAAAAAATCAATGTCATTTAAAAACATTGTTCACAAAAACCCAAAATCACCTTCCATTAAATATGGAATTTTCACAGAAATCAAGCCAATATATAATCGATATAAATTTATGTATCATACCGATAATATATATGGAATAACGGTAAAGCCTTTTAAATTCCATATATAGTAACAGCCTTCTTTTACAGATGCCTATCTCGATTATTATCAAACTGAATTCCCACTCAATTCCAATTTAATATATATTAAATTGGAAAACTTGACTTTAGAAAATTTCATTTTTAAATCTTAATAAAATATTTATAAATTCTAAATCATATTCACTATTAATTGGGTTAAAGAACAAATGTCATTTAAAACATAGTTCACGATAAACCCAATTCACATATCAATTTATTCCAATTACTAAATATAATTGGAACCTCTAAAAATCTTAATTAAAAGATTTATTCTTTAATACGGGGTTTAAGAATAGTGTTATTTAAGACACCATCCACGACAACCCAAAATCTAACCCTTTTATTTAATCCAATTAAATATTAATTAATTAGAAGTCTTCATTAAATCTTAATTTAAAAGATTTATCCTAGTTAATAACTAGTTTATTTCAATAGAAATATATTTTTATCTTTTGCCTATCCAAACGGACATAGAAATCATCATTTTATCCTTCGTTGAATATTATTTTAAAATATTCATTATTTAAAAATATTCTTTATATAAAAAGGTTCTTTATATTACAATATTCTTTATATACAATATTCTCTGTAAAAAGATAATCTTTATATTACAATGTTCTTATTTTAAAAGATATTCTCTATTTAAAATTATTCTTTATTTTAAAAGAAATCCTGAATCAGAATGTGACTCAATCAGTTACCATATAATTTCAATTATATGGATTTCATACATTGCATATATATGACAACAAATGATAAATAATCATCAAACCATCCATTTAACATACAAAGTGAAGTTTACAATTGTGTAAGTATTAAAATGAATACATAATTAACGCTCATCACAGACTGTCAATCCATCGGTTGACAGACAACTAAATATTGGGACTAGTGTATGACAAATGTCATCCCAACACCCATGTGGGGTTTTCAGCCAACAACAGTTCATATAAATAAATAATTGGTTAATGAATTTAACCAATTTTAATTCTGCTAACATGTTGACGAAAATGAACAAACATGTTATAATATTCCTAATGTCGAATAAAAATGTATTTTTCTCGTATCATTTCCCCTATACATTTCTAATGTATAATAAAATGTAATTTATTTATATGACATTATTGCTGATGACAAATGAAAAGATAATTTTCATTTTACTTCATTTGTATGCAACTTCTATTATTGATTTTAACAAATAAAAGAAATACTTTTATTTGTAGACGTTTTCAAATCATAACCTATGAAATGCCTCTTTATTCTGTACACAAATCCTAATGTATAGTTCGACAATACAAATGTCACTTGTATTTGCATACAAATTCTATGGTATGATTTAACAAAAAATGTTACTTTAATTCACATACAATTCTGATGTATGTTTTTGACAATGAAAATGATTCTTGAATTTACATACAAATTCTGATGTACGCTATGCAAATAAAAATGATTCTTATATTTGCATATAAATCTGAATGTATATTATGCAAATAAAAGGGATTCTTATATTTGCATATAAATTATATTTCAACAAAATGTATAAAAAGTGATACATTCATTTTGTTGACAATTCTAACTTTTAACTAAATGAACCAAAGTGATATCTTTGTAGTAACACAAATTTATTTAACAAATATGCTATTTGTGTTTTGACACAAATGATAATTTGTTTTCCCCTAACATGTTTGATAAAAATGATTATTTTTATTTCAATTAACATGTTTGACAAAAATGACTATTTTTATTATATATAAAATGACAACAAAAATGATACTTTCAACTTTTTTTTTATTACAACTAAAATGACAATAAAAATGTTTCTTTTGTATCCATTCTTTTTATTACATCTAAAATGCAAGTAAAGATGTAACTTTTAAATTCTAACTTTTATTTACATCTAAAATGTAAATAAAAAATATAACTCTTTAATCTATTCTTCTATTTACATCTAGAGTGTAAATAAAAATATAACCTTTTAATCTACTCTTTTACAACTAATATGTCAACAGAAATGTCATTTTTGATTTATTCTTTTTATATTCCCTAATTTGATCATAAATTATAACATTTGAAAACTATACTTTCTTTATTACATCTAAAATGTAAATGAAGATGTAGCTTTTAAATTTTATTCTTTTATTTCAACTAACATGTAAAAAATGTAATTTTTATCTCTGTTTTGTTCTATTCTTTCATTTGCATCAAAATGCAAATAAAGAATGTAACTTTTATTCTAATCTTTCATTTGCATCAAAAATGCAAATGAAAAATGTAACTTCTTAAACTAGGCTTTTATTTGCATCTAAAATGCAAACAAAAATGTAACCTTTTTAATTCATGCTTTATTGTACCAAAAATGCAAATAAAAATTCAACTTTTAATTTCATGTTTTATTTGTACCAAAAATGCAAATAAAAATTTAACTTTTAATTTCACGTTTTATTTGTACCAAAAATGCAAATAAAAATATAACTTTTAATTTCAGGTTTTATTTGTACCAAAAATGCAAATAAAAATTCATTTTAATTTCATGTTTTATTTGTACCAAAAATGCAAATAAAAATTTAACATTTAATTTCATATATTAATTTCATGTTTTATTTCTTGTTTTATTAACATCATAAAGGATTGCAAATAAAAAATTTAACTTTTTATTTCTAGTTTTATTTGCAACAAGGAATGCAAATAAAAATTTAACTTTTTATCTAGTTTTATTTGCCACAAGGAATGCAAAAAAAATGTAACTTTTTATTTCTAGTTTTATTTGCAACAAGGAATGCAAATTAAAAATGTAACTTTTTATTTCTAGTTTTATTTGCAACAAGGAATGCAAATAAAAAATGTAACTTTTTATTTCTAGTTTTATTTGCAATAAGGAATTCAAATAAAAAATGTAACTTTTTATTTCTATTTTTATTTGCAACAAGGAATGCAAATAAAAAATGTAACTTTTTATCTATGTTGTAGACAATTCTAATCCCATTCATTAATATAACAAAATGATATTCATTTCAAAAATACAAGCAAAATAATATTTTTATTGAATTAACAATCCTATTTCAATTCAACAATGTAGACAAAATGATATATTTTAATGGTATTGACAATTCTAATTCAATACAATAATATGACAAAGTGATATTTTTAATTGAATCGACCAACTAATTCAATTCAACAACAATGTCCAAAATGATATTTTTATATTGAATTGGCAAACTAATTCAATTCAATAAAATGACAAAATAATATTTAATTAATATACATGACTCATCAAATATTGACAAAGAGAAAATAATTTAATTTAATTTAACAACACGTACAGATCTAAAATTATTCATCGCCAATCAATAGATCAATCATCACCCAACATTTCAGAACGTAACAGATCTAAATCATATACATACAATCATTACATAGCAAGTAAAATAACTAGATTGATTAATTATTTAAACAAAATAGAAATCTCACCGTCGGGTTGCAAATTTGGCCAAAATTCAAACAGATCGGAATCACTCCTTTTTAGTCTAGAATTGTAGATCTCGTCTCTACGATCGCACAGGATCTGAAATCGTTAATTTTCGATGTCGTATGAATTAGTTATGGCTTTAACAAGATTGATAATAATTTTAAAATTAAATTATTAAAATATTTAAAGGATTAAACCTTTCTTCCCTAACACAGTAGAAGGCCGACTGTTTTCGTTTCTTGTTCAATTCTAGGGTTGATTTTCTCTTCCGATCCGCAGCACCAGAGGACGATCAGAAGGCGGCGCGTCGAAGAGCTACAAGCGGCGCACCAGGGGACCCACTCACGTGCAGCTCGGTCGAGCCTAGGGGGAGTGCGACGGTGGTCTTAAGCGTGGGTTTAGGCGCGTGGATCTCGAAGTTCGGGCCACCAGGGGTTGATCCAACCGTATGAAATTAAAGAGGAAGAAAATCTCTTTGATAATGTCAAAAGGAGGAGAGGTTTTCAGTAGATGGATTTACAGAAATTGGGGACTTAGTTTCGGAGCATGGTGGCCATTGTTTCATGTAGTGGCGGCGGCTCTGTTTGATAGATTAGGTTTTGGAAGAAGGAGATGGTGTATTTTATATTATTTTAATGTTAATTTAAAAATTAAATCCATACATCTTAAACTAATCCGATTTAAGTCCAACCGGAGTTGACCCTACCCAATAGCCCCCTTTCCAGATCCAATGGGCTAGGTCCCGTCAGCCCAAACGACAGTCTGTGGCCCGAATTATTTAATTTAATATTTAAACCCTTTATTAAATTAATTCGATCGCATATTTACATTCACCGGGGCCACATATGGACTCAAAAAATTCCAGAAAAAATATATTTGGCTTTGTTATGAGGATACGGTCCTAATAAAATTAATTTCGTTGAATTCTGTGACCGTTTGAAAAATGGTTGTTTTTCAGTCGATTAAATTTGACTGAAATGAACAAAACACATTTTCTTTTGCCACGCCCATATATTAATTCGAACAATTATGAAAATTGAAACCTAGCAATAATTTGACATTCCGGTTCCAACAAAAGTGGTTTCGTCGAAAACAGAGGTCGTTTGAAAATGGTTTTTTTTAAGGGCTATATATTTAATTAAAAAATATATAAATTCTACAGCGACTTTTCTAAATTTTTAAACTAGACATAACTTACCATTTTTAAAGTGAAATTTCAATTTCTTACATTCGTTAGAATGATATGGTTAAACAGATTTAAGTATTTCTTGTTTTGTTCAAATCTGATTTGTATTGAATTCTGTACATTCAATTGAAATTAGAAATCGAATTATTGAACTACCGCGCCATTTCAAACTCCTTTTATAATTAAATTAAATTTATTCATTTTAACTTCGATTAAAATAAATTTTTTGTCGTTATTATTTAAAATAAACCATTTTAAATATTAAAATTCCATTAAAATTGTTAAAATAAAAATTTTAAATTGGTTCAGAATTTCCGGGTTGTTACAATCTCCCCCACTTAAAATCTTTTCGTCCTCGAAAAGGAACGAAGCTAAAAATTGCTTCATTAACCAACTCAACTTTATATTTTTATTTATTGGTTTCAATAATTTTATTAGTTGATCTAATAATCACACAACACAACCATCAATCAATTAGGTGATTAATTTTTCAAATATATATAACTTTTATATATAGTAAAAAAATCATATTTTTTTAGTGCAAATCACAGCAATATATTCTAACTATATTTTGGTTCTCATACCAGTCAATCGGAAATATATAGAAATCCCACTTTTGAAACTCGAAAATAAACTCTGATGATGATGCAACAATCATCAGAATCATCTCCGGGCGACTAAAGAGTGCTTCTATATCTGTCTAGTATATTTGAGACTTTAAATATACACGGATCAGACGTATATTAAATTCTCTATATACTCGATTGTCCAAAATAAAAATATATAATATACTCAAATACGTATATTAAGATAAAAATTTCAAAACTAAATTTGTTTTCATTATTTTTTTATTTTTATTTTTTTAAAATAACACTCTTTGAACTCATTCTAGGATACTACTGACCCCATCTCTAACGAGTCATTCTTATTGGATATTACTAATGCAATCTCTGATGAATTCTTTCGTTCGGTTCTAATGTGCCTTGTTCTCGAGCTCTGTAAACCAAAGCTCTGATACCAAATGTGAAGACCCAAACTTCCCCGTAAAGGCAAGCCTGGATTGCTTTGAGAACAACACACATCAGAACACAAACTGAAGAACATATTATTGCTGATTACAATAATTACATCATAATATAAGAATATAACAAAGTATAATTACTTGTTACAATAGAAATACAATAATATCAGAGGTTTAAATTACATTTAAATAACAGTGGAAAAATAATACAAATATACAACTGAAAGGAATACACGGATACAGAGCTTTCCGAATATCGCTCCAGCTGTAAACCAGGACCCTGTAAATATATCTGCACAAAAGCTACTCGACCGCCCGTGTGGAAAATATGGGCACCCGAGTTTGCCAGTGAAACAAACTACAGGTCAGTCATGGGACTGGTATGAGAAATCTAACTTAACTAATAATTAGGCTAATCACAGGACCACGCCGCTAACGCGGAACGGGTTTACTCCATTGGATTGCCAGTGCATAAATTAAAGTAAATCGTTAAACAACGCAATGCTTTTTTTAGAAAAATGAAACCAATATAAGACTCAAGTCCCATCACATAATGCAACGCAAACCGGAGGATAGAGTTTTACCTTATAATGGTCAAAAGATGCTTGATACGATAAAACAGATTTAATAATAGTGTGTATATGTTTTAAATAAAAACATTTCAATCATAATGTATCAATCATAGACGGCATAGTACCCCATTATACTATGTCACCATACTAGTTATACAATCAAAACCATAATGTCGTATTGGAAGTTGGATTTCCATCATGAGTCAAGGCTAGGAACAATCTCCTTACCGATTCGAGACACTCTAGCAATGCCTCAGGATTCAGACGCTGACGAACCCTTGGATCCTGCAGGGCCGGTCCACAAATACTTTAGTGGATTGGCAATTCTTGAACACACACTCCTCGGTCCTATTGAACCAATAATACGGCCATTGGCGATCGAATAAATCCGAGGCCTCGAAAATTCCATCATCCACATAAGTAAAAATGTCAGGGCTGGTAGGTCGCTGACACCACTTCTAGCTAGAAAGAAACGTGCTCACTCCCTGCGTTCCCTTGCTCTGTTTCTGACTCATACCGGGGTGTGAAGCTCGCGAAGTAACGCTATACACATAGCTATGCCGAAATAGGTTGTGCTTTAATCATCCCACAAGCCTCTGCTTTTCAACAAAAGCCTTGATCATTTGCATCTTGGCGTGCCACATTGACAATTCACGCCATGCGATCGATAACTATTAATATATACCAGGGTTTTAAGCAGGAGAATAAATTCTCTGCCACCAAACAGATATATATTAATAAGAATCAATTTAATTTACATGGAATGAAATCCAATGTTAGACACACATCCATTTACAAGTTCGTTCTGGGTTTGAACGAAACCGGAGACACCTTATTCCTCGTCCCATATGTCCAATACGGAAGTGAGATTCTCGTATATCCAGACAATCAACAAGTACGTTCAGATGGCTACCACTGTAGCCTCTTCAAGTTAGCTACTCCAATCAAAGGCATCAGTAGTCGTCGTCCATTCGATGCGAAGATCACCGGTCTTCAATCACCGTCTTCAATATCTTCGATTAAAATCGTCGCATAATCATTTGAAATGAGATTGAACTCGGTCTTTTCAAATGATTCTCGCATATATCTAGTTTAAAATCAAGTGCTATAAAAACACATCAATGCCTCATTCCAATTCAGTATATTCTTTTGATAGAATATTCATATTATTAGGGAAAGTTTCCCATCAACTATATCGAAGATAAATTCTTTTAAATTTATTCTATAATCTTCTTTTTTAAAGATTCACTAAAACTCCAATTTGGTTTTAATATCAAGAATTATTACTTTATGATTATTCCAGTTTAAGAAATAAATCATATCTTTAATTAGGTTAAAGAATCAATGTCATTTAAAAACATTGTTCACAAAAACCCAAAATCACCTTCCATTAAATATGGAATTTTCACAGAAATCAAGTCAATATATAATCGGTATAAATTTTTGTATCAGACCGATAATATAAATGGAATAACGACAAAGCCTTTTAAATTCCATATATAGTAACAGCCTTCTTTTACAGATGCCTATCTCGATTATTATCAAATTGAATTCCCACTCAATTCCAATTTAATATATATTAAATTGGAAAACTTGACTTTAGAAAATTTCCTTTTTAAATCTTAATAAAAGATTTATAAATTCTAAATCATATTCACTATTAATTGGGTTAAAGAACAAATGTCGTTTAAAACATAGTTCACAATAAACCCAATTCACATATCAACTTATTCCAATTACTAAACATAATTGGAACCTCTAAAAATCTTAATTAAAAGATTTATTCTTCAGTACGGGGGTTTAGAATAGTGTTATTTAAGACACCATCCATGACAAACCAAAATCTAATCCTTTTATTTAATCCAAATTAAATATTAATTAATTAGAAGTCTTTATTAAATCTTAATTTAAAAGATTTATCCTAGTTAATAACTAGTTTATTTCAATAGAAATATATTTTTATCTTTTGCCAATCCAAACGGACGTAGAAATCATCATTTTGTCCTTCGTTGAATATTATTTTAAAATATTCGTTATTTAAAAATATTCTTTATATAAAAAGGTTATGTTAACCCATAGAAATAAGGGTTTGAGCTATGTCGAGTTAGCCAAGTCGTCGAAAGCCATATCAAAACAAAAGGGCCAAGGCATTAAAACCATGTCACAAGGAAGAGAATTCAATCATACCACCATGCCGTGGCATAACAAGTCGCTCCAAGCTACAGAAGTCGGAGTCAAGTCATGTCAGCCTCGTATAGACCGGTGTAGCGACATGAAGATAAGCCGCAATATTCATCACGCCATTCACCATGTCGTGAACGACATGAGATAGGTCACATGACGTGCCATCCTTCTGAAGTCAGGTCATTGCACAACATCAAACCATTACACATTCATATCAGATGTACCATACCGCTCCGCGACATGGTATCAATAGCGTTTCACTGCATAATGCTGTACCAATCCACACCATAAGGTCATGTCGCATGGAACTAAGTCGTGCCTAAGTCAAGACATCATGTCGTTCATACCATTGGGACTACAACAGAGTAAAGTCATGCTGCCATAACACCATTCCGCTTGGTAGCGTAAGGAGTCAAGTCGCCAGTCTTGCCGCAATAGAAGCTTTGTCGTTCCGTTGATTGAAAAGAGGAACTAACCCGCCATATGACATGAGTCATATCGTTGGTGACATGAGTGAAGGTCCAAGTCTTTTCCTGCATAATTATGAAACTGCCATCTGGTCTGGAAATCTCCTATAAATACCCCCCACACTTCTTCATTTGGGGTGATCGAATCTTGAGACCACAAAGTGCTGTCGAAAACCTTCTACAACAATTCCAACACTTATCCAACATCATAAATCGAAGATTAATCCATGGATCATGATCTTTATCAAATATATCCACATAATTCAAGAGTTGAAGGTTGATTAAAGGAGCTTGTGCATAAGAAGGAATTCTTCCAATTCTACCTCATCTACATCATATCTCCGCTGATCAATACGCTCTTCTATCATTTTTAATAGATTCAAGTGTGATTCATGAGTAAGAGAGTGACAAAAATGTTGTATGAGAGAAGTTAATCTTGTAATCTTCATATTGATAATGAAATTCCTTATGAGAGTGGACGTAGATTCTTATCGGATCGAACCATTACAAAACCTTGTGTCTTCTACTTGCATTTCAATCGTTGTGTGACTCCACTTTTCATTTTTTTCATGAGACTTTTTCTTCACATTTTTGGTGTTAGCCTAATTTTAGGGAAAACATCTGGCGCTTACCATAGGGCCCGATTGCTAATCCATTTCTCACTCTCTCACAAGGTAGAAGGCCTCGCATTGGAATTTTAAATACACTCTGATCATCTAAGTTGTCCGAATTAAAATTCTTATCCAAAGCTATGGGTAAAGGAAAGCCAAGTAGACCATCAAAGAAAACTACAAGTAAAAATGTCGAAGATGCTGATAATGCCACTAACACGGAAAACACTCCACCCACTAATCAATTTGAAGTGGGTGAAAGCTCTAAAGCCGGAACCGCCATAACACGGAGGGAATTGGATGAAGTGGCAGCATGATTAACAAATCGAATGGATATCGCGAGTGAGGCCATGATGAAGAAACTTGAAACCATGTTCGCCATGCAAGCCGCAACGGCCAAAGTCACCATGAGTGCAACCGATCTTAAATATGCTAAAACCACTCGTACCGAAGATACTGGGTCTTCTTCCTCAAGCCCGAATCGAGGAGAATCTATCCAAGAGGTTGCAGATCCTAGTCATAAGGGAATAAAGCCACCTATTCATAATCCCTCCGGAAAAGCAACTCCTCAACAAGCGTTTGGTCCCACCAAAGGGGCACTTCCCCATATGGGAGGTCCAGTGCCCTGGAATCTGAACCGTGACCGTTTGCCTAGGCAAACATCTGGTAAAGAGGAAGGCATCCGCCCCGTGTGCCAACTCAATGAGGAGGAGCGTACATTCAGAATGGTATGAAAGATCATGAATGGGAGGCAGAAAAAGGTGGGTGATGAGAAGGAATGGGGATTTGCTCCTACAAAAACCCCGCTTACAGAAAGAATAAAAATGGCGCCATACCCAAATAAATTCAAACCTCCGGTTGTGCAAGCTTATAATGGGACTGGCGACCCCAACGTGTTCCTATTAAAGTATGATCAGCACATGGATGGGGCACGTGCTACTGATGAGCTCAAATGTTTGTATTTCCCTACTTACTTAGAAGGAGTGGCTTCGCTTTGGTTCACGAAGCTTCCACCAAACTCCGTGGACGACTTTGCCACCTTGGCCAAGCTGTTCAGGAAACAATTCAGGTTACAAGAAACTAAGGTGCGTGATGTAATGGAACTGAATGAGTTGGAACAGGGGCCAGGGGAGTCCATTAAAGCCTTCCTTTCTCATTTTAACACGGCTGCGGCCGAAGTCGGAAACTATGAGCCACGTTTGGCCTTGATGGCTTTAAAAGGAGGTATAAATAAAAGAACCAAACTTGGGCGGTGGATTAAGAAAAAGAAGCTTGTCACTCTCGAAGAGTTATTTGATAAGGCAGAAGATTATATAGGCGTGGATGAGGATCCGGCCTATACATTAGAAGTTCCAGAAAACAATGAGCCGTTAGAGAAAAAAGACGCGAATGTGCATGGAGGACAAAAACCACTGGAGGGAATCAGAAAAGGGGGAATGAAGGGAGAGATGGTCGAAACAACAAAAAGCTTCGTTTCTTCAAGAATTCAGAAATGACTCCCCTTAATTGTACCATAGAAAACATCTATATGGCGACCAAAGACACGGAGGAATACCCAGAACTAGGGAAGTTAAGAGTCACCGATAACGCAATAAAGTCTGGCAGGTTCTGTCGATTTCACAATCAACCGGGCCATAGCACCAACGAGTGTAGACATTTGAAGAGCTTAATTGACGAGTTGATAAGGAAAAACAGGCTTCAGCAGTACACAAAGAACCCTCAGAATGCTCAGGGGGCTCAAGACCAAGGAACCTCTACGGGATAGCCTAAACAGAATGAGAATGCTACGGTTGCTGCTATACCAAGGATGATCATAAACACCATTTCACAAGGCCCATACCTGATTGGGAAAACTTGGGGAGACATGGTGAAGTATGCTCATGAGGTGAAGGACTTTTAGAAAAGGGATGAACTCATGATCATGAATGCAGCTCTATCAACAAAAATACCAAGGATCCCGCGGGACGACATCACATTTAAGGATGAACATCCAAACGGGATCATAACACCTACAGAGGATCCAATGGTGATAACCATTAGTTTGGGTCCAGCCATAGTTAAAAGGTTGTTAGACGATAGTGGAGCATCTGTTAATGTCCTCTTCATTAGCGCATTCCATAGGATGAAGCTTTCCATGGACGACATAAAAGCCTGCCAGAATAAGGTCCATGGATTCACAAGTCAAGATGTTCAACCAACTGGCGTTATCAGTTTACTAGTGGAGCTTGGAGAAGGGAAGTAGAAAGCCGCACTGGTGCAGGACATTGTTATAATTGATGAACCCTCCACTTACAATGCCTTCCTAGGAAGACCCACTCTTGCGACATTTAGAATAGAGAACGTTAGGCTAACATCCCTATTAACTTTCAAAATAAAAAAAAGTCCAGCCACTGTAACATTAAAAATTAGGTCCCTATTTTTGAATGCGGGTCTATTATTTCCAGTTTTACCCTTACGACGCCTCATAAACCTAACCGCGACTACTTACAACAAATCATTGTTCTAAATCAGTCGACCAACAAAATAAATCAAACCCTAATCGCAATCTTCACTTAATCTCGATCTTCTGAAAACTGGAAAATCATTGTCGTTTTATCAACAATGGTGCGAGGGAAGGTATATTTTTGTATTCTTTATTTCATATTTCACTGTTTATGAAAAATGTATATTATAGATTGTAAACAACAGTAATCGAAAGTGATTGTGGCAAATATTGTACTTAGTTACTAAAAAACTTCAGTATTTACTGATTTTTCGAATTATTATCAAAATTTGCTGTTACTTAAAATTGTTGCATCCTTGAATGCTGTTATTGTAAATTCTAGCACGTTTGTGTGGTTTTATTAATGATAGTCGCATGCGTAAATGTTGTTATTCATAATTTCATTCCGGATAAAATTATTAATATGGTTTTATTAATGTTTGTTGCTTGATTACATAATTTTATTCCGGATAGTTGCACACTTTTATGCTATTATTCATGATAGTTGCACACATGTGTGATTTTATTCACGATAGTTGCATTCTTGGATGATTTTATTACGGATAGTTGCATACTTGTATGCTTTTATTCAGCATAGTCACACGCTTGTGTGCTTTTATTCAGGATAGTCGCACGCTTGTGTGCTTTTATTCAGGATAGTCGCACGCTTGTGTGCTTTTATTCAGCATAGTTGCACGCTTGTGTGCTTTTATTCAGCATAGTCGCACGCTTGTGTGCTTTTATTCTGGATAGTCGCATGCATGCGTGCTTTTATTCAGGATAGTTGCACGCTTGTGTGCTTTTATTCAGGATAGTTGCACGCTTGTGTGCTTTTATTCAGGATAGTTGCACGCTTGTGTGCTTTTATTCAGCATAGTCACACGCTTGTGTGCTTTTATTCAGCATAGTTGCACGCTTGTGTGCTTTTATTCTGGATAGTCGCACGCTTGCGTGCTTTTATTCTGGATAGTCGCACGCATGCGTGCTTTTATTCAGGATAGTTGCACGCTTGTGTGCTTTTATTCAGGATAGTTGCGCGCTTGTGTGATTTTATTCAGGATAGTTGCACGCTTGAGTGCTTTTATTCAGGATAGTCGCACGCTTGTGTGCTTTTATTCAGGATAGTTGCACGCTTGTGTGCTTTTATTCAGGATAGTCGCACGCTTGTGTGCTTTTATTCAGCATAGTCGCACGCTTGTATGCTTTTATTCGGGATAGTTGCATGCTTGTGTGCTTTTATTCAGGATAGTCACACGTTTGTGTGCTTTTATTCAGGATAGTTGCATGCTTGTGTGCTTTTATTCAGGATAGTCGCACCCTTGTGTGCTTTTATTCAGGATAGTTGCATGCTTGTGTGCTTTTATTCACAATAGCCGCATGCTTGTGTGCTTATATTCAGGATAGTCGCACCCTTGTGTGCTTTAATTTAGGATAGTCGCATGCTTGTGTGAATTTATTCAGCATAGTTGCACGCTTGTGTGCTTTTATTCAGGATAGTCGCACACTTGTGTGCTTTTATTCTGGATAGTCGCACGCAAGCGTGCTTTTATTCTGGATAGTGGCACGCATGCGTGCTTTTATTCAGGATAGTCGCACGCTTATGTGCTTTTATTCAGGATAGTCGCACCCTTGTGTGCTTTTATTCAGGATAGTTGCACGCTTGTGTGCTTTTATTCAGGATAGTCGCACGATTGTGTGCTTTTATTTAGGATAGTCGCATGCTTGTGTGCTTTTATTCAGGATAGTCGCATGCATGCGTCCTTTTATTCCGGATAGTGGCATGCATGCGTGCTTTTATTCAGGATAGTGGCATGCATGCGTGCTTTTATTCAGGATAGTCGCACGCATACATTCTTTTATTCAGAATAGTCACACCCTTGTGTGCTTTTATTCAGGATAGTCGCACCCTTGTGTGCTCTTATTCAGGATAGTTGCACGATTGTGTGCTTTTATTCAGGATAGTCGCACCCTTGTGTGCTCTTATTCAGGATAGTCGCACGATTGTGTGCTTTTATCCAGGATAGTCGCACGCTTGCGTGCTTTTATTCAGGATAGTCGCACGCTTGCGTGCTTTTGTTCAGGATAGTCGCACGCTTGCGTGCTTTTGTTCAGGATATTCCAACGCTTGCGTGCTTTTATTCAGGATAGTCGCACGCTTGCGTGCTTTTATTCAGGATAGTCCCACGCTTGCGTGCTTTTGTTCAGGATAGTCGCACGCTTGCGTGCTTTTATTCAGCATAGTCGCACGCTTGCGTGCTTTTATTCAGGATAGTTGCACGCTTGCGTGCTTTTATTCAGGATCGTCACACACTTGCGTGCTTTTGTTCAGGATAGTCGCACGCTTGCGTGCTTTTGTTCAGGATAGTCGCACGCTTGCGTGCTTTTATTCAGGATAGTCGCACGCTTGTGTGCTTTTATTCAAGATAATCGCACGCTTGTGTGCTTTTATTCAGGATAGTTGTAAGCTTGTGTGCTTTTATTCAGGATAGTTGCATACTTGTGTGCTTTTATTAAGGATAGTTGCGTTATTGTGTTCTTTTATTCAGGATAGTTGCATGCTTCTATGATTTTACTCACGATGGTTGCATTCCTATATTCTATTGTTCAGGATATTTGCTTTCCTATATGCTTTTATTCAGGATAGTTGCACACTTCTGTGCTATTATTCAAGATAGTTGCACACTTGTGTGTTATTATTTATGATAGTTGCACGCTTGTGTAATTTTATTAAGAATAGTCGCACAAAAGTGCTCAAATATCTGCATATATTCAAAACTTATTTAAATAATTTTTTAACCCTTATTACAGAGAGCAAATGTTGAACAAGGAGATAATGAAGAGATTCAAAAAGAAACAGCAATAATTCTCACAGAAAACCTTTCAAAACATGCACCAATAATCAAACGAAGGAAAATTGAAGATGAACAAATGCTTCCCAGGAAGGACAATGTTTACAGAAATAATATTAAGGCGTTCATTGAGTTGGTGGAAAACATAAACAAAGATCAACTATTTACAGCACAACATTCAAAATATTTGAAAAAACTGCCGCTCTACAAGTTTATTAACATGATTTTAGATGGGCTCATTTCACCTGCAGAAACCATTAAAAATTCTACAACTTTAGATCTCATCATCAAGATCAACAAGAAGAACTTAAAATATTTTCAGTTTGGTGATATCATGCTAACTTTTACACAAGAAGATGTTGCAGATTTACTAGGTGCTCCAATACAAGGACAGATAATAAAAACAACAGGGCACTTGAAAAAGAACGAGAAGGAAGATGAAGAATATAAATCGTTCATGGAAAGACATTTTAAAGGAGAAGCCTCAGTCAACAAGAAAATATAAAGGGACAGATTTTTTTGACATTAAAAGAAGACACAGCCGAAGCAAAATTTGATGCAGTGAAGCTTATTCTTCTTTATTTGGCCGCAACATTTCTTCTAACAAACACAAAATACAGCTTATTATGGAACTTGATTCCATATTGTGTATGCAGCTAAAAATTAATGAAAATATCTTGGCCAAAAACCATACACAACCATCTCATAACCCAGGTGGAAAAATACTGTGATACACCACGCAAGATTAATGCTTGTGTGACACTATTGCTGGTACTATTTTGAACTTTTTTGTATGTTTCTTATTTAATTATTGTTCATTCTAATAATAAATAAATTTTTTCCAGTGGTGGGTTTGCGAAAAAACCTATGTTCTAAAAAATACAAAGAAAGAATACAGTGATGTATATCCCCTGGCTGCAAAATGGTATATAAAATTGTTGAAGCCAAACATGTTAATAAACATCAAATACACAACTGTAAGTGATATTTAATTTTGAATAATTTTTTAGTTTCATATTAAAAATGTTGCATACAACTATGCAGATATATAGGAATAAATACATACTTGTATGCATCTATTATAAAGAGGTGAGACCATATATGATTATAATCATAACAATTGCACGCATCTATGTGTCTATTCACAATAGTCAAATTCAGTTTCATATATTTGTGCATATATTTTGAACAGATGCATCTATGTATTCATCTGTATAAAAAATGCATGGATGTATGCACTTATTTTCTACAGATGCATACATTACTGCATTTATTTTCAGTATTAGTTGAACATTTGCTCCCTTTGCTTTCAGGAGTCCCAAGGAAAGGATTTAGAACTGTTAGAACAAGCTATTTAGAAAGACAAAGAGTACGAAGCGGTTTACCAAAAACGGGTGGAAAATTACACGAGCTTGATAGTAAAGCTACAACAAGAAAATAAACAACTTAAACAGGAAAATTTAAGGTTAAAAAAAGACTACAAGGACTTGCTGACAGTGATGAATCTGAAGAAGATGAAAGTGAGAAAAATAAGGAGAGTGACGAAAACGCTGATAGTGAGAAAATTAACGAGAGTGAAGAAAGCACTGAGAGTGACGAAAGCACTGAGAGTGAAGAAAAGGGAAGAAAAGTACAACTTCGAATAAAAGATGAAAATGCAATTGAAAATGAGGATAATGATGAAAGTGAGGATAATGACAATGAAAGTGAGGATAATGAAGAGGAAAAGGATAATGAGGATAAGATTGAGAATGAAAGTGACAATGAAAGTGAGGCTGAGTATGACGATGAGAGTGAGAATGAAAAGCAGAAAAATGATAATATGAACGATGATAATGAAAGTGAAAATAATGATGAGAGTGAGGATGAAAAGCAGGAAAAGCTTAATATGAATGATGAAAATGAAGATGAGAATAATAATGCCGATGATGATGAGAATAAAAGTGTCGAAGGTGACAAGAATGAAAATGTTGACAGAGATAATGTGGAAAAAGAAAACACTGCAGAAGATGAAGGAAATGAAGAATCGCAAAAAAATTTAGATGTTAGCATGCAAGATAAAGATAAAAAAGCTGATACAAGAAATATTGATCAGATTGATAACATGGAAGTAGATACAGAGAAGAACAATGATGAGGTTGGACAGAAGGAAGAGGAGCCAGAGAAGGAGGCGGAGAAAAAACAGAAAGACGTGGAGAAGAAACAGGAGCCAAAGAAGCCAGAGAAGGAGATGGAGATGGAGAAAGAAAAGAACGTGGTGGACAAAGAACAGAAGGAGGTGAAGAAAGAACAGAAGGAGGTGGAAAAGGAAAAAGGTAAAAAATAATTATAGTATTCTGATGGTAATAAATAATGAACACATTATTTAGTTTCAAGCAATACAGTATAACAAAATTATTGCATTCTTATGTGCATCTATTACTAATTGTTGCATGCTTGGGTGCATTTGTTCAGAATAGTTCTATGCTTGTTTGCAACTATTCAAAAATAGTTGCATGTTTGTGTGCAGCTATTTCTGAATAGTTGCTTGCTTGTGCGCATCTATTCAATTATTGATGAGATTAATAATATGTAAATAGATAACATGGAGAAGAATAATGATCATAAAATTGATGATGAAAAATCAAAAGACATAAAGAAGCTGGAGAAGAATAATGACAACGGGAAGCAAAAGAAGCTGAAGCTTCAAAATGTTAGAAAGCAAGAAGGTAAAAAAATAAAAATAATTTCTAATGGTAATAATATTCCAAATAGAAAGTTTCCATCAATACATTGCTGATATCTTATATTATTCTCAGCTGTAGCCCAAAAAAACAGGAAAAAACAGGAACAAACAGAAACCGTGATTGTTGAGGATTATGAGATGAGAACAACATCAGAAGAAACGAATGTACGAACAAAAATGGACGTCAGGAAATTTAACAATGTTAAGCAACTACCAGAGGATCAAATCCAGAAACTAGAAGCATATTTTTCAAATTCAAACCTGGGGTAAAATTACTTAAAAACTTAATTAATTTTTCTAAATGTTTTAATTAAAAATAAAAGTTGCATATATATATATATATATATATATATATGCAATTATTAAGATTAGATGCATAGATCAGTGCTAATATATTTCCAGAAATTCTCTAAATATATTATATAAATTAGCAGTAGAAGTGCATACCTTAATGGTGACACAGACATATACATTTTTGGAGTTTCATTGGCTAATTTAATAGCTGAAGGATTCCTTGACTCACAGGTATAGCCGCAGTCAAATTCAAATATAGTTTCATATGATGATTATTAGCTGGAAGTTACATTTACAATCTACTAATTTAAACAGATAATTGACTGGTGTGCACATGAGCTCAACAACGACCATCCAGAAATCATGTACATCAGAACTATTGCTTCTGTAAGTTTTTATTAATTTTCTAGCAAAATTTTCTTGTAACATCAAAAATTTTGGTCACTAAAATGATTGCAATTACAGGCATTAATTAAGATTGAATCATCAGAAAACAGAGAGTATTTGATAGATAAAAATGTGCAAACATTCTACAACACAAGCACAAAAATATTGATTCCTATCCACGAGGGAAATCATTTTTCATTGTTAGAATTTATAAAAGACAGTAGAAGATGGATACATTACGATTCCAACAAAAATCATCATGAAGGAGGAAATCACCAAAGACTTGCAAGAGATTTTGTATGTAAATTGAAGATAATTGACATTCAAACTAGTATATAAACTGTTATAAATAGTCATATGTATGTATTTTTTTTATACATATACAGAGAATTTACATCAGTGGATTGCTGAAAAAGCTAGAGAACAAGAATTTTCAGAAACATGGACAACTTGAAATTGCTAATTGCCCACAACAAGGCACCACATAAGTAAATAAAAATAATTGCATACTTGTATTTACTATTATTTTTACACTTGTATGCATACTTGTATTTACATACTTGTATTTACAATTATTTACTGATATAGTATGAATACGTGCATACTTGTATGCAGCTTTCTTAAATACTAGCATAATACTAATCATGTTTTACAAATTCTGCAGGGTTGATTGTGGAATGTTCGTTATTAACATGATGAAACAGAGAAGAGAGTACAAAGAAATTGATAAACAGGATGAAATGTACAAGCCTGCGACTATTTATCTACAACGGGCCAAGCTTGCTTACGAACTTCTCAATCGCAAACCTCATAGTTGGACTCCAGAAGAAGACCTGACACAGAACTTTATATTTTCAGATGCAAACAAACCTTCTGCTTAAATTTGTGGAAAATGGTCTTTTCACTTCTTGTCAATATTTTGGCTAAAATACACTGATCAAAGTATTGCAAATTGTAACAACCCGGAAATGCGAGCCAGTTTAAATTTTTATTTTGGCAATTTTATTGAATTTTGGATATTTAAAATGAATTATTTTAAATAATTCGACGAGAAATTTATTTTGAATATAATTAGAACATATATATTTATATACGTCGTCGTTAGATTTTAAATAATTATATATAATTATAAAAGGAATTGAAAATGGCGCGGTAGTTTGATAATTCGATTTCAAACTTCAATTGAACGTACCAGGTGCAAAATAAACCGGATTTTAGTGAAACCAAAAGTAATAGGATCTATTTGAGAATATCTTTCCAACAAATCCGAAAAATTGAAATTTCATAGCGGGGATCAAAAGATATGTCCAGTTGAAAATTCTGAATTGTCGCTATGGAATTTCGGCCCTTAAAAATGGAATTTTGCAAACGACATCGGATTTCGACGAAACCACATTTTTTGGATCCGCGATGTCAAATTATTGCTACGTTTCAAATTTCATAATTTTTTGAATCAATATGTGAGCGTGGCAAAGGAAAACGCGTTTGACCAGTTTCAGTTGATTTTAATCGACTGGAAAATGGCCATTTTTCCAGCGGTCTCAGAATTCAACGAAATTAGTTTTATTAGGACCGTATCGTCAATACGAAGCTAGAAAATATTTTTCTGCAATTTTTCGAGTTAGTATGTGACCCCGGTAAATTG